>NW_027019384.1:7549540-7944795 GCF_013076305.1 Rhopilema esculentum
AACCTCCGCACCCACTCTAGTTAGCAAAAACAATCAATCCTTTGAGGAAATAAAGTTTTTATTGGTGAAAATACAGGTTGTATTGTGGTAGGAGGTCAATAAGCAAAATCATGCCTGACTTTAGATCTATGATTCGCCGCATGGGTAGAAGTTTTCAGAAAAAGTAATTAAAGCATGTTCTATTAAAAATGTGTAGAATAGCGTTTCACATGCCCTGTACCAAACAGCTAATTTGAGTCTTTATTAAAAGTCACTGTCACAATTTCACAATTTCAAATTCACAAAGCAAGTAACTATCTTTGCCACAACAAGCAATTAAAATTTGGTGCTCTGCGTTTTTGCCCTTAGATACTGTATGTGAAAGGTTCAAAGATTGTTGTATCAGTTAAGGTTGGAAACTTTATAACGGTTTCCATTCCAAAAAGCAACTCAATTATAGGAAGCAGAACTTTGGTTAAGGGCCTAGCGGATGCTATGCAACTACTGGTAAAGCATCAAATGTGTACCGGCATTATCGGTACAAAGTGACAGGATACCTGTCTCTGGTCGAAAAGGGCAAAAAGCTTAAAAAATACTGCTTGTGCATTGCAACCAACCTTAACCAAATAGGAATTAATGAGCATGTTCATGCTTTAAAAATCTCTCGCACATTTCCTGTGCACACAGATTCTGCATACAGAAACTTTAAAGTAGAGGAAAATAGAGTGTGATGACCTTACAAATTCTAAATAATTATTTTACATACTGAAATTTCAACATTGCCTTTATGAAGATCATCTCTATTTGCAGAAAATTGGTCATCTTGGAAGCAAAGATGCTCTGCACAGTATTTATTTCCTTTAGCTGGTAACATTCTACAATTTCTCCTTTTTCTTTTTACATAAAACCCACATCTTTCTCTATCAACTTTATCCTTTTGAGACAAGGAATTCTCACCGTCTTGAACGTCCATGTTGTATTTAGAAAAACAATGACCGGCCAGTAATTGAATTGCATTATTTTGCCTCTATTGGCTCTTCTGTCTCTCGTGCTCTCAACCTCGCGCTCAACCATTGATTAAAAACAGTTTTTCAGGCTGCATGTCCTTAATTGTTACGAAAATCTGAGACTGGGTTGTTCTTGATTTGTTATTTAGGTTTAAATAGTGCAATTGCTACCCTGGGTTCCAGAGCGTCAGTGTCGAGGAAATAGGGCGTCGAGTAAATAGGGGGTTGCGGTAAACTGCGGAAGAGTCTTTCTCTCTTCCCTCCTCCTCCGCACTCTCCCTCAACCCCCTATTTCCTAACACCCTATTTCCTCCCGCAACTCCCTATTTGCCGAAATGTTTGAAAATTCACCGAAAAAGCGCCCCAAACTTTTAGTTAAAACCAATAGATGGTAAAAACTTGTTTTTGAGATAGATTATTGTTCAAAATTTCATTTTACAGTGGCTCAGCCTAAGCCTGTTCTTAATATGTTCTTCAGCTTTTGACCAATTTAGAGGCTTGTGTTCTTATGAAATTGTTCTCATAAAAAAGAGTAGGAAACGCCGCGAGGCCGACCATGCAATCTAAAGATGCCTCCAGGAAACAACTTTCGCAAAACTTTGGAGAAAAATGTGTTATTCATAGGCCCGTCGCTATGGGCATGAGGTGGGGTGTGACACCGCCCTTGAAAAGGATTTAATGCTAAAACAAGGGGTACATAAACAACCCATTCCCAGAAATTCAGTACTGTTAAAGTTTTCAAGGTATATCAGAGCGAATTTAAAAATGTAATTATTCATAAAAGATTGGATCTCTAAGAGAAGTTCTTGTATGAAAATTGAATTAATTCTTTTCGACCATTTATATCGTTCAAAAGATAAAGAATTAAAAAAGCTTTTTTTGGTTATCAAGGGGTGTATCATTACAGCATAAAAAGGCTATGATAATATTTTGCCTTGCAAGTGTTTTGTTGATGCCATATGTTTAATGGTTTTCTTGTACCAGAAAGTTTCATTCATTTGGAAATGCCACGATTTCTTGACTCTCTGTAAAAGGGGTGAGTGCGATGTAGCAGGGAATGAAAGAACCCAATAATGGGCCTCGATCGAATCATCTCCCATCCTTGAGATAAAAGTTTTTGATAATCCCCCTCTCCCCCTCCATTAAGCTCAAACCTACTATACTAGTTTTCACAGTCATAAGCCCCGCTGGACCACAGAAATCGAGTCACCACAGAAAACACACATGATTTTGGGCAATGTTTAATCAGATATTCAAAGAAACTTTTTAATGATGTTTCTCTCGTTTCAACATCAATGCAAGAAACTTTTTTTAGAATTTATGGATCCATTTTTTGGGCAGCGTTGCTAAATTTTGAAAGAAAGTCAATAAGCTTTAGCCAAGAAGCAGAATTTACAGTTACAAGCATGTTACTAGCTATCATTTGACAAGTTCAAAAACGTTTTTCGTGCAGCATAAAAGAAGTTATCTGTTTTCTACAGAATAACACATTGTTCGTATTTATCTGCAGGGTTGAATTCTTGGAAAACATATCTCCAAGTACGGCAACCATTTTTGCCTTGACCTTCATCCTCTTTTTCATCTTTAAATATATCACGTATTCCACCAAGAGATGCTTTAATGTAGTAATGCTTATTCGAATGAGTAAACAATATCGGATCACCAAAATACGGGCTGTTCATCATCTTCCAGCAGTCATTACCACTAACAGAATATACAGCATCCTTCTTCTCTATTATGGCTGCTTTTCGGGACCCCATAAATGGGTTAGAGAGCGCAAACTCGTAAACTTTTATATTACCATTAAATCGCTTCTCGTAGTTTTTCATTTTGCCATCTAAGTAAATGATGAAGTAACCACCTGTTGAAAAATTCCAGTATGGAAATGTTGATCCAGTTGCAACATGCTCGTATGATTTGCGTGGCTCTATGTCCTTGCAAAATTTCAAGCCATTCACGTGATCGCCTGCCGTTCCACACTCCACCTTTACTGGAAGATCTGTATGGTTTATGAATTGGAAATAATGACTATTTCAATTTTTGTGTGGTGCTGGATACAAGTCGATTATTGATTTGATTGAAAAAAAACCTGATGCGAAAGCATTTTGCACGACAACATCAGTGTCCGGCATTCTGCTAAGTCCTTGACTTTCTCTGAACTGTTCAACAACTGGATAGGCTTGGGTATTCTGTCGCAAAGCCAGAATCAAATACAACTTGCTGCCTTCTGTTGGAAGGTACCCTACTGGACCAAGGTACTTCTCATCTGAGAGAAACTCGAGCACTTGACGAGAATATTTTGTTTCGGTTTCTAATATGGTCTTCAGAGCCACACTCTTGTCACCAAGGCATTTCAATGTTGCCATGATATTTGCAATCAAAATGAGTAAGGTAGCTTGGGCATTACAGTACACAACCATTGCTCTTACGCAGTCCTCGACGTCGTTTTTAGGGCTTTCCTTTGAAAGTACCTTTGTAAAACAAACTGCAACTTCTCCAATAAACTGAGGCAGGTCTGTTTCATAAAGACGATTATCAATCAGATTGTCAAGGCTAGACGCAGGCGCACTTCCATCAATATCTTGTTTTCTCAAGTATTCCAAGGTGTTGTTCATAGTCCTGACTCGATGTTGCAGGCCTGAAAATCGCTCATTTGTCAGCTTTTGGTGAAATTTTTGCAGCTCTACAGCTACTGCTTCTGCAAATTTTGATGCCAAGTCGGGTTCCTTAGGGGAACAAGCGGAGACGACTGCACCAAGTATGCTACACACCGCCGCTGCTGCTGCACCATATGGTCCTCCAACTATTCCGGCAATAGAAGTTGCAATACTAAGACCACCTTTCATAATTCTGATAGGATCTTGGCTTGTTATATCTTCCAGAGAGTTGATTGTCGTCACCACGACGTTGCCAAGGCCATTGATAAGTTTGACTTTTTGGTCCTGTTGTGCGGATGACTTCTGTTCTTCAACATATTTACGAACATATTTAATGTCGTTTGCAATATCGGGAATCTTGTTGTCGTGTATTCCTCCAAACTGAGTAAATTTTTGCTGAAGAATCACCAAATTAGCATTAAAATTTGCAATGTTTACTTCAGTGCGATGTGCTGCCATTGCTGCTATTCACTGCTGTTTGTTGAAAAACAACTGCAAGAAACACAAACCACTCGTTATTGCAAGGAACACTTCTGAAATATTCCCCTTCTTTCAAGTCACCAAAACAGCCTACGACAATAAACGAACAAAGGTGTTTATTGAAAAAAAGACGATAAGAAAACCTTTCGAAACAGGAAAAATTCAGGATTTTTAGCGATCCTTAGACCATGAAATTGTTAATAAAGAATTATAATAGTGACTTCATTGCAAATCAAAAGACTAAGATTTCTTATTGAAATAGCCTGAGATCAGGCCAGTGGTGGCGCCAGGGGAGGGCTAGGGGGGCTACAGCCCCTCCGTCGGAAGCATCCAGCCCCCCCCCATCGGAATAAATTTTGGGTTATTGTCGGAGCAAATTTGACAAGATAACGTACGAAAACTGCTTATTTAAGTCATTTTAGCCCCCCTGTCGGAAGCTCAAGCCCCTCTGTCGGAAGATTTCTGGCGCCACCTCTGGATCAGGCTCGGACGGAGACCGGGAAAACTACGCCCCGAGAGCCTGATCTCAGGCTATTATTGAAAATGAGAACTGGACTTCAAATATGTTAGATCTGGACGAAACATTTCGTATGTCTAGCTCCAAAACCAGAGTTTAAGTGCATCCCCACCCCATGTAAAATCAGTAGTGGCTCTTAGGAAATCTTTTGATGAGGATTGATGACGAAATATGATGAGGATTGATGACGAAAAGGTTTCCCGCCTTTTTAAAAAGAACAACCTCCAGACAATCAAGGAAGCTAGCATCATTTTGTATCTTTTATTTTAATAAGCAAAAATAACTATTTATGACGTAATTTCTAAGCAAATGCAATTATCTCTTTGCAACAAAAAAGGAAGTTGGGTTAAGATATCCATCAAAATATAATCACCTTAAATATGGCCAACCAGTAGGCGATATGCTTTGCATAGCATAGGGATGAAGATATTTTTCAATACCAAAAGGTTCAAACTATCAACTAATAAATTTTCATATGCCATGATATATTTGCCAGAAGACTTCTATGTAAAGGGGCTATTCCCTGGCGAAGAAGGCACAGGGGAGTTACTTCTATGCATAGGCGCATGGGGTGAGTTCAGGTTAGGGGGGGCTGACATATTTTGCCTGAAAAATAATATCGCTCAAATACGAAGTATACTCGAACACATGTTAACTTCTAATATGAGTCAAGAAATGATTAAAATGCAGCGTCATTAAAACCATCTTAAATAATAAGCATTTTAAAAAATTTTGCACATTTTCATTAAAAAAAGTGAATCTCTTCCACGACAGCGACCAAATATATCGATTAATTCATCGATATCTTTTTGTGAACATGATTTGCATCATTTTCAGCCATTCACGCACGTTTTTGCTTACCTGCCTATTCTTGTGATTATTGAACACTTTGTGCTCCATTTCAAGGAGTTCAGGAACTCAGAATCTATTTGGTAGAAGGAGCAAACCTTTATGATGATTTCTGTTCAAGGGTTAGCATACACGCTTGCATTCCCTGAGCACGAGACAGTGGCGTAACACAGTTTAGGTCTATAACTTTAAAGCTTTGCTCAAGTTCAATTAACTTTTGAAAACTTCAAAAGTTCTTCAACTGAAGCTCTAAAACTCAGTTCCCTCTAGCTAACGAGAAAATAACTCTCATTTTTTTCTATTGTGTTTGACATCCTCTCCGTTATTTAATGTGATCTTATTTGCTGTTCGTGAATAGAAGTCCCATATGCCTACGTCGGGCCAAAGCACGTATAATGTGATAGTCACTATCACTAAATCGCGCATAGATTTCTTCCCAAACTTTATCCATTACATTGTAGAAAAAATTAAACAGAGCTTTGGTTTTTCGATGGGTTTCAGGGTCTTTATCTTTGCAAAGAAAACAAGTGTCCTGTCCACTGCCTTCCTCCTCTGGCAAGCCCAGTACGTTGCCCTTTGTCCCTATTACCTATTTGACGGTTCATGTTCAAATTTTCTCTTGAAATTGCATGTCTTTTAGTGTTGGCCTCAATTGTAAAGACCTTGAACAACACCGAGTCAATTTCTCATTGACTCACTTTCTCAAAGATTCAACTAATTTCTAAGGCAGTTGACATAGAGGCTCAGCGAAGAACAGTCCTCCATTCGCTTTACCAAGCCTTTGGCTTTGCCAAGACTGAGTTTTGTGAAATTTAGCAAAAACTTTGCGTCGAACACCATTCAGTGCAAAGCTGACACAAACTGAAATTTGTTCTTGCTGCCGAAAGTCAGATCAATTATGACAGCATTACAGCCGCTTTCCTTTACTTCTTTCTTTTACTTCTTTTCAAGCACTAATTGGGCTGTTGCTGTTCTTGTCGCTTTCCGAAAGCGCTCACAATTACGAAAACTTAATTTTTTTATCTCAAAGATTTTCAAACATGTTCAAAATGTAGTTTTTCTTATGCTTGGTTTTTGGAAAAGTCTAAAGGTCTAAGTTTGATTTTCATTTTAACTGGGGTTTTTAAGAAATTTCTGCAGCGATAGAAAATTTTAGGACAGAGCCCTTGCTGACAGTAATTATTTGATTTTAGAAATATATATTTGGACAAGTGGGCCCAAATCATAGAGATAGGATAATATGGCCCAAATTCAGTGGTGAATATTAAAATTTCAGGATGACCTCGGAATGGCCTGCATCTCGGTTCAGTCCCGTTGCCTTGGCAACGACATTGGCAATCATGGCTGTCAAAAGAGCAACATCGAGTTACTGAAAATGGACAAAATAAGTTTACCAGCCCTTGAGTTTGATAGTAAGTCAAATCCAAAGGATGAAAGTCCCAAGGATGCCCCGCCTGAAGTTCTCGCTGGAATTGGTGAAATTTTATGGAAGGTAAAAACGGGAATTAGCTTTTGTTTTGTTGCAAAAAGCTTTGTCGAATCTGGCCCTGATTCTGCGCAACGGTTAATTTAATCTTATTTATTTACCTAAATTTCATGTGAAAATTGTGGATCTTTTATTGTTTATTTTTCTAGCTAAAAACTGATGAAATTTGACTCTCGTTTGCGGGTATAGGTAAGAATCTTACTAAGATTATAGGCCTAGCAAAAGAAGAAGTAACCCCCACCAGCCCATGAGTATTATTGTGTCGTGTTGTGGAAGTACAGTTAGACATTGTTTTTAAAAAGATTTATGCGAAATACTAGAGAACCTCGCAGCTGCAGCACTAAAAATTTCACATCTGGAATTCTTAGCAATCGTGGATAAAAATGTTTAATTCTCAACATTTTGGAACGAATGTATACTTGTGCAAATGCATATTGAGTGAGGAAAGGCACATTCAGAAATATTTGGCATTTCTCATGATTTTTTGGGAGATCACAGAGACGTCGCCACGAAATTGATCATGAGAGGGCTAAGAATCAAGTTTAGTGACATAGAAGGACCCACCATGGTTGGGTCGGATGCAAAAGAAAGTTGTTGAAATTAAGCCTTCTAGAATGGCTAGAAATACATATCTAGGACTAAAGTTTAACAAAATACCATACCGCTCAGAACAGGCAGTTTGGCGATTCTCAGACAAACATTGATTATTGATTTTTAGAAAAAATTTGGGAGGGGAGGATGCTAAAACTCTCATATTCTCAACTTGAAGGCTCTGAGGAGTTATTTCTGTATGTCCTCTTCAGCAATTTTGATTTTGCATGTTGTGATGCATATTTTTCTGTAACCCCATTGTAATTATACCCAATTAAGCTTTCGATATCTTTGTTACTATGTATGTAATTCAATGCTGAGAATATATGGAATGAAATGAAATAAAATAAATTTAATGAAAAGAAATGGTGACAGACATTGGGGCAAGGAAGAAATGGTGACCATTGGTTCAGAGTGCACATCTCAATGATGTTGAATTGACTGGGAAAATTTTACTTCCTGAACACACATGTGTATCTTCTTTTTTTTGAGTATTTTCAGTAGGTCATGTTTACACATAAAAAATGACATTGCAACGAGAGTTATCTACTGAATTGATGCAAGTAAAAGACAAATGATAGAAATATAACCTCAATAAGTTAGTAAATATATCAAATAAAATCAAGTAGTATATAAACACTTTGTTTTTTTTTGATTTCATACTCTGTTTTGAAAATTATAGAAAAGATGGTAGAAAAATTTTGATCTCTGAAAAAGTGGGGGAAGGGCTTCAACCCTCCCAGCTACCCAGTGGCGCCATGCCTAGATCAGCGTTTATGTCAGTTACAACTCTTCTCAGTACCATAAAGGCCTTTCCAGAGTTCTGCAAATGTATGCAAGTCTAGCTTGGCACACCAAAATTTGATTTCACACACCAACTTTGCAACAGGATTCTTATAGAAACGTCTGTTTGCATGCCATTTGATCAATAGAATGAGATTTGTATGAAAAATGTGCACATGATAATACACATGCAAGATCTCTTACTCTGCACACTGGCAAATTTAGAATCTTTAGTGGCATGGTCACCTTTATAAAATTGTTCTTATGGGACTGTAAAACTGAAGCATCTGCAAAGACAGTGCCAACTTGATTGAGCAAGTTAACAATAGTCCTTACAATGCTCCAAAATATTATTTAACTATGCTGATTAAATTGTGTTTTCTATCTTAGATACTTTTTTATTAGGAGTTGAGGCCCTAGCTTGTACCCCACTAGAAATGATAAAATATTGTAATTTTTCTAACTACCATACTTTGATTGAAAATAAATTTAAGTCACAAATTTTCTGATAATTGTAGAAAGTTTTATGGTAAAACTCTGGAATCTCTTTGACCTTTCAGTAAAGTATTGTTCATTGAGAGTATTAATAAATGTTGGTTCATATTTGCTTCTTCTCTATAAGTAATCTAAGGAAACAGATAAATTTCTCACATTTTTAGGCACAAGAGGACATCAAACAAATGAAAGATGCAATATTGAAAGAAACAGGAAATGATGAGTTGGCTGCTGAAAGACTAAAAGTCATTATTGAAAAAGTTGAGAATAATATCAAGGTGAGCAAAAAATATAAGTTGTCTGAAACCAGGTTTTTTAATTTTTAGCCATTCTCCTTAAAGTCATATATAGGTTTTTTCTCTAAATGAATTATTCTCTAAATGAGTATGTTTTTTTAGCGACAAACAGAGGATGTGGTGAAATCTGTTAATTCTAAATGCTCCACTGTTGCACAGAAAACTGAAGAATCTTCCAAAGGAGTTCCATTTCAGAAAAGGTAGCCATTAAACTTTTGTAAGCTACAAAACCCTCTACCCATACTATCATCTGCAATAATTTCCAAATTCATATACCTTTTAAAATAGAATGATTATGTGTTTATACAGGCCTTTCAAAATGGTTGCAGATCTTCTATTGATCTGCCCATAAACTGGCAGACTCTTTTATCGTTTATGTGGCCACCTAGTATGCTTCTAAACATTCTGTTGAAGTAATGAAATTTAGAAGCTGATTTCCATTCTTGGATGGTTGAGTGACCCACTCTTTTGAAATGAGTGAACACAAAATTAATAAGAATATAACACCCAGTAAATGAATTTTCTTACACAGACAGGGAGCTAGAAGTTATTCAAGGAATCTTCCGTTTATTTTCACTTATTTTTTAAATCTGATTGAGAAAGCAATGTTAATCAGGGGAACTTTTGTTCTTTGTTTAGGGCAACCCAGAGTACTGCACCTAATACCACATCTCAAGTTCCTAAGCAAAAATCACAAAAAAAGATGGGTCCAGGAGTTTTGCCACCAGGCCAACAGGTTACTTTTACTTTGTACACAATGGACAAATATTTTTCTTGTTAGCAGTCCAAAAACCTTTCTAAGTCTTTGAAATAGAATTTTTATTTTTTTTAGATCATGTTCTTTGACCACATATGTTTTGTTGTTTTGTTATGTTTCTTTTAATAATAGACTATATTTTAATTTATTTTTGATGTTAGCTGCAAGCTTGGGAGTTAAATTACCATGGCAATAATAAAGGCATTTGACATGAATAAGTACAGTGAATCCAAAAATAACTCGATCAGAGCATGTGAGTTTGAAAGGAATTTGAAACTACTCACGTGAAACCACTCTAGGGTTTTGCTGATTTGCAGAAAGGTGGAAAATGTTCACATGTTTTTCTCTGTGTGCAGTTTGATTGGTCAACTGATAGGGGTCAAGTTGAATGCCTTTTACAATGTACAAGGTCTTTTTTATTATTGAGAAATTCTTTTTCAGTTTCTCAACTTGCAAAAACTGAAAGCTATCATCAACCCACTAAGTAAGGATGCAAGGAAGCTGCTGAATGAGAAATACAGTGTTCCATTGCCATCAGCACCAGAAGGCCCCGATGAAGAGGTGAGCAAAAGAAATCCCTTTCATGTGACCCATAAGATGTGATGATAGAAATTGTCCTTCTTTCTTGAACCTGTGCCTTATAACTCATTATTGATAAAAGTTTCCATTTTTAATAAAATTGTGTAGATCTATTTTTACATGTAGGCACTAGGCTTGTGAGGTGTTTATCTCGATTTTTGGGGATGATACTCTAGGTTCTATTATGTATTGCAAAATTGCTGGAGTGTAGTAAACACAAGTCTGTCAGCGTAACTTTAAACTTCAAGAAAGCAATGTAAAGATAAGAATTACTCCTTCCATTTGCTTTTTATGACTATATAAAGAAACTTCCAAAACAATGACAAAGATAAGAAGATGAATAATGTAAAATTTTGGCGTTTATTTGTTACTAAAGAAGGTAAAAGTTTGTTCCGTATTTGACATTGAACATTGGGGAATGCACTCTTGGAGGGGGCATCGTCCTGGGTCATGGTATTGTGTGGTAGGATGTCCAGTTTCTTTCCATGCCGCTCATTATCTCCGTAGTATATT
Source organism: Rhopilema esculentum (assembly GCF_013076305.1). Next base: position 7,560,530 of record NW_027019384.1, read on the forward strand.
TCAACTAGGTATTCATTTCCAGCTGAGGGCTGTCCATGAGCCAGGGTAGAACCCAGAGAACTTGCATGGCAGTCAAGCGCCTTAACCACTTGGCTGCTGCGACAACAAAAATGATTTTACTAATTTGTTACTAGTGACTACCAAAAATGATTTTACCAAATGTAAGCAAAATTCACTGAAGAACCCAGAAATATTGGGGGGTGTCACACCCCCTACATTCCCCCGCTAACCCCACCCCTGATTACAGCCCATGCACAAACTATCACTGATACCTCAATGTGCTTTTACAGTCATATAATATTTGATTAAACCAACAATATCAAGTTTATTACGAATTGTAGGAACAACAAGATTTACAGCATAAACAGGCAAGAGTCAAAGCAAAAAGCCTGTCTGCAGATTTGACAAGAGGAGCCATCAAAGATCCGGCGGTAAGCTGCTTTTCATCATGGCAAATATTAATGCACTGCTTGCTTTGAATGGGCAATGTTGCAAAATTTATGTAGTCTTTTCAAAGTTCTGTGACACGAAGATTCAAAACTATGTGATTGTGCTTCAAAAATGTTTTTACAGCAATTTTTAATCTTTTAATCAAAGCTCTTTTTAGACTTTCTAATTTATAGAAATTTCTCTTAGTCGTCCGTCCTAAAATAAGAAATTTTGACAGATCCACATTTTTCAAAAAAATTGGTCCTGGTACTTTGCTGGGATTGGCATCATGGGGGTGACAAATATAGAAACTGCCATCATAGTGCAAAGAGCATGTCCTAATTGGGCAAATTCTTGAAAGAATGATTTACAATATATGGATTGGGTTAATAAAGAAATTAGCTACATATTGCGATGTGTTAATATGTTAGCAAAAAGTCATTGAAAGGAAACTCTTTTACATGGTTTTTTCGGATCTCTGTCAAAGTTTTTTTTTCTTTCAACTTCAGAAACTCCCTTAAATCAGCCTTGCTTCCCAGACTTTGGTGTTTTTTTGTTTTTTTTGAGCCATATCTTTGCAGCTTTTCTCGGAACTCGAAACTTGCGATATCAAGCATATTTCTTTCAATATCTACATATTTGTTAAGTTTTTCTGGAGCTATGCTATTTTCCCCACCCGCCTCTCTACATCGAAAGAATTAGGGTTTGCTGCGAGAATTCGACTTTTGTAACCTACAAAGAGAGTTTTGATTGCGGTATCACTCCCAATAATTAGCAAAAATTTAGCTTTTTGCATACTGCGTTTAGCTGGCTGAATTTGGCTTCCAACCACAAAATATGTGGCTGCCAACCATTCAAAACAACTAGCAAAATCCTGAAGGTGGAAAGTCACAATTTACTCCCAAAATGAAAAAACACAGGTGCTGGTGTAAAGTGTTTGCATTTGGTAACGATAGACAATGGTTCAATGGAAACAATTATTCTTTTAAATAATATCAGAGTTATGTCAGAGTTATGCTAGATTCCAAATTATTTCAAGTTCAAGTTCAAGTTTTTCATTTTAAAAATTCCAACGTACAAATTCCGGCTAACAACAAGTACAAAACTACATTAACAACAACAAATAATATCAAAGTATACAAAAAGAACTAAACTAATTTAGAGGAAGTTTGTAGGTATGGAATTTCTTAAAGATGAGCTCTCTCAATAGATAAACTAATCGAGGAGAGAGCACCCCCTGTACTAAAAGTCTATTATTTTATGGTACTAATGTTTTTAGTTCATTTGATGATTGTAGAAATCTTCAGAGACATTTTGAATTAAACTTGGTATGCTAGATTTTAAGCTAAATGACGATTAAATGACGTTGAATTGCTTTGCAACTTTTTCTTAAATCTACTGAAAGTTATCACATAAACCCCAAAATACATTACTCTTGGTCTCAGTGTCTTTTTTGAAGCACGTCATAAAAGCAAACTAAATTGAGATGATGTCTTGAAGTTAAAGCTGTATACAGAGTCCATCTTACTTCAAAATAGCACACAAAAATATCATAAAGCGCAATTGATTTTTCTCCGCATGTACTGAAGCTCGAGCTCTGAAGTTTCTTAATTCTTCTTTATTATCCATTGCTTATTTCTTATCGCAATTATTCTGTAAAAAATGAGTGCAATACACAAGGCTGGGATCGGGCATTCAGTTCGAATTGAAAAAATGTTCCCAATTTTTTCTTAGGCGTTTCGATTGGTATTTTATGCTGCACTTTTAAGAAAATGCATTATTTACAAATCCACACTTTCTACAATTACAGTTCCACAATTTTGATTTACAACTCCACAAAGTGAGTCAGATCCACGCTTATTTTAGCCCCTGCATCAACTGAAAAACACTTTTTGTGGTGTAAATCTTGCCAAATGACACAATTTAGCAGCGTCTTCAGTTTTAAAATCTATTCTGTGAAAAGTTCCTCATTCACTATTTCTATGATGATGAGTTCATAAAGTCGTGTTTTCAAAATTTCTGAATTGGGACATATAGTCAGAAATAATACATAAAAATACAAATGTGCATAATTAGAAGAATCAGTTACACAATGGCTGAGGAGTGACTACATCAGCAAAGGCTCTTTTCCTTTCATATTTATGAACCAAGCAAAAACAACACTTATCCATTTGTATAAGTTTTTCACTGGCTGTCTCAGCCGATTTGCAACTGACTGTTTGCATATCCAAAAGTATTTTACATATTATGTGTACAATTTCAAAAAGTCCAAACAATAATTCCCTTGCATCTTCCTTTAAGGCACCACCCCAGATGACAGCTGATGATGCTAAGCAAGGCATGCGTTATCTTATTGAAAGGAGATTTATACCGGTAGGATCAGCCATTGTACTGTCTTACCTTTTCACAGTTTTGTTTATTTCTAAGGAACGTTTATTGCTTAGGACATTTATTTTCACTTTTATCGTGAATCATTACTTATACAGACTATCATCAAAAGATTGTTATGCCAGCATGCCAATTCAATCTTATATTACTATAATTATTATTAGCTTTATCAATGTCATCAAAGCTATGCAAACTAATTTTTGTAGCTGTTTAGTATTTTATGTTTAAAGTGCAACGACTTACCTAGCATTATAATATTATCAATAAGGCTGGTCAAGTATAGAATTAAATTTAACGTACCACTAGAATGCATTATTAATGACCAAACTCTCGACATACATTGCAGCCATATGCAAAAATAACTCTAGAGCCGCCACCAGTGCAGACAAAGCAATTAACGGTGAGTGATCTACGAGAAGAGAGAGCAGTAGTATTTCTACTAATTAATGAAATCGTTTTATGTTTCCTTTTGCTTCTATGTCTGTCTTCTTTGAAGTTTTCAACCAGGAAGATATGCCGACGATAAACATTCTTTGTGATAACAGAAGAGTTAACATGATTTTAAACATACTGGAATTTAGTAGAACGAGTTAACCACATTTTTTCTGCGTTTTGACTTTTTCTTCTCTAGAATGGTTCATAATCCATATATTAGTTTTCATTCAACTATCTTCTGTCAAAATTATTTACGTACTTTACCGTAATATGTCTTGTAAACATCATCATGTCTTACATTTTATCGCAATATGTCTAACTACTTTTTGCTCCTTTCTGTGAAGAAGGTAGTGCTTCATCGTAACAAATTTATTTTGAAGCTACGTCCTCACAACCAAGGTGAAGAAGAATGTGAGATTCAGTCAAAAGAGAACAAAATGGACGAAGAAGAGAAACTGGACTATTCGAAAGCTTTGGTTTCAAAAGACGCCCAAAGAGGTAATTTACTTTCCTACCAGTTTGCAGTTTACCCATTTCAGGAAGATATCTTTCACTTTTCTGTATATTATTTTTTATTTTGATAATTAGAATGGCCCTCAGTCATTTCGAATAATCAATACGTGTCATCTAGCAAACGTCACTATCAGAGAGAATAGCTGTGTTTTCAACAGGTTTTGTCACCCTTATACTGCATTTAATGTTGTTGTTTGTATTGGAATCGAATTTCTAGGTCTGGAGAGTGCAGTACTCACTACAAAAAGAATTACTTACTAGGCACTTTATGTCCTTCTGTTTATTCTGCAACATCAGATAGCAAGCCCACACCATGTCATCTAGCCAATCGCATCTGATATAGCATTTTTCCATTTTCCCATTTCGAAGCTAAGTCTCCTTTATTGTGGCTTTTTTATATTGTGAAGCCACCTATTTCGTTTGCCATATGGAGATTTCCTCATAAGGGCCTTTCTCGCTGATTTTCTTGAATATAATAAGGAAGGTCAGCCGTTTTTTGACGTGACAAGTATTTGTTGTAGAGCTGTAGCTACCAGATTCATTCATTTTTCGTCTTTTTCTAGCTATTTCAAGACAGTCAAGAGTTACTTTCAGGGACCAGGTAATTGCAAGTTTTATTAACAGTATCATTTCTCTCCAACTTTACACCTTTTTATTGTATGAAAATTTTGAGCTAAACACTGGTGGTGAGAGGGGCAAATATTACAAAGTAGCCTTGACATCTGTCTTTGTAAAGCTGCCACTTTATCTCCCTTGTTTCTCTTGTCGTTGTTCACCATTGATAAAAGCGATGAGAACAATAATATCTAGACTGCTCAAATACTCTAGCGACCGTTATTTTTGGAAATGGAACTTTTTGCTATGCGTCATTTTTAACATGTCTCATGTTTTAAAATCTATGTCCTTTTCCAATTCCGGTTTATGCTTCCACTCGTGTCATGCATTTTATGTTTGTCTTTAGCCCGAGTCTGCGGGAGCAAAACGGGATATGCGGTTCACTAAAAGCGACACTCATGTCGGAAACAGAAGAAATCCAAGAGTTTTGTCTGGTTTGAATGACTCGGCAAGCATTAAAGGAGTCCAGGTTTGTCACCCATCTTGCATTTATACCAGCTCTCAGCCATTTGCTCTTTGCATTGTTCACCCTGCCTCTTTGCCTTTTTTAAAAGTTTTTCTATGTTGTTTTGAAATCATGATATATTTCTACCTGTCCATATCAATTCAACTTATCGACACCATTGTTGAAGGTCACAAAATGAGTTTGACAATAGACTCAAAACAACATTTTTGAAACGATCCTGGTACAAATTGAAATAACTTCTAGCAAATATTTCCTTTTTTTCTAATAGATCTTTTCCTGTAAGTTGAAAAATCTGGTATTTCCTTCTCACAATATCACTGCCAGGTCATTGCCTGGTTTTCTTACCTGCTAAGCACATGAAGTCCAATAAGACTAAGCCTTGTGCACGACAATGGAAAAGGAATTTTTATCTTATTACTTGAAATACATCAAAAAAGTGTATCTCAGATTTACTTTGGATTAAGTTTTCTTCTCGATTGGAAGTATTCAATCTAATTAGAGTTTCAGATGAATGACCGAATCTAGTCCAGCCAACATTAATTGTATCTTGAATTAAAATTTTCCATAGATAGAATTCTAGCGATTCTAAATTCGAAGAATGATAGGATTCAAGTAAAAATAAATGCAAAGTAAAACTGGTTTCGCCTTTGTGAAATAGATCATAATCAATACTATTTTCAACCAATCAATAATGTCAGTTGCAATGTAAACAGGTTGTATCCTGATGACAAAGAGTGTGCTCTTTTTTTTCATTTTTCCTTAAATGTTTGATATATTGCACATATGTATTGGCCTGTGATAGAAGTGACAAGAAAACTACTTTTCAGCTCCAGGAAACCTTATTTGTGAATAGATCGTATGCGCGCTGCAAACACTGAATGTACTGTTTTTTCAAGGCTCTCGTGCCCTATTCTACTCCGACGTTTGATGATGAGAAAGTAATACATAAATTTATGATTCAAAATGGAAAAGCAAGGAGTTCAACAGAGGTAAGGGTAAAACGCTGTTGAAGATGTTAAGTATATTGAGGATTGCATAGATGTCTTTTTTATCAACCATAGAGTGACATGAAAAATACAAGAATCACATCACAACATATTATGTAGAGCAAAGCATTTTTTTTCTTAAATTAAGGGTTAATACATAGGTAAACGTGTCTAGAGAACATTTCTTAGGTAGTTGCAAAGATAAGAAGGTTCTGTAAAGAGAGAGCCATTGTTAGATCATATCCCCAGCTTTAGTGATCATTTGTAGCAACCATTAAGCATTATTTTCGATTTCATGGACAATTTTAAAGTTTACAGAATAAACCGCATAAAGTGTTTTAATCATTGGTTGTGCTAGTTAGCTTAATTCCAATATGCTTAGCTCAACAACTTGATTATCAGATGAGTTCAATCTATGGCTTTTTCCATTTACAGGAATTTTCAAAATTTAAAGATTTTTACCAGACATCTTGGGGCAGGTAGGTCCTGTTCAGATATTTAAGAAAGACAAAAAACCTCTTAGAAAGATAAATGTAGAAATTGTTATCAAAGTATAAATTATTTTCAAAATCTTGGTCTTTACGATGTTACTGAAACATAATCTATACTGAATTATCTATATGTTTTAAAAGATGATTGTTTATATAATTATCCAAATTCATTCTTTATTAGCATTGTATCTCTTCTGAAGAAAATGGAGAAATTTTTGACGAACTATTCAATTCCTGTTGCTGTGGTTAACGGAGATCAGTGAGTTGTTTGTTCTACTGATGTTAATTCTAAAAAGTTTGAGCATCAAAAGGGAACATGAAAATATTGGAAATTTGAATAAGATTTAAGATGATCTTTTAACAGATGTGTTTGCATCGAAAACAGATGTGTTTGCATGGATATATTTTTCATCGTGTTCTTTCTGACCCTTATTCTGACGATTTATGCTCTGAGGAGTTTCAGATAAAAAAGCTTTTAGTATGTTGTAAAATGTTTGCTTTTTTCAAAGCCATTTTCAGATGTGTTTGCCTTGATTTCCTTGCACAAATGTATGTGCTCAATCAGGAAGGCGACTTTTCAAATCTTATTTCTATTGAAAGCTATCTTTCACAATTTGATCATTTATTTTGCACTGCCTAACCAAAATTTGACAATTTATCTTAAAAAATTGTCATGACAATCTTTTGAATACATTCTATTTCGAAAAAGCCAAACAATTATATCCCAATGTAGACTAGACAACTTCAATATAATTTTTGTTGTAAACTTGTGCGACAGAAACAATTCTATATTTTGGTTTTTATGCATGTATTGCCTCATCACAAGAGCAGATTTACTCAGAAATTTCCACCTTTTGCTCTTTCTAAATAATCATTGGCTTTTTATTAGTAAAATGAATGTTGAGCTAGAGTTCTTTGTTCGATTGAACAGACATTTTGTTCATAATTTTTGCAAAGATCCATGCTTCTTAGATAGTGAAGTCCATTTTGAGAATTTTGATCTCTAGCGTTCAATCTTTCATTTTTTTTGTTTTCTACGCAGATTTGTTGATTTGGCGCTGTACTTTGAGGGCAATCTAGCTCCATCGAAGGAGGTAAATCAGAGCATGATTTTTAAGTTTTTTATAATGAATCTAAATCTCTTTCATCAACTGTTGGCTTTATCATTTGAAGATTGCAACCCACTAATAAGATGCATGTATGTTGTTGCAAGCAGAATTTGGTATGTTTTTGAAGAAGATTAATATTTAGGGTATCAAATAAGCGTTTTTTGTGGCTTGAAAGAAAAATATTTTGATAAAGCATAGGCTATTACCTACCACTGTGGTCCCATTTAATATGCAATGGATTATTTTGTGATTTTGCAAATGATAGGCAGGCAGGAAGATTTCGCTATTGGTTTGACTAAGGATGAAACTTCTGTTTGGTTGAAGATGTAACTCTTGGCGTCGAAATCGTTACAGGTCACTGTTGCAATTGATGGAATCTTTTGCTAAAAACCGTGTGTAACGATAGGCATTATTTACAGGTCTGTTGTTGCAAGGCTGAATGCTTAAGCTAGGTCTGTCGTTGCAAGGCTAGGCGGAGCTAGAAATTTAAAATTTTGCTCTTAGTTTTATTCCTAATATCTGCAAGCATAAAAATTGATGTTCCATCTCGAAACGTCAAACTATACTTTGTTATCAAAATATATGAAAAACAGTATGCAAATTTACAAAAAATTTTCCTTTGAATTTTTTTATCCATATTCATTAGTTTTTTTATATTGGCTTACAACCTATTTCTGTGCAAAGTTAAAATCTATCCTTCAGTTCTTTAGATTTTTAACTAAAAGATTGCTATTTTTGAACCATAATGAAATTGAATCACGTTTATTGTACGATTCCATCTTATGCACTAAGTCTAATTTATTTCCCACTGCTGCTATCACCAATGCTACAGGGCTCATTTTCTAACTTTTTTCAGCTTTCGTCAGCCAATCTGCAATTAGAACCCTTCGTTTCTCTTATCCTAGGATCTCCTTACTGCAATCTGAACAGGGATGACGTAAGCAGGTTTTTGATGATTCCTGTGAGTATTAACGATTTTTATCATAGCAGTTTCTTTAGGTTTTTTCTTTGCAATTCAAGGAAGTAACTATTTTCTTAAATGTACCTGTTCTCTACTTATTAACTCCTGACTAATTTTAGATAAAATTTCATGTGAAACGGAAAAATCTATTAAAATATAGTAAAAGTGTTCCCATCCTGGAAAATGTTCTGTATTGGTTTCTCTTCGGTATTCTCTACTTTTCGGTTTTTAGATGACGACTAGATAAGTTTCCTTCATTATTTAGCTTTATAGGTTTTTTTTAAAGCCTAAACATGCAGTTTTACCTTAAGACTATTTTTTATCTGCACCTGAATATAAATTTGTTAATTAATTATTGTAATTTTCCAATGTGTAAAAGCTGGGATTTTCGGAGAAAAGTTCTTTGTTTTGACTGGTAACCTTCAAATTCCCTGTTACTAACTTTAGTTGATTTGGATAAGCAACATTTTAAATGATCAAATATATAAGGGCTTTGTACTAATAGCACGAATTTTATCATGTTTAGTAACAGCGAAAACATCATTTAAAGAAAGAGGATGAAATGATGCAATGTAATTTTTCCCCACTTCTTCTTGAGTTTGGCAGCTTATGGAGAATTGGTCTTACCCAAAGAACGTCTTTCGGGCTTGTTAGTCATATGTCTTCATATATATATGGGAGGCATCGACTCTCATTTAGTATAGATTAATGCCTGCAGGTTTGATTGATAACTTTTTTATACTCCAGTGTCACTATCCAAAGTCTCTTTTCTTTAACTAAACTGGTTTGTGTGTCATTTAGGGGAGGCGGTATATAGCAGCAGATGGCAGAGAAGAAGCAGCAACAAAGATACAGGTTCGTTAATGATATGCATCTCATACAGGTCTGCTAATTGAATGTAGTTAATACAAGACCCTATTATGAATCACTTTAATGTATGCTGTGGCAAAGTGCATGACATGAAAACCAAAACCTTAGCTTTTGAAAATGGATTGTTGAAAATATCCGTTTTGTATTTGATCAATTTAAAATTTGTTCAAATTGATGTGTTTTTGTTTGACGTACAGATTACTTGTTGTTTTTTACCATATGCTTTGTATTTTCTCTCTTTTCTAGAGCTCTTTCCGAAGATATAAAGACCGAAATGCATATTTGCTCTATAGGAAAAGAAAATGGGCTGCAGGTATGAGTCATTATAATAATAATGCCATTCATTACTTGAACGTAGCAGTGATACAGATACTAATTAGGATTATATAATGAGTCTGCTAGAATGAACATTGCTGTAATGAATTCTTAAGTATTCACAAGTTCTTTTCTTTATATCAAGCAAGAAAATCTTCTTATTATGTACGCGCAGTTTTATTTTATATGTGCCCAAAAGATTAAGACAATTGGGAGCTACTTCAGTTATTTAAAGGTCTGGATTATTACGGTTTTATTTTCTGGTAATCTCTGAGCCATGATTTATATAAGCACTAATTGGATGAATTCCCAGGGCTGATTTTCGTGGAAAGAAAAGATATTATTCATTAATCCACTTACGAAATTATTGTACACGGTTAACTTACGGCATCTTAGTCTTTGTCAGAACAAAGTCGTGATCAGAATTAGGAAAATACTTTACACTTTACACTTCAAAGTCTATCTTAAATTTTATTTAACGTATTAGTGAAAAATTGTAAGATTCTTTTCCTTTACTAGTGATTTCAGTGTTTCCAGCAATACGATGTCTTTAACCCAGATATTACTAGGTTAAACAGAATGCGTTTTATGATAGATGCATCTAGAAAAATTCCCTCTTTCGTAATCCCCTGTTTGCTATTGATTCAGAAAGTATATTGATCCAGAAATTATTAATATTTAGCTAGAAAGTTTCGCTTCCAAGATTGATGGAAGATTTCATTTTGCAATACAAAGTCAATTTTTGTATGTTAAAAATGGAATTGATACTCATAAAGTACACAAATTAGGTTATTTTTCTTAACCTAAACCAGAATTGTTTGCAAATTAAGATATTTTTCTCAACATAAAGTTAAGATCTTGAAATGAACGGAAAGAGTTACAACTGCCTGTCTTCAATTTAATAATTCCCATATCAATCACGTTTTTAGGTTTGTTGGCACTAAACTGGATTATGATATGCAAGATGTCTTTGATAAGAAAGCAGCTACGACTTGCTAGAAATGGACACCTAGAAAGATACAAACTGCGCCTAAGGGTGAGTTCTACCAAAATTTTTGCTGCTCGGTCCTTTAATTGCAGATTTCTGTAGCTAAATTGTAAACATTCCTTGCCTTCTTTGTTAAATCAGTCTCTTTTCATTTTCGCTTAATATCTTTCTATCTCAAAAGGTAAGCTTTTTTGACATAGCTAAAAAGAATGCTAAGTATTGCAAGCCAAGTGTTGCAACTGAGAGAAAACAATGATAAACAGTTTGTTTGAATTTCTTCTTGCCAACAGAAGCTAATTTTTTGCGAAACTACATATTTTACTCTTCAACTTTCATTATTATTTACTAAACACACTGAATTAAATCTGTCTGGTGATAAGTTGCTTGATGTTTATATTCAGTAATGTGATTAAGTCATTTAAATTTGCTTTATGCTCACAGTCTTGTGAATGGACACTTTTTCAGAAACTAAGAAACATCCAAACTGAACTTGAAAAAATCATTTTTTATAGGTCAATCTTTTGAATCACGACCTACTTAATTATTGTCCAGTGTGCCTGGCTTTTTCGTCGTATTGTCCCTAATAACCACTAATTTCCACAACCACAATGAATAACCACAATATTTCTAATTTTGTGCTATAAAATCTTGCATTCAAACCTTGATAAATGAACATCAAAATCTTTTCATCCTAGGTTTTGAAACAGAACTGGCAAAAATTGCAGGACTCAAAGCGCGTGATTATACACATACCATCGTTAGGTAATAATTCTTTTGCAAACTTCCTATCGATTTCAGTTTTACAATTGAACTTAACTCCAATTAAATAAGTTTTCAGTTGGAGTAGCAAGAACTAATACGCAGAAAAGGCTAGTTATTTGAGGTCACCTGTGCAGCACTTTAAGGTGGTAGTCTCAAGTTCCTAATTGAGCTGCTTTGCAGTGCTGCTCTTGGCGCTGTTTCTTACATGTCTTTTTTTGCGCGTTCTCTCTTCTTTTTGCTGTCCTTCCTACATACATGGATAGCCTAATGTTCGCCCGGCAAAACTTGACTACAGCCAACTTTGTTTAGTGTTAGTGGTTTTCATAGCTTATCCGATGCTTCATTTTAAATACTTGCAAACAGTTGCATTTCTCTTTTTAATAAACGCTCCCCCATCTCTTCAATTTTTTATCTTTGATGGTCCTTTCCCACTTTTACTGACAATTGTGTACTTTTTTATTAACAGGATACGCACAGCAAGTGCGCGACTTTCTACCAGATATTAGCGACCTCCAGAACCGTCAGGTTGGGAGAATATTTGAATCAACCGGTATGACCTTTTTCTTCAGCCATTCTATCTGTTGCAAGCTTTATCTCTCCCCACTTTTCTCTCTTCCAGCTTTGCTCTTCTGAGTACTTTATTATAATTATTTTCGTTTTCACATTAACACAACAGCCCTTAGCTTACCTAGAAAGTGAAAGTAATTCGAATCGGAGAAAATGAATCAAGAAAACGCTAATTCTCCTAATTCGTGATTTTCTTTTCTCGAGAAATAATTCTTTGTTATACTAGTAAAACCTCTATTTTGTCTAACCTTTAAACAAATTCAACTATTTAGAAAAGACTCAATATAAGTTTAAGTTGTGCCTCAAGAAATTATCATTTCAAGGGTCAGACTTTTTTTAAAGATCCAAACGTCGATGTCATATACGTGTGGCCGTGGCAATTCAGCGAGGATACAGAAAAGTACTACATGAAATTGCTTGATTTGACTGACAAAAAAAGGGATGACATAGAACCTCCTTCTAAAAGATGTTCTTTAATTTCACCAGAATCTGCCCACAGATTTCCGGTAAGGGCTTTTTAGAAAGATTTTATGGTTAATCATTTTTAAGAATAACACATATTTACTGTGACTGTAGCTGTTTTTGCTGTGATGCTTAATCTGTTGGTTACTTGGTCGTGTATATTTAGCGTAACAGAAGTCTTCACCACGTCAGTCATCCAGCTTTCTATAAAGATCTTCAGTATTCAGATAAGCTGAACATCCTTTTTTTTAACTTCTAGGCCCATAGAATGTGTGTTTCCACTCTGCTGAAGTACAGCACAAGAACATTAAACAGGTGAAACAACACATTGAATGTTATAGTCCGCCCGTCTATATGACTTCTCATCAGACGCATTACAATAAATGAAAACCTAAATCTTCACAGAGTCAGTGCTGCGATCCGAGCTTTAGATTCTCCTTAATATTTTCTCAATATCTTATTGAATACCACTAGCGAAAGATGTTTTCTGTTGATAAATGATGTTGTAAGTGGCACGATGCTACGGGTTTGTTTTCCTTGGCAGCTAGAAAAACCTCGGTTTCTTGCTTTTTCAAATCATAGTTAACTTCTAACAAGGAAAATTTTTGGTTTTTTAGGAATTTCAATGTTTGAATTTCACTTTTTTTGACAAAAGGGCTGATTGCCTTAAAATTATCCAAAGTTATGGTTGAAGATACTTTTCATTCGCATCTGGATATTAATTTCTCCTTTCTCCTTTTTATATTTTTTCTTTAGTATGATACAAAATTCTTCCGCCTATTCTTTAAATTTGAATTTCTTTGCTTGTTTTTCAGGATAAAATCGTTGATAAAAGGGAAAAATGCTTACATCGTTCCTGGTTTGATGCATGTCGATGATCTATATGTATCTGATTTTCTCGGTTAGTTGTTTTAGTTCGCTCGCATTTCAATGACTACAAAAAACTTAAGGACCTCCCGTTTTTGAGAGGATCCTATTGATGTTAGGATTCTTAACGCTGTTACCTCTGATATGAAGCAGTTGTTTGAATTACCCCAACCACAATTTGCTAGGCCTGGCGTATCTATCATTTGATTTATCTTGTGCATTCCCTTTCCAGTCAAGCCTTTAATTATTACGGGTTCGTTTCTACTAATTCTGATTGATCAGAGTGAGCTTTTTGCATATTTTCGAGTGATTTTGATTCAGATAGTTCTCAGTAAACACCCATTTAATCTTTGTCCCTATACAGATGTGCCAGTACTTGGGTGCGAACCAGAGGTGGCAACACTGTACTCTTCAAAATCAGGTGCAAGACGTATCTTTGAAGATGCTAACATTGACAGGGGTCCTGCAGAAACAGATATCTATAGTATTACGCAGGTTAGCAAACTGTTATTTGATGTTTTAGTTCATTTTGTATATGAAACAAGCCTACTTACTCTCAGTGCCTGTCGATGTTTACAAAAATTGGAAATTTTAAGCAGCATTGATTTTTTATAGGCTCGACATTAATAATCTTTTTAAAACTTTTGTTTAATTCAATTAATCAAATATGCTGTAAATCTCTCGGCAGTTATCGCATTCAAAATTCGTGCTTTCATGAATTTAATCTGTATGGTACAAGAAATGAATGTATGTCATCTGTGGCTCGTGTCCTTTGGTAAAATTCTTATCCCAGACTCGTTTTGATATTTTATATGTTTTCTACCTTCTGCTGATTTAAAGTTTTTTCATGTCATCTGAAGATTTATTTTATATGCTATCGACATCAGATAATTATTCCCTGTGCACCTACTGACCGTGCAAATATTTCTCTATTTTCAGCTGCATGAGTCTCTCGCAAATCTGGTCGCTGCAAATTTACACACCAAGAGGTGGCTGTTTAAGATAGATGATGAAGTTGAGGGCAGAGGCATTGGTAATCTACTTTGTTTGTTTGCTTCAAGAGGAAATGCCATGAATCGCAATTCAATATTACAGTAGCTATAAGAAACAGATAGAGCAAAGGAATTTTGGTCAATTTTGAAAAGGTTTTATTATTTCATGAAATATTTGTATAAGTTTACCGGAATCGTTCGATCTGTTCTGAACGAATGATATTATCTCAAAGAATATTGTGATCAATCGACAATGAAACGCATTACCTTTATAACCGTACCAGTTGAATCAAATAATCTCCTTTCTTACCAGAAACGTTGTTTAAAAGCATTGACTCTCTTCTTGTTAACAAAAAGTTTTTTCAATTTTGTATCATCTTTCCGCAGCGTATTGTGACGTTGTTTCGCATCTAACTTGCTACAACTGGGCATTGAAGGAAGCAAGGCGTTATGGGGAGAAATGGAACAAAAAATGGGCGCGAGAGGCTACTTATATCAAGATTATTTCTGAGATTCCTGAAATCCTAGACAAGTACTCCATTGTTGTTGATAAGAATAGGTTCTATACCTGGAGTGAATTTCTCAACGAGTATCTTAGTAAAGGTGAGCATAAACATTTCTCCCATGTTTCGTAGTATCATGATATTGACGGAATCCGTCATTTTACACTTTGGCACATCATAAGTGTACCACTAATTTCTGTTGAACTTTTTCCATCAGTCAAAAATTACGACCATTCACTTCTAATAAGATTTTTAAAAAATGTAAATATAAGAATATAAGCCCATATCATTTTGGAGATATCTGGCATCTCATATATCATTAAAACTTTCTTCTTTCTTCTAGGTGGAGTAATAGAAGCAAGTCCTCCTTCTGAAAGTGTAACCTCGCTCTCAGTAAATGTTCTTATTGATCCTCTCGGACGAAGCGAAATTATTTCAGCCTCTGATCAGGTACCTTTAATCGTTAGAAACCATTAGCCTTTCTTTATTTAGAAATGCACGAAAATTGTATTTGCCACATTTAACAGGCAGCAGGCACGTAAATGATATTATGTTGTTGGGGCGTCACCCCCTCCATTTTTATTTTTCTTTGAATGAGTTTATATATAAAATTTGAAATCTTTATGTTTACCCGAGGGATTAAGCCCATCTTATTCATCACTAAGTCATTTCTTGGATTATGCATTTTTGCATTGCTTACCATATTTTCTTGCAGATTCACGGATTGTCCCCGTACCGATGCCTAGGTTTCACCTTCCCTCAGCTGTCCGTTGAGCCAAATGATATACAGACAATGACTGATGCTATATGCTCTTCGTGTAGAAACAGAGGGATCCTTGGTTATTTATCAATCAATTTTGTAACATTCATTGATCCTTCATCGGTATGTGTCGACACTATGTCAGTACTTCTGATATGACTGAACCTTTACTGTCAGATTTATTGAACCCCTTTTACAAATCATTTTGTTGAATTCTTTACTCGAAAGCAAGCATCTGCATAATCAGATTTATAGAATCAAGATACACGGATGTGCGTGATTTTCAATGAGAGACCTTGTTTACACGAGAGAAACGGGTTCCGGTTGGCACCAGTTCTCGTCCAGAACTGGCTCCGTTCAGGGCCGAAAGGAGACTGTTTCAAAAATTTGAATGAAGCAAAGCAATGTTTTTCTTTTTTTCCAGCTAAAGCAAAGACTATGGCCTGTTGGTCTTGACCTCTCGTATAGTGCCAGCCACAGTACTTTTCAAGTTCTTAAGCACGTGACCAGAGGTGTCTATAATTTCAGCAGCAACTCGCTAACTGTGCCCGTGCTGACGAAGAAGGAGCGATCTCCGTACAGAAGAAGCAGACGGAAGTCTGCTGAAAAGTACAATGAAAAGGTAGGAAGCTTTATGTACTAAGTGTTGTACGAAGCTCACGTTTTTATTACTATTCATACATTTGACGATGTGCTGCTACAAAACCTTTGACGATTTTTCGTTTTTTATTTTAATTAACGTTACATTATGGCCAGAAGGTTTCCTGAACTGCAACTTTTGCTGAGAAATGGATTGATCTTCTAGAAATAGATTTATTAAACTGATACATAGTGGTCCATCTACTGCTTTTCTTTAGAGTATATGTGGCCCCCAATATTAGGGTTGGTTTGCGAGTTTATTTTAGTGTACTATTAGTTCATTAGTGATAGTTTTGGAATGATTTGTTCAAATATTAGCATCTATTCTTGGGTCTTTTAGATTTGCTCAAGGGTCTTTTAAATTTGCTAATGATCAGTGATCATTCATAACAGATTAGGACTTGAGTTGATACACCTGATTTTCGATAAAAACCTATATAGGTGATCATCCCTCAAGAGAAGTGGCTCGATCTTCAAGCTGTGGTACAAACTTGCCCAAGTTTTCTAATCTCTACATGTGCCCGAATTTATAAGCGAAGCAGAATTTAACTTAAAATCTAACACTGTTTAGAATTAGAATAATTCCTAAATCAAAAGATACCAGATAATTTTGTTTGGACAAATTCTGGAGCATGATCACTGAAGTAATGCTGTAGCAATGAAACATAGTGCTGTTTTTTTTTAATCTAAGTTTAAATCGATTATCTTTTTCAACTTAGACAGAGGAAGAGAGTCGTTTTGCTGTGTACAGTACAGTACTGAAACACGAAAACCTTCGGAGTGTCCAATCTAGTGTGCTTTTTCAACTTTGCAAGTCGCATGGAATCGGATACGATATCAAGGTATGTTCATCTTAGATATTGAATTTGTTAAGGCTGTGTGCTCGTTTATGTCATCGCTACCTTTTTGTTTTAGCCAGCGTGCAAAATGGGAAAACATTTGATGTGCAGCTCTATCTAAACAGTTTTAGAGAACTATAAAATAAAAACTATCGTGGCAATCTTCAGGTAAAATAGGAATAAATGTGCACACTGTTCGCAGCATACAAGAGCTGTCTCGTTGGTAGCAGTGCAATGTTCATCTTCTTGACCTTTCGATTGGCGCTCTGAAACCTCTGAAATTTTTGCCACCCCCTAAAAACACTTATCACCCGTTGAAAAAGCCACTGATGGTGAATGGAGAATCAAGAAACTGCTTTGACAACCCTTCTGTTTTCGCCAATTTAGTAGAGGCATTCATAATGGGTAGGTGATTTACCGTAGTCAGCAGTAACAAAGTAATGCCAAAATTTTCCTTTTTATCATGTTATCAGTAGCGTAGCGAGGGGGCAAAAGGGGACGGCCGGAAAACCCCCCGTCATTCTTGCCTAAATCCATTCCTGGTTCAAACAGTTGTAGATGTTCAAAATTGATAGTAGTCGCTAAATACATCCCTGGATAGCTGGTCACCTGTATGAAGCCTCCGTGGCCTAATGGATAAGGCATCGGCCTCCTAAGCCGGGGATTGCGGGTTCGAGTCCCGTCGGAGGTGCTTATTTTTTCTATCGTTTTTCTTCAAAAATTCCTTCAGAAATTCATTTTTTGTTGTTTCTTATATTCAACTCGTTTTTAATTATTTTTTAATATGATCACCAATTTTCGATAATATTTGTTTTCTCGGCTACAATGCAAACCTAACAAAATATATTGGTCATTCCATTTCAGTATCAAATTAATTGTAAAATACAACTGATTTTTGATTGATTTACAAAATATTTTTTAGAAAAACAAGTTTCATAAAGGCAGTGCATTTAATTGACAATACTGTAAAATTATTTTTTGGGAAAAAATAATCGAATTGTTGATACAGGATTCTCGAAAATTAATTCGAAAGTGGTCTAGTTATCACGACAGTCTATTATTTACGTCTGGTCTTCGACAGGATTTATTTTTAAACGAAGTTGTTTGTGTCACAAGTCCGATGAGGCCCACCAGTACAGGTTTCTTTTATAAGAACACTTGGCACCAGTATCCGCCTGGTGTTTCTCATTTTTTTCTCATAATTCCAGCCTCGCGTGTTTTTTATTTTGTTTCTTATTAAGAATTTCATGTGTATAGAAGTGTCTGGACACATGTGCTTAATAAAGCAATTAAAGCCTCGGTCAAGGTTTTTGTGCTTGTACCTGCAGTTTCTGTGATTCTGTTGTTTTTTTATTAATTCTTATCCAAGGCCAGGCTACTTTGTTTCTTATGTTGTTTTTATTTTTGGGCAAATCTCAGCCTGAAATTTCTTGCAAGTGTTATTCTGATATAAAAAAAACGTGTATGCTGTCTTTTTTGTGGTTGCTAAGTGTTCTAGTTGTTTTTCTTATATGATACTGTATTTCTTTTCATACCGGCTGTCTCTGAGCTTAACGATTTGAAAAACATCCCGTTTTCTGTGCATTTACTCATTGCTTGCTAAATTTACACATCCTTTTCCTTCTTGTCTACACGAGGTTGGGGAATCCGCGTTTTCCCGTCTTTTTATGCTATCTTGGCAAGTGGCAAATTGATTTCTTGATGATGCAATTGCCCTAGTTTTACGACGTTGGGCGCCAATTTGATATATCTTTATTTATTGCAGGCAAAGCTTGGAACGGTCTTCACATTAATCGATCAGCTTCACAAAGATTCCTTCGGAATTATGTAAGTGACTTTTTTTCCGTGTCAGTGCTCATCTTTAGGTATTTGTACTCGGGTTTAGACATTTAAATTCAGGTTTGATCCAAAGTTTGATAGAATGTTTCTCCAAAAAAGATTGATTAATGATACTCCAATATACTCTATTTTAAACCATCGGTTGACTTTCTTAGCATCTTGACTTTGTTCTGTAAGTACCTTTACATACATACTTAAAGTACCTTTGTTCAGTATTTCCCCGGGGGGTGGTACTCCCATCAAGGCCTGACAAGGGGGTCCAGTCCGTTTGAGGGTTTTACCAAATGGCTACCAAATGGACCGTTTTCGACAGTAACTGTACTGCTCAGTTTAGCTTGTGATTTATTATAGATAATGAACAAGATTTTATCTTTCCCGAAACAACAACTGTCAATTATGAAGAAATTTGTCAAAAAAGGACCAGGGGGGCACAAAGAAATTGATGCTACCAAGGAAATAATTTCGGGCTTTATGCTACCGTTAAAGGGTTTTTGTCAAACAATACTACCATTTGGGGGTAATTCTTTAAAATCTTAACGTTGTCCCTCTTTACCCCGACTGGACCCCCCTTTTTGGCCATAGCGGGAGTACCCACCTGGGAGTATTTCAAGTTGTTTTTCAATGAATTATTTTCCTTTATACAGAACTGTAGGAGAGAGTATGCAGCAGGCCTTGTCATCGTTTGCATTAAACCTCTCTCTCATCCACCGTGACATCTCTAGCCATGAAAAGCAAGCAGTATCAAATATTCCGGTAATCTATACTTGCTTTTAAGCCGGAATATCAACCTTGTTATTATTTTATGTAACTAACTGTCATGTAATCAAGTTGTTAGCCAAGTATATGTCATTTTGTTTGAATTAGTTACCAGCAAATTTGGTTACAGATAATAATAATAATATCATATTTATACAGGTTAACTTTGGTCAGCAACAACGTGATGTTATCAATAAAGGACCTGTCTAAAATATACATGGATTACCGAAATAAAAATTATATACAGGATGAAAATGAAATCTTAAAAGTCGAAGTTAAAATTTTTACAAAAAGTCTTAAATCTAAGAATTGAAGTTTCACACTTCATTTCGTCTGTTAGTTTACTAAAAATCTTTGCTCCTTGAAAGTAAAAGGCCTTCTTGCCTGCTTCTGATTGTACTTTGGGCAAAACAATATTTTTTGCATTGGCACGAGTACACTGCCTGTGTTTTACTCTAGTGAAGTAGTTTCGAAAGGCGTGTGGCGATACGCTATTCAAACTTTTGAAAACTTCAAGAGCACACATCTTGTTTCGTATACTACTGACTTTCTCCAGCTGTACACTGTCCCTGTTGCCATTTACTACTTTCAGTGCCCGTCTCTGAATGTGACGGGCACTGATTACCAATTGATTACCAATTATATTTTTAATAAATTTTTTATAATATTATTTTTTATTTTTCATAATTTAATTTTTTATAAGTTTAATAAATTTAATAATAAATATAATGTGGTATTATATTTTTATATTTTTTAAACTGATACAGGTTTCTAATGTGCCTCAATGTAGATGCTATAAAAAATAAACTAAATTGATGCCTTATGAAAATCGAAACACAAGTTGAGTTTTTAAAATTCCCGATGTCGTACACAAAGTAACGTTTCTTTAATTTTTTAAAGGTTTGAAGCTGATCTTCTCGTACTTGCCAGTCATGTATAGCCTTTTGCAAATTATGCTTACATCCCAAAATTACCCAAGCCCAATCAAATGTATATGTTTTTTTACTTTTGCTTTCCTCTTGCAATTTTTCATTATCACAACAATCGTTGTTACCAAGCCATCATGTAGACCAATTATTGATAGTTACGTCACTGGAGTTATATTATCTTCATAGTCCTCCATACATTTCTTATTTCCGTATACCTTTTTAAGGCAAAGTCCTTTCAATAAAAGACTCATCAGCTTCATCGTAGTTCACAGTGTGACTAATGGCTCAGTCCTAACTGCTCCCTATTACTTTTTTCTCAGCCCGTGACCTTTTCTACACAAATTCTTTTAATTTCCTCTTTTAAACTTTTAAACAGGATATCATCAGAAACATCCAACTTATTTTGGACATAAGCACCGCAAACATGCAACCCCAGGATGCTATCCAGTTCACAACAAATAATGGGCGTAGAAGCGTGGCGAGGACAGCTAAGCAAGACGATGAAGAATGTCGAGAAATAACAGAATCACCTCCTGAACGACTGCCTTGTCCATCTCCTGTTACAGGTCCGGCCAGCCCAATGTAAAAAAGTTAAGGACTTCTAAATATTGTAATTTTTGCTGTTGTATAAAATATATATATTGTAATTCAATTTATCGTGGTTAAATGTATATATTTTGAAGTAAATATTGATATTTTGATAGCAAATATTTGATCAATTCCTCATTGACTTATAAATTAAAAATTTCTTATGCATTTTTATAAGAAACTTCTAAATTCAACTTCTAAAACGTTTTTGCTAACATGATAATGTATGTTAATTAACAATTGAAAACTAAGAAGTATTTCGTTATTGATTAATATGACAAAAGATCATGGCTGCCACATAGCTATTTCTGCAGCAAAACATATACTACATACAGTGGCGAAGCCAGGTTTGGTTGGACGGTCAGGCTCAGATACGGATATACCACGCCCTTTTTGACCACGCCCAAAAATAAAACGCCTACTTCTAATTTGTGAAAATCTATTCATGGTGAATTAACCATAAGGAAACGGAACAGTTTTCTAACAAATTTAGTTCTTTCTATGATGGTCAAAGAACTTTTTGTAAAAATTTCATTTTCATATGGTAATGTCAAAAGGCCAGAGCTGATACCAATGGGAGGCATGGGAAGGCGCGTCGCCCCCCTGTAAGGCTCTTTATGTAAAAATCTGAATGCTTGTCGGAAAATTTTAGGGTTTTTCATTAGTCACATCCCAAAGACTGGCTGATGGTATTCTTCTTATCTTCCCATATTTTATTATTAGCAAATTTGCTTTTAATCGATTGTTTTTATGTTGCATTGCAAATAGCCTTTGTCAGGAAACACTTTAGGATTCCTTTTGCGATAAACTCCGATATTTTTCGGTAGATCATGGAATCCTTTACAGAGGGAAGCATGACGCAAGTGGCTAAAAACGACAATTAAGATGTATATTCAGAATTTTGCTGTATACTGAAGTGGTCTCTGCCACCGAAGCACCCGTGACACCAGAAAGTGCTGTAGAGATTTTAAAGACTCATTGCTAACAATGACGAAGGTTCAAACAATGGCAGTAATTTTCTACGGATTAACCAAAATTGATTTTAGACTGTCCAAAAATGCATTGTGGGATGCTTACGTAGCGCAATGGCTCATTGTTAGCAATGATTCTTTAAATATTGGCCCATTTCAAACTGGAAAAATGGACACTGATCTGAATACAAGTGACAAGCAAATGGTTGCCTTTTTATGATTCTGGATGGAATCTACCATAATCATAATCAGAAGTGAACCACTGCTCCGTAATTGAAAGCGCTTCACCGCAAAATAGCGAGTCTCTGAACATCATAGAGAGAGAACTGTGAGTTATTTTTTTTCAATATGGAATAAACATCACTGAAAATTGTTCGTCAGGATCAACCTGACCAGCTTGCCCTCTGGCTTCGCCACTGAATGCATGATAGCTAATATGATAGATCAACAGGAAAGTACTGTGGAAAGCACGAAGCGAAGATGTTTTGTTCAGGAACTTAATCGTTTTGGGTTCTAAATTTCAAATTCATTCTTTCGATATGCATCTGAAGCATACATAGTTGATTAGCGAAAACACGCGATTTTGACTCCCCCATAAACTGAGTTGGTTATGATCTCAGCTGATAAGGACCTAAACCAGATGTTTATGGTCCAATTCTTTCTCCTTGTTGTTTTCAACATCTTTTCCAGCAGCTGATTTTATCTTACTCATTAATTACCTGCAACGCTGTAAATACTTTTAACTAAAGAGAAGAATTTCAGAATTTGATGGCTTTTATGATTCATGGGTTTAGCGTAGATCGTAGTTTCCAATGATTTTTTTATGGATTTAAAAAATAGTTCTTCGATCCGTGATCAGTGGTATTGAGGTTACGTGGAATCGAGGTGCGTAAATAAAAATAAAAACAAACATGGCGGAAGAGCCAGGACCAATGTGGCCAGTACATTCAAATATAGATTTTTGCATAAAGCACAACGATGATGCGTTATTTTTAAATTATATGAAACTAAATGAAATACCAAAGAAAATTTGGAAAATCAAAATGCTAAAGAGACTTTACATGAAGCAGAATCTATTGAGGAATTTGGTAAAGTACTGAATTAATTTACACTCATCGTTTAATTATGATAAACATGCTTTAGAAAACGAGTACTGGACAATAAGAGCAACAAAGAAGCCACAGAAGTCGAGGCAACAAATTATGAAACAATTGGGTTTTGAAAAATAACTACTGAGACTAAGAATGTGTAAAACATTTGACACTGCCACCGAGAAATTTCACTAACATTTAAAAAAAAATATATAGAAAAAGCGATGATTCTCTCTGTTCGCTGTTTCGAAGACCTTTCTGTTGGAAAACGGAAGGCCTAACTGTACTCATTTTAGTATGGTTTGAAATATTAGCATGGTAAACTCTGTCATAAGAAATGACTTAAGGCAAAGTGATATCGATGTTGGCTGCATTTGGTTCAGAATCTGTTTCCTTTGTAAAGCTTTGTACATTAACAAGAATATTAACAAGAATACCATGAAAAAGTGCCAAAAAATTTCCCTGTCTATGTTTAAACTCATATCAAAATCAACATTGCGGACCTCTTATTTTGTTTTGCCAGTCTTAATAAAATTAGACAAATCTTAGACAAAAATTAGATAAATAGAAAAACTCATACAAGCAGGGAGATATCAATAACTATAACTGAGAATCATGTATCCTTAACTTATTTATTTCACAACCTATTTTTCTAGCCAAATGAGATAAGTCTCCTTGGTTCATTGGTTTGCTTGTAAGTTGACAATTGTTTCATTAATAAACTATTTTTATTACTATTGTTATTGAATATTGGCTATCAATCTGCACATTTTTTTGACTTTATAAGTCATTAAGTAACTCTTAGTTTGGTTTAAGTTGATTCCCAATAAAAAAAATTTTATAGTTATCTATCAAGTGCCAATAATTCTTACTTTGCATATAAAACAAAGATTTGAAAAAACCCAACAAACCATTGCAAAACTTGATGAGTAGAAAATGGCAGAGGAGTGGAAAAGTGTCTTCTGATCATCATCTTTGCTTGAGACTATAAATCAAGATGTCTTTAAGCTTAAAAGATAGATTGCTTCTTGTTCTCTGTCAAAACTTTAAAACAATTGCTAGGCTGAGAATGGCAAAACCTGATCAGCATAAAAATGCTCTTGAGGGTTTTTGTTATTTGAATATGCATGAAATTTACATTTTTTGACTTATATGGAGGAAAATGGCATTCAGTAATAGATACACTTACTTTTTAAGAAGTTCTTTATGAATGTATTTGGATGGAAACTTAGAGGTCATAGGTTTTATTATGGGGATTTTGAACAACATTGCTTTCTTCCCTTCTACTCTAGGTACTTAGATTCAAACATGATTGAAAATATCCCACAAAGTATGTTTCATTGCCTCTCTATTTCTTGTCTCTGCAATTTGTGAAAGAATTAATATCATGCTCCATGAAAACTCTTGAAAATCTGAATTGTTTTCATGATTATCATTTCTCAAAGGCAATATTACACTTTCCAATAGTCACTACTGGATTGTTTGTTCAGCAGAGTAATTTGGGTTATCACTACTCTAGTCTCTCTAATAGAAGGGGGAGGTAATAGTAGGGGGGTGTTCATTCCAGCCAATTTTCAATAGAAGGGGGTTCTAATAGAAGGGGCTGTTCATGTTGACCAGTTTTCAATAGAAAGGGGTTGCTAATAGAAGGGGGTGTTCAAGTTGGCTTATTTTCAGTAAAATGTCAGCAAATTTCAACAGATTTGTAAAATTTAATATAAGGGGGGTGCTAATAAGCAATGGGGGTAATTTATTTTAAATTAATAGACGGGGGCCCTATTAAACGCTAGGGTCTATTAGAGACACTAGAGTTTGTTTCTTTTTTAATGTAGATTTTATGCAATATAGATTTTGGGATAAGCAAAATATTGGTACATTTTTTCTATGCTTTTAAAGGTATCATACCAAACAAAAAAGGTGCTTTCAGCTAATAAGATTAGATTCTCTATCAATTTTGATAAGGACACGGTATGATATGGGAAAATGAAATTTGGGACCTACGAATACCCTCATTCATCTCTTTTTTACATCTGTGGTTATCTTGATAATTGCCTTTGAAAATCTGTACTTTCAGGTATTGGTTGTTTACCTTGCCTTGAGTCACTTGAGTTGAGCAGAAATGAAATTAAAGAAATACCCACTTCTATTGGAGATTTACCCAAGTTAAAGTCATTGCACCTATCACATAACAATTTGAAAAGTCTTCCTGCTGGTTTGTTCATATTTTAAAGTTTTTGATAACTTTGCCTAATATTTTCAAGAAGTTGGTTCCATTCTGACACTAATGATATTTATTTATACCAGAATGTTTACTTTGTGACGTTTTTATCAGATTTTCTTGTGTAAAGAAACAATGGTGTTTGGATGGGGGCAGAGGCCGGAGGTCGCCACAGAAGAAGGAGGTTGAATCATCTGAATTCGACGGACAGTGACTCAGATCAACTATGGGACAGGATAGACTGACTACCTTGAACTGATGGTTATGTTTTATTTAGCAGATATTATCAAGTCGCTAGATACTGTAAATCTTATAAAACTTTTTACTTGACATTGCACAAAAGTAGATCGAACTAATACTAGTTAGTGATAACTTTTGATGTTTTAACGTATTTTCCTCCTTGTGAACTTTTGCCCCACCTCCATCCCCCCCCTCCCAAAAACGACGCCTTTTCAATGGAAACTGAAACTCTTTCATATGCTCTGAACTCTGTTTTTCAATTTCTTTGCTATTCATGCTTTATATTCTAACAGATCTATTAATTTAAAAAATGTTTTGCTTTAGAGATTGGAAAGCTGAAACATCTTTTGACGTTGAACTTAATGAACAATGAGATTGAAGAACTGCCGAAAGAAATAAACGGCTGCATTAGTCTGAATACTCTGCAAGTTGATGGGAATCATTTAAACTACATTCCTCGTGAAATTTTGGACTTGGAATGCTTACAGGACTTTTCTGCAAGTAGAAACAACCTGAAGTTTTTGCCATTAGGTTTTAAAGCTGTATTTATTTTTTCTTCAGACAATGTATATTCGATGATGTATTGAATTCAAACTAGTGGAATGCCATGAATTATGATAATTATCTAAATTCAGGACCATCTCTAGCTTTAGTGCTCGTGGAAAGGTCTAGGTCCCATTTACCGACAGCGTGGGTAAGCCATTCAATATCTGCCATTATGTTTGAAAGTTTGCCGACAACGCACTTCTAGATGCGAAAAAATTTATCTAATTTTATTCCAAGCGGGGAGCACCCCCACCCCTAAACCTGAAGCGATGGCAATTTACAAAGCATAAATAATATCTAGTTTCATTACGAATTCAGCGATAATTGTAAATTTAACTCTTTTCCATTTTTTGACATACTCGAGTGAAGAAGGAAATTAATTTTCAAATTTTTAGGAAATTTAACGGTTTTTTGTAGAAACTCGTCTTGACAATGCAAGCATTGAAAGTATCCCAAGTTTTAATTCAAACCTTTTTGAATTAAAACCAAGTTTGTTCTTTTTTAGATTTGTATCATTTAAAGTCAATCACGGATTTAACATTAGATGCAAATTATCATCTGCTATATATACCAGGCTCCATCGTCCTATGTCCCAAACTAATATACCTCGGATTACACAAGTAAGTCTAAGTATTCATCTATACAATTTTATCAAGAGTGGGTTTATGTTGTTAAGGTGAGAAAAACCATAAAGTGTGGTTCTATTCCATCCAGAGAGGTCTTATTTATCTACACTAGGTTGTGATTAGAATAATAGTGCATAGCCTTGCGAATGTTCAAAATTCATAAAATTTCTACCAATTTTCGCCACGGGTACTCGTTTGTACTTTTCAGCTGCGTGTCTGTTTAAGAGTTTCTATCATCAGACGCAAAACACTTCTAAAAAGAGGTTTCTAAATTTACGCAAAACAGCTACCTGGGTTTAACTTATTTTCATGATATTCGAATGCAATGAAACTCAAAGATTCATAATATTTTTACCCCTCACAGCTGCATCCGACCTGAAGGTGACCGGAGTAATCCAGGTAAGATGCTCTTGACCATAATCAAAGCTTCTTGAATCAGCAATGCCATTCGATACCTTGTAACATAGTCAGGTCTTTTATCTGCATTCATTCCGTCAAAGCACTTGTATCTGCACTTTTATTTTGCAGTACAATTGCCTTTATTGAATATAAACTGTTTTCTTTTCCCAAATTATCGATAACTTTGCAACAAGAATTAGCAATTTATTATACCTTTTATCGAGCCTCTTTTTACTTTAAATTAATTAAGATGAACTTTTAGTATTGCAGAAGCCAGGCGTTCACCATTTGGTTATAATCCGATCAATGTAAGATTCAGGCACAAAAGCATTTCAGCTATGCAATGATAGTGTTCAGTTTTTTCATGTCCTCTCGAACATCATTAAATTATCTTCTAGCTGATTATTTGGGTCTTCGAATAAAGCGCATTGGATCTTATACTGGCAATGTGATGCCTTTAGTGGAATTATGTTTTAGAGAAGCAGGTAAGCTGTTTCTTTCAATTTCAACGAAGCATTATTGTAACCAGGGATTATTTGACAATATTGAATTCTTGACAGCTAATGTAATATTACCAAAATTTAGTAATAATGAAATACATTGGAAAAGATGAACTCTTCAATGCATTTTATGGTAATATATTTCTTTGTAACGTTGTGGCAAATAACTGGCCATGAAGATCAAGCTTTATTCTTAATATTGAAAACTGTAATAGATAACGGATTGATTAAAAAACAGTCAATTTTTTTATTTCTTTAGGGAAGCTGATGAAAGACAGTGTAAATCAATTAAGGAACAACGTAGCTCCAACTGAGCTATTAAACATTCTCAAAAGACCAACTGGTACATGTTTTGTTTGCAACAAATCTGTATATACTTCCGTGTTTGTGCTTGAAAAAAGCCCAACACAAGTTTTGAGGTATTGTTACCTGAACAATACGCCAAACCCATCTATCCATGCAGTTATTCGAAGCATACCAGAGGGCATTCCGTTACTGTTTATCTTTTGCTCTTTAAAATGTTGCCATTCTTGTGAAATAGCTTTCGAAGAATTTCGTTAACTGTTTATTGTTTCACTGCTGTTGAATTTTAAAATTTTTTTAAAGAAATGAGTTGCACAGAGTTAGAAAAGCGTTAACAGTAGAATAATAACAGGATCCAACAGAGCTGCAGTGCTACAAAAGGACAAAGAGGCCTCTCACAAAAAGTGTCCAATAAAAAGCCAGAAATAATCTGGTTTTGGTGTGATGTTATCCATTGCCCAAAGTAGGACATTATTTAATGTAATGCTGAATATTAAAACATGTTCCAGGCTCTTCATGTTGTAAAAAGATCTGCTTCGTTTTCACAGAGGGTTCGTTAAACTACATCTCTTTGCAGGGAGTGTAAAATAAAAAAAAATCATGAAAGTAATACCCAATTATTGTTCAGCCCAGCTGGATATTAAGCATACTTTTAAAAAACGATGCATTGAATACAAAGAAAATCCATTATCAAGAAAATCTTAACGTTCTTTTTGTTCTCTTTCTCGTAGAAATAATATTTAGCTATTCGTCTTTTGAAGTGGCTTTAATCAGAATTTCATGTATTATATCAATAGCAAGATGGCTTCATAAAGGTTCATACTCATGAAGCCATCTCTAGTTAAACTAAACACCGGTATGTGCGTTTTGCATGCAGTATTTTTTAAAGAAGAAACTTCTTATTTCGTTGTGGCAAATGTGAGCACCCAGCTCGTGCTTTTCAAAGACTTGTTGTACCCCATTGTCTTTCGTTTGTTGAATTTTATAATGCTTTTAATATTAGTGAATGTCATGCAGAAGAGTTACTAAGAGACTTATTGTATAAATTAATAGTTGTGAATATATTGTATGAAATAGTTTTTCAACTGTTTGCTGATGACAGCGTGGATGGTTCGTTCTATGACATTCATGGCTTTTACATAGCACAGGTACTTTTGAATGTGCCTTGAGCATGGGTAAACTTTAACAGACCTCTAGTGCAGCTAAGAGTATACGTTTTTGCTTTTTTGGTCCAGCCAAGGTCTTGCAAAGAATGTCATTTTAACCATATTGTTGCCTTGACAATAGTTGGTTTTTAACAAAGCCTTTAGAAATAGGAATTTCAACCTGACAACCCAACAATTTTTGTAGAAAATGCTTTAGTTAAGGCTACTATTTCTAATAAACTATTTTAGTAATCTAGAAATAGATACATTTAGTATTCTAATGAACGGTTTTTTTCTTCATTTTCTTCTGAGTTTTCTTCACTACTAGCTATACTAAAGCTAATTAAAACCAACTAAATATATTAACAATAACCAAATTTACCAACGCAACAAAAATAGATGAATAACTAATAAGATACATCAATGTAAAGTAGGTTCCCTGTCATTTTGCATAGCCTACTTGTCCAATAAATGGTTTACACATGAGCAAGAATTCGCAGACATAGTTTTGATACTTGCTTTAAAGGTTTTTTATATTTGAGCGTGAGGTTATTTCTTTGGGAACTGAGTTCCATACTTCTTGACATCTGTAGGATACAGTGTCTAATCCGTATGATATAGTGTTTGGTTTATTTCTAGTGAAAGTGAGCCCCCTGCGGTTATAAGGTGGTTCAGTTATGGTGAAAATATCTTCCATGAAACTTGGGTTTTCGTGATGAATAGTTTTGTAAGTTTCAGTTGCAAGTTGCTTTAAATTCCTTGTATGAATTGTAACCGTATTGTCTTTGAGCAGTAGTTGTTCAAAACTAGATGAAAAATCGTTGTAGGCTATTCGCAATGCTCTTTCATGAATGTTGTTAGTAAGTTTATTGTTTTTCCTACTACAATACATCCATACCAAGGAACAGTAAATAAAGAATGCAAAAAAATGTTTTTATCAATAGTTTTCTTCTATTTTTCTTTAAATAAGGCGCTATTTATCTTTTTTCCCGCTTCTTTACACATACTTTTTTAATTGTCATCAAATTTTAATTGGTTGTCTATTGTTACGCCCAACAATTTCACTTTGTCTTCCTCTTTAACTATTTGCCTGTTTACATAAATGCTACATTCTTCAACATTGTTTGGTTTTACTAAAATCACTTTGAACATGCTCGAGACAGACCCTACCCAAAAGTTAGCCAAGAGCCATGCCCCCCCCCCCCCACTTTTTTATAAAACAATAGAGCTTTTTGCAAATCTTTTGTTATGGGCGTTCAATTTGGCCTTGGTCACTTTCCAACTTCTGTCGGGGCCCATGCAGAGGTTGAATGCCAAGCGACGGTTTGAAAGAGTTCGTAGCAAATAGCACAATTGAGACCATGGGACAAAAGTGGTACTTTGGGGGAAGCCAAGAAGCGGTACATCGGGTCGTCACACAGCTTCTGTAATGTTTGACCAATTTTACTTATAAAATGAAAGAGACAAGCATATTCACTATCAAGTTTTCTCACTTTCTAATGCCTGGCCGATATTTTGAATCCTTTTTTTTGCCTTCTTTTACCAATTATTTTGTATCAGAGATAACCGCCTCTTCATTCCCCTCAAATTCAGCCTCGCCTTCAAACGATTATTTCATTTTGGGGACAAGAAGAACAACATTGAAAATCGAAGGTTCAACTTGCTGGCTCTCGAAAACTTTGTGGTTTTATCCTTCTTTAGACATAAATAGGTAAGATACGAGTTTATAATGTTAAACGTAGGATACATAATGTTTTAATATTCCATAAAACAAATGGGCCTTCCTCCTCTCGTAACAGCAAGTGTTCCTGGTTGGCCTAAGCCAGTATGGATTCCATGGCAGCCTGCACTCCCGAGAGATTTTTGTAAAATAATGGTGCACTCTCGCACACCCGAAAGATGAGCATGGGCTCAAATTAGAAAGTTTTTTCAAATATTGCAAAATGACTTTTTAAATTTGCCCAGAACTGAGATTGGAAAAGAATGTGTCATTCTAAATTGAGTGATCCACTTTAGATTAGGACCGGTAAAAGGTTTTCAGTGGGACTGAGGCTAAACTGAAAAAGAAAGGCACACTTGAAAATTTTAGTGATTCTTCCTTTAGATCAGGGCCTATTTTAAGAAATTTTCAATACTGCACATTTTTAAGAAATTTTCAATACTGCACATTTATAATCATATTTTTATAGGGAATTTTTTTGTTGGAATCAGTGCAAACCCCAGGTATCTTAGCCATGCAAGTGTAGTGAGGAAATTGCCCGAATTTTGAACATGTGTATAGGCCATGACGGAGAAATCACAAACGGATAAATGATTATATACACAATCAATAATACCATTTCAAAACAGCAACAAAACAAACAGAAGCTACAAAACCTGAATAGAAACATAGTCATTTATCTCTTATAAACAGAGTCACTATCTCATGTTTTGTCTGGACAGTAAAACAAAAAAGTTTTTTTAGGCTCTTTATCTTTCTTTTAGTTAAGTTAAATGAGCTTCTGCTAGATGCCCAGAGCATCATAGGGCAACTCATAAATTATTAC
This sequence comes from Rhopilema esculentum, assembly GCF_013076305.1. The sequence continues at coordinate 7,592,184 of NW_027019384.1, forward strand.
TGAATGTTTTATCTTTGACAAGATCAAATTACGAAATTTACAGCAATGCTGACATTTACAGGAGATGTTTTGTTTCTGGTTCTGGGAATTTCGATTTGTTTTAAGTTTTGATAAGAGAGTCTTTCCGATGGTTATACGAGAATTACAATACATGAACTCTATATCAAACTGACGAGGAAAATTCACATTTTTTGAACAAAGCAGGAATCTGGGATAGCCGCAAATAGACATTTTCACAAATCCCAAAATTCAATACTGCACATTTTCGAAATCAATACTACACGTTTTTAAATTAATACTGCACAAAGTGTGTAATACTGCACACTAAAATAGGCCCTGCTTTAGATTGGCTGCAGAATACGCCGCAGAATGTTGTTTGCAGTCATTTTCTTGCAATTGTTTCAATATTACTTAGTTTCAATTGTTTCATTGTCACATTTTACTATTAACGGATTACTATCATTCAACTATAAACAAAAAAATTCCATTCTTAAAGAGTCATTGCTAACAATGAGCCATTGCGCTATGCAAGCATCCCATAATGCATTTTTAGACAGTCTGAAATCAATTTTGGCTAATCCATAAAAGTTTACTGCCATTGTTTGGATCATCGCCACGCTCGCAGAGGCCCATTGTTAGCAATGAGGTTCCCTAGACATCAAGGACCTTAGGCAATTTGCCCCCTTGCCCCCCTCTCCGTGACCCTGCTTGTGAGATCATGTTTTTGGCCTTTTTAAACATTATTTTTTAAATTATATCTTTACTTGCCAAATCTTTAGGAATTTTAATAACAGCCATTGATAGTAGTGATAGGTAAGCATAGTTCAACTTTCAATCATGAATTTCCCAGAGATGTAAAATTGATGTAAACAGGAAAAGTGCCAGACAAAATAAGCACACACTCAAGAATCACTGAGAAATTTGCTGCACACCCAAATGTGCTTATCAAAAATGCACTCTTGCACTCGCGGGTAATAGCGTGTGCACTCCTGAGATCTTGTCAAAACTGCCATGAAATCCAGACTGGGGCCTAGGTATTGAAAGTAACAGTCAGTCCCCTATATTTATGTTTGTTTGGTCAATTGATACAATGTGTTTTAAAGTTTACTGTATAATTTCTAATTTGCTTTAATAATATGAATAAACGAGAACAGAAGAATTCTACCAATTAAGATTCTTCATTGGTACAATCCACTAGAAGCCTGTTAGGAAAGTTTCAGTTTTCTTTCGAAATGTAGGCCTGATGTAAAGGGCATTATCTGTAATAAGATAGACAGAGGAACTCTTCATTTTCAGAAAAGGAAAAAGAAAAAAATAGCAGTTGAAAATATATTTTGTGTATTGGTTGCAGGGCAAAGTTACAGGAGTTGTGTGATGAAATAATTTGACTTCTTTTTCTCAAACAGATTTTGTTTTGAATTATATCAATTCTCTGTTGTGCTTTTCCTTGAAGAACAAATGCAAAGATGAATGTAATAATTGCTGTAAAGCAATATATTACAAAAATGATTGAGGATTCTGGTCCTGGCATGAAAGTGCTACTTATGGACAAGGAAACGGTAATATACCTACCTTTTCATCTAATTAGATTTTATCATTGACAAAGTAGGTCTTGGCCCCATCATGCAGGCAATCTTTAAAAATAGATTCTGAGACACTTATGCAAAATGTGCAAAGGACAAAAGAATTAGCTCATTTTTACAATAACTAACCCTGGAACAATTATATTTTGTTAAAGTACTCAATATGTGTTAAACTTAATGAAGCTATGATGTGGTTATTATGTTTTTCTTATTTCTTACTGTACAAAAACCCTGCGTAAGTTATCAGTAACTCAGACTTATTTCAGAGCAGAACTTGTGTTAAAAAACAATTAGGAAAAAATGTTACTTTTCTAATTGAAGTAGTATTTCAGCCATTATGCTAAAATCATTGTCAGCCTGTGATTCAGTTTGAAATACTAAAATTTTTACGATATTATTTGGAATATATATTGCACATTTTGGTGCATCCCTACCATGAATCTTTAGTTGCTATTTGTCTTTTGACAATAGAATATTGTCTTTTTTTGAAAAAGCAAAGGCTTAAATCCCCAGTTTAAGTCGCAATGTATATTCTATTCACAATAAGATGCTCAGTTGTTAGGTGTTAGCAAATGTTGCCCCTGTATTGCAATGGAAAATCTGAGGCCTTCCTTTAGACTTTTAGACTTGTCTTTTAGACTGGGATTGTCAGTATGGTTTATGCACAAAGTGAAATTCTGCAAAAAGAAGTATATTTGTTTGAACGAATTGATTCCCAAGGAAGAGAAACAATGAAGCATCTTAAGGCCATTTGTTTTCTCAGGCCAACAAAGGTATGTATACGTTTTCCTTTTGTATATGATTTTGCTTTTTGAATGGTTTTGATATTTGTTTGCCATTTTGAACATAAAGTAAGAAATCTTAACATTTGTTTTTCCTTTTATGCAAAAGTAGAGCTTCTCTAGCTTATAGCGTCCTTAATTGTTTTAGAAACAATTCAAATTATCATTTTGAATTTGAAGCTTTTTCTTAAGAAATTTTGTAAGTGAAACAAATTATTTCTTTTAGGAAAATGAAGAAAATTTGAAAAAAGAGTTACATGCTCCAAAATATGGTTCCTATTATCTTTGTAAGTATTTTTATGTTTGTCATATACAGATCAACATTTAGCCTCAACATGACTTAAGTATGTATAAGGTTTTCAATAGGAAAAGATTTATCAAATTTTTAGTGCATATTATATAAAATCATCATCTACAACCAAACTTGCAATCTACTACTCCTTTTATTATATTCTGCAAAGAGAATTTTTTTAATTTGCTTTAGGGAGTTTTCTAAAAGTAATTTGTTCTTAACGTTTTAATCAAACTAGAATAAGCAATATGTATTTTAAGACATCTAGTCCTTGGAATTTGTTTAAAATGTATTGATGCTCTTTTTTAATACCAATTTTTCTGCATTTTATGCACCACCACTGCTGTTACTGACAATCACTTCATTATTTCCAAAAGTACCAAACAAAATAATAAGGCAGCTGCCATTTATTTTTCAAATCATTCGAGGCACAACTTGATTCATCACTCCATGGTTGATGTTTATGCAACCCAATAAATATTTATACAAAAATAACAACAAAACAATCACAAAAAGAATTTACGAACACTGACTGTTGTCACTTAGCCATTGCAATGTAAAACCTGTTTATCTATTAAAGGAATTTGATAAACAGATTTTGACCCTCATCAATAGGTTTTGAACTTTTGCTTAAAAATAATATATTTATCACCTGTTCACTGGCAGATTTCAGCAATGTTGTGCAAAAAAGCATTGTTAAAGCTCTGGCAGAAGCAGATGACCAAGAAGTTGTCAAAGAAGTTCAGGTTACATTTTAAAAATCTCATGCGTATATTCATTTGTGCTTGATCAAAATACATACAGTGTAAGTGACAAATTCCATGACAAGTGTCTGTTTTCTGTAAATGATTAAAGATGTTATATTTCCCAAAAAGTTTTGTTACAGAGAAAGCCTGCAGCTAGATCTGGTTGTTATGAGGATGTTATTTGTAACTATACAAATTTTTAGATATATCCTTAAATATGATTTTTATTTTTCTTTCTGTTGATAGGAGTATTATGGTGATTACTTTGCTGTTGCTCCACATATTTTTTCATTGAATATTATAGGATGCACAAAGGTAAGTCAACTTCAAAATTCACACCATTTTGTAGTGCAAAATTGCATCAATATTCTATCTATGAGGTAACATGCTGCAAACAAACGGAGCAAGCAAACAAACCAACAAACAAACTTTAGGTAAAAATTGTTTAAATGAGGTAAACATTACCCAACCAAAGCAGCTCTATTAGTTGCCTCTGAAAGCTTGTTTTGCATGATGCAGGACTACCAAAATACTTTTGTGAGGTCCTTTGATTACTCACTTGGGCAATGTTTGAAATTATAAAACTTTTATTGGCTGAAAAATGCTCTTCCAAAGACACTTTTCAGAATCATTTATTGCGTTGTTTGTTGATAAGGAAACCTTTATGCTCTGGAGAATTTGCACATATAGTCAGTCACTGTAAACATGGTGTCTTTGGTATCTTTGGAACAAGATACAGTTATGTTTAGATTTTATCATGTCCTAAGCACATAGCACCCTATGGGAAATGGGGGTATTGTTTTGCCTCTGTTTTATTATTGTGCAATATATTAGCAGCTCAAGTATTGGTTGATTAGTACCAACTGTCGAGAAATAAACTAATGACATCTAGAAATTTTGATGGAGCTACTACTGCATTCCAGGCAGCTGCATGGGATTATGAACACCAAGAGAGGACAGCAGAGGGGTTGATATCATTGCTGCTTTCACTTAAGAAAAAACCTGTAATCCGGTATCAGCAGTCATCATCAATGTGCAAGCGATTGGCAGAGAATGTCATGGTACGCTATTTCTTTATCTTCGTTTGACCAAGTTATGATTTTGAATCCTCCAATAGTTTAATCACAAAACGATTGAGTACCTAATTATCCTTTGACTCGCGTGTTTTTCCTTTTTCTCGCGGTTTACAATGCAATACTTGGCGTCAGTTTGTCATTCTCTCATTTGTTTATCAATCATTCTCAAGCATGCTGAAAAAGAAAAGTACTTTCAATAGGTTGATAATTTGAGCATTATATCGGGATTGTTTCAGTTTGTTTTTCAGTTCCTAACCCATCGATGTACTTAGTTTAAGGTTATTGCTCTTCCATTTTCAGCAAAAAATGTATCAAGAATCTGGCCTTTTTGAATTTAGGCAGTCCGATGTCCCTCCGTTGCTTCTTATTGTTGACAGAAGAGATGACCCTGTCACACCTCTGCTAAATCAGGTTTGTAATGAAATCATGTGTTTATCAAAAAAATTAACCTGACTCTAAACAAACATCAATCTATTGCAACTGAATTCAAGCAGAGCCATTTCGCCAACATCTTGAAATTTATCTTCTGTTTTAAATCTTAGTGGACGTACCAGGCCATGGTCCATGAACGACTTGGTATAAAGAACAATCGAATCGACTTGTCTAGAGTGCCTGGAATCAGTAAAGATTTAAAGGTAGGTAGTAAGTCATTTACCATTGTGTCATCTTGTGTAAACTGATCCTTTTAAGGTATTTCCCTTCGAAAGCCTAATTTCAATTGCATTGCTGTCATTATGATTTTTGAAGGTTGCCTATACGTTCATTGCTTTATTCTTATTTGATGTCTTGTAGGAAGTGGTTTTGTCAGCTGAGCACGACGAAGTCTACAGAGATGTGCGTGCATGCTTTATTTTGCTAATGATTGATAATACTTCATAGCCCTTAAATGATAGCTCACACCATTATTGGTCTGCTGTATTAATGATTTCAACAGGCATACCTTGGCACTTGAGACTAAAAGGTTATTACTTGATAGGAGCGAATTTAGTGAAAAAATAACTGTAGCGAGCATTGCTGAAGATTATCCATAGAAATAACAATAGTTTATTTGTGATGAGAATAAGCATGCCCAAAGTGCTATGAAATGGTACCAACTTTGGATATGCTTTCTTGCAAATACCCCTGGTTATTCTCCTATCTGACATAACTATTTATTTCGCAAATTGGTCTTCAATTTTAACTATCCAACTATCAGACAAAACTTTCACTGCAATGTGTTGAAGTACAATCAGTGTCATGTGACAGTGTCAGTGAGCAGAAATTTTTTGGAAACCAGGCTGATAATTCAACATCTTATCATCGCATTTTATCACGTTTTTGTTTGATTTTAGAACATGTACCTTAACTTCGGTGAGATAGCGTCAAATATGAAACAGTTAATGGACGAGTTTCAGAAGTCTGCAAAAAGCAACCAGAAATTGGACTCCATTGCCGACATGAAGGTTTTTTTGAAGTTATATTCCTAAAGTAATATCTAGAGAGTCTTTTTGTAGGCATCCGTAGAACGTTAAAACGAAGGCTACCAACACTAGGTTTCATTTTTTTGTATGCGATCTTAAAATAGAAAATAGATGGAGAAAATGGAAAACTTTTGATCGATTTCGTTATGAACCCCCAACAAACAGGTTGGTATCTAAATGAATCTTTGAGCATTGCTATTACCCCCAGATCTCTGCGCTAGTGGCTTTAAATACCTTCATTGATCCGATGTTTCTCTCCACTGAAAAGTAAAATCCAACTGGAGCAATTTATATTTTTGGCATGAATTCCATTTTTCTTCACCATCTGTCAATTACTTCAATTACTATCTTGCATTGAAATTGTAGAAGGATTCCTTTGAAGATCTTGTCATTGCTCTATGAGTGAAACAAGTAGAATTTTGTATGCTGCTATACCCACCTTATTTAGAAGCTCTAGCTAGCACTGTACTATACATAAAGCAACAACAGTTTTGACAGTACCAGGCTACACTTTGAGATTCTGTGTTTATATGATGCATTTTTTCAGTTTTTATTTTACATTGTTCATGTGTCTAGGTCATTCTGTCTGTTGAGAAACCCTTTGATGGTAGAAGAAAAATGAAAAATTTCTGGTCGTGATAATCTGGTCGTGATAATTGATTGGAGTCACTCATGAGCGTTCAGCATAATTATCATTCTATGAGGAAGGTCGTAGAAAGATACACCTAGATCAGATCTATGATAATAAATACGCATTTTGTATGATGAAGATTAAGAATATCGAAATTATTTCTATGGCACGTTTTTGCATGCTTAGAAACCTTTATGGTCTAGAATTTCATAAATATCAATGTTTTTGCACACTATTTGTCTTCTTTCACAGGCTTTTGTTGAAAACTATCCTCAGTTCAGGAAAATGTCAGGAACGGTCTCAAAACACGTCACAGTTGTAAGTGAGCTGTCGAGGTTAGTCAGTGAGTTCTGCTTACTTGAAGTATCTGAACTGGAACAAGACATTGCATGCAGATCAGATCATGCCCAGCACTTACAGGTAATACGAGGCTCATGAAATATGACTGCAAGTTAAAGCAATTGATCAAGATATTACAGAATAGCTACTTTATTGTTTAGTTTCATAATTGGATAATGTTTTTACTTGGGCTAGAAAAAACGAGAAGAGTTCAGTTTAAGGTACATGTGTATTCTATTTTGCAAATGCCATTGCCTATATGCACATAATGTTATTTGCTTATTGAGAAGGGTCTTTAAGTTAGCTATAGTAATGCGTGGATATTGTATATTAAATGATTTTAAATAAGTCTTCAACTGTCCTGTTCCAATCAAGTAGTTTTATGCTGTAACCTTTTGGTAGTATCTCCGCATACCTTTGCTTGTATCCAATAAATGAATGAATTCACTGTTTCCTTTCATTCTTTGTATTACCCATCAATTATTTCACTGTAGAAGCACAACCTTAGGCTTTTCCCTGGCTGGAAACTTTGTCCAACTATGGAATTGAACCGAAGTATCGAAGCTTTGTTCCCCTTTTTATTTTCCCACAACTGAGCCCATTCCAATGACCTTTTTATGTTTTCTCGTGACAGCTTCTACGTCGAATGATACATGGCAATGAAAGGATATCACCGTTAGATCTTACCCGACTTGTTCTCCTGTACACTCTTCGATATGAGCGGAACACGAGCAACGACATAAAAGGACTTCGCAACGAACTGCAAAAGCGAGCAGTCAGTGACAATTACATGAGGGTATGGAGTTTGAGTCATAATTTTGCTTTATTCAATTAGCATTATTCATACCTGCCTTGATAATTATTGTGACTGAAATAGATCTGTGGTTGAACTGTTAAAACACATCCTTGGTTTACCCCACCCCTATTTTAAAAGAAACATGATTTCGTCCTCCTCGTTTTCCAGAAAGAATATATTTGATGAAACATTTATTTCTTACTTAACTCTAAGAAAACTTTAGCAGTTTTTAATGCTTCTTAATATTACAGATTTTTAGATTACAGACATGAAATTTGCTACTTTTAACTTAAATAGTTAAGAGAAAATACGAGCGAGTGAACTTGGTTTTTTTTCAAGTCGTGCCCTGGTCATACCCTCTCACAATCTTTTTCCAGTATATTATTCCAAATCCTGTTTTTCTATCAACATTTCAAGTATTGGAACTCAGTTTCAGTATTTATTCATTTGTAAATTCCCCTACTTCATTACTGATGCTGATTTTTTCAGATAATCTTGAATATTATTGATTATGCTGGAGCCACAGTCAGAACCAGTGACATTTTCGGCCAAAGTAAAAGTGCATTGCAAATGACGAAACGCTTTATCAAAGGGTTAAAGGTGACAAAGAATGTTTTTAGTTTTTTCCTTTGTTTATTAAAAATTGAGAACCGTGAAGCACGTTTATCTGATTAAGGCCGTTCTATAGAGAAAAGTCTAAAGCTATTTGATGAGAAATTTTCACACCATTTTCAAGCTATTATATTTATTAGCAAAAATAGTCTCGTCAATTGCAGGATGTAATAATTAGCTGAAACCCCCATTTTTATTGCACATTGTATCTAATTAAAAACTTTCTCCTTATTGAACCATCAGTGGTGTTGTATCAGATTATTTTAAGCCATCCTTTTTGAGACCTTGCTCCAACCGCTTGAGGAAGAATTCCTGAATTCACACGTCATTCCATGCTCTTGAGTCATTCCATGCACACGTCATTCCATGCGTCATTCGTCAGTCTTGAACAGTTGGGTACAGGCTCTTTTGGTCTTCCAGTTGATAAGTAATATAAATTGAGGGACAGCAGCAAGTATCTAAGACCAGTTAATTAGGAGCACTTACTCATTCTTACCTGAAACTCTTGCGATTCCATTCATACAGGGTGTTGAAAATATTTACACGCAACATAAGCCATTGCTGCACGATACTCTAGATCAATTGATCAAGGGAAAAATCAGAGAATTCCAGTTTCCGTATTTGGGAAAAGACATTCTTCGCGACAGGTAAACCATTTATCTTTGATTTGAGTTATTATCTAAATCTACAATCTGCGTTATTCTTTGAACAAAATTGTTTGTACAAGTACTATAATCTTTTGTATAAGCTTTTTAAAGCATAGTTATGCCACATCTTGACGATTTAAAAGATGAAGATGCAAATCATCATACCTTAAAACTGTCATAAACAGAAGTTTGCTATTGCAAGAAGTTGCAAGTTGGAATTAGTTGCAAACAACTGTATTTTTGTATTTTAGCAAAATCTTGATACTTTGATTTGAGCTTAGATATATTTCAAGGTAATTTTACCTTGTGATGCAAAAGTTTAAGTTTGTGGAAGTTTGCAAATGCGTTCGCAAGAAGCGTCAATTTTTGTTTTAGTTTTTTCAACTTTGTTTATACTCAAGAGCTCACATTTTTGTTTACAACATTTTTCTTTATCTAAATCTGTTTTAATATATCATTTTTATTCGTTAGCAAGCGTGTGTCATCATAAGAGAAGCAATAAGATATTTTGAAAGTGAGAAAAGATTATTAATTGAACCTGCTTGATCTCTTTGCAACGTTGAATCGTACAGTTGAAAGATGTATAATTGATATTTTAGGCCACAAGATATCATAGTGTTTATGGTGGGTGGAGCAACATACGAAGAAGCACTGGTGGTATATGAACTCAACAAATCAATTCCTGGAGTGAGAATTATTTTGGGTGGAACGACAGTTCATAATTGTGAAAGGTAGGTATTTACATTGTTTGAATAGTTATAATATTTGATAAGTCATTCAAGCATATATTGATGAGGATAGTTTGAGGATAGTTTGCAAATTATGCTGGTTGGACTGTTCTTCGTTTATACTCTAGCTCTAATGCTGATATTGGAGTGACACAGTTTTAGTAAAATAGATTTACCTAGACGACCAATTATTTGGGCCTAAAGGTTAGTTTTTGGTTATCGAAAATATTTGCATTAATTGTGAAAGAAATTTATTTCAATGCCAAAGCACGAGTTTGTTTAGTTGTCATCAGAAAAAGCTACTTAATTCGTTGTACGTAATATTCTGCTAATCAATTGATAAACAAAAATAAGTTGTGTTCTCTTTCAGTTTTCTGGTATTTTTCGTCTGTTTCAAGTTCTGATCATTGTCAGCTGTTTCATTCTATTTCTTTTGCTTTTGATAATTGTCAGCAAACATTTTTTAGTGTAGAATTTTAATCAGGTGATATCAAACCATTTTATTGTTAAAAAAGGTTGAAATGACTTTACTAGCAGTAAGAATTGATAGATCTAGTGCTTGTTGAAAGACCTATTTCCTTTGTTATGTGTGATTTGATTTCCTATGACTTTAGCCTCAATATCTACTTTCCTTTTTATAAAAGTATGTTTTTTCCGCAGCTTTCTTGAAGAAATCAAAGTGGCAACTATAGGAAGTGGACCGGTTGGGCAAAGAGGAAAGACCAGTTCGTTTAGTCTATCCTGATCAATTCTGGACCTTATAAATAATGCAAATTTTGTTAAGAATTTATGTTCTTACAACTCTGATGGCTTAAATCAACAAAAAGTCGCTGGAATGCTTGTGGACATCCTATATCTTTCCGACTGCTTTGACCCCTGTGTCATTTGTTATTATCTCAGTGAGGCAAGTTGGCAGAAAACTAGGTCTTGTTACTGAAATGTAACCCTGTTTTGTAACTGAAATTTCTTTTTGATGGTTTTTGAATCTACAATAAACCAGGGCAATTGATAAACTGTAATTTTGTAATATTCATTGTTCTGAAGACCTTTTTACCCACAAGTGTATTTAAACCCCAAATCTCTCATTATAGCTTGAAAAATTCCTCACTGCAGTCAAATTATAGGCTTTTTACGTTTTACAATTTGTCAAGTTTATGTAAATGGCAGACCAATTTCGATTGCATTTTTCTAACATTTAATAGAGCCTCTATTCTGCGCTTTGTCGCGAATATCGTGAAGAAGGCTCAAAGCTTTTTCACACAGCTGCACAACATTGTGTCTATGTAGCTCATTTAATTTATCCCTTGAAATGAATTTGCTAGTATCCGTAAAAACCCCTAGTGACCATAGTGATTTTATCATTCTTTGTTGATTTCCTAATAATCTTTGTACTATAGTATATCATTGTATTTCTACTAAATTAACTTCCGAAAGATTCATTTGTGTTCTCTTACTTTCAGAAATTCTCTTGTACTTTTCTTGAGTGACCGATATTTTGATGGCTTTTCTTCAGTTAACTCCATCACGCAACAGTTTCATTATTTGTCTCCTCTATCGTTACTCGAGGGCAAATCACTTCATGAAGATCCATGAAGATCTTTTACCCCTTTTGTGAGAAGCCTATTGTTTGTCTGAAATTCTCCGGAAATCCTTATTCTTTGTGGAAGTATCGTACACTATTTGCAAGAGTGGGCTGCTTCTCGTCGTTACCGAGGCTGCTCCTCAGCATTTTCCTCTTAGCCCGTAAGGAGTCCTAGAGGTTCGTATAAAAACGTTTATTGAAGTTCAGTCTTCGAAAGTTTAGTCATACTTGCCACCATGGCTAAATTTCGCTGCTTGGTGACATATTTAGTCTTTTTGCCAAATCTTTAGTCAGTCTTTAAATTGAAATTAAAATTTATTTCCATACTGTGCTACCCATGGAAATGGGAGTATATCGAAAAACACCAAAGAAAATACCAAAAAGTTGTTATATCAGACACATTCGATCAGATTAAATTATATTACTCATATAGAGGGTTATGATTGGAAATTTCAAGCAAGGGCTGAGGGTAGAGCGATACATAGCCCCAGCCCTTCTAACTACGAATCTGATGTACTATCTGTACATTTCAGAATTTTAAACGGATTTAATACAGTATTCTCTCCATATAGCGGACACCGTCGGGGCCAGAGCAAGGTTTCCGCTAATTGGAAGTGTCTGCCTTTTAGAAAGTTTTGCAATGTAGATCCTAAATTTGAAAATAAACCCTAGTTTTATATTTAAAAGGTGTAATCAGTGATGGCACCGGGGGTGGAAGCACCTAGCCCTCCCCCTCCCCATCGGAGGACATTTTAGGTTATTGTCGGAGCAAACTTGACAAAATTTTAGCCCTCCTGTTGGAAGCTCCAACCCCTCTGTCGGAATATTTCTGGCGCCACCTCTGGGTGTAGTCTTGGTAATTTGTGGCTATCGGGTTAAACTTGGACAATAAAAGAAGAAAAAATAACCAAATTGAGCGTAACACAACACTTTCACGGATATAAAAGTTAATAAACTGGGCTGTGAAGAAGCTCGAAGCTGTAAAAAGCCAAATAGATTGTCAAGTGACAAAGTGTTTGAAAAGAATATTTGAACAAATATTCATTCGTCTCATTTTTTTGTTCGCTGGCTCCCAAATTTTTTGTACTGTCCGCTAATTGGAAAGAAAAAGAAGCCCCATTGACTATTTTGTGCAAACAATATTGTCCGTTAATTAGAGTGTCCGCTAATTAAGTGTCCGCTTTTTAGAAATTTTTTTATGAGACTTTGACCAGAAAACGATCGGGGGAAAATATTTGTCCGCTAATCAGAGGTGTCCGCTTTTTAGAGTGTCCGTTAATTGGAGAGAATACTGTATTTACCAACTTTTAAAAAAGTGAAAAATTTCATGCTACCAGAGTGGGACCTTAAAGTGAAGTTTCGTGAAGAAGATTTAAGAAAAATAAACAGTTTAATGACACTTCAAAGCTCATTTTCTTATCAATTTCAAGGCAACAGCGTTTCCAGGAAAGAAGACAGGGCATCGCCTCAACATTTTTTGTGCCTTCGACGCAAAATCATATTATTCAAAAATCATTATAATTTTCAAAAATACTGTTGTTATTAATAATCATTGTTAAAATTATATGCTTCAAACACATCACATATAAACAGTATTATATTGTAAGTTGGATTGATTGATCCGTTCGTTGTTCGTTGAAACATTGAAAGGATGTTGCTCGAAGTCCATGCTGCGAAGGCGTACATCCGGGAGTTTTGATGAAAACCGCATAGCCAATGAAATGCCTTTATTTACGATCATTTGCCAATCAATTTTCTTCTGGCACCGAATTTGAACAGCTAGACGATCGTTACACTTCACTTTGTCGCTAAACTCTTCAAGTGCTGCTCTGGACGCCGACGTTTTAAACATAATCAAATCTTACCAAAATGTCTTCAAGGGATATTTATTACTCAGAAAAATACTACGATGACATTTTTGAATATAGGTAAGAGGGATTTTAATTGAATTCTCTCCCTTGTGCAAGTGTGGTTTATATTCTAGCAAGAAGCACGCCGTTTCCTGCTAGGCCAAGTTTGTGGGGCCAAACTCGTAAGGTTTCTAAAATATAAATATATATGTCAAACATTTGAAGGTACAAGTAATTTGTTATTTGTTTTTCTTTCTTTTTGCAGACATGTTATCGTTCCAAAGGATATGGCAAAAATTATAGCCGCCAAAAAGGATTTAATGGCCGAGAAGGAATGGAGAGCTATGGGCATACAACAATCACAAGGATGGATTCATTACATGTATCACAAGCCTGGTACATTTCTTTTTGCATTCATATGCATTTCAAATCAAACTAATTTCATTCAAAACGATTTTGATATGTATAAAATTAATTTGCTTGTCTTTAATGAGCTTTTTGGCGGTTTGTGAAGCGTAGGCCTAAACTTAATAAAACCTAAATAACTCAACATAGCTCTATCCAATGATAAGAACAAGTTTTGCATTGCACCGTTAAAAGATAACAAGTCATATTTTTGAACATGTTGCGTATTTCTTTTCGTCTATACGTATATCCTTCCTTTCTAGAGCCACACGTTTTGCTGTTCAGGAGACCCAAGACCTGTTGAAATTTCAAATATAAAAATCCTCATATGTTCTTCAAATGTAGATTTCTACGCAGTGTAAATATGTCAATATTATCTCTGAATCTGGTGTTGTTGTTGAGAACGTCATCCACAGACAGTATTTTACAGAGAGATTTAGATATCAACCATGAGAGTTTCAGCGCTGGTTTCTCTACATCAAGTTAATGAAACAATGCATTTGGGGATGGAAACTTGCATCATTTGAAATAAAAACATCACGGTTTGCTACTATACCTTTTTGGTCATACTTGTTTGGTGGATTATGCTTCGAAGATGTGACATTTTTTATTCCTTATATTGTATTTAGAAGTCATATCAGATGAATAACAAAACATCTGTGAATTACTAGTTTTTTTCTGGCTCTTCTTTCTTGTTCAAATATATTAAAGCATCATATCTTAGAATCATTTTATTAGTTGCTGGGATATTTGGAGGCGGTGTTTTTATGAAAACAAGCAACCTTTGTCACTTAGCTTTTGTCCTGAACTTGTTTGTTCCTTGGTTTTTGTAAATCATGAAAAATTTTGCAGGAATGCAGTGAAAAAATTTTGCAGGAATGCAGTGAAAAGTGTGATTTGACCATAGTGATTTGTCACAGATTCCATCAAGAAATTTTTTAGCAAAAACAGAAATGCAGATTTGCATCAAGCCATCTGCAAGTAAATGACATACAATAAAATTATCAAGTCAATTAGGGCATCTGTAAGATAGAAAACATGCAAAGCAGGTGGTTTTCTTTACCGAGTTGATTTTTAATCATACCCTTTTTGAAGAAAGGGAAATTAGCCAATATTAAATACAATATCAAACAAATACACTTATATACTTTTATTAATTTATAAAAGAGTTGATAATTCTGATCAAAAAATAAATAAATAGGTGGTCAATAGCCTTTTGTTTAAAATAGCTACTAGGTCTGTGGGAGTAATTGCCCTCTATTTTGTAAGTTAAAGAGGTCCTGTTTTAAACTGGGGGTAAAAGATAAACTTTCAAGGAAGTTTCTATTGCGTGAAATTAAGCATCAACTCAATACATGTAATTGTTACTGTAGAATCACCAATCTCTTCTTTCAAAGACATATCGAGGTAACATTATCTATCAAGTTACCTGCAACTTTGCACAATAATTTCTCTGGTTTATGTCTTCGGATCCTTGAAATTTAACAGAAACAAATTCCTTTCAACTGGTAATAAAAATACACAAGCTTTTGTTCACTGCAGATTTACATGAAGTACATTGAGCAGAATGCTATTGTATTTTAACAAAGAAACCCAGTTAAACAATCAAACCAAAGTTTTGGTCACTGAAATGCTATGTGCAAAATGTCTACGATCAAAGCAACATATATTGGATTCCGTATTCCTGAACATAGCAGCTTAACAACTTATTGTGAAATGCATCACGAATTTTGCACTCTTTATCTTTGCGAACAAACAGTAGCTTTTTTTTCAATGTACTAGCAAATGGTCTAATGGTGTATGCTGGACGCGGCTTGGGTTGGCCTAAGGAAGAGTAAATAAGGGACATTGAATCGATAATAGCATGCCTACTCCAAAGTCAGTTACTGTTATTGGTAAGTTAATACTGACGTTTCTGTTTAGAAAATAATTCAATTTTCAGTCTAGTTTCGCAACTGCCCTCTTTTCCCCTTCTTACAATTCAGTTGCAGAACCCACAACTTTAAAAACTTGATTTCCTTTAATTTTCCTTCCGAAGAACCTGTGTTATATACACCAAATATGGTACGAATTTGAAATCCGTAATATATTTTGGTCATACAAACTAAAGCAAATTTATCCATGCAACCGTATCAATGGGTTCTTTGTTTTTCATGCCTCATGGCTTCTTTGGTTTAGATATGAAATATAAAAAGAAAAATGAACTTCCTCGTTTTTATTGTTCATTCCAACAGAGTATAGGACTTCCATCGTTTTGTTTCTTCCATCTTCAATGGTTTACTCCTAAAGGCTTTACAGCCAATCTGGAGCATTAAAAGATAAAAAGGAAAATTAACTCAGAAGTAAGATTAATACCGTTTCCACCCAGCACTCCAATTTGTTGATTTCCACAAAAAGTTGAATTTGATTGTAGGTTCAACAAATCCAACTCAAAAATATAGGTAAGCAGGTTTGGCTATTGTCAGAGAGGAGGCGATGTTAAGCATTAAACAAAGGACAACAGAGGACTTACAAAGAGAGTAAAATAGTCTCTAATAAGTCCATACTAGGGTCTACGTGTTGGTGGAGGCCACCTTCACCCACTGAGGTGGACAAAACCATTCTGTCACTGATGCTTTGAATTTGTCTTCTTTCATGCAATTCATAATTTCTGAAGGTAGGCTATTCCAAATCTGGACTGTTCTTACAAAGAATTCATTTCTAAAAGCTTCGGAGTAGGGCATTGAATTGTTTGATATTTGAGCGGATTTCTGGTTGAGGAAAGGACAATTTCTTGAAATGAGATATTGAGCATGTTGTTTTGAATTTTATGGAAGATTTGAAGGTCATGGATGCAATGTTGATGTTGTAGTGGTAGTTGTGTGTAGTTGTAGTTCAATGATTTATTTTCTGTGTCAACTGAGCGTCTCTACCATAAATGTGATAATTGAATGTGAACCTTCCAGCTTGCCTCTGGACAGCTTTAATTTTGTTAATGTTCTTCTCTGTATGCAGACTCCAACATGCTGATGTGTAGTTTAGATGGGGACGGAAAATTGCATTGGATGCTGTAGCTTTGGGAGGAAAATGTATAAGTTTTGGCGACATAGGTTCAACAATTAGTGGCTTTGTTTGAGATGTCATTTACGTGCTCATTAAAATTTTGCTTGTTATTCACAATCACTCCAAGGTAACGTTTCGACGTAGTCTCGTCCAAGCTGTACAGATTTAATTCAGATATATTTCCATCATCAAATGTAGATTTAGTGGATTCAGTAACTTTGTCAGAAGTAACGTTTTCCTCTAAGGCTGATGACTAAAATTTTTTTGTACTGGAAATTGATCTTTTTAGTTTTTTGTGGCTTATATGGAGAATTTTGCATTTTTTTACATTAAAAGCTGACTACCAGGTAGTGGCTCGTCGTTGTAATTGAAAAGGTCTTTTTGAAAGAGTAGCTCATCTTCTTTTCATTTGATGAACTTATATAAGGTACAATCATCAGTAAAAAGGCATATCACCTTATGGAGACCTTTCCCAATATTGTTGATATACATCAAGAACAACAGAGGGCCCAGTACAGTACCCTGAGGCACTCCAGAAGATACTTTATCAATACTAGAAGTTGTACCATTTACAACAAACTTCCAGAGTTCGGCCGTTTAGGAATCCGGCTATCTATTTGGATGTCAGATCTGAGCTGCTGTACATTTCAAATTTGCATAAAAGGCGGCAATTTGGGACAACATCAAAGGCTTTCCTGAAATCAAGCAGGAGAACATCCACTTGGCCACTACCCTGATTTAATGTGGATGTCCAATCATTCATAGCCTCTAATAGTTGCGTTTTGCATGACATCCCCGACCAAAAACCATGCTGTTTATTTGTAATAATGTTATATTTATTTAGATGAGACCGGATCTTGGATACAATGTAGTGCTCAATGAGTTTACAAGGGATGGCTGTTAAGGATATTGGTCTGTAGTTGGCTGGCAGACTTTTTGATGCCTTTTTTACACAGAACAAACAATTCCATGTTTCCATGCAGAAGGAAGATTTCCCTTGTTGTTTTGGGTGTATAGATGGTGATATAATCTTACTGTGTCAGTTGCTCTTTCAAGTATCTAGCTGGAAGTTTGTCTGGATCAGAAGCTTTGTGAAATTGTTATTACACCTTCAAGACCAAAGTTGATGTTTTCCATACTGGGGTATTTTGGTGACTGTTGGGGTATATTGTTTATGTTTTCATTGGTGAAAACAGACATAAACTGTTCGTTCAAGGCATTTTGGAGTTCTGTTGATGCTGGGATCTTTGAAGTAGCTGATAGCGTTGGAATGCAATTCTGTGGAGGAAACTTTGTTAAAACCATTACATTAAACTATTATGTTTAAAATAATCAAGTAGAAAGTTTAACATCATGAAATCATCATAAACATTTGCAGGTTTTAAAATCCTTAAAATTATTGTCCATCATCCATTTCATTCACAACATTAATGACGATTACTGCCCTGGATGTGCCCTCTAATTAGGAGAATGCAGGGTTTCCTTTCATTTAAGGAATGAAAAAGCTTTTGCCAGATATTTTTCTATCCCAGCTAAAGAACTTCAAAGTTTTTTACCAAATTTCTGATAAAAGTGTGATTATTCAAGTTAAGAGAACAGGTGCTCCAAATATCACAATATTTTTTCTAAAAAATGATACTTTGCTATCAAAAGGAAATGATGAGACGGTCAATGTTACCATGTTTAAGACACACCCTTAAACTAAGCCAATAGTAATGCGAAAAAAAGTGTGTTTTCATTGGTGGTTTCAGCCCCACTTTTTTTGCAAAAAGTGTTTTTAAGAAAGTAGAAGAATAAAAGAAATGGAAGAAAAGAATTGTGCAATAAATCCTTTTATCGCTTAATTTCCAAGGTATAAGCAGAGATCTATGGGGCCTTATAAAGTAACAAATTCCATTTTAAGACTGAAATTAATCAAACGTACTGAAAGCATGCCTTGGAAATAGCAAAATGTTTGCAAGAAACAATTGCAAGAAAATGACTGCAAGAAATATTCTGAAATATGTTTTAGGCTAATCTAAAGGGCATGGTTGCAAAATATTCTGCTCACTACGCTAGCAGGGACGCCTCTACTTTCAAATATACCTAGGGCTTTGACAACCTCTTGTTGGCACTTCCAATGCTCCGCAAGCATAACGATTGCCCTATAAAATCGTAGGTTAAGATATGGTGAAGCATTTTAGTGCTTTTTCAATAGTTGGTTTTTAGTTTAATAAACTAAAGGTGGGATAAATTTTGTCTTTTTTTGAATTCATCACCTTTTGAAGGAATTAATTTTTGCAAGAACTCATTTTTGTAGAATTTTTTGCTAATTTTGTGTAACTGTAATTGGACTATAAATGTTTCACTGTAATTTATTAAAAAACTCCTGATTTTGAATAAGGCTTGAATGTCTGCAATATAATTATATGCATCTTGCTTATGGAATTCTTTATCTGTGTTTCAGTGTATGGGGGGAAATGCCTAAAGCCAAAGAAAAAAGATGGTAAGTTTTATATAAAAAATACTTAAATTTCAATTTTTATGATGATTAACAAATTTGTTTGTGAATAGAATGCAGATACTAGAAAAAGCAAGAAGCTCATTTCAGATTAAAGGCACTTTTTCCTGGCAACCTTTCAGACACTTACAAACAAAGGACACCTTTTAAACATGCTCATAAGCTATAATTGACTATCAAACAAGTAAACTTATTTTTTAAGTTTACTTCGTGCATAAGACTGTCCAGCAGTCACAATTTATTCAGCAGGATGGTGGTGGCCCCCTGGGACTCAAGAAATTACACAGAAGGCCCCTTAATTCATGTGGGCCCCTGGAATTTTTCTTCCTTTTAAGCTTTTATTATGTAACATCAGATTTGTGAGAAAAAACAAGCGAAGTAAGGCCCTATGCTGCCTCTGCAAATTTCATTTCTGACATATTATAAATGTTGAAAACAAGAAACGATCAGCATCAAAATGGTATGCCGCTAAAAACATGATTTTTCTGGCCTATAAAATTCCATCCACGCCCCAGTCTTTCAGTGTATTGCTTCTTTCTACAATAACAACCTTCTGTGACCCTTTTAACTGAGTTTAAATTTCTTGCTACTATCCTGACTTGCAAATTTAAGCTTGTTTCTAAAGACAGAGTTATTGTAGATTCAAAAAATAATATCTAGAAATTGGTGCTCTGCTCATGCACAATATTTTGCAAACATGTGCTTTTGACGAAGCTTATTCATAAATGTTGCATTTCATTTGTTGCATTGCCATACCTTGGATGTTTTCAAACCATTTGTTTCAAAGGCTGAAAGATTAACAGTGTTATGTGTAGAAAGGCTGTTACTCTGTCCAATAGACATTTTATGTGTGCTGGTTTTAGTCAGCTGCTGTGGTTGGTTATGAAAGCAAGCCAAACCTGAAAAAATATGCTCACACTTTGAGTTGATTGCTATTCCAATCTCTATATTATCATGTATTGGTGTTCTTAAGGTGCTGGGCTCAAAAATTGTCTCGATTTTCTCAGCATCCTGGGCAACTATACTAACCAAAACATTGTTATTTTAATTTTCTTAATATTTTATACAAATCTAATTAATTATCGAAATAGATTGTAAACAAAAATTGTTGTTGCTGAATAACATGAATTTGAATTTGAATTAGGTTGCATAAAAACCTATTTTGGCATGATAATTTTCTTGTAGGAAAGTATGTCTAGATGATTTGGCCTCTTTAATTCCTTAAAAAAATCTGGGTATATCCATTCAGTATCGTAATCTAAGACTTATGTCAGTCTTTTAATCGTTTTTAAGGTGTACCTTTGGCATGGGTGGTTTTTGGATTTGGAAAGAGCAAGTGTTGCACCGCTCAGATCAGAGACATTAACCCCAAGTGGAATGAAGAAAATACATTGTATGTACTGCTTTTGTTGTCTCAATGAGAAATTAAAATTCAAATTTATTTCATGTTGTCTAGAATATACTCAATGGAAGGGAGTATGCTTTTTCAGAATTCTTTGAAAATGCATACATAATTACTGGACATTGAAGTTTGAAAATTATCTTTCTAGTCAGCGTGAATTCCAATAATGAGATCACAACAATTTTGTGAAATGCAAGCAGAATGCCATACATTCCCCAGTTAGTTTTTTGGTAGCTACAGGTCTGGTAACATTAACAAAATTCAACTTGCTTGATACTGTACATACACATACTGTATGATTATAAAATTCCTTTAAGAGATTCCTAAAAGATGTGATTATCATCAAGCAAAGTTTTCAAATGAAAGTGTGTGATAATCAGTCAATATATATAAATAAAGGGCTACATAAGCTGAAAATGCAACCTTTACAACAGCATTAGACTTTAAGCTCTCAATATTTAAACTGGTAATAATTTTTATGATGTTTAGAAAGATACGTTTTCCTGTATCCATATGAAAAGATAAGTACATTTGCAAGTTTAAATAGTAACCAGATGATTAATTAAAGACATTTTTAAGATATAAGTGAGTCAATTTTGTTTAAATATTGTATTTTTCAGTATGATATCTGATCCAAGGCTTCCACTAAAACTAACCGTCAAAGACAGAGATGACACATTAGGGCAGATTCAAATCCCACTAACAGAAATCCCGCATGAGGAACACACCTTTAAATGGGTTGCCATTGGCCCTCACAGGCGCAACCTTAATCCTTCTGGGGAAATATGCGTTGACTGTTGGATATCAGAGTATAATGAAACCGAGACTCCTACAAAAAAGGAGACAAACTTCTTCAAATTCAAACAAAGGTTCAATGTTAAGCAGTTCGCTGAAAGAGACAGGAAAGGTTCCATAAAATATGGTGGGACCTCGCTCAAAGGGTCCATTTCTGTTGAAGATTTAGGAGCAGTAACTTACAAGCCAACATTCAGTAAAACGCTGGAAAGACCCAAAAATGTAGCAGCTACGGGAATGAAAAGGGCATCCAGTTTATTTTTGTCACCAAAAAATGAGGGTGCTGCCAACAATGTGAAGTCCGAGAGGTCTCCTAGCCTTGGAGATTTATCACCAGTAGCAGAAAAAGTATCAGATCCTCCTGAGATACGGTTCATCAGTCCAATTTCTGGTCCTAGCTCAGGAGGGACAGTAGTCCAGATTACTGGAAAAAACTTAGGAGAGAGTAAAAGTGACATTATACATTTGACCGTGGCAGGTGTGGACTGCTTATCAACTGTAGAATATATTTCATCAACCAAAGTTATGTGCACAACACGGTCCGGGGATAGTGTAGGACCTGTGTCATTAGCAACTGCGTTAGGAGGTACTACTAAATCTAAGACTCAATTTGCGTTCGAAAATTCTTTGAAGTTTAACAAACCCGATGCAACCTTTTTGCAAGTAGATGACCAAAAGTCTTCAAAACCTTTCACAAAGAAAGCTGAAAAAGTTCAAAATGGAAAGCCGCCACTACCAGGTATTTGTGACTTAAAAATAAATTTGATTTTAGGATCAATGAAATCTGATTTCAAAATTATTTGGAAAAACTGTAGATTTTCATTCAATTCTTTAACAAATTACTATTAGATTAATGCCATTAGTGAAAGAACTTCATTCATTTCATATGAAGATATGTGGCATTCTTGAAGTTATTATTTTATGATTCCCTTGATCTAAAGTTTTACATATGATGATTAGACTAAAGGCTGTGTCACATATCCTAAAATCATCTACGCAAATATTTTAACTTTCAGGCTTTCAATATGATTTTAATAAGACTTCATTCTTTACAAAATTTACCTGAAAGTGATAATTAGGCTAAAGGCTGTGTCACACATCCTTAAATCATTTATGCAAATATTTTAACTTTCAGACTTTCAATATGATTTTAATAAGACTTCATTCTTTATAGAATTTCCCTGAAAGTGCCAAACCTCTTCTGCCTTTTTCATCCAAGTTTGATTTTGCATTGCCCTATGTTAGACAGCACCTTTCATTTCCAGGTCACAAAGGTCGTGATAAAAACGAACAAACAGATAATTTGAAAAAAGAAGTTGAAGAACTTACCAAAGAAGTCAAAGGTTTGTATTGTTTCGACCGTGATTCGTCTACTCTTTTATTGTAACATTCGCTAGCAATCTGCAAAGCCTTTTGTATTTTGTAGAGGATTTTGGCACTAAACCACTAAACCAGGCTCTGCAAGAAAAAGTCAGTGGGTGAAAATAATTTTGATTCATTGTTTGAAAGCAGTGCAACTTTGATTCTATATAATTACATAAATCATGTTGCAATTAAAAAATGAAATTCTATCTGTTTTAATATAGATAAATGGCTTAGATAGGAAAATTCATAGGAGGTTTGAGAAATTCAGATTTCCCGACAAAAATCTAATAATCCACCAATAAGCATTGAATGTGAACAAAACATGACATTAGAACTAAAATAAAACAAAAAAAGCATTTTTAACAGCTTCAAAATCTTTTCTTTCCAAATGACATATACTTGAAAAATAGGCATCCATGTTATATTTCCGACAAGATCAGACGTTTTCCGACAAAATAATTGTTTATTTTTACAGGGGGTTTTTGCCACCTCTGTCCCACACTATCTTCGCCACTAAATAGTGAGTGGTTCTTGTTCTGTGGAGTGTCACTTCGTTTTTAAATTCGTAGAAGTATGAATTCATGAAACATCGAGTTTCTTGTCGATATTTTTGTGTTAAATTACTTGTATCATCAAACAGCTATGGATCTTATGCAAGAATGTATTATGGCGCAATATCTTGATATCCACGTTTGTCCAGTTCGCCTAAACATTATTTTTGCTAAATTTTCTTTCCAAGACATAAGTTTTTAATGCATAGTTAACCATAGCTGTGTTTTAAATGAAGCATTTTGCACAATATTGAAACTGGGTTTGCTGCTCATTTTGTTTTTGAAACTGCATTTACGTGTCTAATATTTCGTCAATCAAATTCGAATTAAATAACTCCAGAATATTTTTACGTGAGATCCTACGTATTTTCAAAGCCATTTTCAAACTCAAGACTAGTTTTTCCGTGAAATGCTCATCCACAACTTGAAAGGAACGGTCTCTGTTGACCTGGGTTGCTTTGTTTTTCTCCTATCAGTAAAAATTTATTTCAACCAACGTTGGTCTCTGTTGTCATGTTGCGTTGGATTCAGATTTATGCTATTTTGTTCTGTAACTACTTGTGGTTTGGGTTGCTACCACCAGTGAGGCCATATGCTACATGTGAAGAAGTAAACAAAACTGTTCTTATTGTATCATGTACCCTGTGATTTCTGCCAATAATATCCTAACTTACCAACCACTGACGTCAACAGTTCTAGTGACTTTCCATATTTTCAAGTTTTTTTAGATAATACACTGTTTCAAGAGTTTCTTTGTTAAATATTCATAGGTGTGGCAAAATATTTTGTTATGAAGCTTAGATACTTTAATCAAATAGAATATTTAACATTTTTTACATTCACATGAAAATAAGTCGCTCAATATGACAAGAGTCGGAACTTTCGTGTACCTGACGCCGTTTTGATGGCCTTCTTTTCAAACCTTTTCAAGCGAGATTTTTGTTTTCGGACATAATTTGAATAACCTTACTTAAAACTTTTAATTTTATTGCATCATGTAATAAAATCACTTTCTTTCACTTAGTTTATTGCAGCACTTAAAGCATCATGTATTGAGTAGCCTTTCACTTGATTTCGAATTGCTCTCTATCATGTTTATCATCACTTTCTTATTTGCTGTTTCCTTTCCATTGTAAATGCTATTTGTCTTATCGATTATTTTCTTTCAGTTCTGAAAGTGGAGAATATGGAATTACGGAGCTACGTAGACAGCCTACTACTTTATTTGATGGAAAAATACCCGGAGGCCTTGGAATCAAGGCGGCTTTATCGGTAGGTTTATTTATGATCCAAATCGTAAGTCTTTTTGCGATGCTGGCTTCGATATAATGGTATGAGGACCTTAGAAGACTAAGCATTCAAAGAAAATTAATCACCGTTAAACGCACACTAAAGCCATGCACAAGAAACATCGATCGATTTGCTTGTATAAATCACACTAATGTATACAACTAATATTCTAGCAATAATACAGTAAGTACCCGCATATGAAAACCATTTTTTTAAGCTGAGGCCTCAGAAAGCTTCTTATTAACATAGACTTCATCATTAGGGCCTAAATTTCTTATCAATAGGTACTGTCAAATCAAATGAAGTCAAGCTGTACGACAATACCTTCCATGGACGTGTATTCCGAATTACTGATAATAGTATATAATACTTATCTACAGTATAATTGTCCGTGTTGATAGAACACACACACTACAACCATCCTAGAGCATAACCAGAAAACAATACTGTTTATATTAAAAAATATGAAACATTGTAATTTCAGGCCTAAAATTGTTCCTTATAAAGCAGCCCCTTTTGAAGACAATGAGACCTGTTTCTTATTGAAGAGAGTTTCCTATTTGCGAGTATTTGCTGTAGGTAATATGCCATTTAATTTGATAACTGGGCTCTCAATGTCACAAATTTTGTCAATGAAAGTACAAAGACAATTTTCACTTTATCATATTATAATGAAATGTTCCAAAAAGTAAAGATATTTAAACGTTATTCGGTTTAGTTTTTAAAAGCTTTTATGTCTATTTGGAATCTGTTAAATCACGTTAAATGTATCTTGTATGGCACAACCAAACAACCGTTAAAAATATCTCCTGTCGTCAACATTTCGTAAATTGAATTCGTCTGAAAAAGTTTTTTCCTGCCCCACGCCCCCCCCCCGAATGCCCTGTCACTTTTTAAATGATGTGATCTCTGGTATATATAAATTGTTGCCACATGAACTATAACATTCCTAGGTTTTGGCTTCCTTTGCGCATTTCACTGTCAAAGTGAAAAAATCATGTCCGTGATAAAATTATATAGAATCTTAAAACTTATATTCAAATTACATTTCCGAAATTTTTCTGCCCTGTTTTAAGCAACTATTATTTGAATTTTGTACCAAACGGAGAAAAACCGGTGATGACAAGCTCTCCTTTCCAACATATTCCTTCTTTGGAATTTCTGTTTGATGCAGGGCTAAACATGACTAACAAAGTTCATGAAGAAATGACAATCTGCTCTTATGTCAGGTCTTTTTTTAATATTGTCTTTGCCATTATCTGGAATTTTAATGCTTGAATTGACGGAATAACTTAAACGTCCATGTTCACGCTTAAAGGTATCTGTAGAATTGCTTTTGAAAAACACTGAATGGTGCTTTAATCGCCTTGTTGCAGTAACATAGAGTATTTCACTATTTTTGCTGTACCAAAGAAGCTTATTGCTACATCTAACGACGATTAACGTTTGATATGTATGGATTGTTACCCAGATAGTTTTTCATTTGAACCTGTAGCCGAAGAAAGCTTTCATTTTGCTTTTGAACTGAAGTGATGGCAGTTTGAATCGTATTGTCGCACTTGAATGCAGAATGTGGTAACTGCAAATTTTTTCTGTCGCATGTACCCTCCAAGCACCCCCTCTGTCATCAAATCTGGCGAAAGACATGGATGGTCGTTTTAACAAAATCTTATTGTCTCTCTGTGAACGCTGGTTAACTATACCCTGGTCACTAGGATTGATTCATTTTTTTAAATTCATTTTCTTAAAATCCAAAACAGGTTCACTTTTTTAAATTCACATCATCAACAACGGTAATGTTTACTAAAATTAGGATAGGGCTATTTGTGTTATACTTACACAGGACCATGTCCCTTTTGATTTAGTAAAAGCCTTTAGTAAAAGGAATTTCATGTTTTTGCTGTTTGAAATATTGTTGATCAAACCCTGCCATACAAGAAGTATTTAGATTTTTGATTTTTGAAGTTATGATTTCTAATGACCATGACATTAAGCATTGAAAGAAGCCGCCCAAAATGCCAACTTTTTAATATAGCCTAAAACTTAAAGATATGATAAGTGAATGTCGAACGATAGATATGCTAACTTTATTGCTGTAGGGTATAATTTACTTTTCCTTCTAATCGTGTTGGCTTATCTCACTTTTTCATCTATCGTGCACATAACCTGAGAAGTATTTACTTTGAATTGACAACGAGTAACGTCATATTAGCACATCTGTATTGTATTACCCGCTGTAAGGATTTTTCAATTATTTAAGATTGACTCTGGAAATTATTTAGTTCTATTTAGTATGTAAAAAGCGTATTTTTAAGGTTGTTTTCCTTGGCGCTAGTATTGGAATTAGCATCATGATAAAGTATTTTGGTTTTATGATGTATCATTCTGTGTTTGTATAAGTTAGTATAATTGTAAAAATGTAATATTCATAATCTTGGAATTATCTGCATAATTAGTGAATCGGTCTATGATGTCTTATTCGTCCTCTAGAGAAGAGAGATTTTCGCGTGTCGAAAGAAAATACGTACATTGACGTACATTGTGGTGTGGTTACTGTTCATTATAGTGTGACTTACCACTGTTTTCATATTTTGTTTTGGAAACTGGTTGTTTGGATGAAACGGATCTAAGGTTGGTTCTGGTGGCTTGGAACCCGTCACAAGGCTTGCTTTTAATTTTAGGCTACTTCTAGAGTTATCCAACGCTGTTTTCTTCAATTCAAAAGGATCCATGCAGTACGTGACGTGCACAGACGCTGAGGGGCTGTGCAAAAGTCTGAGCTTAGGTATTGCTACCACTGTTGTAGATGACGTCAATGCACGGGCCTATGATTACGTAGCATGCTACGTGCACCAGAACCTATGTTTTTTGTTTACGTTAGAATAGATGAAAAATGATATAAAATAGAGTAATAAAGTTTTGTGTTATTTCAAAACGAGGCCATCGATTGAGTCAGTTTTTCAGGATCATAGTTAATATGATCAGAAGACTTTTATATTGTTTTGGGTAATGTAGTCAAAAAAGTAATTTGTATGCCATCATCACTCTGTTGACAGCGGTCTGCGGCTTTTTGTAAACCAAGGCCGGGCGGATAATTTTAGTTGAAAATGTTTCTTTTTCCATACTTGTTTGAATAACACCATAATATGGTATTATACACATGTTGTTAAATAAGAAAAATTATTTTTACTAAGTACCAATTCTACATATCCATGTACGGGATCACCAGGGCCCTTGTCAACGGGGGGCGGAGAGGGGCCATGGCCTCCCCACCTTTTTGGTAAGCAACAATATTTCCAAAGAGGCCTTGTTTTGAAGCATTAAATTCAAGTTTGTCTCATAGAGCTTGGCCCCTCCACCTTAAAATTCGTGACGTGGGCCCTGATTACCGAAATAATGACAGTGTTTGGTACAAGCATGGAAATGTATACAAATGTGAAGTCTAGCTTTACCTAAATGTACAGCTTCTTTTTGGCTTCTTGCACCAGCCATCGCTGAGGTTTGTCTAGCGGTGTCCAAAAATTATCTATTTTATCATATAATAAGAGCTGGAAATAACAATTCTTGTCCACTGATTGTATGATTATATTACTGTATCATTGTATCGATATCATTAAAAGTGCTTTGTAGCTATTATTTTTGGATTTAATAGAGTGCTTTTGTGTTAAGCAACGTGCCACTGACGTATGCTCTGACAGATTTGCTCAGTCAACTTAAACTATCCTTTGAGCTAATATCTTGTTTTTAAGTTTTAACATGGTTCTAATCAGTGTTTGCTTCCCCTTCTGACGTCAGTGAAAATCCCGCTAAGGAGACACATGCTCCTCAGTCAACTGTTAACCTCGTGTTAAGCCTGACCACAGAAATATCATGTTATAAATTGAAGCATTTTGCACCATAAAACCTTTATGTTCTAGATCCAATTTTAAAATGGATTTATAACTTGTATCTAATTGTCGTTAAACCAATTGGCTTCATTCCAAGTTATGAAAAGCTTTTTCGCAGAGTTAATCTTCATTTAGTTTATTATGCTTTGGGGTCCTTTTAACAATGCTTTCTAGACCTTTTGTTGCGTCATTGTCACAAAATATTGGAGCAATGTTACACTTCAGATTCTATTTTCTCTCATAATTATCAAAATTATCCTTTTCTCTAACTACATTACATTTTCCACTACATTTCCCGTCGAAGAAACAATATTCAAAATCAAAGTGGTCTTTTTCACGTTTTATTGTTCAATAGAGTGGCCAACTGTGACTTAGCTTTTATGCAGTTAAAATAATTTGAATATGTAAATAAAAGAAAGTGAAGTTCGCAAAACGTATCAGGACTATGCATACTCATATTTATGCTTGTGACGTATTTTAATCTTATTTTTGTAATTTACACTCTTTTTCTACAAGAAAGAAAGTGCTGAGAAAAATTTGCCGCCAATTATTGAAAACTGGCAACCGCTCGACGAAATGACGGATTTTCCCGCACTTCTCGGGCGCGAATTTTTTTGAAAATGAAACACGAAATCCTTATGAAGCCTTACAGATTCGGGGAATTCTTCACCCGTTGTCTTGTAAAATGGGCCCTGCTCAAGACATGATTTTTCTTGTCAGAAATGTCAATCAACAATTTTTGCGCGGAACGGTGAGCTCTACCCCCCCCCCCTTGCTTGATGAACCCCACCTTTAATGTGTACGGAACTGATTGTGATTACAATGATAGTGGTGAAGATGGATCTACTGGTACCTCATCCAGGAATATCCTTGAGGACCTGCTGTATTCATTTGGGTATTCTGGGTCATCGCTGTTGGGTATTTTGATAAAGATTGCATTCAAGTACAAAATTGCTCCTGTGAGCCCTTAATTGAAGAGCAAAGGTCATCTGATAAATCTGTAATCTGACATAAGTTTTCTTTTTAATTAAGTGTTGTCCCAAAATAACAAAATAATAAATCCTCTTCTCACCTTTATGTTGTTTAATGTGCGAACGTTCAGTGGTGGCGAGAAAAGTCGAAAGGTCATCAAAGGCCATTCCCAGAATGACTGATAAAGAAAGTTTGAAATTTGAAAAGCGGATAAACTCTATTCCTTTTTGAGGTAAACAAGTTCCTTGCCCACTTGCGGATCACCTCAAAGAGAAGATACTGTCACAGAACAGTATACTTACGCACAGTATATACTATACAGTATACGCTCGCATAGGAGATTAGTTACCATGGCCCCAGTTTCACACAAAACAGAAAACAAAATTTTTGAGGGTTTCTTTTTAAGGGATATCAACCGCAAGTATTCCAAAAACTACCCATCCTACATTTTTGAGTTGTAAGTGTCCATGGGACAACACAAGTCGAAAGTCCATTCAAAGCTGTGTTGAAAGCGGCTCACTTTCTCCGCATTCCGGTGTCACTCCCAGTGACTGAAAGGGGCTAGCAAAGGGCAAGCACTCCATTACAATCTTATAATCCTTTGGATGGAATCTTATTGTTTTAGCTTAAATTCTCTGGAAATCCTTTTGTTTTCGGGGAAATCATGTAAGATTGTTTATTTAATTAAAGAGTAAATTGCCCCCTTGAAGTAAATTGCCCCTTGAGGCAATACTGGGGTCTTGAAAGCATGTTCAAATGAGTAGTTGCCATTCAAAACTTTTAGTCACGATAAAATCTTCATGTAGATAAGAGCTTAAAGGATTTAACATCAAATTTGTTCCAGGTTACGATCAAACCCCTTACAAAATTTTAAGATTTATAAAGTGAAAATTTGGAAGTTTATAATAAAATATCATCACAAAATCGGTATCACAAATGCTAGCATCATGAAAACCTTTATGAGACTAAAACTGTGGTCTTCATCTGAATCTAAAATCAAAGTACAAAGAAGTTCGAAGTTTTTATCAAAACAAGGACGTCAATGGGGGTTTATGATGCAAAATTGGTCATTGCCGCATTGCTAATATTTTTATGCAACGAGAATGTCATCTTTTTGCTGAAAGGCCAATGAAAATTTGGCACATTTCTTTCTGCCCAAATCAATGATGCAAGAATATCATGCTGTAATGAATGACGTGTCTCACGTTCCGAAGGAGACTAGACAACATGAGCAGGTCACATGTTGCAATCATCTCATTGTTGGGGTCACGTGGCTACCCAGCAATTATAAATTTGTGGCTTGACGTCATGAAAGGAGAAAGGTTTGTTGTGGATGACTTGAGTGGATGTGAGAAAGATTCGCGCTTCTTATAACCCTTAAAGTCACTGACGGTCCATTCCACGATATGGAGGTGCCAAAAGCTGATATAGAAGTAGTCGTAGTTGGTCCCAAGGAAGACGAAGAGGATGCACTTTCCGACCGGCCTAATAGGAGATCTGGAAGTTTCTCTGACAACAGCACGCCGTACATGACTGACTCTGAAGGAGAAGATTTCTTCGATGCTAAGGAGGAAAGGGAAGAAGAAAGCAGCAAAAAAACTAGAGAGAAAGTTACAAGGAAATCCAGTATGATTAAGTTAACGCCAGAGTTGAAGAGCAAAATTGTCAATCAGACGGAGTTCTTGTTCAGCGACGATAACTTGGAAAAAGACGGGTTTTTGTTGAAGCACGTGAAAAGGAACAAAGAGGGGTATGTCAATTTAAAACTTTTATCGTCGTTTAAAAAGATGAGGTCTATTTGCAAGGATTATAGAGTCATCTGTGAGGCACTAAAGGACTCAACATCGCTAGTAATGAATGACGAATGTACAAAAATTAGGCGGAAGGATCCACTCCCAGAAAGGTTACTTGACCAACCGCCAGTTAGATTTGTTGTCATTTCTAACATGAAAACAGAAAACCCTTCAATGGACTTTCTTTCTGAGTTATTTAAAGATAAGGGGGAGATAGCTGGTGTCCGAATCGTTCGCCCTGGAAAGAAGTGCCCAGCAGATTTGCAGTCTCATTTTGCACACAACCCGGACCTGGCAAATGAAACTGTTGCCGTTGTGGAATTCGAAACTGCAGAAATGGCCTCTAATGTTGTCAAACTTGGACTTGCGGATAAGTTCAAAGATATCGATCTTAGTCCGTTGCATCTGGGAGTCAAACAACTTGCGAGACGAACGAAACAGCTGTCAGGTGGAAGTGATAATAAGAGTGAAAGTGAAGAGGT
Source organism: Rhopilema esculentum (assembly GCF_013076305.1). The sequence continues at coordinate 7,623,792 of NW_027019384.1, forward strand.
TACATCATCAAAAGAGGATGAAAACAACCAGCTTAAAGTTTCTAGAACAAAGAAGAACGAGAAGAAAAAAGTGATTAAAAAATCAAATCAGCAATTCAGGGACGAAAGCTGCCCAAGCTCTTCCGATAATGACGCAAACTTTTCACCATTCAGCAGCTACAGAAGAAGGTATGAAGGGGGAAGTAGATCCCAAGGAAGCAGTCCAAGGTCGAGTCCAAAGCTTCAGACAAAGCTGTCAGATTCAAGGAATTCTGCAGGAAGCAGCCCATCAAGCCCCAGCTTACAGAAACGGCAGGTTGATAAAAACTCTCTTAGAAAAGGGAACAATTCTTTGAAGTATCAAAGAGAGCTAAAAGTGTCACCTCTTGCTAAGGAACACAGCCCCGCAACAAGCCCAGAAATTCAGCGAAAGCAGCATCAGCGTGGAGTTGTTGTTGAAAGTTCAAGTCTGCCTAACAGCCCCTGGATAACTCGAAGAAAACTCTACAATAAAGATCTCAATGACAATGATGATAATCTTAATGGGAAACTAAATCCTTTTGGACTGATAAGACAGCCAAGAGGTCCAGATGGTACCAAGGGTTTCATTTTTAATGCAAGCAGAATAGCCATTCATGCTTGAGGTAATAACTTCACCTATTGTTTAATTAGTCAGTTATTTTATTAAAAGCTTGTAGATGGGTCTCAGGTTTTAGTTGAAATTGTTATCTTTATTTACAAAATTTATTGAAAAGAAATTTCCATTTTAATCCTGAAATTTGATTCTTTTATTGTTTAGTTTGTTGGTTTCTCGACATATTTAATAATTATTCCTTAGCTACGAAAGGATCTTGGTATTGTTTATTGTAATCATCCAGAAAAGGTTACACAAAGTCAAGAATATGAGATGTGCTTATGCATTGGGATAAAACCCTATATTTTTATATTTGAGTTCAGGTTGGTTTCATCATAGATTATAACCAAAATGAGTAGACATTCTAAATTGTGTTTTGGGTATTTACTGAACACTATAACTGCAGGTGATTGTGATAAAGATTTTTGGTTTCTGGCTATTTTGTTAACTTGAGAATTTCCAGATACATTTGTAAGAATTTTTAATTTCTTTGCCAGTGATGTGGAGTACTGGATATTAGAACCAACATCAGATCTTTGCTCCCCCTCTTTCAAGGAAAAGCAGTTTTGATGATTTTGAATTTTGTGTCTGTTCACTGGGTCAAAGATTTGAAAATTTAAGTCATTTCAAAAATGGTGAATGTTAGCATATGCATTAATTTCATGCTAGATTGTATGCTAATGAGGTTGTATGTTGTTAACCTATAATTTAAGTATATACTTAACTTTTTAATGAGGTAGAAGTTAAATATTTATAGTGTAAAAGTGCTATAAATATGCCTGTAACAGATTAATATAAACAGAAATGGAAAATCAGCTAGTCTGAATGTTAAGATTAATTATTATTTTATGGTGGGACTAAATCATCAGTTGGGGTAAGGGGCTATTGTTGGTTGTTTTTATAGTTGTGTGTTGTTGTTACCTAGAGGTTTTCCATATGGGGACAAGTTTAGTTTAATTTGTAAATATAGTTCAAATGTTTAGTCTATTTCTATATTTATTTGTTCTAATACTCTTAGTAACCATAGCTTCTTGGTTTTGGAGTCTTCATAAGTAGTTTTATATTTTCTGCTCTTAGACCTTCACATGGCAGTTTCCTTTATTTTTCCATCTATGGTGTGTACATCATTCCTTTTTAGTGGGATGCAATGACTTCATATGTTTGTGCATTGCTTAGGTTTTCCACCCCCTGCCTTGAGGGATTTTATTTAAGCTAGTATAGTTCATATAATGTCTGATTAGTATGTTGTATTTATTAACAGAACATGTTTGTATTGACTGATTATCAAAATGTATAATATGCAGACATCTTTCAGTCTTTTTTTCCTTTACTCCTGTCTTTTGCTCATAACAGAAACATAGCTATATAGCCTTGAATGAAGAATTGAAGTAACCAACATACATCACACAAATGGATCTATTTTGTGAATTGGATGTGTGAATCTATTGTATAATATGTGACATGATAAGTGAGATGAATAAAGGTTTATAGTGAATAGAAATCCTGTTTGAAATCCTAAGAAATTTTGAAGTGAAGGAGTGGGTGCAAATTTTGATTCAGGTTGTAGTCAATCCTTTGACATAACACTGTCAGTTACAGTAACACTATATTTAGGCCCAAAAATGTAAAACTAGTCAGTTAAGCACTGTATACAGACCCACTTCACTCACAGTCAAACTTTTTCAAACAATACTTAACATTCTCCAATGGGCATGAAGTTGAACTGGAAATCGGTATCAGCAATGAAGGCATGCCCATTGTTGCCTAACAATTGCATTGCATGTGTAACCAGGAGCTCCAACTTAGACTTTCCTGTTCTACACATTAAAATAGTAAATATGTTTATCATTATTATTAAAATGTATTCTATGAGTATATTACTAATTTTAGAAATGTGGGCAGGACTTGACCTGGGATAGGATAGTCAAGCCACCATCAGTCTATGAATGAAATAACAGCGCTTTTTCTCTTAATCTGTTTTTGCAATATTGATTTATAATAGCTTATTGAAAAACTGATACATTAAAATTTTGATACATTGATATACAAATCGTTGAGGCTAAAACCTGAAACTATGCAATGGAAATTTATCTATATGTAACCTAAGTGCTGATTGTTAGGAGTGCACAATCTGCAGCTGCAGGATGAGTTTTCATTATCTTTGCTTTTACATCGTTTGCTAATTTTGATTCTTTTGGCATGCTGTTCAAGATCTGTTTACATTTAAAATAATTTCTTTGAAAACCATGTTTTACTGTATTCAGCTTCTTGTTATGTAAGACTATGTCCATATATTTTATGAAGTTCGAAATATGCTAAAAATACGGTATCTCTTGGAAGGTCTTCAAACGAGGTCGTGTAATTATTGTAAGCTATTCTTACTGTTTTTGCTGTAGTTGTCAATACTTCAGTACTGTCAAACAAGTGGGCAGTAGTTGAAGTTTTTTAATGCTTACTGGAATCTCCTATCTACTTAGAGGTTTTCTTTCCCTCCTCTCAAACATCTGTCAGTCACAATTAAGATGTGCTAGTTGTTCTACCTGCCACTTTCATGTATGTTATCTTGTATTTCCGTGATCTCGTTTCGTGGACATCATTGATCTATTGTTTGCTGTTTCCTCGCAGGTAGATTTCGAATTGATGATCATCAATTTACATTTACCAGTATTAATCAACATTGAATTATTTTTTAACCAATCTTTTTATCATTTTATGTCCACCTGTATTTCTGTAATAATTCTGTTCCTTCTTCCCAAATAGTGTGTTCAGCTGCAAAGTTAAATAGCTTGGATTCTTGTAAATTGCAAAATAAATCGTTGATAAGTATGCTCAAAATGAATGGGGCCTTGTCAATAGTAGAACCTAGTGGTGCTTTTTTCATCCAGTCACTAAATTTAGAATCGTTTTTTACTCTTTGTTGTAATTAACATGATTTGCAAAGAATTTTCGTTAAATCATTATGCCTGAAGTCTCTAACAGTACGTTGGTGTGGAACACAGTCAAGCGCCTTAAAAAATCCACAAGAACCATACAAAATGTGTAGTTTACTTCAATACATGCGTCTTTTTTGCTTGCTTTATGCGGGTTGTGGCTATTACCCACTTGTTTTTGCACAAACAAGATTAAAAAGGGATCTTTGAGCTAATATAGCACATGAACGGTTTGTTCCTCTTTCGTAACTCCATAAGTTCCTTGTTCCGCTTCTGTAACTTCGGAATTTTTCATTCCTGTTCGTGAAGAATATCAAGTTCAAATACAACATCAAGAGTGAACATTTGATAGCTTATTTACTCGATAAGATTCTTAAAGTTAATCATTGTTTTAGGGTAGAAATATTTCCTCTTGAGTTACAAATCTGAACGTCCACAAGAGATACGCTACTGATCCTTTTTCTTTCACTTATTTATACAAACAAGATAATTTTTTGATGATATGAGGTGTTCTTAAAGGTGTTCTTATTTCAACATTGATTTTTCTACATTCACGACAATTTCAGTACACGGTTGATGACCAGGGATGGATCTACCAGGTGTGATGGGATGTGACACCCACATTGTAGAGCTCTAAAGTGTGACGTCACCAGAAAACCTTTTTTGGAATTTTTAAATTTTAACCACATAACATTAAAGATCACCATGAAATACTTTCAAATATGCAAAATTAGTCGAATATGTCTAAAATCAGTTGAGATATTGCGAATGAAGGATTTGAAGTTTTCTAACGAATCACTGTTGTGTTCGCTCTGTTCATTAAGTTATGAACAGAGACCAAAATACAGGTTTGGTGGGAAAGAGCCAATCCACATGTTGCCATATCTCAGTCATTACGCAACACATTTGACTGATTTTGCATATTTAAAAGTATTTCATGATGCTCTTTCAGGCTATAGGATCCAAATTCGAAAATTCTAATAATAGATTTGTGTGACGTCATCACTTTGGAACTCTATTGTTTCATCCTTCGGTAAATTTTGCTTTGATCCGGTGGTGAAAAGCATCTTTTTGACAGTCAGTAGTAATTAAACAAAGTCAACATTTTAGTTTTTTATCTTCTTGCTTTTTTTATCTTAAAAGTATAACATAATTGTAAAAAAAGGCACCTCCATCAATCTCCAGGCACCTCCATCAGTCTCAAAGCACCTGAAGTGTGTGGTACAGAAATGCAATCATTTTCCAACACCCACCTTATCCTTGCCCTTAAAATTTCTTTGTGGGATTTAGATCTCTCATAAGATTACAACTCCCTCTGCTTTTACAGTCTCTATTGGGCATCTAAGAGTACCTTTCATGCCATCTGGAAATTGACAATGGATAAAAGAATACTAGGATTAAATTAAGATTTTAAAGAAAAATTGCTTCAAATAGCGCACAAAATTTTTAAATATATAGATAAATAGAGTTAACAGATCTAAAACGATTCACTATAAAGAAAATTTACTTATTTAGAACTCCACAACTATTCTTGTCAACTGATGAATGCTTAGTAAATGATAGAAGGTATGCTTATTATATGAAGGGAGGGGGTAGGCTTAGTATTATTAATGGGGTGGGGTTGCTACGATTAATGGGGATGGGGTGCTTATTCTATTTAAGAAGCAAGGCTTTGAATACCTCTTATTACCCTTTCAAAGCAAAATCATACTGTAATTGTTGAATTTAGGAAAAGGGCAGCTATATCTCTTCCTGACAACTGTCTGCCATTTACCTTGTCATAGTCAGGGGTTAGGGATGACTTTTTGGTTTAATCCTAGGTCATTCATATGTAGCTAAATATTTGGTCCCATTTAAAGGATCATATCTCTGCCAAAACTCCCTTTGAACTTCTCAGAAACAATTCAAACCAAGAACTGCACAAATGTAGCATGTGTTCCAGACATCTTGCTGTAAGTTTAAATTTTTTTATCTGTACACCCAAGGGTGTTTACCTAAAAGGTGAGGAGGGTAGTTGTGCTGAAGGCAACTTCTAGATGCAACACCCAAGACCACAACCATAATCACACCAATATAGCTGCATTTGTGTTAAAAATTCTCTGTTGAGTGTAAACTATTCACAGACTCAAAAAGACTGATAGGAAATTTTTCACAGAAGGCTGCCAATAAAGAATTTGCCAAATCAAACACATGCTCATTTGTTAAGGGGCTGAGCCCCTTCCCTAAAATCTCTTTAATTGGGACCTGAGTCCAACAAACCCCATCTGCAGCACCCCTGGTGTAAATCAATGCCAGATTCAACTATAGTAATAAACAGGGATGGCGCCACTGGGGGTGCTTGGGGGCAGGATATGATAATACATCTTTGTGGGTGGTTCACTGACTGTCGGCACTCGGACATTACAGCCCCCCAGCATTTCTTTTCTGGCGCCATCCCTGGTAATAAAGTATTATGCTAATTACTTAATTGTTACTTGTTAACAATATGCTTATTTTATGCATTTCAAATAAGGTATAGCTGTAGCAGTTGTCTATTTTGATACAAACATAATCAGAAATCGAGCTACAAGCATTAAACAAGAAACAATAAAGATGGCCAGAACAAATTTCTGGTTTCCACGACCATCAGTCCATTGTTTTTTCAGCACACCTCTTAGACCTATGATGAGAACGAGATACTCAGAAAATGTGTATTTCGTGTGTTTCCTGAATAGAAAATTCTCTAAGAAAAACCAACATGTTGCAATTGATAGCAGTATTGTAAGAGCAATTGTGCCAGCCTTGTTCCTTGGTACGCCCAGTCCAGTCTGCAGAAATATAGCAAAATTGATGCAAGATGCAATCGCTACCCATGCAGTGTAAATCATTATGCCATTTTGAACAAGGACTCTTTGGCACCACATGTCTGTGTTTATTTTGTCTTGATCTCCGCTGAAATTGCTGATATACAAGTACAAATTACTGTACGCATAAAACAAACAGGTAGCTAGGCTGAGTGCTAGAAAAACTAAGATTGCAGATGCAATAGCGAATTTTCGTCGAGCCCATACTAGCAGCCATGTGATATTTAAGACACTGGCACAAAGGTAGGCGAGATAAAACGATACAGGAAGTACGTCGGGGGCACTTGGCCTAAAGAGCAGCGACACTGAGTACGTTATCCAAGACGCCTGAAAAAAGTAAATGACTCCCCAAATTGCAAATGTAGCAGCTGCAGGTGTGAGATCAGTCTCTACTTTGTCAGAAACTTCGCCAGTCTTTCTTGGAAAAATCTTAGAGACTTTGGTTGCTTCTTTGTTGAATATAAGTTTGGTAACAAATCCGACAGCATTCAAAATAACCAATGCACCCTTTATTAATGACAAAGCCATGATGACTGACTCTTCAAGCCTTTCGATAGTCGATAGTCTTGAAAATTTGTTCAAGAGGTGCTTTTTGCCTGAAGGTACTAGGTATAATTAAACTGAAATTCGATCTGTGATGTAGTCACATCTGTCTGGGGAATCCTCTTTACTTATTATGTAATTGAAACAAAGGAGGTTGTTTTATTTTTTTCTTACACTTTATTGAATATTGGGGGTCCACGCCACAAAGTTCAAGGTGGAGGGACCAAGCTCTATAAATCAAACTTGTTAGTGCTTCAAAACAGGGCCTCTTTGGAAATATTTTTGCTTACCAAAAAAGTGGTGGAGGGGGGGGGCTTGGCTAATAAACAGCTAATTAACACCAGCTTGTAAAATTAACAATATAACTAGAGATAAAAATGATGCTTACATGGGCTTCGACACAGGTAGGAAAGTGGGGGGGGGGGCGCGCGAATATTTAACAGCCATAACAAAAGATTTTGAAAAAAATCTATTGTTTTCCAAAAAAGTGAGGGGGCCATGTCCCCCCCGGCCCCCCTTCGTCGGAGGCCCTGGCTTAACGATTGCTTTTGTAAACGATATATACAACGTTATTTAAATGAAACATTTCTTACATAAATACTAAATTTTAAATACTTACTGTTTGGTAGTCATAAAATAAAAAATAAACAAACAAAATAAACAAAATAAACAAAGATTTCAATTCAAACTTTATCATATTCGACTTTCAAAAATTTTATTACCTTATGTTTCCAAAGCACAAGTAGATTTCAGCTCTCGCAAAGCGGAGACCGAGTGGTACCTTGATACCATATGGTAATGAATAAAAGCTATAAATTATGGCATAAATTTCAACCACAAAAATTTCTTCATGATATTCCGTGCTGGAAAAGAAATATAGAAAATAAATTGCAGGCTCAAGGGGCACGCCCCTAAACTTTTAGGAAACAGATAAAAAAACCAGAGCATCGGTCATTTTCTTCCTATAGACCGAAACATGGATATTATTTAGATGTTACAAAACAGATTCATTTTCTAACTTTGATAACTTGTTAGGAAAACATTGATTGTGCAGAGGTTGACATTTGAAAAGAAAATTTCGTTTCAAATATATCTTTTAAAGAAAAATCAAACAATGCTGCGCTAATATTCTTTATTACGATTGTGAATTTGTAACATTGAAATTATTGGCTTTGAATATGCACAATATATTCACATATTTTGTACTTCAAATACTTGTTAAAATGAAATTAAGTGTCTCATACGATAATGCCATATAGAGACATATGTATTCAATAGCTTCTATTTTTAAAAGTTTTTAAAATATTAAATAGATGCTCAATAAAAAAATGTTTATCGTTTCGCTGTAAGCTTTATCTTTATGTAGGTTTAGATGAAGATTTTTGTTAAAACAGAAAAGGATAATTCGTAGTATATTTAAAAAACTATTATGTTTACGTTGGCGATTCACAGAAACGTATTTTAATCAAAGCAAGAGTCAACTCAAGGCCCCCTATTGTAAAAACTTTGATTCACCTGTCAAGGTCTTAAAAACTCTGGCCAAATGCATGTACCAGAGTATCTTGTCTCGATTGAGCTTTGAGTGAAACAGGATATTAGTTTACAGCTGAGTTGAGAGTGATTCCCTTTATCTTGCTGCAAGGAATGGTACCTGCACAGCGGGGGAGGAGGGGGGGGGCAGCCGAAAATATTACTCCAAATACCCTTTTGAAATGAGTTTTTTAAATTTGAGGAAAAAAGCTTGTGCCCCACCCAACATTTCTTACCGCCCCCACCATAATTTGCTTGATTTCGTACTATTTTCTCATTTCTTTGATAAATCCTAAACACGACATTTCGTTCAGACTTCAGATGTTACCTAAGAATGTTCATATAGGAAACATTGCGGCCACTTGAATGAAACTAAAGATGGTCCACTAAAGGAATTATTGAGTTTTGTGTTTTGAAAATTGCAGGATATTAAATGTTTACGGTTCAGCATCAGCATCAGTGATCCCTTTTGAATACCAAGCAACTACGGCTTGCATCACTATCTGTAGTTAGGCGATTCTTTTCCTTTACGTAAATCACAGCCAAACGGAGTAATAAGAAAATACAGCATAGAACCAGCATTGCCAATATGTAAGCCTGATTTCCACTCCCGTCTTTCCACTGTGCATATAGAACCTGTCCCAGGGCTACAATCATAAGGGCGTATTCTAAGAACAAAAACCTTGAGAAATGTTCGATGAAGTAATTCTCCAGAACAACCCAACCAACGATCAAGGAGAGCAAAACAGTCAGGGAAACTGTTGCAGCCGTGCTTTTGCTGACACCACAGTCGTAGATAAGCATCTGGGAATAACAAAAATATAACGATTAAATACGAAAATTAACTTTGACCGATACACAGCGATGAACGTAATTCAAAACATATCCGTTTTACATAATTTTGGCGTAGCCATGAAGTAAAAAACCTTTGAAAAACGGGTCAGACTTGTAGTGAACCATTGTTCTATATGACGTTACAATCCCACTGGGTTCCAGTCCTATCTTTAATAAGCCTTTTAATAAAAGACATCACATTTGAATTTTGCAAACAACTTCGGAGCTTACAGTATTCTTTAATTAAAACATACCCTGTTTAGACTGAAGCAGGTCGACATATCTTGCCACATTGAATAGAAAACGATTGCATTTGGAACAAACACACGAGTACACCAGACATCTTTCTTGTTGTAGTTTCCCTCTGAATTGTTGTAACATTCAGCATTTGCACTTTTCAAAACAAAGAGCAAGCAAAAATTTAACGTGGAAGCTGTTACAAGGATAATAACAAATGGAGCGACTGTTGACAAATCTCTGGACCAAATAAGTCGCCAAACCACACTGCACACCCTTGCAAAGGAATACAAGACGAAGCATCGTAGAGGTATAATGTCTTCAGCATCCTGCCTGAAAACAAGAGTTAGCGTGTAGAGAATCCAGCAGCATTGGAAGAAATAAATTGTGTACCATATCGCACTGTCCGGTGCGTCGAGGTCGGTCGGATACTTCTGTGTAGCTTTGGCAACCGAAGTCGGGTATAATGCTGTGTCGTAGCCAACCAATGCCATCAACATCGTGACGAAAAAGATTACACTGTTAACAGTTATTGCTACTTTTTTTAACGGCGAAATGGCCATGATTGAGGATACAGACTTTGTTTGCAACGACGTTATTTGCAAAATGAAGGCAGATGGTTGAAACCTGCCTTGGTTTGTCTTGCTGTTATTGTTGACTAGAACAATTATTCTTTTGCGATAGTCACGTTCAGGACATCTTTTGTTTACGAACCTCTTACGTTTCTTGTTATGTAAGATGATCGGGGACTGGTATCGGGATGATGTCAAGAAATGTCTCTATCATTTGCTCCAACGCAAGTTGGAAAGTGGAGGGGGGATCATGGGCTCCGTGGGGGTGGGGGGGGGGTGCTAAGGGAGATTTTAACAATCAAAAGAAAATAATTTTTAAAAAGCTCTATTGTTTTACAAAAAATTGGGGGGGGGGCATGGTCCCCCCTTCGTCTGAGGGCCTATATTTACTATAAATCGGCTTAGCAATCGATTTTTCTTATTTTTAAACTCAAATTTCAAAGTTAGCCTTTATGTAGGTTAGTTTAGGTCTACCACAAACTGTAAAGAAAAAGCCTTCCGGGGACATTGGATCTCTCACAGAGAATCGCTGGGAGAAAAATTCTATTTGGACTTTAGAGGTATTTTGTCCTAGCGTCTCATTATTTCCTAGTCAGCTTCCAAAAAATCCTATCGGTTGAAGTAAGCTTTCAACTTAGAATGATAGAAGGGGGAAGTTTGAATTCTAATTTTTCTATTTCAGATCTTTAAATAGGGTGCCCCATTCAAATTTCCGTATCGATTCTGACCAGCATGTTAAAAGGCTATAAAATTGAATGTTTGCCTATGTTTCATTCAAATTAAGTTCATGGCTGTTGCTTTGTTGTAAATGTACCAACAAATGAGGGGAAGGTACAAGTCCCATGGTTTTACAGGAACCCCAGTAGCAACTGTTTGAATATCCGTGGTTGTTCGGCAGAAAGAAACTGATATGCAAGGGTTTTAGTGGATTTCCTCGATATTTTGGGGGCAGCATCAAATTATGGGCGACCGACTCGACAACTTCCGTTTGAAATAACAGTCTACCAAACCAGAAGAAAAGAAAACATGACAAATAATAGAATAGAGCTCTTTGAACACCAGTATCAAGTAAAAAATATTTCATTAGCAAATTTACATCGTTTTTATCCTTAGCGTTTACAGCAAAATAATTTGGTTTAATCAAAACTATTTCTATAATTACAGCAAACATGTCACAGTCAATCTTTGACAGTTTAGGAACTCACTGACCCCATGACTTGAAAATTTCATTTAAATTGAAGCAGGCATGTGGAACATTACAATCTCCTCTCTCTTTGGTTTTCTTTTTTCTTGAACAATTATCAAAGCAATTCTTGCAATGAAAAACACAGCGGATACTATGAGGCAGACAAGCACAAATGACTGATTTCCCTGTCCGCCTGTCCAGTGTGCCTTCATGACACCACTGAGTCCAACAATCAGAACAATGTACTCAGCAAAGACGAAGCGTGTGTAATCTTGTAGGACAAAATTTTCCAGGATGAACCAAAAGACTGTGACACACAACAAGATCGCCAGAGCTGCCGTGGCTGACTTGCTGGCGTCAAAACCAAGCTGATAATGTAGAGTCACAACAAGGTTGATGCAAGTCGCAATCGTAACCCATGCATTGTAAAATATGATACCATTTTGTACCAGAATTCTTACGCACCAGACATCGGCGACAATGGGATTCTTTTCGTTTTTGAGATAGTCATGAAGGCTTTTTGATGCAGTGGAGACGCAGGTAGCGAGTGAAATGACAGCCCCAGCTAACAATGCCAGTGACAGCCCAAATATTTCGCGAACCCATACTAGCACCCAGCATACGTTGCACACACATGATACAGTGAAAGCAACGTACAATGTGGCGGGAAGAATGTCGGCTGCATTCGATCTGCAAATCAGAGTCAGCGTGTACAGCACCCAGGCCATCTGGAAGGCGTAGATGAAACCCCATATTGCGAAGGTAGGCCCACTTGGAGTTATTTCAGTAGGATACTCACTGGAAACATTACCAATATTCCTTGGGAACAGTGGTGACTTGATGTTTGATAGGCCATTAAAAGCAAGAAGGCAAATAAAACAGACTACGTTCAAAAGTATCAGTGTTTTCTTGGATCCTGGCACTGCCATTTCGGTTTTCACTTTCACGTTTTGCAGCGTTCGGCGTTAACACAAGCGCCCAAATGATGGTTAGAAAGGTGAACTGTTTTTATTCCTACTCGATTATTTCTCACGCGAGTATAAGCTGTTGCACAAGTGATTATGCAATTTTGGCAGTGAATTTTGGGAATGGTGATGCCCGCATATCCTGATGTAAGCCACTAGCCTCGATTCTAAAATGATTGTTAATATTAACAATGCTTCGATCAAAGGCCACTTCTTTCAAACACCCCCCTCGAATAAAGGCCCCCTATTATATTTTTTTTAAAAAAAAACGCCCCCTCGAATAGATGCCCCCGTCTAAACATATTCGAAACTTACATCTTTAGCTTTATTTCGTGAAATAATAGAAAAATTTACGATATACGCCCTTCTTTCTAAATTTCAACGTTACAGTTGGAAATTTCGCCTTTCTTTTGAAAAGTTCCTTCTCTAAAACTTCCGAGTAGCGTTTATAACTTCTGGAACCAGACTTATTTAGTTGTTACTCAAAGTTTCACGCTAAGTGCGATCATCATTAGATGTTTTCTAAACATATTGCCTAGGAAGAGTGAAAAAGTTCAATAAACGCCCCCACTTTTAAACGCTCCCTCGAATAGATGCCCCCTAAATTATCAAAAAATCTATTGAACGTTTAATCGAAGCACTACGGTAGAAATTTCTATGGCTTTTCACTTGGGAGAAGGGAAGGGTGTAGAAAATAGCATTTTGTGACCGTTGACGTAAGATCAGGTGATCCGGGGAGTTAGGGAGTAAGAGTTTGTCGCACGCGTTGAAGAAAAAGAATTCGAGTTAAGCTTCGTTCATCGTTTTAAAATCGTTATAGTTGGAAACGGGTTCTGCAACATAGGTAGAACATCCTGATTATGTTGTATATCATAATTGGCAAGTCAGAGTGACTTAGGCCAGCATTTTCCCCACAAAGGGAGAGGGTTTTAAGGAGGCCCAACGCGTGCTAAACTTTCAGTGCCGAGGTAATCATATTGTTTTCGTATTGTTGTTTTTATGTGGAGAAGTTGGCAATTTTCTCATTAAATAAGGAGTTACAAAGTTTTTCATAAGAATAATATAGATCTTGTCCTGAATCGACATTTTCGTTTGAGCCTGAATATGTTCTTAAAGTATTCTTAAATTTTTCAAATTTGACATGGTTTCAGGGGAACATCGTTCACCCTCGAATAGAAACCATGCTTTTTGAAAAAACAAGGTTTGTTAGAAAAGTGAGTCTTTTTTATGAACATCGCAAAACAGACAAATGCTGAAAAATAAGACAGTATTATGCGAGCTGGGACTGAGCAATTTACTAATGATATGCTTGGAAATTGGTTGATTCTGAGCCTGAATATTCTAAAAAATACATTCTTATAAAGAGAGTGTTTCAATGGTACAACTATGTATTAAGAATACTGTTCAATTTCTTCATTTTTCAAAATTCCATTACATACAATGTTGAAGATCAACTAATACATCAAAACAAAATTTGAACAATACTTATTATCTAGACAATATTGTCTTCTTCGCGTATTATTTTTCCTCAACGACGTAGGCTGCACGATTTTTTAAAAGAAAAAGGCGGAACTAGGTTTGCTTCACGACGGCTGTTGTCAAAATCACGTTACATGCCTTTGCTCATTGTACTGACGGTCGAAAAAATCATAAAAGGTATTTACTCCATGGTATTTACCAAACAAGTATAAAAGGTCTTTTGTCTGTACATATTTGCTTATATTGTTTGTGATTTAGAATGGTTTTTTAAACAATTGTTATTTGAATTGTAGACATTGTTTGGTTTGATATTGAATTCCTAACAATCTTTGAAGAGGAAAAGAAAATGTGGCCTAGCCGGGCCGACTATGGAAGCCGATGCAATCCAGAAGAAGTTGGATTGTTACATTCTCACCGCGAAAATTTCGAAGATAAATGCGAACCAAATAACTGCAAAGGGAAAGGTTAACTGTAATAATGAATTATCAACGTCAACTCTAGCTCGCATATCGGATATCAAACGCCTAGATGAACGGCTCTTGACAAGGCTTGATTACTGGATATATGGCCAATTATCAACCGACCTCAGCGGAGACTTGTCATTTGGAACCATTGCGAATGATTCGGATACGTTACAGACATGGGAGTTTAATCTAAAACCAACAGAAAAAATGGATGGGGCAAAATCGTCAGATACTTTAGGAATTCATGAAAACCAGGTTGCTAGATCTTTGAGCTCCGTAAAGCCAAGATCAGCTGAGCCAAAACGTTCCAAACCATGGAGAAAGGGTGTAGGTCGGAAGGAACCTGAGAGCATTTCTATGTTCGCATATAATATTAAATCTGGAATTGATGACGATAGCTTATCAACAGGTGCAATATTAAAAAAGCACATGGTGTCCAAATTTGGAACCTTGAATAAAAGAAGGTTGAAAATGTTTTTTACAAAAGACAAGGAAGACGAGAACTCTGATGCCAAAAGTAGAAAGAGTATTAAAAGTCAACCAAATATAGACGCAAAGTCAGCTTCAGTGAAGCCGAAAGCACTATTTAAACTAATGAAAAGGGGCCAAAAGCATTCCTTGGCTGAAGGCCCCGAGGTTGACAATAACATTGTAGGTCTTCGTAAGAAAGCAGGGACAAGGCCCAAGTCAATGATGTATGACTTTGACTTCGATGATATCACAATTACAACCAAGAGTAGCTCAGATAGAGACAGTAATCTACCAGAGGATGAAGAATGTAAGCGGAAAACTTTTAGAGAGAGATTGAAGAGCATGCCAATCTTTTATGTCCCTTCATCTAAAAAGGACCGAATAAAGATTTTTAAATAAGAGATATAACATTGCAAAATAATTGATATATAATGTTGTTATTGTCCCTATTAAGACGAACAAAGTAAGAAAAGACACTGGAGTATGATATCAAAAATTGTTGATAAGTGGCATGTTTAATCTTTTCGAAAGCACATATCGATTTGCATGCACTGCCATTTTCTTCTGTTTGATTAACTTCATATTATGTATATTTTAAGTTACATATATATTTGTATATCTAATATGATACATATTATATGAGTGTCATACTTTCCCAAAGCATCAACGTTTTTCTTAGGATAAATTTTAAAGGGTGGCCTGTTTGTAAAACATAGTTGAAATCGTTTTGTGAGTGTACAATCTGATTGAATAGCTGACATATAAATCTTTTATAAATTTGTATGGGTATTATCAAGAAGCATTAAGTTTCAGTTGGGTGCAATTTGCTGTAGCAGGGAGACCTCTGATCCTCTTGTAGCACGGTCAACTCTGGATATTTGTTTTGTTCTATTCTTTTCCTAATCTAACTGAAGACAAAAACATACAGATTAGCTTGATATAAGCATTTTTCTTCTCATAAACTTGGATCTCAGTAATATTACTTTAAGCTGAACAAACCAACTCATATGCTGCGATCTTATATTGGTTTCTTAGATTCAAAGTTCGCATAGCTTCAGAATGATTATTCTCAATGCCATCATCTTGTTCATTTGCTGTAAAAATTACAATCAGAACACTTACTGTTCATCTAAAAAGAAACCCTAGAAAATGCATCCCTTTGAAACATTCAATAACAGATATTGGCGTTACAAACTCGGAAGAAAAATGCATTTAATATCGACTTTATGGCAATCGGTAGTTAACGATTTTAGGTGTAAAGGTCTTGACTTTAAAGTGGACTTGACTGTTTATAAAAGTTTTGCCGAGAAAATTTTTTGCATTCAAATCCTTTTAAGTCATGTAGAAGAAATCTTGAAAGCAATCGAATTTCACGTATATCATAGCGAATATCACCCATGATGGCCTATTTTGTAGGCATAAAAGGCCTACCGTTCCTTCTTTTAATGCAAAATGAATATGTAGACAATTTCAGAGTAGCGAGCTAGATCTAAAAAATTTATTATTTTCTAATATATTTCTTTTCAATATTCTTCTAATCTTATGATGTAATCTAAATGTTAATCATACGAGTATAGTCACATTGCCATAGCCAGTTCTCTTTTTGAAGGCCAGTCCTCATGATTTAACAATGTTTACGATATCCTTGCCTTATTTATTGCCAAAGGGAAAAAATCATTAATTCATTCATTTAACGCGGTTGACAAGCACAGTAATTTTTTATAGAAAAAATGATAGAGGTAGATTGATTGATAGCTAGTACACAAAGTCCTCTTTCTAGGTTGTCTTTTTGGTTCTTCCTGTTCTTCTTGGCGTCTTCTCCTTTGCGTCATTCCACTTCTTACGATCTTCAGCATTTTCTTTTTCGCAGCCTTTTTTTTGAGACCTTTTTTGACGACGTAGGCGATGTTGTGCTTTGGTCTTCCTTTTCTCATTTTTCTTCGAGCTTTTATTTCTTCGTACTTCTCCTTGCCTTGTTTCGCAGGTCCTCCATGTCGCAAGGTATGCCCCAAAAAGGCCCACCTTTTTTGTCCATCTCCTCGCTTCACATTCCTGCATGAAAAGCTCGGTAGACATCATCGAACGAAATTTTTCTTGGGTAGAAGTTCGTGGGAAAAAAATCGGTGAATTGAAATTTGATTTTTGATGCTATCTTGCTTAAAGTTTTTTAAATTAGGACAGTCCTGTTCTATATGTCCATAACCAAGCGCTATAGGTCCATAACAGGGATCATTTGATGGATTGGAAGGCTATCAATTTTCAGAGGCTCAATATGCTAGAAGCCAAAGTAAGATTATTTTTATCGTGTTTTGCCCCCTCAACTTCCGCGACAAAGACAGGTAGACGTAGACAGTTGGTCTCAATCATATTAGAGCTAACTTTTCGTGGCACAAAGCCCTCGAATCGCCAGAATACATAAAAACAATTTGTTATGTTTCATTGAGGGGGGATGCAAGTAGCAAGGGTAATCTCCTCCACAGAGGCTATTGAGGAGATCAGTGTTGAGGAGGGAGATGGGGATTGAGAAGTGGTGAAGCTGCGGAGAATAGGAAGAGAAGAGGAAAGGAAAAATAGCCGCTATTCTCTTCCTCCTTCTACCTAGCAGCCCTTCCACTTTTTCTTTTTCTACGCAGTTCCTTTTATCTTATCCTTTTTACCCTCCCTATCTCCCTCCCCAATGCTGGTCTCATAAAAAGATCAGTGCCCCCCAATAGCTTCTGCGGATGAAAGTATAGCAAGGGTAGAAAAGAGGCTGAGACTCGTGTCGGGGTGGCAATGAAATGGCGCGAAATCAATCTTATTGACATGCGCACATTTGGTTATAGGATGTTCGGGAAGGACAGATGAAATGTAGATAGTTGTTAAGATATTACAACGATAACTTAACGATTCACTTCGCTACAATATCTAATCGCGAGATGAATAGAAGGTCCAGTGCTGCTACGCAAGATAGCGGAGAATCAAGCCGGGCGAAGCAAAGAAAACTGAATGTGAATGGACACACGTTGATGAATGGATCCGTCTCCGGGACGAAGGGAGACGCCGAATATTGCCATGGATCTATTGTCAGAGTTAAACTGATCAACTTTTTGTAAGTCTACATAACGAATTAAATCAGCCTTGACAATCCCCCGATTTAAAACTTCGATGTTATCCCTTTCATACACAAATTTCGGGCACACGTAAACTTGTTGTCTGTTCCTCGTGGCCTGACTAAAGACCAGTCCCATCTCCCATAGTGCTTACAGTGATTCATCGAACTGTCCTTCCTCGTATAAGCCCCGCCTTGTATAAGCCCCAACTATGATAGTAAAAGATATTGATGATGAGCCCCCATCCTCGAATACACCTCAAAACTAACATTCCAATTTGTGTGTTTTAATAAGCCCCCACATAGAGGCTTAACTAAGATACAACAGAGATAAACAGTAAGGAACTTTTTGCTGAATTTGAAATCTTACATACTCAACTTGTTGCCAGCCATGATATTTTCAAGTATTAAAATGTCTGCAGTCTGATAATGACATCTTTATAACAAAGCCTGATGAAAGGTCAGGAGGGGTTATTTTGAACAAAAAGAACTACATCCAAAAAATGGAGAATATTCTCATCAACAAGGAAAAGTTAAAAAAACTGGGTGACACCGAAACACGGGATAAAACGGCTAAGCTAGAGCAGAAACTTCAAAAATGCCTATGTATGCATCAAAATAATGCATCAAAATATGCGCCATTGCTTTGTACTGGAGTGAGCTTAATAGCCCACCATTCCCAGAGGAAATATTCATTGAACTGATTGAAACTGCAACATATTCAATGGGTCATTCCATTTCAAAGTGGGACAAATTTCTTCATTTTGTAACCCAAAGTCTCAGAAATTGCTCATTTTTTGTAAAGAAGTGGATAATGATAAGATAAACACATATACAAAATTTTACTTTAAAATCTTTTGTTGTTCTAAAAATAGAGCATTTTGAAATTTTGCTGATTCTCAGCATTTTTTCCAATGTCCGCCATTTTGAATTTAACCCAGAGGTTAAATATACTAAATAAATGCCTCTACTTAGCATCTTGATGTCAAAATCATGTTTTTGACTGATTTATGTATCAGGATTTCAAAAAAAGTTAGAAAAAATTTGTGAGACACCCACAGTCTGTAATTAACTAATATATGAGGAGCAGTTGTTGTCATAGCAACGAATTGTCAAGATGTTATTCAAATTTTTGTCATGTTGCACACCTGTGATAAATTTCAAATTTGACATGGGTGTGGACATGGGTGTTGGCTAAGGGTGTGGAATGTATGCTGAAAGGTTGTAAGGGGCTTGAGGGCTGTAAAACTTATATTGGTAGGGAGCTGAGGCCTGTTCTCTGTAACAATTTATATGGTCATCATATAAAAAGTCATGATACACCTTAAATATAATTAGCAACTTTAGCAACATCTCTGTCACAGAGGTAATATTGTCTGCCGGACAATGTTGATGTTCTTGGTGCTTCAACCATCATGACAACATTCTCTATAGGTACCCAGCATATGTCTTCTCTTCTGGGCCATGCAAATGAACAGCTTGGTAAGTGTGGGTGCAAGAAATTGACTTTTGCATCTTTGCTTTCAGTGTCTAATTCACCAAAAAGCCCAAGCCAAAGAAAGTCATCATACGAACAGACCAAAAAACATCCAACACGGAGCTTTTCTTTGATTTTTTCATCTTTGGTTGGCTCTCCAGTAAGACTGAACTCTGCTTCAAAGTTGGTATCAACTGATGTTTGTTTCACACCAACTTTTCATTGTGATAAAGGGATAAATTGATGGAAGCTTCTTGTTCCTGGGACCGTCCTAGCTTTTGCAAAGCGGGTTTCCATGCGTTTTCTCGTCTGTGATATCTCAATTTGTAAGATGAAGAAAAATTGAATGCCAGAGATAAAATTTGAGCAAAATTCCATCATATGGGTTGCAGACAAAATTTGATTACCTGGGGGGCATTGTAAACTGGCTTTTGCCGTGAGGCGCTTGACTGTCCCACATATTGGAATCAGCAGCAATGCTCATTGCATCCCGTGGTTATATATCATAACGTTGGCACAAATGTCGACCGTACTGAGACGTTATACATCGTGAGACAGTCAAGCGCCTCACGGCAAAAGCCAGTTTACAATGCCCCCCAGGTAATCAAATTTTGTCTGCAACCCATATGATGGAATTTTGCTCAAATTTTATCTCTGGCATTCAATTTTTCTTCATCTCACAAATTGAGATATCACAGACGAGAAAACGCATGGAACCCCGCTTTGCAAAAGCTAGGACGGTCCCAGGAACAAGAAGCTTCCATCAATTTATCCCTTTATCACAATGAAAAGTTGGTGTGAAACAAACATCAGTTGATACCAACTTTGAAGCAGAGTTCAGTCTTACTGGAGAGCCAACCAAAGATGAAAAAATCAAAGAAAAGCTCCGTGTTGGATGTTTTTTGGTCTGTTCGTATGATGACTTTCTTTGGCTTGGGCTTTTTGGTGAATTAGACACTGAAAGCAAAGATGCAAAAGTCAATTTCTTGCACCCACACTTACCAAGCTGTTCATTTGCATGGCCCAGAAGAGAAGACATATGCTGGGTACCTATAGAGAATGTTGTCATGATGGTTGAAGCACCAAGAACATCAACATTGTCCGGCAGACAATATTACCTCTGTGACAGAGATGTTGCTAAAGTTGCTAATTATATTTAAGGTGTATCATGACTTTTTATATGATGACCATATAAATTGTTACAGAGAACAGGCCTCAGCTCCCTACCAATATAAGTTTTACAGCCCTCAAGCCCCTTACAACCTTTCAGCATACATTCCACACCCTTAGCCAACACCCATGTCCACACCCATGTCCCAAACTGATTTATATGCATTATTCTAGCAGTATGATCAGTTCACACAAAGTTTAACACACAAAGATCGTCAAAAGATCAGTTCCTGCTTTTACATATTTTTTAAAATTTTTTCAGCTAGCAATTTGCTAATTTTTAACAAGGTGAAGAAGACGAAAGAGACATTTACAGTAGCTAGCATTTCTAGGGCTGTATTTTTGTAAAGACAAATATAACCCTGCTAATTCTTTGTAAAAGAGTTACTTGTGACTGTAGCTTCGTGCTTGGAAAATTTGAAATTTATCACAGGTGTGCAACATGACAAAAATTCGAATAACATCTTGACAATTCGTTGCTATGACAACAACTGCTCCTCATTTATTAGTTAATTACAGACTGTGGGTGTGTCTCACAAATTTTTTCTAACTTTTTTTGAAATCCTGATACATAAATCAGTCAAAAACATGATTTTGACATCAAGATGCTAAGTAGAGGCATTTATTTAGTATATTTAACCTCTGGGTTAGATTCAAAATGGCGGACATTGGAAAAAATGCTGAGAATCAGCAAAATTTCAAAATGCTCTATTTTTAGAACAACAAAAGATTTTAAAGTAAAATTTTGTATATGTGTTTATCTTATCATTATCCACTTCTTCACAAAAAATGAGCAATTTCTGAGACTTTGGGTTACATGCCTGTCCTCCTTTGATATGGAATGACCCCAATTGAATTCAGCTTTAACAATGAAATGTACTAACAAAAGGATGGTGTAGACCTCTGGGACCTGCCTTGGCCAATATCTTTGTTGGCTTTCATGAAGAGCATTTGTTTGACTGCCACCAAAAGCCAGGTGTTTATTTTCGCTATGTGAATGACACATATACCATTTTCAAAGCAGAGGCTGAGTGTGATACTTTCCTAAAACGCCCTAATGGCCTTCACCCAGCCCTACAGTTTACATTTGAAAAGAAAGAAAAAAAACTCCTTGCCATTTCTAGATGTTTTAGTTGAACAGTCTTGCGCTGGATTTCTCACCACTGTATACTGTAAACCCACATTTTGGGTTTATACACTCAATGGAGTTCGTTTTGCCCAAAACAAAGAATCAGCCTCATCAAAACGCTTACACATAGGACACTGATGATTTGTTCCAAGTCTAAACTCAACTCAGAACTTGAACAACTAAAAAAGATTTTCTGGAGAACCATTGTATATAAATTTAGGTGCCAGTGTGATTCTGGCTACGTAGGAAGCACTGCCCATAGATTTGAGGATAGAATAAAACAACATGTTCCATCTAGTATAAGAAACAAAACTCATCCCCAAAGAGATCACCCACCTTGGTCTTGCAGATCTAAAAGTACAACTAAAACCTGTGATTCTGCTATTGGGTGGCATCTACTGGAAAACCCAGATTGTGCAAAAAGCTATAATGGTGACATGTTTTGGATTATTGGTAAAGCCCGAACGTCATTCCATCTAGCAGTTTGGAAACTATCTACATAAGCACAAAAACCGCTAAACCAATAAAAACCGCTATTGTGTAGACAAAATGAGTTCATTTTTATCTTGGGACTCCATTGGTAACACTATCAATAGGCAAGCAGCACTGATTGGTCAACCTCAACAGTCACATGCTCACGTTTCTGATTGGCCTATTTGATCCACATCTGGGTATATATATTTCCTAGTGTAGAGTTTTCGGTCTATGTTCTGATGTTTTAAACTCTGAAGAGTGTCAAACGAAAAGCTTTAGTTTACTCATATGTTTGCTTTTTCAAAGCCATTTTGAAAATGATTCTATTATTTTGGGGATAGATGTGTTGAATCAGATTGTCCAGCACCATTTTATTGGCTTTTGTTTTCATGGCAGGACATATGATGATGTGGAATTCACTCCAGGTCCTAATCTTAATGTTGTTGTGGGTCCAAATGGTATGTATTCAATGTCAGGTACTTTATGCTACATTTTTCATTCTAATCAATGATGGAGTGTTAAAACTTTAGGACTTCGAATTATAATGCAAAAGTTAAAACCAAACCAATTCTTCACTGCCTTTACTTCAAAAATTTAAAAGTAATACAGTGATGGACAATAGCATTGAAAAGGTTGTCTTTCAGTGGGGGGCCAGAAGCTTTTTCTGTAGTCTGCTGCATACAGACCCAAGGTTATGTGCCTCGAGTCCCTGGCATGACCAAACTTTCACCCAGAGTGTGGGGAGTCACCAGGTCTCTGTAATTCCAGGCATATGTAATTCAGTAATTCATAAATTTTTCTAAGGCAGTTCAGGCCGGTAGGTGCTCAGTATATTTCACTTATACCAAGCCTTGGATGAGACAAGTATTGGCATCTAGAACTATGCTAATGTTTAAGAAGCTCAAATCAATTATTTGTTTGTGTAGGTAGTATAACCCTGCAGCTCAAAAAATTTAGGAAGAACAATGGCATTGTGCTTCCCCTACCCCCCACTACTCATCTGATTCTAACGTTGAAACAAGTTCAGGCATTTAAGCAATTTTTCAGCTGAGGTTCTATTCTCTTACAGCCTAGGCCCCACTGACCCAATGATTGTGATTATGCATGTTAACAGTGAATTTTTCTAAGAAATAAAGGCGTTCTTTGCTAAAAATTAATAAAATCGACGCCCAGCTTAAGCCAATTGATAAAAAGGAGGTAACTAAAACTCTATCACATGAACTACTAACGGTAGTAGATTCACAAAGTCTGCAAAGTCTGTGATCTGTTTCTTTATACCTAGTCATGCAAGTTAGCATTACCATCTAAGAGTAAATCTTCTGTATATGTGATTTCAAATCTCAAATAAAAATTTAGATCAATGGTAAATTGATAAAGGCTAGTATTCTCCAATTTAGCAAGATAAGAAATTAAATATTGATTATTGCTTTTTCATCTTACATTTTGTTATAGGTACAGGAAAATCATCAATTGTTTGTGCTTTGTGTATTGGCTTAGGAGAGAAAACAGCAAAACTTGGCAGAGCAAAAGAGGTAAGTTGGTTCAGATCATAAAGTTTCATGCTTGTCATCTTTATTCTATAGAGCTGTAAAAGATAAGGCTGGAATCAGTGGTGGATCCAGCCTGAAATAAGACATTTGCACAACAAGAAAAACCAACTGGGGCCTGGGGATGCTGGAAGCCCCAAAGTGGTTGTTCAAGGCAAAGCCCTGCTAGAGGTCCAGGGGGCAAAGCTCTAGGAAAATTTGATGTTTTACCAAATTCAGAGGGCTGAAATTTGGTCAGGAAATCAAAATTTGAGATCTTGCTTTTGTCTATAGTGACATTTAAGAACTTGAGTAAATCTGTTATATAATCTGTATCATACCTTGCAATAAAAACCTTTAAGTAGCATTTCTTGGCTTGTGTACTGTGCCAGAGCCATCATTGATGATGTGCTCAACAGCAATACATTCCCCCAGCTTATATATAGCCACAAACCTCTCTATTCCCTCATTATCTTAGTTATCAATAAGATTCTTGATCTTCTCAAGATAAATTTCCATTTTCAAATCCTTCCGTCACAGAAAGAGTGCTTTGAATAACTTTGAATAGCCTTTAGAATAAAGAAGTAAAACAACACTCACCTGCAATAGCTACTGAAAATGCTTCTTGTACTCTAGGTTCACTTTCACCCCACATCATTGAAGTCTATGCCAGTTCACACACCTAAAAAATGTTCACACATCTTGGTTTCGGCCTCACCATTTTTACAACAGGCAGTTTAAAAATTGGTAGTCATATCTTGTTGTCTTTCATTCCAGTTCCTCATCACATTTTTTGCTTCTCCAACCAATACTAGACCTCAAATAAACTTTTCTAATAAATGTATACTAATTGTTCTGGAGTAAATGCCCAGTGGGGTCTGGATTTTTTTATCTCAAGTAAGGCATTGTAAAAGGCTGATTTTAAGTAACGCATTGTAAAAAACAATTTAAAAATATTCAATATTCAATTTGTTGTCTGAAAATTGATAAAAAAAGATCAACAAGTGCATTATCTATTCATGCAGACGAGTCAGATCCCTTCTTAACTTTAGATTCTTGAAGTGAAGAAGAAAACAAAAATGAGATCATTATCCACACATCTGATCTAGATTATGTTTCTGAGTATATTTAGGGTCATGTCTTTTAAAAAAATGAATTACATGAATGGGTTTTTCTCTAATAAACTCTAAAAATTTGATTTTGTGCAATCAATTTATAAACACCAAGCCTTGAATAACCGCCAAGGGCACTTATTTATGTTTTAATAAGGTATCTTTCAAATTCAGACTTAGGTATGGCATAAATATAATGTACAATTTCAATATTACTAGTGCTGGTTTCATATATTGAAATTTTTCAGATTGGAGAATTTGTGAAACATAAAAAGAATAAAGCCACAATTGAAATAGAACTGTGAGTATATTTAATGAGGTTTTTATGAGAAATTATAATGTGTCTATTAAGTTGTTAGAGTCTTGCAGTTTAATGAACATGAAATTGAACTGATACCTTAACAATAAATTTGCAAATTTATGTTAAAGTTATTTGGTCTTGTTTGAATTCTGGTCTGATTTGAATTTTGGCTGCTATTTTACAGGAAAAATGAAGGAGGAAAAAATTACATCATCAAGCGAGAAATTCTAAAAGCTGAAAAACGAAGCACTTGGTCTCTTAATAGAAAGCAAGTTCCCTTTTCTGAGGTAATATTTCCTTTTTATCTTTCTATTTTATGAGGTAGTATTTTGTCTCATTCTATCTTTTTATAATGTTTCAAGAATAAGACACTGCAAAGAAAGGCACAAGGCAGTTGGCAGCTATTTTAAAATAAAGGAAAAAATTGTGATTCATGATAAGAGTGATTTTCTAGCAAAGTTTGGTAAGCTTATTTTCTTCCACAGGTCCAGGATCTTATGAAGGATCTCAATGTCCAGATGTCCAACTTGTGCCAATTCCTGCCCCAGGTATTGATTCTATTTTTCTTTATCAATATTCTATAATGTTGCCAAAGCTTTTAGAAAATAGAAAATGTAGTTTAATGTGTCTGAAAGGGTGGACAGGTTGATTCATTATTTGACCCCAAACAAAATGCTTGTCTAACAGTCCCAATTATTAAGAGAGAACTCACGATAGAGAGACGAAGAATACAAAAAACATTTAGAAATGATAGGGGCATTGGAACCCCTCTCCAACACTTTGTATTGCAGTGCTGCTTTTAGTTGAATTATTTCTAAATGTCTTCTCGGGAAAAGCCTGAGATACCTAAGATATGAGGGGGGAGGGGGGAGAGAAAACATGACTGAATTAAGAGCAGAGTCTATCCTAAACAAAAAGAAAAACAGGAACTGAAAAGAATCCTGTGACGTAAATAGGTCATTACCCTTAAGAGAACTGTAGAACTAACAATTAATGATTTGAAGAAACACACTATGCTTGATATCAAAAGAGGAGGGAGGGACGTGGTAAGCCAGACTTAAAGCAATCAAATACACGCAACTGCGTAAAAGAACCAACACTTTAGTGCAGAAACCCAAACTGCAGAACTCCTTCTTCCCTATTATTCCCAATAGCATCAAGCAGCACATAAGGACTTCAATACCCAAATGAGAATAATACATAAATACGGGTGAAAATAAGAACCCTTAGTGAAGTCAAATTCTACAACATCCCTCGTGAAATTAACTCTGATAAAATTGCATTATATCAGCATTTCAATTCTATCGGCACAGAGCCTGTTTAATTGCATGGTTATTTATTTTCAGGACCGTGTTGTTGAATTTGCAAAGATGAGTCAACAGGAGCTCCTTGTTGCAACTGAAAAAGCTGTGAGTATTTTCTCATTTATAGACTCGAAATAGCAATTAATGGAGATATTTATTTCTTATGACAAACGACATATTTTGTGCTATCTACAACCCTTCTCTTTCATATCAAGCTTTTTTATCACATGGAAGCACACGGGTGGTTTTATTAAGGAATGTGTCTGATATCACATTTTATTTCTATCCTACCACAGCTGCTGTTTCTACTGCCAAAATATGGACGGTTTTTCTAATATTTATTATTTATGAAAACAGTTAAGAAATTTATTGTCAGAGTCTGATCCTTTAGATGCTTGATCGTTCTAGTTTTCCTTACTTGAACAAAGAATTCCTAATAAAAATCCTTGTTTAATCCAACTTTTGGTGGTTCACATTTCGATGATTAAATTAAATTTTGCTTTGCCAGAAAAGTTGGGATATTATTAACATAAAGGTGTTGCCGTTCAGAAGACTCCTGTCAATATTAATTGAAGACTGAATTCTCCTGCCATTATTAATTTCATGACCAGAAATCCTAATACTTATATCAAATACCGTGGGCACACTTTGCGTTAGTTGAATTTCCTAATGTTTTAGGTAGCGTTGATTAGTTTGATATCATTTCTCAAGATCCAAAAGAACAATAAGAAAACTATATTTTTTAATAATTAGTTTGATCGCGTATTTATGAAAATTAAGGCATTAGTTTTCTTCTCAAAGTCTAGACAAATAACAGTTGCTTTCTTTTAATGAAACTTTCAGCTGTTTCTTTTAGTTGGGCTCCTCATTTGGGTTGGGTGCTCATTTAAGGGGGGAGGCTTAATTGGAGGATTTCTGATAGCGATGATGAGTTATTTTAGTTTGTGTTGAATTTTCTTCTTATTTCCTTGGAAAATTACGTATATTGATGTGGAAGCAGTTTTATTGCTAGACTGAAATTATGCTATTTCACAAAATAATTGATATATATTTCTGTATATACAATATGATTTGACTTTTATTTTTTTGTCCGTAACAGGTTGGGCCCCCAGGAATGCACAAGGACCACATGGAAATAATTAAACTGAAAGATAATTCAAGAACATTTGAGGTTTGTTTGGTTTTCTTTCATTCGTCTTTTGAAGGTACAGAGAATTTTACTGAGAACAGAGAGGTAACAGTGACGACAAAGCGATGGTCAAGACTGTTTAGTATACCATACGTCTTTCATTGAAGCTTTTCTGAAGTGAGGTACCTGCAAGGTTCTAAATCTGGGACTGTTTTGGGTCTGCAATTTCCTATTCTTTATATTTCAGTCGTCTTTAAAAGAAAAATCTGAGCACAAGGAAAAACTGGAGCAGAAGAATGCGTTACTAGAAAGAGAGGTCCAACGTTTCAATGAAAGGCAGAAGCACTTGGATAAGATTAATCTGCTTGAAAAGAAGAAGCCTTGGGCAGTAAGTATTCAAAGGAGCAATCAATTTTATTAGGTCACCTTTATTTTTGTATCTCATATTAGATGTTAATTCATCACTAATAGGAACATCCCTAATGTAGTTCCCTCATGATCACTGATCACTTCTTTGATGTCTGAAGAAACGCGATATCCATTGAAAAAGTAATTGACAAGATTGAAATTTGTTTTCAGAATTTCTATCCTTTATCTTTCTTCTCTCAATTTTAAAAAATCACCACTTTCCAAAGTAATTTTACATCCTTGTTTCAAGTGTAGTAATTGGAAAGTCGTATTTTGCCTTGTAGTTGTTACTATTGTGAAAAATGGATTATGGCATAACATATCGTGGTGTATTCATTTCCTAATTAAAGTTGCTTCTCTTGAATAGCAATATGAAGAATCTAGACTACGGTATGTCGAAACAAAAGGAAGAAAAGATGAGATTGAAAAAATTTTGAAAGACGCAAAGAAAATATCTGAGCCACTGCGCAAGAAACTTGATCGTATTCAGCATGATCTTGCTGCTATAAGGCAAAAAAAGCAGAAATTGGTGAGTTTTTTTCGTTTTTGTCCAATCGAACAAATGAAGAAAAGAAATCATATTGCACTTTTGCCAACCCACCTAGGCTTTTCTTTACTTGGCACCGCAAGCTTCAGGACTTCTCAAATCTGTTCAGTTCATCATTTTATGAAATTCAGTTTTTGACAAACATTTATTGATTTTTTTGTTCAATCGCTCTTCAGAATGAAAATGGCCATGCTTTAGTAACAAGAGCTAAACATAGATGTGATCAACTCGAGAAGCAAGGAGAAAAGGTACTCATTTTTGTCTGTTCTTTGTAATTGCTTTCATTTATCTAATCTAATAAGCACTGCTATCTCCTTGCACTGCTTTAGTTTAGGCCACTTCCACCATTGAGGTTAGGGGGTTTTTAAGCTGTAGCGTCATTTTGATCAAGAGTAAGGCAAGTTTGCAATAAATGTTGACACCTGTATCAGAAGAAGCGTTCTTGTAGGGACTGTTTTTATAGTTTAATTCTAATATTATTTTTTGGGCCTTCTGCTTATATTGTAATAAAACTAGCAAAGTGGTTCTTTAGAAAATCTAAAGAGACTGAGATATGTGATAAGCTGTAATCTGAAGCTCCAAAATTTTATTGTCTTTAAGCAACAAATCTAATGAAAATCTGGAAAGCGAGACGGCTTTCATTTGAACAAATTTCATTTTACGTTGCCACCCTATCTTTTTGTTGGCACAAACAAAATGCTGTGACTTGCCTTCACCCCGGGCTTATAGAGCTGCCTCTATTGTTTTAAAAAATGTACCCAGAATGTTGTTTATTACAGCTGATGTAGTGCCTCTAGTATCAACCTCAAAGATTGAAAAGGAAAATCGTGTCATTGTATTGTAATTGAATTTTCGCCAAGTGTGAGTTACGAAGCTGCATTGAGAAACATTACAGATAAATCTCAATTGGAAAAAAATAAACTCTCTGTAGGATACCATTCTGAGGCAATCATAAATTTGCTTCTAAAACAAGTCAATTAAAGCTAACGAAATCGATATATGGGTTAAGGCTACGAACCCTGTATCACGTTTCAGCCGCTTTTATCATCTATAAATTTATTTTAGGTTCTGGAGGTTTCAAGTGAAATAAAGTCTCTTAAAGAACAAGAAAAGCAGAGAGAGCTAAGGTTTTTATGATTAAATCAGCAGTACTCCTTTCTATAACTTTGCAAGTTGCTAGAAAGTCTTAATATACTTATTCTTTCTTTTCCAAGGTTTTTTATGTGATCTTTATCAAAATATCTTTCTTTCAAATATTGTTATTGGTTCTATTATAGAATGGGTAGGGAAAGTTTCAGCATGTTTGCTGGCTAAAGTGTCTGTAACAGCTCTGTTGAACATATGTTATACCCTGCAGTCATTACTTTCTTTTCAATACTGGTCCAACTTCAAGTTCCAGTCTGTGACGCACTTTTTTCTGTCTTAGAGTATCTCCATACAGTTTCTAACATTCTTCTTTTACGAGATGAATATACTATTGCATTCTTTATTCCTTTGAATAATATGACAATGTCACAAATTATGACTCTATTTCCCAACAAATAAAGCTTTCTAACTGTGACCTTTCCAATGAACTTGTGAAATTTCTTCAAAGCTGCTTTGTTAAGATAAGGTCATAAAGGCTGTAATTTTATTGTTATTTTTTAGAGTAAAGGATTTACAAAGGAGTATAGATGCGTTAAAAAGAGATTTTGATGAAGCTCCAGATCCAACGCTTTTGCAAGTACGCATAGATGGGGTTTATTTTCAATTGCTTGCATAGTTCATATCCAATGGATATCTAACAATGGTGCCGGTTCCTCGGATGATAATTGTCTTTTTTTTGTTCTCAAGCAGCGGGAATGTCTCCCATTTCGTTTTATTTGTAGATGAAATATAAGGACTAACTAAATCTACAAGCAAGTTATTTCTTGATCGACCCTTTTTTCAAAACTTGGTGAAAAAAACGGATATGTTCTTCTAGCATTTATATCTTAACTTTTTGCCTCGGATAAAATTCGAATGCATCATGTAGCGTAAGGCAGAATTTTTTTTCCATTTTCAAAAGCCATACATTTACAATGGCAGATAACATTTTGTAAGCAGGCAATTCTTTTTCCAAGAATCGCTTTTTGTAAGTTGTGCAAAAGAGATAATTTGGAATTGTAATTTTCCAAAAATAGCTCTCACTGCTACCTGAAGACAGTAGTCTCGACATGAGCAGCCTGTATGGCTTCCAAGATAAGACAAAGAGACCAGTGAAGATATTAGTTTTTATAATCGTAAAAGAATCGGTCGTAATAATATCTGTTGTGCTGTTTTAGCCCCGTAATAACGAAATTGTTAATGGAATGCGAGAAGCAAACAAAGCAATTTCACTCAACAGTCAAGAAGCGACTGGACTGAAAGAGGAGGCAGATTCTGTCAAAGCAAACATAGCAGGTACGCGATATATTTGTGGAGATATAATAGTTAAAAACGTTAATTTTGTGGAAAACATGCAACCTCTCCCCCAATGCCCCCATATTAATGACCATGTGCACCAACCTAGACCGTTTTCAGGAATTTTCTAACATGAAGCTAAAAGACATTACGCTTCAGGATCTTTTCAGCATATTTTCGCGTACATTTTCGCCTGATTTGCGTGGATTGGTTGAAGGAATAGTGCAATACATACCAAAAGTCTTGGTACACTAACGTCAGTTTTCAAGGGCAAATTCAGCCCCCTACCCCTTTGAACAATGTCTGTTTGCTACAAAACAAAGTACAAGATTAAGAAGTACGCTTTTTCCTCTGACTTTTATGATATTTTTCTAGTAAACTTTCAACATTGGTTTGTGAGGAAGGAGGTGTGGAAGGGGAAGTATTCGGGAAAAGAATTGAAAAATATAAATATACAGCGCAAAGTGTCAGGTGTCCCAAGTACTTTTGCAGGTATTGTAGTAACAGCAAATTTTGCAAAAACGAGAATGCTGTGTTGCAGAGGACAAGCATTACACTTTAGTATTGCGGTTAATGTTTCCAGGTTTTGCACCATTTTCTCAATGTAAGAGATCTGTTTATTTTAAATTTTTTTACAGCTTTGAATCATAAAATAAGAGAAATTGATGATATTGGCAATAGGCGTCTACAGAAACTGAACCAGATTGACAAGAACGCGTATAATGCTGTCCAATGGCTCAATAACAACAGGAATAAGTTCAAGGGCCGTGTTTTTGAACCAATAATGCTGCAGGTTTGTTATTTTAATGTAGTTTCTTCCCCCATTCGTAATATCGCTACTTGATTTTTTTCTGCTCTATATGTTTCATGTAAAATGGCTGCCCAAAATGTTTTTGTTCTCGAGAACGACAGTTCTTAATCAAAATGTGCCTGTCAAAATTGAGTGTTGCAAAACCTTATCATCATGTCTCGGGATAATTTTCAACTTACCAGTGAATAATTTGTGCCTCGTGATGATGAACCTGTAGACTGTCAAGGTCTTGAAAGAAATCGAATATGTTTTTAGCTTTTGTTGTCGTGCAACTTGCTTCAATTCTGTCATGTGGTTGTTTTGAGGCTTGATATCTGCTGTGTTAAGAATATTTCCTTTGGAATTCTAGATATTGTTGGAATAATGTACCATTTTGATTCCTTCTGTATCGTGTTGGAAAATATTTTTAGTATCTACTGTGAAAACTACGTAGGTCATTTATTAAGTCCGTTTAATGAATGTTTTCACTCATTGTCAAAGAAAGAGTCATTTAAGTCAGGCACTGCAATCTTCAAACGTAACCTGTTTCGCAAGTTCTTGTCAGCAAAAAAATCCATAGTTAAACAGGCATAATGTTATTTTTCACAGATAAACTTAAAAAATCCTTCTGATGCAAAATATCTTGAATCAACTATTGCACACAGAGATTTGATAGCCTTTGTCTGTGAGTATGCGGAGGACCAGCAAGTTTTTTTGCATGAGGTTAGTTCTTTTGATTGTTAATTTATATTATGGGGCTCTTTTCTATTTACATTGGCAATGTATTGACATTAGAGTGGTCGGTTTGCCAGTAATCCGGTTGAAAAAATTGTTTAAAGGAACTGATTTTCTAGTCTTAAACAGTTTCGTATCGAGGTTGATAGAGACTTTAGATATGAGCAAAGGATTTCCAGATTTGATCTGTTTATAAATGAAAATTCTTATGCCAGAACACAAATCAATTTTGCTTGGATTTTTAGGGACATTCTAACGAAATACATCGACTGTTTTAGGCTACCACAAAACATTTTTTGGTTTAAAGTTCTTGTAGGTTTAGAAATGTATCACAAACCAAGCTGTCCTAGAACTCCTCTTCCATTTTCTTTCTTACCTGGTATTTTATTTTTCTTGGTTATTGTAAAATATAAGGGGACCAAAAATTTTTATCTTCAAAGTCATCTTGTGTCCTTCAATGTTTTTATACAAGGTTGGTCTTTTTCTTTTTCTAAAAATGCCCTCACCCCTGCATGTCTCAAATCTAAAATACCTTTATTTCTTTAAATAACAGGCTTTTTGTTTGAATCTGCGAAATGTGTTCTGGTTTTTCCTGGCCATTGACTCTTTTAATCCGTAGTTTTCTGTTCGATAGAGGAAAACTTGCAAACTTCGCAATAAACACGATATCAAAAAAGTGAATTCTTCTTTTAATGCGATGGTTGATTTTGTTGTTCTCAGGTTAGAGATAAACAGAACATTCCTGTTAATGTTGTCAACCCACCCCCGAACCAGTCGCTGTCCGATTACAAACCAAACAAACCAATAGAGGAGATCAGGCAAGTACTTTGCTTCTCTTTTTTGAAGCATTTTTAGATTTGTTTGCTCAATTTTTAATGCAATTTTTAATGAGTCTAGTGATCGAATTAACCTTTAATGAGTATTATACAGTCAATGTGGGATAAGTCGACTGCCTCGTAGTATTTCGAATTTTCCTGAAACGGAAGAGAAATTTTTACCTCGATCCTTACCCATATTTAGTCTAACTCTGGATGATTCTACGTTCCATAGTTTTTTGTTTCTCACTATCAGAACATAATTTCGACCTTTGTCGTCATAAGTGTAATGTCATTTCTCTGCAGTTACATTGTTTAGCTAGCAGCTCTAATTTATTAGGGGGAAGGGGGGTGGTTGTTGTGGTAATTCAATTAAACGCCATAGGCAACCTCAGATGGCAGAAAGCATCAAATGGAGGGGTCCAATTCGAGAATTTAAAGTAGCAATGGGGGCTTATTTGAGGAGTAGCTTATTGACAATTTGTAGTTATAGGGTGGGGCTTATTCGAGGGGGGGGGGGGGGGAATTCGAGGATTTACGGTATTACGTCAAAGTTTTGAGAATGTATCCTCTATTTCATTGTCGTTTTACATTTTCATTCTCTGTTTCATTCTCTATAAGAAACTTTCGTTGTTATTTTGTAGGAGATTCGGATTTACTAAGTTCGTAAGTGATCTATTCGATGCCCCAGAGCCAGTGATGAGGTATCTCTTTGATTCCTATCATCTGTATAACATCCCAATTGCAGAAGCAGCATCAAGTGATCAAGTAACTCAAGTATGTCTTTTCCGTCTCTTTTTTGATATAATCATGAAAATCTTCAAACGACAAACGTCTAATGGCCCTCCCTCGTTATTAAAAGACAATTATCTTCTAGATAACCCCACGGCTCTCCTTCTTCTCTTTCATTAGCGAATACTGGCTGTTCTGGTAATTTTACATTTATATCCCTGCAAAGTAAATCCCCAAAATACTTTTTAAAAGTCAGACTCCTCCTGGGTCTTATTTTTATGGTGCATAGAAGAGGAGCATGGTCAAAAGTTTTTTTTTTAATTGGTGTTTTTTGATGACCAATTTGTTACTACTGCTTTTTTCCTTTAAGCTAAAAATTTTTCATTGCAAAAATAAATACTTAAGCTCAAGGCATTGAATCAAAGAAAAACAGTCTGTAGGCTCTGAAATCAGAGGTTTTCTTTGGTTAAACGGTGGTCGATAATGAACTGCCCAAAGAAAACCTTTTACCGTTCCCCGTCAATCTTATTAGCCCTTTAGAGAAATTTTCGTATGCAATTTTTACTTGGTAAACTCACGTGTTTGTTAAATATGCCTTTTATTCCTAGCGTTCGCTTATGACTCTTCTTTAGTTTTACTTAAATATCAAATTTGATTTAAATGCTCTAAACTTGTTGAAATGGAATATTTTTTCGTTTCAGGCCATAGATCAGTCTGGCTTTGGCTTGTTCTTCACTCGTACGCACAGGGTAAGAGCCTTTTACTACTATAGCTCCTTATGAAATTGAAATTTCTTCTCTGCTCATGTCCTTGGCTACTCTCAGTTTCAGTGAAAATGCTAACATAACATCAAAACTGGTTAATAGGAAATGACATCTAGCATTTAAAGGTGCAGATAAGCTTTTTCTCCTTGAAAATAAATGCTATGTGCTGCAAACAGTGCGGAAGACTAATTTTTACAAGAAAATGTTAGATGCAAGAGCTATTCAATAATCATGGTACCAAAAATCAGTTCCTATATTTTGAAGAAGCATGGTCTAAAATACACCGGAATTGCTTTGTTTCCACTCTCCCAGTTAAATCAAGCTAAATTTAAGGCCTTGATTTGAATTCAGCTGTCATGTATTTTCATGTTTCTTTAAATGATGCCTATGCCACATTTATGATCATTATAATTATTTGGTTGCAGTATAAGATCAGCCAATCAATGTATGGCAGCAGGAATAAGTCAACAATGACGTCAGGAATAAAGTAAGTATTTCCTCTTTTTTAATCGTTGCTTTGTTATATATGAACATTTGAAATATTTTGCTGAGGTTGAGAAGTTTACATATAATGGCAGGATATCAAACCGTGTCGTCACGATTGATTTTTAGCTCTCAATTTGTTATTTGATTCACTATCTTAAATTGAAGGAAAGCTTATTGAAACTCAGCTTTTGCTACAGGGTTGCCTCACCGTATGTATATTAATAAATGAACTGATATCATCATCATCAGGTACCATCTTCTATCAGAAGGTTGGCAACAATGACCTTCCAACTATCCCAAAATCTGAGTTTTGGTTTGTTGTCATGGTCATAGATAAAACTAGATAACCCTTCATAAAAAAGCATGTTTTAGGGTGTCAGATGACAGATGTTCATAGTACTGCTCGGTACACATGAAATAAAACCGACGCCTTGAGATTGACAAAAATCTTTGTTAGGTTTTTCTCTTACTGTGTATAAACATTCAAATAACTAGAGTTTCTGAAGTAATTGTTGATCTTACAAAGCTGGTGACGTTATTGCTTCAAAGAATTTGTAAAAGTTATCAAGAAGGTTCTGATGCTGACTCATACATTATTTGAGGGTGTCACTAAAAACCTTTTGTGTCAGGATTGGTATTCATTCATGTTTCAGAGGCCTTATCCATTTATATTTATTTTGTCAAAAATTGACAATTCTTGTTTCATTGGGAAACCGAAATTTTTGTTTTTGAACAGCTTCTCAGAACAATCCTCAACGGTACTTAAAGGCTCCTGTGCAACCGGCATGCTTTGCAACTATAATTCAAAAACCGGCCTAATATCGTACTGCATGAAAATACAAAACACAGTCAATTTCTCTTCGCGTGAAAAGAGAGCTACCGCTAAGCATGCCGGTTGCGCAATAGCCTTTAAACATAGATGCATTCTTCCCGTCCTAAATCGCGACTTTTACTTGAAAATCACCATATTTCATAATCAAAGTCCCCTTTGCTTCGACAGCTGCTAAGAAAAATGTCTTGTGTTCAACCATAAAATTTCGCTGAAATTTCTCTCCATAGACAAGGACAACTTCTTAGTATCGCAGTTGATATAGAGAAAAAGAAGGAGCTTGAAAAAGAGAGGGGTGTAAGTTTCTTCTCAAATACATTTATTCCTAAAAGGTTAATTTTGTTCCTGGGTTTTTAAATAAAAATATCATTTTTCGCGTAGTAGATTTAATTTTTTGCACACGATCGCTCGTCTCATGGCCTGAAAGGTCATATTAACTGCAACTTTTATAATATCATGTAGTGTAAAAAGTTGCTTTGCTACAGGCTTTCAATCGATGCAGTTCCAATATTGTAACCAGTATGAATCATATCGAAAAGCATTTCCTAGTTTAGACAACTTTTTACTGGAATGATCTTTATGATTGAACAGTCAAGGACCTTTTCTATGACACAGTCAACATTCTTGGCATTAGACACCAAAGGTTTCTGAATTTCATTGTCAATTTTGGGTCGTATCCTATCTTTAAAGTTTGCTGATAAATTATAAATAAAACATAGTCGCCAGTTAGTGTCTATTTTATTTTGGTTGCAATACCTCAAGGTAAATTTGGATCCTTGTAAAATTATTTGATGAGAATAGATTTGGTCGGGTGGAATCCCTTTGCAGAAACCACTGTAGCTCTTGATGCTGGTGCCTGAAGTTTTTCAGGGAATCCTTTTTCTCCAACAAAAGTCTGTTTCTTTGTAAAAAGCAGCGTTACTTAGATTAAGCTTAACAGTTGTTGTTTCCATGCATTTCAGACCCTGCAAGAGAAGTACAACGAGATCTCTGCTCAGCACAGCCAATGTGTAGAAAATGACAACAGAATGAAGAAGAAATTAGAGGCACTGAAAGCAGAGAAGGTGTGTATTGTAAACATGTAATAGATAAACAAAGAGCGTCGTCTGCTGTGCAGTGGTGGCGCCAGGGGAGGGCTAGGGGGGCTACAGCCCCTCCTTCGGAAGCATCTAGCCCCCCCCCATCGGAAGAGATTTTAGGTTATTGTCGGAGCAAATTTGACAAAATAACGTACGAAAACTGCTTATTTTAGTCATTTTAGCCCTCCTGTCGGAAGCTCCAACACCTCTGTCGGAAGATTTCTGGCGCCACCTCTGCTGCTGTGCCCAAGGACATAAAGGAAAATATTAACACTTTTCTCAATATGGTTATTTGCCTCGAATGCAATTTAATTTCCTGGAAGAATATAGATACAACTATTTTGTTCATTGTTTTAGAAAAGTTGTTTCTGATTATGTTCTGTAGATCTAAGAACTTTCCAATTTAGTTGTTTGTAGGTATTTTCTGAAAATATGCAAGTTGGGTAGTAAGAATTTTTATATAAGGTACTCACTTTTTGCTGTCAGTCTGTTTGAGAATATAGAAACAAAACGAGTATTGTGTTTATTTGCTGTTAAATCTGATTTGAATTTGAATATTTTTTAAAGGGGTCCCTCACTTTTAAGGTAATTCTTTTTAAATACTTGAGGATTATGCTGTTGTAGCATTTCTTATATGTTCATTTCATATATGTTTATTATCAATATTTTATTATTTATGTAGAAAGAGCTCCAGAGAGAAATGAACCGAAGGAAGACATTGCAGACACAAATTGAGTCAAAAAAGAAGACGTAAGTTGTGAAATGATTTTAATTCTTGTTTCCAATTTGATGGAAATGCAATTTTAAGTAGAAAAGTGTTTGTAAAATTAGGGTAAATAAACATTCAAAAGAAAAGGTTTTATCCACACTGCAAAAAAATAAAGCTTGATGATTTTTCACTCAAGTGTGGAAGATATTGAAGAATTCGATAAGTTAGAAACATCAACAAATTTAAAACACCAAGGCTATTTAAAGACACTGTTTGAGGGACTTTGGTATCATGTTTTTCCCAGTTTTTCGTTTTTGAGGTTGCAGGTTTTCACAAATTTTGTGACTTCGGGCTGTGAAATTCTCCTCTTCCTGAATTATATACAACGTCTCGTCTTTTGGTATTTGATTGTTTCCTCATCCACATAAATGGTACATCTTTTATATTGTGCTACTTTTTTTCAATTTCGTCTAGACTGGAATCCGTTTTAAAAGATGCTCCAAACATTGAAGAGGAGGAAAAGAAAGCAAAAAGCAAAATTTCCAAAATCAATCAAAAAAGAGTCCAGTTAGCTCGAGAGTACAAGGCAGATGTGGAGGTAACCTCATTCATAACTTTATTCATTTTTTTGTTGATGGTAGATGAAGTACGTTAAGATGGTATGATGTATATAAGAAGAAGACTAGTAGATTTTTCCTCAAGATTTTGGAATCACGACAGTGCTGAAAGTAAGCTAAGTTAGAATGTTTGTTTTGCTGACGTTTTAAAAATGTCAAAAACATGGTAGAATCTGCAATCTGCATTCTTTCAAATTTCTAAGCTATCAGTGCAAATGAATGCTACAAGTTATCAGTGCAAAAGACTTGGAGGAAAAGGTCAAATAAACTTTTTTTTAAAACGAATGCACAATTTTCCAACCTCTGGTGCCAATATTTGTACAAATAAAGAGACCCTTTGGATGGCAAATGCTAATACCATTGAAGTTCAACATGCTCGGCCATGTTCTCTATAATGAAGTCAATCAAATTCTACTTAGAGCTGTCTGGAGTTGTACAAAGAAAAAACGATGGTTGCTTTGAAAGAAGGCCAAATAGCCACAGATCGATCTTATGTGGACAACCAAATCAAAGAGTCAACTAAGAACACACAGGGCTACGAGGTGAGAACCACAACTACTCTTTCATTAATTCCGTTTTTGTTCAAAACATTTTTTCAAAAGCAAATCGTCATCTTTATATTACTCAATTGCATACGGCGGAGGGTTTTTGTCTTTAGAAATTTAATAGATATCTATTCAGTTTAATCAAAAGTTGAACGTTTAGAAAGTAAACCCAGCTGTTCAGCTTTTTAATTTCAGTTTTTAATACTTAGTTTGACAAGACATTTAACAGGAGCTTTATATACCATTTTCCGTGTGCGGTTTTCTTCGAATGTCATAACTGCAGTATTCTGTGTCATTTTCAAGTTAAAACCGAGGTATTATAAGAACCAAATATAAATTTCTATGTGTGAATGAAGAAAAGGCCACTGTAGCAGGCTGCTCGACGGGCTCCAAGGAGTTCTTGCGGCGAAAAGTCGATAAAAATGTAGCAAATATGAAACACCGCAATACGCCGAGAATAAACAACAATAAAAACACGTAAATCAATAAAGGCTAAAATTTCGCCCCGGCATACGGGGCTTCATCGGAGCAAAAGTTAACGGGCTAAAAATTTACATATTTAAAAAATATATATAAATTTCTATGTTGCCTATAATTATAAAAATATGATACTAGCTAAAGAAATTATTATAACAGAATCAATTTCTTGCCAATATTGGTTTGCAATACAGTAGGATGATGTATTAACAAATGCATTTTGGTTTCATAGATGAGAGATGCCGTGTTTAGTTTCTGTGCTTTCTTGTATTTTAGGAAGAATTTCGGCAACTGCAAGAAAGGTGCACGGTGCTAAAAAATTCTAGCCGTAAGCTGCTAGCAGAAGCTAGGAAAAAGACAGATACGGAAAAAGAATTATCAGATGAATATAAAGAGGTTTGTTTCTGCAATTTATGAAAGCAATTATCTTTATATAAATTATCATTATAACC
Organism: Rhopilema esculentum; assembly: GCF_013076305.1. The sequence continues at coordinate 7,663,578 of NW_027019384.1, forward strand.
AAAATAATTGCATCAATTCACAGCTGTGTTCTGTATGCATTTTATTTAACGTCGTTTTTCACTTTTAGTTATTTGCTACCCTTCCAAATACCGTTGAAGAGATCGATGACCTTATTCACGAAGAGAAAGCCAAAGCTGACTGCAATTATGAGACCAACCCAAAGGTAATAGTTTTTGCATGGATTGTTGATATAAGTAAACATTTATATCCGAACGTGGCTATCGTTACTTTTCTTTGCTTTGCTTTTCGGGAAATTTTTCAACCTTAGTGTTGCTTTATTTACTTGAACAGTTTCAATCAAATATTTAACTTTTGACCGCAGGACCTGAAAGAAGATAATTAAAATACTAGAAATGCAAAATCGTTGAAGTCTTTTGCAATTTGAATGAAATTTACCTAGATAAATAACTGAGTTTTGCCAACCGATTATTGACTAGTTTTTGGCCAGGTTCCTAGAAATTTTATTTTTTTTTATAAACAAAAAATGTTTACTAAACATACACAAATTTACCAGACGATACCACAGGGAGCATGGGAATACATAGCAACCCTGTGGTAATTTACATTCAACATATAAAACTAAATTAACTACAATTAAAAAATACAAAATGAACGAAAATAATAAATATATGATTAACTATAATTTAAGGATGCAAATGAACGAAAAGAAGAAATAGAAACTATTTTAGTTTGTTTGAAATTATTTAAATTTTAGTTTGGAACCAAGACCAAGTTACAATGATCTGAAGCAGAAAGAGCCTTTGCTAATGTGACCAGAACACAATTCTAAATTAGATTTTGGTGACGTCATCACTTTAGAACTCTATTGTCTATGACTTTTTTAGCTTGAGGTGTAACGGTAGTTAACATAACTGTCTCATAGGTTTTAGACGAATACAAGAAAAACACACAAGAAATCAACAAGCTCAGGAGAGAGGTATCATTTAAGTATTTGTACTGAATATTTCGGTTCAAAAGCTCACGGTATTTTTTTTGTAATACTTCACAAGGACTTTAGATTCTTAAAAAGTTTTACAGCAATGATATTTTCACAGTGGCTGCTCGTTTTTTTTCTCGAATGCTTTTTTCCATAAAAGCTTCACTTTGGAATTGACTTATCTAGAAAAAATACTGCTGTAATACTGATGTGAAAATACTGATATGAATTGATGTTCAAAGCCATTCTTGTCGATTTTTTGCAAGGACAGAACAAAGCAACTGAGGGTCAAGCGATTTGAGCGAAACCTGTGTCTCGTGCTTTGACCCTTCTTGATCCTTCTCAATAGTCGATTTATTCGTCTTAAGTTATTCTTTTCCTGTCACCTGTAAATGTCTTCTCTTCGTCATTCAGTGTTCGACTAATTACGGGCTATTTATCTTGCAATATTGGTTATATCCCTTGTATAAAAAAGCTTCCGATTTACCAAAATTTTAACTCCAGCCTATGATCAGCCTTTGTTTTCATTGTTTGACAAGCACCGAAATTACCGATAAAGAGATAAATTTCACCCTAGAGTATTTTGCTTACCCTAACCCCATCTGCCATAACCCCATGTTTTCCTTTGTTTGACTGCAGATTGAAAAAGAAATGGAAGACCAGACTAGTATTAGTGATAAGATCAACAAAATCAAAGAAAGGTATCGCTTTTGATTTTATTTGACTGATGTCATCCTTTTCCAAATTCCCTTTCTCTCAATTCTGTCGTACACGTTTTGATCAGAACTGGTTTTCGCTGTACTGCTCTGTGTTAACAAAAATGATATTGTGACGTTGCCAGTGCCCTTAGTTTGTTAAATTTGATGCAGGATTCTCTCTTTTTTGTAATCTGCACCCTAATTATTTTCTACCAGATGGCTGAAGCCTTTGGAGGCATTGGTTGCCAGAATTAATGAACAGTATGGCGAGTTTTTCAAAAGAATGGGCTGCGCTGGGCAAGTTGCGTTACACAGAGATCCGGTAGGCTTTTCTTTAAATGTTCCAAGTGTATTTGTTCCACTTTTTACCTCAGCTATACATTTTACGATGATGCTCTCGGCAATTTCATATATCCTTATTTACAAAACTCACCACATCCCCCTTGAACGTGGAGTCACATGATATTTTCTCTTGGGCACAATTACAACTTTAGAGAAACAGTCAACATATTATCTCCATGTTCTCCTATGTTGAAAATACTGATTGCTAAATTAAAAGCTTCTCAAGGAGAAATGTTGATTAGTACATCCTAGTGAGGAGTTAATGCTGGAAGGCATTTTTCTTATGGTGATGCAACTTGAAGCAAACAGAAAAGCAGGATAACATTCGGTAACATTAAACATATAATGATTGACAACAATGAGGAAAAACAAGATGCAACTAAGTTCAAACAGATCCAAGGCAGTACAAATGACCATACAACATAGGATATAATTTTCAGAGATAAACAGAGATTATTCAAGTTCATTTTTAGACAATTTTCAACATAAGAGCACTTACTAGTTGGGAATCATGGGCCTTGTGGGGAATTTCCGGACTTCAAAATTTTGTCTTTTCAGCAACCATTTCTGTTTTATTTCTTAAAATGCCATACAAGAGCTAAACAATGTTCTAAAAATTAGTTTTTGCTTTACTTCAGCAGGAGATGCCTTAAAGATGACACGAATTTAACTTTGATTTTTTACTATTCAGGACGAAAACTACAGTAGATATGGGATCGAGATACAGGTGAAATACCGATCCAGCGAGAAACTCAAAGTGCTTACCGCCCATCATCAAAGTGGCGGTGAAAGAAGTGTCGCTACGATGCTATACTTGATTTCCCTGCAAGAGCTCACGAAATGCCCCTTTAGAGTGGTTGATGAAATTAACCAAGTAAGTGCTTTTTGAGTTTTTACCACCTACCATTTTAAGTCAGCGTCACTTTTTTCGCACTATCGCCTGGCCTACCATTCCTAGTTGTGCCAATATTTGAAGGACTTTTCAAACGTTTCAAGCATGTTGTCAAAAAGCATATTTTAGGACAATCTCTAATTGATGAATCAGAGTTGGAAACGTTTGAAACCATCAAATAGAATAAGAATTAACAGATAAATATGAACTCATCAATTAATCTTTGTTATAGTAAAGGTTAGTTAAGTGTAGTGCGGGCGTTGCAGATTATCTTGTAGATTAGGGAGTCATCATTAAGTTACATAAGGTTCAATCTGAACCGCCGTGGCACTCAACATATTCTCTTTGATGTTGTCAGCAAACCTAGTTTCCAGTCTTCCTCCTGTCCTCCTAGTCTGCCATAAACAGTTCCGATAAGATGATCTTTCTCAAGTTTCTGTAATCTGAAATGTACCCAACAGAAGACATCTTCCTGCTGTTGATTCATGCCAGCAGTCTTGTTTTACAATTCATTTTGTTTAAAACCTATTCACAAGTCTTCTTTTCAGTCCAGCTAATCTATCAAATGTTTTACTTTTGACTGCAGAACCTAAAAGAACATAATTAAAATACTAGGAATGCAAAGACTAGAAAAGCCTACGGTAGCACCATAACTCAAAGCTATTGGTCATCTTTTTAACAGCTTCTTTTAGGACCCAACATTCTCAGCCATAACCAGATTTGGGAAAGGGGGCCTACAACTTTATTTTTTATTGGCTAAATACAAAGTACAAGGTAATTCGGTGAAAGGTTTTAAAAACTCCCAGAGTTCTTGAGGCGCTGAAGCCATCTCAGCTCTACCCCTATCGATTTAGTCTTCCCAAGTTGTAGCGCTGAAATATTTCTACTGGAATAGAGTGGACGTTTTAACCTTTTGCAAAGAGTTGGTACTGATGCCTCCTAAAGTTGAAACAACGCAAAGGAAGGAAGAAATAATTTGCTCCAGAATTTTTACAGAATACATTTTTCTGATTCATACCTTCCCCTGATTTTGATGTATTTAATCTTGCAGTTTACCGCTTTCCCTTTAATATCGTGGGTTCAGATCCTGACATTGCAGCACCTTATTTCTTGTCGTTTTATGTAGCATTTACGCTTGCAGTTCAGAGAGCACAAAGGAGTTCAACCTTTTTTTATAAGAACCAGTAAATTAAATCCAGGCTTGCTGTTCTTAACTTGTTCAAAACTGGATTTTTTTTTAATCATAAAGGTAAAAGCAGTGAAATCGCTAGCTATTGTGTTCAAGGGGAGCCCAATTTTCGTCTCGTGTTCTTATAAAATTTTTCTACAAAAGATGAGTGCAATGGGCCTACTAGGAACGATTGCCACATTTTTAATAGTGAAAAACATTGAACCAGTCCATCAATAATGACTCTTTCCTGCCCAAAACAGTTAATGATTGAACTATTGATGATTGGCTTTTACTTATGCTATACTATAAAGTGGTTTTCTTGCATCCAGATTTGTTGTGACCTGAGTTAGTTCCTCAAGACCAAAAAGAAAAGTTATGATTCCGCCCGGGCTCGAACCGGGGACCTTGCGCGTGTTAGGCGCACGTGATAACCGCTACACTACGGAATCAGATGCTAATATAAAGAGAAGCGCTGTGCAAGACACCAAGGCATTTTCTTCGTTGAATAATCCAAAATTAAAAGTTATTGTATGGATTGAATTTTTTTTAAATATATTGTGTATAGCAAAGGAATGTAATATAGGATTCATATGTGTTAGAGTAAAGTACATTCATTGAAAATCTCAACTTCAATTTCAATGCAAACAGATTTCAATGCCCAAAGAAATCAGCTAGAAAAAGTAAAGATATAAAATAATCCAGTCTTTAAAAAATAATATTTCGAATCATAATATAACATCATCGGTTTGAAAAGGTATGAACAGTGAGTAATAAAAAAACTGTTTGATGTGCCAACCTTTGGAAAACGTGTCCACATTTATGCAAATGAACAAAATCTCAAGCCTATGTTTTTTAGGATATTTAGGCAACATTTAGGCAATTTGAAAGGCTGCCGGACAAAGTGTGTTGTTATTTATTTGAAATTCAACAGTTAGCGGGAAATTGATGCATTGATTGTGATCATTAACTCTTCTAGTTTAATAAGCCATAGGTCTTGTTTTTAGGAACATAGGCCTACACTCTTTCTTTTATAAGAACAATTTTATAATAATATTGAGAACAATCAAGCCTCAGATTTTTTGAAAAATTGGGAACATTCAGCCTGAACCCAAATTTACTGGTTCTTAAAAACCCACATCTATTGCACCAAGAACATGCAACGTTTCTGTCACTGTTAGTGCTGCTTTACTGTCCCTATCTTGTATTTTTTAATTTGATTGTTTAAGCTGACATTACATTTTCGGAATCTGGCTTTCGGAATCACCTGTAAAGTCTTGACTCACGATTTTACTGCATTGGAATGCTCCTTTTCTTGAAGCATTTCCGCTTTTTCCATTGTCAAACCCCTTTAAAACAGAACCTGAAAGTCTTTTGGGGCATAACCCTAAAAGCCAACATTAATGTATTTATTGACCTCGCTATGACGATTATATTTTTGACTTCCAATCATTTTATGATTCCCGGAAATTTCTCTATTGAAATGAATTTTTAGAATCACTCAGTTTTCTCTCTTTAGATTTAAAATCGTTTACTCTTTTTTATTGTGCTTGGCTCAAAATGATTTTGCTTATCAATATAATCGCTTGATCTTTTTTTCAGGGCATGGATCCTAGTAACGAACGTAGGGTCTTTGACCTGGTTGTCGAAACTGTATGCAGGCCTGGAACAAGTCAGTATTTCCTCATCACACCAAAGGTTTGTAAAAAATAGTTAATTTGGTCTTAGAGCAGCTAACCTTTGAAAGACCGCTAGACTGTACGTAACTGTTATGTTTTTTCAAATTAAAACAGTTTGTAAGTAAAGGAAGAAATCTTGCCTCGGAAAAAACCTATTTTTTCAGGCTTGTTAGAGACAATAATCAGAACCTAACGGTTCCTAATGTTCCCTTCTCGAATGCAGGACCATATTATAACAGCGACAATGACTTAATTTCATCAAGATAAGGCTGCACTAAAGTTTTCCTTATTTATGGTTTGCCTATGAAAAAATCGCATAAATGTTGAAAATCTAAGGTATCAATGTGTGTCCAGTCGTTCCCTTAGATGCTCCAATTCTCCGCCTCTCTTCCATTTCCTTGCTCAAATTCGTGTGGTCAGGGCACCCAGGGAAGCCCTTTCCCTGGAAAATTATCCTCCCACAAATTTCATTCATTTGTAAGAAATATTTTCTTGAACATTGAAAAAGGCTTAGTATAAGAGAGATTAGAGTTCAACACTCCAATTTAAGTTGAACGATTTTTTCCAGTGGGCTCCAGCCCAATAATGCTGAAATGATTATGCACCAATAACTTTGAGTTTCAAAATGTGAATCACGATTTATGATTTCTAAGGAAATTTTTTTCGCGAAAAGTATTTCACTAACGCCAATAGATTTTTGAAATTTCAGATTCTCTGGCTTTATGAAATGTTTTCTGTCTCCTGTGATATTTATTATAATTGTATTCTATTAGTCTGCTATTAAAATTTCACTGTGATTTCTCACTTTGTTTGCTCTAGCTGTTGCCTGACTTGAAGTACACAGAGAGAATGACTATCCTTCCAATTCTGAATGGCCACTGGCTGCCACCACATTCGCAATTCAAACTCAAGGATTTGATCAGGAAAAAGAGACTAGCACACGGGTAAATCCCCGTCTTTTAATGCGCTGTATAATGGTCTGTATATATTGTAAACATTGCATTATTCATGAAACATGTAGTCAAAAATATTGCCTAGGGTGTTTTCTAGTTTGAGCTTGCGCTGGGTAGCATGCTCACTTTTGTCACATAAATAATGTGTTTCACATATTATTTCTCGTGTTAGAAATGAAAATGTTTTGTTGAGTAGTTGTGTTTGATAGTTGGGTTCATTAGAGAATTTAAACGATTGGCCGTCGTATTGTGAAAATTAGCAATTATAATCTCAAACTAGCTTTACTGATAATAATTAACCTAGGAATTTATAAGCTAATTGATTTGTATGGTTATGTATTATTCAATTATGGTTAGTTCTGTTTCACTCATAGATAAGTTCTGTTCAGGTTTTAATGAAAAGTAGAAATAATATTTCAAAAGTAGAAATGCATTTTTGGTTGTCTTTTATCGTCATCGCCTTGTAAAATTTGAATTTCCATCACTGCAGTGCTGCATTCATAGCTTGAAAAGAACGAGAACAGGGGCCGTTGCAAAAATATATCACAGAAAACTAATGCAGTATCCTTGCCTGTGGATCGAAATTTGCTCGCGTTTCTGATTGGCCTATTTCGATCCACAACTGGGTATATATGTTTACTAGCGTAGAGTTTTCGATCTATGCTCTGACGTTTTAAACTCTGAAGAGTGTCAGACGAAAAGCTTTAGTTTACTCAAATGTTTGCTTTTTTCAAAGCCATTAACAATATATTACCCAACATTTTTATGCAATTTTTACCCCCCCCCCCTGCTTAGTGGCGTAGTGACTCGGGAAGATAGTCCCCCAAAGTACCAGATTTGACAGAAAATTTCGGAATTTTGGTTGGTCAGTTCTATCCTTATCCCTCCAAATATAACTTCAACTGTGCCCTAGCCTGTGCTCCAGACCCCTAACTTGAAAGTAGAGGGGGTCTGGAACACAGGCTACTGTGCCCCTGCCTTTTTTGCGGAGGCCATTCGAGAAAATATGAATATTTAGGAAATTTTTTCAGCAAATTTTAGGCAAAAAGATTATTGTTATTTTGGGTTTCCTTTTAATGGTTGTTTTTGGAAAATTTAGCACGAATTTGTAAATTCTCACGGCCCCCATTCTCACCCATAAATGTCTTGGAAAAGTTTCAGGAGACGTGGGGCAAAACTGGAGGATAAACCGGAGGATACGCAAATTTTATAGACCATGCCCTTTAGAATATATCTTACAATCGCCCCCAGGCATACTTTTGTTAAGTTGATTAATTCCATTCTTTGAGGGCCTGAGACAATTTGTCCCTGTCATCTCAACGGGGGCCCGGCCCCTTCGTGCCACGTCCAGACGTTTTTCAGAATTGGGGAAATGGGAAATGTTATTTTTTATCTTGGTTTAATGCATGTAGTATCAATTGATTAAACTAAGGTGCTCCAAAAGCTAACACTGTTTTTGTTATTGTGGCGATGGTAACTAACAACTGCTCGGTATATCCTAGAATACCAGTGACGTAATTGTATCGTGGAAAAGAGGCCATTGGCAATTGGCCAATCATATCCTTGGTATACTTATCACCCAATGCTGTGAAGCCGCCGTACGTCTTTTGTTGATGTTAACCAATCAAAAACTTATTTGCATACGTAGATGTTAAAAATAGAAAGTATTGCACCACAGCCACTATAAATTTTATGACGAATAGAAGGGAGACCTGTTCACAGTTCACAGAAGTAGGAAGGGCTAGTGAAAGTGAGATTAGAGACTTAAGGCAGCTACAAAGCCAGAGAAAGTTCCTGCAGCTTGTGCTTCAGTCCAGGCCTTCCTGGATTGGAAAGAAGAGGTTGGATCCACAACTTCGTCTGAGTTCCCGGCGTTTAGGCCCGTGGAGCTCTCAAACGACAGGCACAGAGCCTTTCGGTTGTCCCAGTTAGCATCATTACGGACGCCAGTTCTTCCGTTCATATTACGAAGGAAGTAAAATGGCATCAACGAGTCAAAAATTACTCGAAAACACAAAATCTTTCTCAGAAAGATGTGTGGAACATAGAAAACCAGGGCCGTTTAGGCCTTGGTGTGGAGGAGGTAGCGGACAGAGTCGCCCTGATTTGCCCGACGACGTCAGTTGAGAACCAAGGTACAATCTTGTACATGTATGATATTTCCTAATGTAGAATTGTGTTGAAATAGGGTTGTATTGGCTAAATTTATCAACTTTTTTTAATCAAACCGCTCAAAAGTTTGTTTCCAATCCGGATTTTACCTTGCTAGTCTATATCTTATATTTTGTTTAATATATCTTTGTTTTTTATTGCATATCAATGTGATTTTGTTAAACGTAAATTTCATGTTTCTTAATTTATGTGCTCTGGTCTTCAGATATTTGCTGGCTTGGTGATTATTCTGATAACAGTCTGTTGGATGATACTCTTGAAGAACTGAAATCTTCAGCATCTCACGATGTTTGCCATGAGCCAGGAAGATTTGATCAACACAACGGTTTTAATATGTCAGACTTCACCGATCTCAACAGATTACTAAGTTCTAATGCTGAACCTCTAAATGACACAGTGTTTGAAGAGCTCAGTGGCTACAACTTTGAAATCAATGCTGATGAAGATCATGATGATGTCTTTCTTGAAACTGTTTTGGGTGGAAAATCTCTTCTATTAGCTCAAGAGACATTCAAAATGGAACCCCCAGAAAATTATGGTGATGTTTTTCCTGAAACTGTTTTTGATGGAAAACCTCTTCAATTAGCTCAAGAGACATGCAAAATGGAAACCTTGGAAATTGGCCAAGGAACATTTGCTGATTGTACTGACACCAGATGTGTCTTATCTGATACAACTGTTGTCATGACAACCAGCAGTTCCTTAGGTGACCTGATGGAAATTTCAGGAATTCCTACTGATCTTGAACATATAGACTTTCCTGATAATCAAAATGTGAAAAGAAAAAGGAAGGCACCATCTGAAGACGATCTGGCAGCAAGTAAGAACTCTCCAAGTGTGTCTGACTTAGATTCTGTTGACACTTCTTCAGTCTACAGCTCATGCGCATCATCACCAGAAGACAAAGTTTCCATTCGCAGACAGAAGAACAATGAAGCCTCAAAAATTTCAAGAGCAAACAAAAGAGCCAAGCAGAAACAAATGTTTAAGAGGGAGAAAGAGCTTGAAAAAGACAATGCACGATTAAGAAACTTAATTGATAACATGGAAAAAGAGGCAAAGACTCTTCGGGCAATTCTTGTTAACAAACTGAGCAGCATACCTAACTAAGCTCTTTAGGTTATCCATTTTACCCTATGTTGATTTCTCTCCATAGGTAGTAACAAGGTTGAGTCATATGTTCTTTTAATGTGACAACTAACCAGATAGTCTCTGAGGTAGTAAGTTTCATAGTAAATTTCTTTTTAACTGTCATTGTAATCAATTTGCTGTTTTTAAAGGTTTGTGGCAGCAGCTGCAAATAAAGATCGCCTTGAAGAAAAAGGGAAAATGCTAGAAAGTATCAAATATCAATTTCTGGTTAGAATATTTGTTGGATTTTGAGCACATACATGTACATAATATTTTCTCTATTTTCCTTTCTGTATGTTTAGGTATTGTTGACAAAACATTTTTAATTATGAATGGTATGTCAAATATCCTTTTACAGTAACTCTGACTTGGCATCATTATTGTAACTGTGTCAATTTATTAGCATTGATGATTTTAACCAGTTATTGTATGGTATCTTATTTCCATATGTTTGTATATATACTGCAGAATTTTCAGAAATTTTAATGGAATTTTTGAATACTTACACATTTTTGAGACTTCACCTTGCACACTTGTTTTACCTAGTAGTTAAATAACACTTAGTGTATTGTTGTATTAATACACTAATACAATAGTCTATTGTATCAATCATGAGATTTTAAAGCTTTTGAGATTGAAGATTTTCTTCTTATGTGTTTCTTTGTCAGATGATGTGGGATTTCATACACTAGTCAATTCTTGATTGCTTTCATACTTCCAATGCTTTAATTGAAAGATTTTGTAATATCAAGTTTTTACCAAAAAAATCCGTTTATAATTTTGAATTTGAAAAAAAAACTACACGAGCAAGGTACTATTCATTAATGGAAGGTACCCTTTTTTGCCTACACATTCTTTCAAGTTGGTTGTGTTGCTGTTTCTTAAACAACTTAGCAGTATTTGCTCTTGAACCCAAACTGCTGTAAAATGCAGTGAGATGTTATGGAATTTTTGCTTAAATATTAAATATAGGGGATATAAACAGGATTAGGAAAACAATGCTCAATGCTGAAATGTCCCAGCAGCCAGTCAACAAAACATTTTGTCATTAAGAGAACAAACATGAAAGAGAAATGTTTCACTAAGCAGACAATTGGTGACATACCTACACATTGTATGTTACAGATGGTTTACAAGTGACAAAATTTACAATGAAACACTTAAATGCAATAAGATGCAATAAAGCAATTAATTTATACATGCTACTACATATATAGTTAGACTAATGTACTCTAACAAGGGGTATGTGCTTCATTGCAATGCATTGGTCACAAACCCATTCTGCATTATCTTCATTAGTAAGTAAAGCATAAGCATCATTGCCCATTCCTGTGCAAATCCTGTGGTACCAATAAGTGCAACCAGCTTCACAAAGAATTGCTTCATCGTTGTCATTCACTTCTTTGCCACAAGAACCACACGGGAAAAGAACATGTTCATTTGCTTCTGGTCTCACTTGTGCTTCAAAGTGAACTTTTTGAGCCTGAAATATTTGAAAAAATATGCTAGAGCATATCAAATAATCAAAACATTCAAACTGCATTTTTTATCAACATTCGAATGTATTATTTTCTAATGCACTGTAAATAAATCCTTTAGTTCAATGAAGCTAGGTAAACATGAAAGCATTAATTGAATTAAAAGAAACTTTCTTATTGAACAGGACTCAGTAGATTGAGACTTTGGAGAACGCAGCTTGTTAAAAAACTTGATAATAAGTATCACAACAAATAAAAAAAGGAAAATTTTGAAACAGTCAACAACTTCTTGTTATAAATCTGATAATTTTTGTCGGTTAATTCAATTCAATTATCAAAATGCAAGAGCTTATATCTCACAAACTGTAAAAAATATCCAAAAACAAATAACGAATTCATGATCAGCAGGTTCAACTCCTTTAGGTTCAAGCCAATTAAATGCATGCAAAATTTGGCTGGGGAGGTCCTTTAACAAAAAGGACACAGCAAATTGCATCCAATGGCATTTATTTAGAAAGGTCAAAAAAGAAGTTTACTTTAACTGAAAGTATGTTACATTTAAAAAATGAGTATGCTATAAGTAGGGTGCTTTAGTGCAGACCATTTGCCAGGACCAAGTACATCAGTATGTTATATCTGAAAGTTTATTATAACCAGGTACATTATAATAGGATGAAACTGTATCACTATATATTTTGAAAAACTTTATTTTATGAGCAAGGGAAATAACTATTGGTAGGATAGATCTATTTTCCATCATCCTTTCTAAAAGAGGTTACTTAATGTTAAACCTGTTTCTTTAAGATAATATCCAGCATTCATCACATTATCTTAGAAACACACAAGATAATCCTACACAAAACTGCATATGTAAAATACATATAACTGTATCTTAATACCTTAATACCCAAAAATAACTTTTGGCTATCTTTAAATATCATTTGACTAACATACCTTACTGTTAACAAACTTCTCTTTCCTTCCAGTTTTCAGTTTGTTTTTTAAATTCTCTTTCTTCAACTTCTTTTTTCCTTGTCCATTCTTTAGCTGCAGGAGTTTATCATTCCCAATCTTTTTCTTCTTGATTTTCTTTTTGTCTTTCAACAAATTTTTCAGGGGTTTGTGTCCATTGATGTCATCAGAATCTACAAAATTTATTTCTTTGATACACTCATAAATCCTGATTATCTGAGTTTAATGAAAACTCTGTTATATCTAAAAACCTTGATAGCAACCAACATAAGAATTTTTGTCAAAAATCAATCACACACAAAGAGAAATAAACAGAAATTAAAAACTAGACTTTTTAAAGCTCTATAAATAATTTGATCGAGGACAAAATTTCTGGGTAATTTGTGAACCAAGGAAAGAACACCAATTACAAATACATTTTGTCCTTCGTATTCAGACAAACCATCAACAATTCTGCTATAATCTATGCAGAACCGAATCTTCTATTCTTGGTGACAAAACGAAGGCCGCGCAAGTGTAATGGCCTACTTTTTTCAGCCCATTCTCCAGAAATTCGCTCAACTTATCACTCGACTTGAGCGGCCACCGTGAATGTTTGCAAAGGAGCATACACAAAAAGCTAAAGCTAGGATATAGCTCAGTTTAACAACAATGATTCTTCAAATACCTTTTTTCTTTCCTTTGATGTTTTCCTTTTTCATCTTTGGCATATCGAAGAAACCTACATTAGTTGTTTCTTTCCCAAAGAACCTTACAAAACACAAACAATATCGACAACATCAACAGCAATATATTCTCGTTTTCATCCAGCCTCGTAAGCAATTTTTTGCAAGTTTTGTACGTTGAAAAGTAACTGGGCTTGGGTTGGCTTGGGGAGGGTTGTAATTTGTAAATACAAGAGTACAGACCAATTAGCGGGTTTGTTTACAAAATGTCATTAGCCAGTCACCTGCTTCCATTTCGAGTATGATTCCTCAATGTTTCTAACAAAAAACACAGTTGCTGTGAAGCAAAACCTAACCCCATACTTTTTCCCGGGAAAAAAATTTGGTTTTTATACAAAAAAGATTTTTCAAACTTAGTTTCTAGAGTAATTCTTTGGTTCAAATCTAGAAGCCCTGAGCAGGCCCCTCCATATTTTTGAGTGATGTCGTGAAATCGTGAAATCTCTATTTTTTTATGCCTTATTTCGTGAATAAAGATTCCTACGTGAAGCGTGAAACATGAGTTTTTCTTGCTTTATGTCGTGAAAAGGCTTTAACTATCCGTGAATGAAATTTTGAATGATAATTTAAAGAATTGTCTCAATTTTGTGCGTAATGAACCAATAATAATCAGTGGCGGATCCAGACTACCGCCATTACCGCTCGAGCGGTAGTCAGATTATTCAAAAAATTATAGAAACAAGGATCATTCTCATGTTTATCCTACTACTTTAATTAAACCATTATTAATTATTGAAAATATTTGATCGCGCTGCAAACCAAGCCTTTCTTCCTAGGAACATGCCTGAAATTTCCACAGAGACAGAAGTATGTTTTAATCTCCATATCGCTATGGAAATTGCGTGCCAATTGCCGAGCCACATGTTTGCAAATAGAAGGCTAGCATGGGGGGATGATGAAATCATGGCTTGCTAGCTAGGGGGGTTGAGTCGGTGTAGAGCGGATTCGAGCTGCACTGAGCGGTAGTCAGCTTGCCTAAACCAATCAAATCGTCAGAAATCACTGCCAACCTGGGGGGATGCATACAAATTTTGTTGACAACCAATGAACAACCGAGTTGACTACCGCTCAGATGGGGGGTTGAGTAGTACTGCCGCTCAACGCGGCTCAAACGTTACAGAAAGATGGGGGGATGCCTACATATTCTGCAAGTGGGCAAACTGTAACTTCAAAGCCAATGTGACCCATTATTCTGTACAATACACAACTATTCGTAGGAATATATTTCAAAAGAATATTAAATTAAAAGTCAGGCCCACAATATTCGCCAAAAGTATGATTCTTTGTTTAACAAAAGTTGCTCTCAATAATTGCAAATTTTATCTAGCTTTTTAAACTTAGTAATTTTCAACAGGTCTGATTTTCATAAGTAATTGTCCGACTAAATGCGAGTTTTAGGCGACACTTCGAAATTCTGCCAAATGTATCTTTTTTTCTAATTCGATGGTGTTCCTCGTCTAAATGCCGTAAATTTTTTTAGAATATCCATCCTCAGAATATTGAATAAGATTATTTATTTCTTCTCAAGCTTGTTGTAAGGATACATGAAATTTCAGTAAAGCACCGCTTGTCTCTTGAAAATGGGCTACATAAGAAATTATAGAAAGCAATAATCATTTTAGAAAACCGGGTGTGACCAAGAAATGGGTGTGGTCTAAAGGGTGTGGTCAACCCTCTATCTCATTTCGGCGGTAGTCAGATTTTTGGCTGGATCCGCCACTGATAATTAAATCTCAAATTAGTATTCAAAGTTTGAAAGTAGTGTTGTAGTCCTTCAAACAGGGCTCTAATGAGCAATAGCTGATATTACATTTATTGTTTGCGTAAGCATTAAAATCCAATTTTGCAGTGCGTGAATGCATGAATCACAACCACTTAGGGGGACTTGCATGCAAGTCCAGCAGCAAGTCGAGGGGGTTCCCGGAATTGGATCTATATGCCTCGTTTGGAATCGAGAAGTGGCGGTAAAGGTTTCATGCAAAATGGCGTCTGGCTCCTGTCAGGATGACGATGAAACAGTAATCGATATCTTCATTAGCAAGGTAATTATTTAGAGCTTCGATCGTAAAATTTGATATCACTCATAATGAAAACTAGCAACTTCAGCATTCAGTTTAACATACATATAAATTTTGGGTACATAGTTTTTTAGATCAGACAGGGTTCCCTCCCTTGCCAGACTGGAAACTTTCCAGTCTGCAGAGTATGGCATGTGCACACCGGAGATATTTATGTGCAAAACCTGTTGCACACCAGGTACTTTTGGGTGTGGCAACTAAGATGGGTGTGGCTTGGTGTGGTCCCATAGAAAATGTCAGCTGATAAAAACAAGCACAGTTGTGTATGAACAATTTGAGATATCATGAATCTTACTTGACAAATATACAAATAAAACTTGCGCTATCTTCAACAGTACATATACTTCAAACGCATTTTTACGGTGAAATGCAAATTCACAAATTTTAGCCACAACAGGGGAAAAAACACACCAGCACACCAGACATTTTTGGTGGTGCACACCGTCACACCAGGATTTTTGCTCGTGCACACCGGAGATCTCGTCGAAAAGTGCCATACTCTGCAGACTGGGAAACTTTGTCGCGCGCCGCGATATATTGCCCGCTCATTCAAATTTTCCATCCGCGCACTTTTGTATTTTGGCCGCGCAAAGTCCCCATTTGAATATATGACACATTGGCAGCTTGAATTTTCTCTCCCGAACAAGATAATTTTTCGTTTAAATTGCTATTTCATGACCAAAAAGGCTTAGGCGGTTTTTTCTGATCAAATATTTGAATTCTGCATGTCATAAAACGGGGGTTTATTGAAAAAATATGCATGTCAGCGTTTGAAATCGCGAGCTATTGGAGAGTTTAGTTTCTAATGACGTCATTCGTGAGATGTAGCTGTTGTTCATGCCCTCTCTTTGGTGGCAGTACCACTAAGTCAGAGAAACTACTAACATCACTGTGTAAAGTATGTGTGTGCTTTTATTTTCAGTTTAATAAAGTTTCAGATAATA
Source organism: Rhopilema esculentum (assembly GCF_013076305.1). The sequence goes on from NW_027019384.1 coordinate 7,679,748, forward strand.
TACTGTCTGTGAGGTAATCTCTATATTTACCTTTAACGAATCAATGCTTCCACATTGTTGCAATGAAATAAATAAGTTGTTCAAAATTCTTGATCCATACATTTAGAAATTATGAAAAATTATCCTAGATAATAAGTTATGCATTAGTTTAATAAAAATATACAAAAATATACAAAAATGGTTTAGCCAAAGCTCTGTCTTGATAGTCATCCTAATCCAAGAGTAGGGATCAGAAAGCTGATGAAACGGTGGTAACTGAAGGAGGGAGTGTCAAAAATTCATATATTTTTGTAACTGTCATGGTTTGCATGACCCCTAAAAATATATCAAATGTAAAGTAAACATTAAACTACCAGAATATAGACTTCACCTGAACCTTTTATAACAGTAGAGTATGATGTCACTAAAACTTCAAATGCAAATTCTGAACGAGTTTCCTCATCAAGGTGGACATAATCTTGTACTGACTGGTTTTTAAATAACTATCAATTATGTACATTTTCTTACCTTTGTTAATTTCTGCTGCTTAATTTATATCCTTAGGCTCTACACACAAATGTGCACAATTGAAGTGCTTAAAAAGTACACAAATACAAAAGTACACACTTGCACACTTGAATTTTGCTCTTGCATATCCAAGATATTTTTGGAAACTGCTGTACTCTGTAGCTTGGTCACTGTTTACTTTTTAACACTAAAAAGATGCATGATGTACTGTACCAAACTGGAAACTTTGTTTCTTGTGTGGACAAGAAACTGTCCGTTTGGCATCATGTGCATTCAGAACTTTGCTGCGCTTGTGTGGAATGGCAAGACAGGACCAGTGCTTTTAAGAATTTTTGTGCAGACAAAAAGGAAAGGCATGTTCAGTCCTGGTAATATTGGGCATCTGATTGCTTGCCCATGCTTCCATACATGTCAAAACTCTAAAAAAGGCATGGCACCAGGGCCTAAAAGACTTGTCTCCTTTTTGTTTAATTATTTTTTCAAGAAATGTCTTCTAAAATTCTTTCAAAATTTGTTTTTGTTTCTACCTAGCATGCAAAGGTAGTTTTTAGGACACTGAGAAGCTTATTCTTATTGAGCAGTGTCCTGGTCCTTCCTCTCGATGTGACCACACCTCATGATTCCTACGCCTGGAATTACAGAGAGCTGGCAACTCTCCTCAATCTGGGGGAAAGTTTGGTCATGCAAGGGACTCGAACCGCTGACCCTCGGGTCTGTAGTCAGCGCCTCTAACAACTGAGCCATCCTTGCACCCAATTTGATTTTGAAAATTATTTGGTTTATAAAAACTTTCAAATAGTGATACACCCCTTCAAACACATATATTTCAGTTTAAAAGCCATCAAGTCTTCATAAAAAAAGAAAAAGGGTCTCTGTTTTATGGACTGAGGCCATTGTATGCCTTAAAGAACAAGTGACACGCTTTTAGCACCAAATTTTTTTTCCTTTTAACTTAAAGTAAAATGCTGTATGAGAGTGTTGCTGAAATAATTTTCCTTTCTGATTTCATTTTCCTACTTAAAACCTTTTTCAAATTATGGCGGGAAATGAATCACATAACACCGTGACATATATTGTGATAATTTGTTATTGCTGCTACTGGTATACAGTGCAATATTAACGTTTACAACATGCTTCTAAACAAATTCAGTTTGTCTGGACCTGGCGCGTCGTGTTTCGTAAACTCTCTATTAATGACAGAAAAATTCTGAGTTATCACAATGTATGTCATAGGGTCACTTGATAAAAAGCAAAATCGCGCCTCATGTGCCCCCTGATTAGAATTTTTTGTTCTAAACCAGGAAAAACTAGGCTTGCAACTACCAGCATGCCAACAAATTTTACATTATCAGAACTTCATGTGGATCGGAGATTTATGTGCTCAGGCAATATAATGCTTCAACATTTCCTGTCTGAGTATTGTAATTTTAAAAAAAGGTTTGATTTACTTTGGTTGTTACTGTTAGAACATATATAGGCACCTGCATTTAGGTCTACTTATTGTCATATTCCTCAAGCCCTGTAATTTATTCATCTTGTTTATATTTGTGATTTTTTCGCAGAACCTATGGAAGGATTACAATGCCACTTTAGAAATTAGCAAGCAAGGGAAATTAGTAGAGAATCCTGATCAGGTATGGTGGAAGATTTGTATTTAGAAACTATATTATTTTGGTAGCAGATGGAGAAAACTAACCTTCTGCTTCTTCCAGCTGTTGTTTTAGATATCCATCTATCTATTGTTCTTGAAAATTAGATATGAGTTTTAAGACGGCTTGGTATTTTAAAAAATAAGTTAACTTTGTCAAGTTGATGGCCTAAGAAATTTGTCATTTTGTTTGATGTGTTTATTTGATAAATTGACATACTGCTTTCTGTGATATTGAACTTGTAAATTTTAATTTGTCTTTTTTGTGAATTTCAGGTTAAAGAAATCACTCATCTGCTGGAATATTGTGGTGATAAACATTGTTTTGATGCAAACATCACAAGTTTCAAGCTACTTTTAAAACTTGTCGTAAAAAGCATAATTCCAAAAGACTATCTGCTGAAAAAGATATTAATTCTCTCAGCAACCAAAAAGTATGTTTTCTTAAAAAACCTACATTTAAAAAGCCTTTAAATTGGAATTTTATTCAAATATTTGGCTGGTTTTTTATTCATGTTCTTGTGTAACATCTGCTTTAATCTGTTCATGATTTATCTACCTCGAAAAATTTACCTTGATATAATTTTTTCACAGTCACGTTTTCTTACTGATTTGCAAAGTATAATATATTAATTCAAACGATAGAATAAATTGTGTTGTATTTATATTGTTTTGTAGGAATCCCTCCTTAGTAGTTTCATCTCTCTGGGAAATTATTATCTGGGAAATTGAAAATCAACTCAAGAAGACAGAAGAATTCCACTGTCCTTATAAAATAAGGTGATGAGAAGTCTTTATTACTATCTAATTATCTAACTATTTCAAGGGCAGCTAAGCCCAATTAAAGTGCTATCAGTCCAATAACAGTTTGTTCACAACTTTCACTTGTAGAAAAATTGTTGTAAACTTTCTTGTTTACCATTTTTTTAAGTTTATCATGCTTGCTTTTAAATTACCTTTAATCTACTGATTGTAGACAGTTCCTTGTGGTATTTGTTTTGACTTGAAAATGGCATAAAAACAATTGAGAGAAGTTGCCTTTGTATTTAGAATGTCTTTCAGTTACATCAGTCCTCCAAAACAAAAGATAAAACTGTCAACCCAAATGTAAAAGCAATGCCTAATGTTTGGAACTTTGCGCCCATCAGAGGTAATCTGTCTGAAAAACACCTGAAAGAAATAACTTACTCGCTGTTTAAATTCAAAAGATTGAGCTACATCTTCATGTTTAAACGTCTTGCAGAACTTCATATCTTCAGTTAATTTTTAATGAAAACTTTTCATGTACTAGTATTTCTAGAAGCCATTTTGGAATAAAACCTCACTCTTATTTTTAGTTAAGCTGTTCCACTAAAGTCAACTCAATTCTATATGGTGGATTTTGCCATCTTCTTTTGGTGTCATGGCATCAAATGCCATAGACGGATCATGGTGGTGCACCCTCCTTCCATCTTCTATCTCTTGCAAACTTGCCTAGTTACTTTTCATCGCTAACACCCAAATTCTTTATCATCCAGTCTAACATCTTCAACCCTTGTCTTCCTCTTGCTCGCTTCTCTGCCATCTCAGCTTCTGTAATCTTTCTTTCTATTCCTTTTCTCTTCTCAACCCAATGAAACCCCATTGCCTCCTCTTGACTGTGTTCAACAGCTGTCTTTCCATGAAATTATCTCTATTCTTCTCGAAAACCACATTGCTACCACTTCAAGCTTTATTTTCTATGTTCCTACTTATTGTCCATGACTTGCATCCATACAATGGCACTAACCAGATCTAACCATTATGCGAACACTTTCTAAAATCCACTCCTATCTTCCTTGTATACTTGAATTCCCTAATGCCCATGAAGGTTGTCTTTGCCTGGCTAATTCTGCTTTTATTATCTAAATCTGATCTCCCATCTGATGTTATACAACTGCCTAAGTAGACGAATTTACTTAATCACTCTATACGCACTCCATTAACCTGCATACTGCACTCCGTAAATCTTGCATTCTTGCTTGCAACCATCACATATGTTTTCACAATTTATCTTCAAACCACCTTTCTCTCTTTCTGTAGTTACAATGTGCAACAGTCTCTGTAGCTTTTCCTCACTGTCTGCAACCTATGGTGCATGATCTGCGTATTGTAAGCTATCAAGGTTAGTCTCTCTAGATTGACTTTATCGTGTGTCTTGATTTTACTGAGAGCTCTGGTGATAGAATGCAGCCCTGTCTTACTCCTCTCTGTTTCTTCTCACTCATTAAAAAGACCCTAAATCTTGATTGCAGCTTTTTTATCATAATACAAGTTCCTTATTTATCTAAAACCTTTCCTGTTAATCTCTAACCTTTCTTTCCTTTTGCTTTTTCGATAAATTTTCTATCATCAATCTCAGGTACAAAATTGCATTCCTTGCTCCCTTTAAAGTTTGTATCCAAACTATTTACCCGACATCCTTTCCTTGGTGGTACTCTTAGCACGATTGAAAATTTCTCTGTGTGTTTTGTAATCTATTGTTGCTGACTTCTTTGACAAGGCTTTGAAAATTGATTCAAGAATTTCATCAGGAATGTTCTCAGAATCATACCGATGATGACCAATTCCAGGTATCTTGTCAAGCCTGAAATTTCTTAAAGCTTACATCAGCTCACATGCTATCTTGTCATTTTCTGCTGCTCTGCCTTTTTTCATCTTTTTCATGGCGTCTATAATTTCTTCTTTTGTTAAGGGTTGCCCAGACCTTTTCTCCCAATTGCTGGTTTTCTTTTCTATCTGTTACCCTGCTGAAGATTTTCCATGATGCGATTTATCTGAAAGACACCTGAAAGAAATGGTGAATTTTCCAATTTCGAAATATCCCACCTATGAAGCAATTTAATTTATTTTAATGAGTTATTTGTTGTTTTTTAAAGTTTACTTAAGTTGACTAAAGTTTCTTGCCATGCAGTAAACCTTGATTTTATCAGGTCATAGACTAGGAGCAACAAGTTATTAGATTCCAATTTCGAAGAAATGACATCTTTTATTCCCGTTATATAATATATCAAATCAACCCTCGTCTATTTTGACTTTCTATGAGTTTCAAGGCATGAAGCTGGGTCTTTCAATTTTACCCATTGACATGCTGCCTTTGGCATATTATTCTGTAAACTACGAAAGAAATGATTAAACGTGAAATATTTTGTAGCAATTGGCCAATGGTAAGAATGATTCATTTCAGGGCTTATGCCTTTAAGATTACAAACGTACTATTTTGGGTTGTTTTGCACAATATTTTTAACTGTGCTTTTAATTGTTTGTTTTGGATTTGAATTTGGTAAATTTTGCTTTTGGCGTGTTTTTAATCAATTGATTTCTCGAACTACAGGACTCAAATGCATCCTTTCATAGCAGTCATTCAGCAGAGACCAGAAGCATGTGATTATATTATTGATGCAATCAAGTATCAATATCTTTTGGCAATTGAATCATCATCCAAGCAAGTTCCAAAATTATATAATTTATAAACATTCTTTATTGTCATAAAATAGCTTTCATTGATTTTGCCGTTGAGTTTGATAGCCTATTCATGCTACCCACTTCAAAATTACACACCAATCAAGGTGCATATTCTTGTTGAATCTTTTCTTCAACAGCTTTGACAATAACTATTGTGACGCTAGCCCACCTTTTCTTGAAATACTAACAATACATTGCATGTGATTTAATTTTATACCCTTTGGTTTTCTTTAGCATTACAAATTTATTGAAAATTACTTTTTACTAATCTGTCATATAGTTCCCAGCATACAGGGGCGTTGCCAAAGGGGATGGTATTGGGGGGGGGGGCTCTGAACCTCCCTCCGCATTTTTTACGCCAGCACATAAAGTGTTTTTGCTGGGCAAAAGAAGAAATATCTAAGTTTCACGTTTAATGTCATTATCAGGCAACTGTGTAAGCATTCATATTTAGATGAATAGACTCGAACAAAATATTGCATGTTGTTATTTTTGAGTTAATTGCATGACACCGAAATTCGGCTTAAAGAATACATTCCTTTTATCTGTCTACAGAATCCTGCAGCATCTTATATCATCAATAAAACCATTTATCACATTCGTGCTGCTTGACCCAGATCGCACTTCAAGATTCAGGGATGCTCGCACATTGTTCACTTGCTTTGCTGAAATCATTAAGACCTTATATGACAGTGGACATAAAGAAGAAGCGATAAACATTGCAGAATTCCTGTTCTTGATAGTACAATTTAGAAAGGTACAGAGTTTGCTTGGTATGATAACACCTAACATCTTCTTAGGCTAATGTCTTTTTCATTATCAGTGTGATCTCACGAGAGCTCATCATCTTTCTAGAATCCCCAGTAATTTGTCTGGGCATTAAGACCCTTGGCACAGTTACAAGTGCTTTTTCCATCTTAATCTACTCATTACAATTATGAAACAGGTCACTAGTTTCTGGAAAATTTAATTTCATTATAGAGACATGACAATTCATTGTTGTAGTGATATGATTCATATTATTTGTAATGATATGATACACTGTTTTTTAGTATTGAGGTGAGATTTGATAATAGCAAAGTTATCTTTATCACATAACTGATCTATGAATTATGCTTTTTCTACGTGTTTTTTCGGAACCTTATTCTGACGTTTTATGCTCTGAGGAGTGTCAGACGAAAAAGCTTTAAGTATGTTGTAAAATGTTTGCTTTTTTCAAAGCCATTTTCAAATTCTGTACCGCAAAAAAATTGTTCGAATTATGCTTTGTTTAATCTTAAGAGCAGTTCGGTTCATTTGGATTTATGTTTCTTTTTTCTTGAGCATACTACGGGCCTAGCTTTCTTTTCTCCTTAAACTTCCCCTCTCTTCTAAGCCACAATATACCTGTCTTATTATCATACCTTCTTAATGCCACATTTACAGTCTGTTTAATGCTTTGCAATACCAATTGTGTGTTATACCTTCATAAATTTTTCGTATACAGACAGCAGATGATTTTATCTATGACAACACAATTTTAACAGAACAATTGGCTTTGTGCTTACTTGGCTTTCAAAGTGACGGTATGGCTTAATTCCTTTCTAAGCACTGTCATAAATCCTAAGTGCCAAGTTTTTTCAAATAATTGTAAACCGTATTTGTTGCCCTCAACCTTGGGGTCTTACTTCTTAACAAGAATCCTGCTGAACACTGTAGCAGCCATGTTCCCCCTGGCTCACCTGATCCTCTTCTCGCAGGGTCCTTATTTACATTTTTGCTTATAACACCATTAAAAAGAACAAAGAACAACCACGGAGAGACACTGAAGAAAATAGAAATAGTGTTTAGTTTCAACGAGAGTTACATGGACGTATGACTATTGTAAGAAGCTTAAATTGGCCGCAACATTCAACATTCTGTCTATGGAGGTTAGATATCACAAGGAGAAAACCTTTAAAGAAGGAAAAATAAGAATATTCCACAGTTTGAATAAATTTACTTTATTAACGTTTTTTCTGGGCGCCACACATTGGCCGAGTGTGAGCAGTTTGAGGATGCTTCTTAATTTTGCGGCTTAATTTATCGTCAAGTTGTTTCTGTAATTTCTGTGAAACGAGAAAGTACGCTGAAATAGTTTTGATACAACTATAAGCCAAATTTTTGTCTTTAACAAGTTCTGCTCCATTTAAAGACCTGTATTAAGGCTTTAAACCTTTTGTTGTGTAACAAGGAGGTGTGGAAATAAAAGTTCTCGATGTGAATGTACATCTTTCATTTCAGAAAATGTGTCATTTCTCCTGAAAAAGATTGGTTATCATGCAATGTCACTGTGTCATAAACTTGTGGATGTCAAGAGGAACCTGATTGTGCATTTGAGCTTGCTTGAAAAGATATTTCTCAATTATCCAAAGGTTGAATATTTTCATGATTAAAGTTTGCTTTATATTTTCAACAGGAAAGCTCTGGTACAAGCACGATATCTCGTACCAATTGTCTCTCACTTTACATTCCATTTTATTGATGCGCGTTGAAAATTGAAATGATTTTTATTCTGAGAAATACAGCTGAAGCTTCTTGTTGATGCAATGCTATTTTTTTAACTTTTTAGGGTTTTCTATCAGATGAATTTTTGTATCTGCTTGCTCTCCTGTTATACAAGAGTCCTGCAATTTATCACGAGAAAATTCTTAGACTGGGTAAGCTCTACCACGTTTTTAGACGTTTGAAGTTTATATTTGGTCAAGCTAGCAACCTATCCCAAGTTGCACCTATCGTTTTGTTTCCTCCCTTTCATCAAATATCAAACTTAATCAGGTCGGAAATAAATGGGGGGATATGGTTTAACAAGGGTCATTCAAAATCTTTAGTCGAAGGTTTTTGTCGATGGAAAAATAAGGAGTGGGGATAAAAATTCACATAAAGGGAGTATTATCGACTGCAGATATTTTCTTTTGTACTAAGGAAATAATATTCAGGCTTTGTACTGCTAATGCCATTGTAACACGTATATTTGCAGCTTCTTTCTAACTCCCTACTTTTTTATACTCAGGACTCCACGTGATTCCGTGTTGTGTTGCATTACGTCATCCATCCCAATCTTTATCCGTTTTGAAGGCGTTCGTCCTTCCTTTGTTCACAATAATAGCAGATCAAAACGAAGAAAAAGATAGAAGTACTTGCCAGAAAATAGCTCATAATCTTTTTATGAATATTCGATGTTGCTATTTATCATCCAAAAATTCTGATGATGAGGTATTTATTTTGAATCCTTTTTTTTCATTGCTTTTTGCTTTGTTATCTCAATCTATCAGTACGCTGGCTTCTGTTAGCTTACGATGGCTTAATCTCTTAGATGTACTTTTGCAAGCTTTATTGGTTTTTGCTTTAACTATATTTTTCTCATTGATTGGAAAAATCACTAGTTTTTTTACCAAAACATTCTAGCCATGATCCAGACCTTTAATTTACTTCAATATGATATAGAAAACTTTCTTACAACATTTTCTTTGTACAAGGAAGACATTCTTGAAACCTGACAAGATATTCTGCATTTCAATGAGAACATAAAGTAACTAAATATAACGCATGTTAGTATCAATAAAGAACAACAAATTGTTTTGCATATCAATATGAAAAATAACATGGAAATAGTTTATATCATGTAAAATATTTGCTAAAGAAACAATGTTTGCTTAAAATATTCCAGGGCGATGATAATAGATTTTTGGAATCCGAGTGCCTGGCAGACGAGCTTATGATTGCTAAACATCACTGCAGACTGTTAATAGAAATCAACAGGTGAATATACTTGTGTGCGTTTTAGAAGCCTATTTGTAAGGGTTCAGAGGTGTCTGATTCCAAATCAAGTGAAATTGCAATGTGGTCTTATTAAGCATATGTAAAAACTATGAACACGAAGCACTCAAAAGTGAATCCCAGTGAGGCATTGCCTGTTTCAAGTCCCAAAGTTTACGTACAAAATTTTAGCAAGAATTGTGTTGCAAGCTGCTGGTAAATTCTTCATTGTTGTGAATCAAACGATTACGAAGTTTGCCCCTTCTATATTATCCAGATAACCCGTTTTTTGGAAATAGTCAATATCCAGATTTCTGTAGGCCAAACCTTTTTTATATCACATTTAAGACCCCGTTCACTTTTTGTCACCGTTTATTGTTAGGATTTACCGAGTATTTTTATGCGTTTTTATTACCCAGTAATTATAACCCTCATGGTTTATGTTAATCTCTAGCCTCGCTATTTTTACGTAGGTTTTTCTCAGTTTTTTGACCCCCAAGGAGCTTCCTTATTTAGATTTTGGTATAACTAACAGAAAGGCCAATCTTGCTGTTATCCAATAAACGACCATTCGAAAGCCAAGAATACTTGACTGAAAGGCTTAAAACCTGAGTTTTATCGATTATGTTACTTGGGAAGACCAATGAGAAAGAAAATTGTATCACGCTGAAATAACTAATAGGAAGTCCATGTCGCTTGAAGTCTCCAAAATTCAATCTATTCTGGTTCCTGAAAATATGGTCGAATGCTGTTGTACTCATATTTCCTTTGTTTACAATGCTCAATACTGATCAATCTAAATATCAATCGAAACATTAGTCTTTTCAATTAAGAGTTTACCGTCAAAGTCTGCTAAATGTCATCAGGGCATTTTTACGTTACTAACCACGTGGAAAATGTTCCCTCTAGCCCTAATGGAATACTACAGTTTTTGCCAACAGTTTTCTCTATCTTTTTTGTAAGAACGAAGTCTAATTAAACCTTCTCAAGTCTTATTAAAAATTTTACATGTTACCTGTAGTTTGTCCAGTAGATTGGATTTAACGAATTTCCACTGCTAAAAGTTTTATGAAATTATCGCATATATTACTCTTTTCTCAGGTCAGAACCCTCTGCTAAAGAGTTCATCCATGCATTCAATGAAAGCAAAACACATTCTGACTCATTAATACTGATGCTCTCGACTCTGGTTGTAAATCCACAGAACGAAAACATATTATCAGATGTGCTTGCAACTATCACTACCTTTGGAATGACCAACCCAAAAATGGTTTCTAATGTTTTGAAGTATCTTTTTATACTAGCTGAAGTGATAATTGATAGTGTGAAGTTGTCAAAGTGAGCACTGGGAATATGAGAAAGTTAAATAATTCATTTGACAATATTGTGTAATGATACGCACAATAACCAGAATAATAAGAAGAGAAACAAAGATTTTTCTCTAGCATTACTACAACTCGACTTTTTTCTTTTTCTCACGTTCATTTGCAGCGCTCCTCCACATTTTTACATATCCATTTGCCTCTTTTTTGAAGTTAATTTTGGCAGTATCGCATGACACTTGGACCGGGATAAAATGCAAATGCAAAATCTGTGTGCTAGCCCTTTAGTCATAAAATATTTTGTTTTACAATATAACCAACTGTCGTACAAACATCGTAGAGGGTAATAGTAGAAATGTTGCTTATTGCAAGAAATTTTGAAATTTTGCATATAGGTATAGGGTATCATTACTCTAAAGCTGAGGAATCATCTATCTGGGTTCCAGGTAACTCGATTTCAAAAGAGAGACGAAGCTTAGATATAAGTTTGATAACGAAAATTTCAACATACTCTTGTCAGGGCCCACGCCACGAATTTGAAAGTGGAGGGGGCGGGGGCAAGGCTGAAAAAAGTAGGGGCCAAGGCTTCTTACCCCTTTTACTGCAGCTTTAAAAATACTTGCTCTGCATAAACGTGAGGGGGCCATAGCCACCCCCCTCCCGTTGGCGCGGGCCCTACTTGTTTTGATTTCCAATACAACTCTTCACTACATAGAGATAGTATAGAGATTCTTGAACAAGCTTATTGTTGCTTTGATTTTAATGTCTTATGTTGGTTTTAGGCCATCAACTTTCTGCCATTATTACTGCACACCTCAAACCAGTGCGGTCAATCGTCTATGAAGTTTATGATTCTTGAATCGCTACCATTGTTAGGTACAAACAAGGTCAGTTTACGTCCATTTTTATCCCATATTGGCATTTTAAAAGTGGAAAAAAATTTGGAATGGCCTCAGTTACTGTAATTTTAATTGCCCCGATTATCGAATTATTGCTTCGAATGAATGCTCAAAATTGCCCTTAAAAAGACTTTGAAAATTGACAGTATTTAGGTCACTTTAAGGTTTATGTAGGAAGTATTTGAAAGCATGTTCTTTGGTGTTGTTCTGCGGACAATCTTTTCGCATCTGAGCATAAGCTGATTTTCATTAAAAACAACCTTTTTTAGCATTTAATTTTCTCATTTCTACTTACAAAAAGTGGTTCTAAGATTTTCGATTCTTTTCTAGCTTTTGGTATCACCAGTTTTGAAAGCGATCCTAATGCTAAGCACATCGAATGCTGTTCTTCCTTTGGCAATCAGACTAACCAAAGATTTATGGAAGATTCAGGTGCCGAATTAATAGTTTCTTTTTAAAATAGTTGATTCCGTAATTATATGACCAATTCATTTTCCTGGAATTGTGTATACCTCAAGAGTTAGTAGGTTTCAAACAAATCGATAGAGTTTAAAGACTGAGGGCAAAATCTTGTTCTTGAAGAGCCTTAACAAATGAAGGCCATTTGAGCTGTAATCCTGTTCAGAATTTGACTTAAAATCGTCGTATAAAGAAGCTCAAAAGGTTACGAATGGATTTTTCATGATTAAGCAGAAATTCATCAACAGCTCTTAAAGCTTCGTTTATCCTGATACTTCATATATTTTTCACCTGCCTGTCATAAGACGTGATGATTCTTAATCTTCTTTTGAGAACGTCGCTTGTGCTTGCCCATTTCGAATTCTGTTTGATTTTTCCACTAGGCTACCGCAGTCTTTCATCAGCTGTAATTATCCACTGAAACCTCTTGAGTCGATAACGCTTTCTATTAAGGTATTGCATGGATATTCTTTTCGTGTTTTTAGCCGAGGATCTTTCCATACCTCCAGCAGCTTCTTTCGAAACGAGTTGAGCTCAAAGATATGTCACAGGCAATATGGGAGGAGCTAAACATCTCTAGAGTTTCAACTCTATTAGAGATCTGTAAACTCAGGTACACATAACTGCTGGAAGAAATAGTTTTCTTGATATTTTTACTGCCCGGCATTTTCGGTTGCTTTAAGCAACTTAGTTCTATACGCTTTGCACAGTACGTTTGGCTGTAAAATATTATGGAACGTTGGTCCTAAAGAAGCGCTCATTCCAGTGCGACTGGCCAATCTTCCCTGCCTTACGGGTAAATTGGATCAATTTCCTCCGAATATTCATTTATAATTTCCTCTGCTGTATCAGTAGCGACCGCTGTTGATGTCAAAAAAGCAAAGCGCCATTTTATAAGTTTCTTCTGATGGGAGAAGGCTGATTTCGTACATCTCATAGTAAGCCAATAATTGTTAAGTATTTTTATTTTTGTTTTTCTTTATGCATTAATGCAGCAAAGTTTAACCACAAAACAGAAACAAGCCTTTAGATCAGGGGTGTCAATCTCAATTGCACAGGGGGCCAAAATTCAAAACACACTTTAGGTCGCGGGCCGATCAGGATAATCGTTTATTGAACACTCTATTTTAACACAATGATTTAAAATGATCTCGCGGGTCGGATATAACACGCCGGGCCGGATGCGGCCCGCGGGCCTTGAGTTTGACGCATATGGTTTAGGTGATTTCAAGGGGTGAACCCACCAGTGGGAAAGGGGGTAGTGATCATGTAAAAATTTTGATGTGAAACTTGACTTTCTTACAGACCTACACAACATGGCCCAGATGTAATTGGTTTGCTCGCAAGTATATTTAATGATTTTGAAAAAGGCCAGGTTTGTGCTCGTTCAGAGGTGGCTGATAGCATCGTGTACCTAGCACTTGAGGCTTTGAAGTTTCTATGTGAGGCAGAGGTAATTGCTATTTTAAACCACTTCGAGTTTGCATCATTTTTAAGCAATCGAGATATCTTGGGAGAAATCACCCGTTTTCATTTGGACTTGTTTTGCATTAAGGAATCCCTCACGAAGCCAAAACAACCATCCACTGATATAATGTTTAAATCTTCAGTAAAATATTGGTGCTAGAAAACATGTAGAAATCATGAACCTTAAATGACAAGGATAAGGAACACTGCAACGCACCGATAATAGTCAACAAATAAGTTATAAATATTAAGCTGATATATTGGTGATAATGAACTAAGAAAAATCTACTTAGGTGATATATTTGAAATTTACATTAGTTTGATATTTTGATATGACTGGTGGATGGTGAGGAGGTTTGATGCATCGCAGAAGCTGGAAATGATGGGGGTGGTTGTGAATGGAGAGAGTGATGGAAATTTGTAAAGGAAATGTGAATGAGGGTTGTGTGTGGCTGAGATTAAAATAATAATGTTAAAGTTTTTCAATGGAAATAATATGTAACGTCGTTGGGCTGCTAAAATTTTACACATTTCGAATTTTTCAGCGCCAGCAGATTGCTACTGGTAATGCCATCTATCATAGGTCTTATTGGGCTGTATTTATTTTGTTTTTTTTATTCTTCATCATACATTTATGATGTCAAACGAAAGATAGAAACGGAAGTGGGAACTCAGAATCTTTTTCCTTCAGTGACAAAAGCATGCAAATCATCTTCTTGTTTCAAAATGTGGTCCTAACGATCGTGGTTTTGTCAACCCTATAAACCAATAGCCCTGATAATAAGGATATAATTCTTTACAGGTATCTGATTTCCAAACAGCCTGGGCAGAAGTGTCTCCAAAAGTTCTCTCAAGTCAATCACCAATCGTTATCAAGGGTATCATTAGCTTCGTAAGCTTGGCACCTCGGGTTCTTGGAAGATCCACTGCCGATCTCGTAAGATTTTTGCGTCCTAATTTTTATTAAATGCGGCCTTACACCAGATTATTGAATAACGTCAAAGGATAAACATTGTACATTTTGGTTGTCGAAAGTATGTACTCGTGAAGTAAAAATATTCAACAACGTAAGAAAGCCATGTATGATCTAAATCTACCAAATGTTTCTTTGTGTTGTTCAATAATTGTTTTGCTTTGCTTCATTGCCTTCCTGTCGAAAGAACAGCAGCTTTCCATTCTCAATCGGGGGTTATACGCCAAGTATTATTGATTTTGTTACCATCGTGGTGTGATTCTTTTTATGTTGGGGGTTATTCCCCATTGTTTTGAAAATACCAGTCCGTATAATGGCAATGGGTAAACAACTCGAAGTTGCTAGTGCATAGTGAACTTTCTTCAATAAGAGCACCAAAAATACACTACCATTTTTTGGATAAGTAATTAAGTAGTTTACATTTAATAGGAGATATGCTGAATCAGAAAATTCAGAAAATCCATTTATCTAACAATACTTTTATAACTTCAATCTTGACCTTCTAGTTATTTTTGTGTTTTTTTAATGGCTCATGATGGAAAAACTTTTCTTGAAAACGCCAAATTATTGTCATTAGTAATGGCAGCATATTTTGCACTTATAGGCTATCCTGTTAAAATATCCCATTATTGTTTTCTTTTTATTAAGCTTCGTATCCCTGTACCTCCCAACCTGTCGTTATTGTATCTAGCTAACTCCCAATAACCTTTGGTGATAATTGTGGTGCCTCATATGATTTTACCTAACGTCATTTCTCCTCTCGTCTTATTTCTTGTCACTTCAGTTTGTTACTAATGGCTCTTGTCCAACCGGCATGCTTAGCGGCAGTTGTCTTGAGAAGTTTACTGTCTTTTGTATTTTCATGCAGTCCGATGCTAGGCTGGTCTTTTGAATGATAGTCGCAAAGCATGCCGGTTGCGCAAGAGCCTTTAAGATTTCAAATGTCGAGCTCATTAACTTTATTTTTTATTGCAAAAATAAAATGCATTTAATTCTGTGATTACTATACATTGACTCATTGCTAACTCTTTTCATAACCATTTAAATTTATCACTTTGATCTTAATAGTCAGAGCTAGATAATTTTCTTCACTTTCAGAACTTCATCCAATATGCTTGTGATTTCATATGGCAGTACGTTGATCATGAGGTATATCGAAAAATTGATATTCGAATAGTTTAAATGCATATTCTAACCAAGACAAACATTAAAATTCGCCTGAATACTATAGAATTTTATATGATATTTGCATCATTTATATTCAAAAGAAATTGTAACATTTTCATTAAGATTTCAAAGTGTTTTCTACCAGTTCACTAAAACATGGCATTTTCCACTTTTCTTGTGTTTTAGACCGAGGATCGCCAATATTTATATGTTATGAATACTGGTATCTTGATCTAAAACTATCTACGTTTTCTTAATTTTTGCTTGGTTTTTCTTTTAAAAGAATCCAAATGTTGGATCTGCAGCATTTGCCTTTTTGACGAACTTCCAGGTGGATAGTTTTACTGTAGGAAATTTACCACCAAAAGTAAGTATGTTTTTGATTCTTTCATGATTTAAGACAGACATCTAATCCTACTATTGTTATTGTGATTTCAAGGATTTTTCTATTAGAAGCATTCATGAGCTTATTGGAAGTCCTTTTGTTGATCTCAAAATTTAGTTGCACTCAGCACTATGATGCATCGTCAAACATGCTTCGATAAATGGAATAAAATAGATAAAGGGGATATGTGAAATTCGGTTCTTACCCTTTCAAAATTTTCATGAATTTTAAGGGATTAATTCCTTTAAACGATAGAGACTTTTATAGGGCTTATCTTTGTGGCTACCTTATCTTTGAAATCTGTTCAAATTTTCTATTACTCCTGTTTACATGCACTGGTATCAGCCCAAAAACTAACCAGGAATAGCAGTCTTGCTTATTAACTGCTATATTTCATTAGAGCACTGTACAGTAAGGGAATAAGGGAGCTTAAAGTTTGTGACTAAAAACACATTCTTATGAGAATAGGAACAAAGTCACGAGGGAACGGTTAGATAAACATTTTTAATGCTTCATATAGGTGCTGTTTGTTAGGTCAGGTTGTAGCTGTCATCATCATTATTTCTCCAACTTCAACTTAAAACCAACCAGATCTCACTATTCATCTGCATTTTGGAAATGTTTGTATTTCTTGGTTAATTGTAAACTTTTATGAGACAATGATAAAGATTTTCAATAGTATGAATGCTATTTGGTAATTGAAACAGTTACATTGGACATCTTTCTCTGGTAGGTACGACCTGTTATCGCTGACCTTCTGCTTAGAAAACACAACATGAAAAAAAGGCCTGAAGATGATGACTTTAACCCTTATAGAGAACAGATTACCGGACCAGCCTATGCGTTACTTCTCCGCAATATGGCGGATAAAACTACCGAAGGTTTTGCATTTATTAACTTTTCACTTTACTGTTCAGTTGTTATTACATTTCTTTAAACATATTTAGGTCATCATCAGCTTGACTCAATCTCTCTTTCATTAATACAC
Source organism: Rhopilema esculentum (assembly GCF_013076305.1). The sequence continues at coordinate 7,696,823 of NW_027019384.1, forward strand.
AAAGCATAGACTGTATTTGATAATTTCTCTGCCTGGAGTTTGACAGAAACCCATTCTAAACAAAAATTTGTAAATGCTGCTTGATACTTGAGTATTTTCAGTTAATTTCCTGTTTAAATCACCCAAAAGAATAAAATTTATTGGTCCTATGTCTACATACAGATCTTTAAAGCAATTGTACTAATACTGTTATCCGTGAATCTGCATTATAACTAAATATAGCAGACTTCTCTTTGTTTTAGGCTACGGCACATTATTGACGAAATTGTTAACAAAAGAAGTAGAGATGCTGCCACGAAATATAAGCAGTGCCACGGCAGCCAGAAGACTTGGCTCAACTTATGAGAAATTTGTTGAGGGAATCCCTTGGTTTCTGCAATCCATGTATCGGAAGACATGCAAATCAGCTTTGATACCAGGCTTAGCTTGTAAGAATATCTAGAATTATATTTATTTCTTAAGCTAAGTCGTCATCATCTATCACGAAAGTTCTTTTTCTATATATTCTGTGGAACTCGCCATTATGCCTATGTTATTTTGCTTTAAAGCTGGACTGCTTAGTTGCTTCAAAACAACCATTCACCTTGGCAAACGAGAAGAACCAGGCAGAAACGACCTAATTGAAGATGCTAAAATTAACAGACAGATGCTGGACAATCTTCTTGGTGAAGTATGACACTGCTCTTCAGAAATCCTGTTTCTATTTATTATATTTGTTTGAATCCTTAGATCAAGGAATTGTGGGTTAACGGTGGTCGACTGAATGCCGTTGGTCCTAAAAATTTGTCCCTGTGGAAATTGCCTCAGTGGAATTTTTCTTGACTGTAAGAAGATAATTTATAGAGGTCTTATGCCTTGTGAAGGAATTTTAACAATATTTTATGTCTGCTATCGTTTTAATCTTTTTACCATTGAATATTTAATCTATTTTGGAAAAACAAGATTTGTTGCTCCTTTAATGACCTAAACATCAATCCTTTGTTTCAGGTCAACGTGGAACCTGCAGATTGGCAACATGCTATTATGGCACCAATATCTTGGGCGAAATTGATGGACAGGATTTTTGATGTCACTTTAGAAGTATCTTGTCTCTCTTTGTATCGATTTTCACGGTTACTGCCGAAGTGTATATCATAGTCGTGCTTTTCCTGTATTTTTCATAAGACTCACTGGATATACATGCATGGGTAGACTAAGGTGAAGATTAATGCATGTTTGAGTCATCCGAATTGACCTTGGTTAGGGTTTTCACTTTTGAAGTAAAGAAAGTTTTCTTCTGAAAATTTGAAAAAGTAGCAGAATTATCTTCCCAAAATTGCAATAGTTTCTTTCTTCCAATTTCTATTTTTCAGCAATATTTAGATTCATCACAAAATCTTAGTATCTATTTTTCTATGAACCGTCTCCAATCTATGTCATATCGCAACTAAATTTTGTGCTTTGGAGCTAGATCTCCTCCCCCAGTGGCTGCACTCCACGTTATTTCTGCTTTCATGAAATTCTAAAGAAACAAATTTTTTTAGATGATCTATCCAGAGCATTTTATAAAGCGTTGCAATTAAATATATAGTCTGATAATGAGAAAAGGTACTTGATAAAAATGTCCTGAAAATTTGTTCTCAATCTAAGAAAAGTTCCATCGCTTTTGAAAGTTTTAGACATGATCAATATTTGTAACAACAAAATATTGAAAGTGTGATTTTGATTAGTCTTTTTTCTGGAAAGCATTCATCCCCGAAAGGTGGTTTATATATTTCTATGACTATAAGTTTTTATATTTCTAGGAAACTAGTATTTCTCCTATTCTGGTATTCAAGTAATTTTAAAAATGTTTTGATTAAATTTCCCGCTCTAGGGCAGAAAGGCAGAGCTGTCATTGCAGTTTGACAAAGGAAGCATAACCGAAGAATACTTGAAGTCGGAAACCGAAAGCTCTTTTTGCTGGTTAGTTTTTTCTTTGTTTTGTTTCAAAAGCCTTGATTATACAGCTATTACAGAAGCACAAAATGTTACCTGACATCATTACGACAGTCTTATGAATTTTTAAAGCGATATCACCGATGCGTTTGCTGAATCTATCGTCCCTTTATTTACTTTTTTTCGAAAAAATTCAGCGATATTGGTCTTCTTTTATTTTCAAAAGGCTTTATAAACCGATCTGCCTACCAGCGCTTGACAGGCAATTTTTATTTCTTGTCTATCTTTTGCCAGTTTCCAATTGTTTTAATATATGCCAAGATGTTTTTTACGATGCTTCAGGACTGTATGACTGCAAACTCGACGATTTTTAGATGAAGAGACCTGAAGAACCGGGAGCTGGAACACAATTTAAAAACCTTGAAAATATACCTTCATCAAAGTTTTTTTGATTTGCTTGAATTGGGGTTAAATATATATTTTAAAGCTCTTTTGTTAATACAGGGTGAGAGACCAGTTAACGAGTCAGTTGATGAAGGCCTCCAAGTAAGTTCTCTGTGCTTTAAGACTTCTCTGAATGCTAGCAACATCAAGGTAGTTATTCTTGAGAACTATGGTCAAAAACAGAGAAATAGTAACCTTAAAGCTGAACAATCATTGGGAATTGATAACTGAGCAAAGTTATAAAGTTATTTTTATTCTATGAGTAGAAAATACTTATTCATCGTTCTTGTTTATTGATTGTGTTGTCTTGAAATTCTTCTCTTTACCCTCTTTACATATATACGCTGTTTTTGTAGGCTTTCATAATCATTCCTTGATATTGCCTTCAATATAATCTCTATTCTCGTCGTTACCACAGGCTCTGATATTAATTAAAATAACTTAGTCAATAGTTCTAAATTCAGTTTAATGTACGTTTATATAATTGATTTCATTGTTTGTTTGAAGGTGGCATTCGTTACCGGTTTTGAGAAAACAAAAGTTATTTTTCAGAGATCCTAGGCAACTTAGACCAAGTGCACCAGCTTGATGGGATTTATATCTCTTAACAATACCATCCTATATATTTGGTCTTTTATGTGGTATAAGATGTTCTGTTTTCAGTGAGGCATATAGCTTGAAACTTCCAAAAATGACAGTAACAAAAGTTGGAGCTCTTTTTCAAGTATGAATTACCTAAATGGCTGGCTATTCAAATGAAAAAATGCTTTAGTAGATGTATTTCACTGACTGAACAAGGTTTTTCGTAGGGGTATTCCGACAATGCAAGGCAATTCAGTTCTCGCATTGGCTGCGTTAGCAGTGAAAGTATCCACTTCTAGTGACAATAAAGGTGATGACGATTTGAGAAACCAATCAGTTCAATATTTAGACAAGAAGTCCTGGCTTGCCAAAGTCGCAGACACAATCATGGTTGTTCTTGATGGAAATTTTAAACCCAAAACTACGCCATTGCAATGGTGTCAACAGGTCTGCTCTTTTGTTCCAGTTTAACTTGTGCAAATTTTTACAGTCACCTTCACTCGTATTCTCACAATAAGTCGACTATTATTCATCAGTTTAACAGGGTTCCAAATTGTAAAAATAGTGTGGTAATTTAACTTAATGTGAAGAAGTAAATGTAGAAAATTGAAGTTTGTAATTGTCCATTCCTTTTCCACATGCTTTCCTGATTTATCTTAATTTTTTCTTACCTTCATCTTTTTTTTAATTAGCTCCATATTTGCCCTACTTCCTATTTCGTTGTAGTCTTCTGTCTTTAGATATCCAAAACAGCGGTTAGGTTTGATTCATTAGTCAAAGAGGTGAATATCTTGCTTTGCAGTTTTCATCTCATAAATCTACCGCCAGTTCGTTGTTGTCGCGTGCTGCAGCAGCCATTGCTGTTTCAGAAGTTGCTTCGTCCCTTATTTCTGTTGATTTGGAGCGCATTCAACAAATTACCCAGTTTCTCATAACACGGATTACAGGACAAGAAAAGTTAGTATTTAAGATATATCATATTTATAATAATAATTGGTATTTGCTGCTCTTGATTGATGATGTAAAAACGTGATGAAAAAAATCATTTCGAATTTCCTTCTTCCCAGAGCAGGCAAATCGTCCATAATTCAATTCAGCTCTGCTATTGGACTTGGAATTCTCCTGAATCGGCTACAGCAACAAGGCTTCAATGACGTCATAGGGCAAGAGGGATATTTTTTGTGTGCAAGAGCTTTGCATGTACTGGAAAGAACAGTTTACGACACAGAATTATGTAACAGGTTAGATTGTTTCATAAATGCTATCTTTTTAACATATATGAGGCAGAAATATGGTTTATATATTGCTATAGAATTCTGTTGTTCTTGTCCCATTGCCTATTACTATGAAAATGTCGTGCTACAGTTGTTAACCAGTACCATAACTGTTATGAAAGTCTTGTGCATGTTCCAACTCATTAAAATTAGCGACAAATTTCCTGCCATCCCCAGTGATCTTCACCCTAGCCAAGACTGTCGTCTCTAGTCTGTTTCGTCAAATAATACTTACCAGCGCAATTTTACAAATAAATTTGTTAAGAAGTCATTAGAAAGAAAGTTTGGGTCTTCATCAGAATCGAGCTCAAAGTTGCTGTGCCTAAAACCAACTATTATTCTATTGAGCCAAACGGTTCAGTTTCACAGCCAAACCAGTTGTTTCTTCTTTTTCGACTTTATTCCTTTGTCAGAGCCATTTAGCCATAGACATTTTAATTCATAGAACAAAGTCTCACTGGAAGTAAATTTCCATGAGTCTGTATTTCATGTGGAAATAGTAAACAATATACAATTAAAAAGGAATGACATCAAAATAGAAAACAAGAGATTTCCTATGTAAAAACATGCATGTGGCAAAAAGTGCTGCTATCATGCAGATACCATGTATGAAATCAACTGTGCTTCGACGTCTAAGGTTTCACACCTTTGAACATGTTAGCATAACATGACAAATTCTATAGTAATTTTTATAATTCACATAATTAAAATGCGTCTTATTCACTTTCTGTACTAAAATTAAAACTAGTCAAATAAATTTTCAGAGCAGGGCGTATCACGAAACATTGTGAAATACGTAATTGAAATGGAATTTCACGAAATGCTCCCTATTGAAGGTTCCCATTTCTCTTTGAATTGTTACCATATCTATCGTTTTTTACCCTGAAGTTTCCATATTGCGCATTTCTTATTATAATCTTTGTAGAGCTTTCTCTTTCAAATCTGCAAACCTTTCCCCAGAAAGCTTTGACTGTGGACAGGAATACACAGCCCCGGTAAAGCATTAATATCAATCATGACAAAGGCCTTGTTGATATACAAGTTAAAGTGAGTTTTCTTCATTTGCACAGGGAAGGCGCCGTTTTTGGATATGGCCTAGCCTTGTGTGCAACATTCACAGAGAGTTCAAAAGATTCTAGAGTTTATGCCATCGCTGCTTATAACAAATTAGCTGAATTTGTAAAAAATCTGGATCTACATGAAAAACCGAGTCTTTTAGATGAGGTAAGACATAAAAGTTTTCATTTTTTAAAGAAGGCCAGACGAAAACAGAAATACACTAAAGTATATTAAGAAGGAATTTGTAAAAAATTTGATGAAATATGTAACATTTCAAAACTTATGATTTAATTGGTGAATTTAAAATGTTGGCGAACCTTTGGAGAACACTGTTTTGATCTTTGATCTTTGAGGTTCTTTGAGCTTTTGTTGTGTATTATATAACTGATCTATAAATGTTTGATACCTGCCCTTAGTATCTTAGCACAATTTGAAAACTTTTTTATGCTATTTATTTATAGACCTAGATATCCATCTCAACGGCCTATGGATCCGCCATTTTCTCGCCATATACGACAAGATAGTCAATTGGCTTCTTTGATCTCCTCGTATTTCTGATGCATGTCCATTTCTTTACAGGGATTCTATTTTGCTTTAGCGGTTTCAACTGTTAGCGGCTTTTCTGCTGATCTGATCAAGGCTAGTGTCGTAGCTGAGGCCTTGGATGTCATAAATTCAGTTCGTAAAATGCACCCAGCGGTATGCTTTATAGAAATTATATTCAATGCATAGTATATGATGGTAATACATAACTTCTCGAAGACGTATTGAAATATTGTATATAAATATGTATTTGTCTAGTGTAAAGCTAGAAATACATTCAGGGGAACCTTTTAGGCTCCAGAGATTACGACGCCACATTTAATTTGTATACAGTACTTGATATTAAGAGTGAAAAGTGGTGGTGATGTTTTTTAAGTTAGTGATGGCTCCAATGCTTTAGGGCTGTTCTGCCTGTAGATTGTGTCTGTCTCTGATTTTACTGTTTTTCGTAAAAGCTTCGTTAAATGCCAATTGTTATTCTATACTTTTTATGTTAAGTTTTTATGTTAAGTTATGTTAAGTTCTTCATCATCATCATTTAAAGTTTAAAGAAAAATACTGTGTCTATTATATATCTGTTCCATATCTTACATTCTCAGAGCTATGTATTGCAAGCTGCGTATGGTATGCTGTTGCAGGGATCCTTGTACTCTGGCTTAAGCCAGACGAAAAGTCTTGTAGAAATTGCAGTTGATCTTTGGCTTCAAGACATGACAGATCAGGTTTCGTTTTTGTTATTCACAAGTAGTTATCTTCATTAGAGCATCTACCTTAAGACTACATTATGCAGTATTTTCAATGGCTCATTAAAATTATGTTTTACGAAAGTTAATTGCTGTATTTTGTGAAAGCAGTTGTGGATAGAAGTAGACGATATTAATTTTTAACTTATTTATTTCTCATTTGAAAATACTTACTTGCCAAACTTAATCTGCAGCCTTCTTGCATAACTTAGTATCTTACCTTAGCTCACCTAGAATCTCAACTTTCTAAAGACTAACTAACCATAGTTTAATGCAATCCTGAGGAAATTTCTGTCTCTGGCTCTTGAAAACAAGATATCTAATGTAACTTTTTAATCATGTTGTAGAAAAAGGCAACAGAAGAGCGAACTGCTTGTGTCTATGGCCTTTTGAACACATTTGGATGCAGTTCATTTCTTTTCCAGGTAGTTTTTTCTAAACAATCTTTTGGTGGTACAAAACTTGATAATGGCTTGGAAAAAAGCAAACCTTTAGTAAACTAAAGCTTTTCGTATGACACTCCTCAGAGATTAATACGTCAGAACATAGATCAAAACTCCAAGCTAGGAAATATATATACCCAGTTGTGGATATGGTGTTTTCTGATTGGCCTATTTCGATCCACAACTGGGTATATATATTTCCTAGCGCAGAGTTGTCGGTTTATGTTCTGACGTTTTAAACTCTGAAGAGTATCAGACGAAAAGCTTCAGTTTACTAAGTAGTTTTTTTTCTAATAGCATTTTCATCCCAAGCTAAATACAGTAAAGCGTCCATGAATGGACATCCCCAATGATATAAGCCCCAAAAAAGAGACAAATAGTTTTGTCCCAAAACGGCTGACCTAAGTTGCAAGTCAATAGAAATAACATCTAGGCACCTTTTGTTGTCTTGTTCCAGTTTGATCAGCTAGATGTCTTCGATGCTTCTTTAAAGAACAAATTGGCAGTTGTTGTTAAGACGCTTCAGCAGGTAAGTTTATCTTGAATACGATTTCAGTACGTTGCAGGTTCTTTACGCTAAGAGACCAAGTAACCTTTATTAGATTACATTTTGCATTTTTAAGGGGGCTTGATAATTAAAAAGAATTAGAGTTTGATGAAGTTTCGTATAAGTTTGGTTTTTTTTATGATATCTGCTTGCAGACATAAGCAACCAGGATTGAATTCTGTGCTTCTCCTATGCCATCAGAATATGGTGTAGCGTTCGTAATCAAGTCCAATAAACGAATTAGCAAAATGTCACCAACGGAAAGCAAATCACTACGAAATTCAACAATGCATTTTCGAATGCCTGACCTGCGTAAGGGTGATCAGATTTTTTATATCTTTTTAGTTAGTAGAAATAACTGAAGAGTCGTCATTCTGCATCCATTGCTGCAGACTGCTTGGATTACTCCATCTTGTCTACCTTGGAGGAACGCAACGACAATCTGCCTGTGAGAATGTACAAGTTTATATGACACCTTCCGAAGTGATAAGTCATGTTCAACCATGTATTACAAAATATCTCTTTCGCACTTTTAAACGTTCTTATGACCGGTGTCCATAGCACCCCCCCTCATTTCCTTGTAGTTCAAAATTTTTCCTTCACGGGGTTCCTTGCACAATTTTCAAATGTAATGATGAATGCATACCTGTCAAGCTTCATTTACACGCTTTCTATTAATGAGGTCTACAATCCTGGACAAAAATAGTTGAAACTTTTCTAGAAAGCTTAATGTATTCTCTTTCCTTTCAAAATATACTTTCCCTCCTCCGCCGATTCAATGTCGGATGCATGTTTTTGAAGCACTAATGATAAAACTACCAATCAAACATTGATTCGGGGGAAAGAGGACAATTCAAATATACAGGGTCAACACATTAGGTAGGAAATTGCAAACATTTACTTTTGTCTCAATAATTGAGTCCAAAATTGAAAGCCCGAGCAAGTTAAGACAAAGCTATTGTTTTTCAATTTTTGTTCAAATCATTTTGAGTTTCATTCGTCAAATATGATTGATTGCTTACTCGGATTCAGTTTACATTCATTTTATTTTTCAGTGCCTGGCAACTATAATTATTTAACTGAATCAAGTTTACTTCGATCCCTGTTTGACTGCCTTGTCGAAGCAGGGAAATCAGGTGAGTTTTGTTGTCAAAAATTACCAGGTATAAAAATGAGCTAGTGCAAGAAATATGCTGCCATTTTTCTAGATTTGCTAAGATTTTAGAATTATAGTTATTCGTATTTTATATTTTTCATGCAATAATTTGAAAGCGCTGAATCTTTGTCTATCAACCGTGCTGTAATGAAATGTCCAAGGTGCCACAGTATAGTGTAACATTGTATCTATAGAAAGAAGACAAGTCATTGATAATTTTTATAGTATGGTTTGTCATTTTATATTACTGAAGCGTATTCCATTCAATGAAACTCAACTGTTAACGATCTTGAATCTAAAAATTAATCATAGGTAGCATGTGTTGTTTGATACTGAATCACATTTGTTACTAATTAACTAACAAACTGATAATATGTACATTGGTGTACTCTGGTATACCTGGAAGGTTTGATTTAATAAATAGATGTAAGTTTGAATTCTGATTTGATTACATATATTGAGAATTTGCAGCCATAGAAAGTATTGATAAAAAGTAAAAATCATCTATTAATAAGTGTTGTTTTACAAGATTTCAAATTGCATAGTCTAGATGTAGTTTTTTATTTTATCTTTTAAATCAACTTTCATCACTCAAGACCGTAAATGAAAATCGACTTCTGTTGAGATATTCATTATTTTTTAATAATATTTTGAAATACCTCTGACAATGTTTTTCTTTGCGTAGGCCCAAACGGCAGATTCTCATCACAAGCTGTGAATTCAATAATCCACCCACTTATTTCCACCTCCGCAATGAAACTGCCTCCTGTCAACTGGGCCTTAGTACTCAGCCCGCTTATGAAACTTGGCTTCGGTAGGTGAATAATCCATGAGAATGCATGCACAGATTTCTTCTACCTGTTACGACCCATTGATATGAAATTCAGTCAATTTTTTAGCTTCATCGTCAAATTTCATATATGAACTGTTTTGGGAATTTCCAATGCACTGTGTAGTGCAGTGCAGTGCAGTGTAGTGCAGTGCAGTGCAGTGCAGTGCAGTGCAGTGCAGTGCAGTGCAGTGCAGTGCAGTGCAGTGCAGTGCAGTGCAGTGCAGTGCAGTTAGCTATGTGGCAGCATATTTATTGCTTGAGAGTTGATTTTTTTGGCTAGAGACTATTACAACTTGATTCTCTAACACGCTACACATTTAGTTTGCAATGTAAAGCAAGTTTTCTGCTTATTCAAAATATTGCCTTGGAAGAACACGTAACCAGCAATCAAATAAACTAGAAAGCAGTTTAATGCATTTTTCTCTTTCGGTTGGTAACTTTGTATGAATGTAAGTTTAAAAACAGTTACAAAGATGTTAGAGCTCTTAGATGTAAGCGAAAAATTTCCGTAATTTTAAGTCAATGTTTCGACGTTATGATGTTTTCCGTTATATCAAAACCCTTTGAAATAATAAATATTTCTTGCTTTGTTCCACATTTTTTTATCTTTTTGTAATAAGGTCTTTGAACCTGAGCCAAAATTCAAGACAGTCCCAAATCTGTGTTTGATTATCAGGAAACAGACCTGTAAAGAAAACTTGCTCTCCATTTGATGTTAGCTTATTTGAATTTTTGCATTGACAGCTTATCTGCAATTTCCTTTTTTCTGATTTTTCTGCACAGATAAAGAAACAAGGCGTCTTTGTTTCAAGTTTGCTGTTCTCAACATTTCTTCTTCTGCCACCATCCCCACCTGGCTGTTATCATGGATGAATCCTTCAGTTTTTCTGTCTCTTGAGGTTTGTTAGCGGTTTTTTCCAGTGCCCTACCTTTTTCATATAGGTTTAGATTACACATAACGAGGACACGTTAGCTAAAGAGAACAAAAGAACTGAACTCTATTTCTCATCGGTGATAGCTCGATATTGTTGAACATTATTGATGTTCGTCGAGATTGTTTGAATTCGAAAGCAAGCATGTCCAAAACAGAACGTGCACTCGATTTTATTACTTGAATAATTTCAATTTATTGTAAAGGGAGGGCAAGATCTTAGAACGTAAAAGTGACGTAGGTCTCCCTCGCATAAAAGGGACTAGGAATTGCAACTGCCTTAAAAAACCGTAACGTTTCTTCATTCCTCGATCGTTGAAATGGTGCCAGAATTTCCCTGCACAGTCTATTGGGTATGTCCATTCTTGATTGAGACTTTGATTTAGAGGATCCTTCCGCCATTGAGAATTGAATTACGATGGCATTGGGATTGAGCTAATCTTTGAACCGACAGCCCAAACCGAAATTTGTTTACATGGTGCTGAAAGTAATCGTACTTGCAACTGTATGCATATTTGCTTACATAATGGTACATGTCCCAATTAATTGTAGCTACTGTATAATTTTGCAAGGTTGTCAACTCAAAAGTCAATAAAGTTTTTTGGCAGTGATTATTCCTCCTCTTCCAGATTGAATGCAAGCAAGAAATCTTAAGCAGCATCAATCATATCATTAAATTTATTCCAATAAACAAAGTGAAAATGGTGGCAAAAGATATGATGCTCAAAGCCTTTCTAGAGCCAGTGAGTATTCTTTATTTAAGTGTTTGTGAAAAAATTTCCCATTTTAGCAAATCTAATAAATCGTTCTTAGAACAGAAATCAACACATCGAACATCATAGGTCGTGTAACTTTTTCCAACCGATAATTTTAAACTGGATCTTTTTGTCTTTGTATAGGAGTTGAAAGTTTTGTTAAAACGTTTTGCTAAATTCTATGTTTTCTGTATGAAACATGAAAAACCACGAATGATCTGGGCCCAAATATGTATTGAATTTGAAAGTATTTTTGACTTGCCTTTTTGCTGGCGCATTTTAGGATGCCACTGAAAGCCAGAAGCTGGCGGTGTTAGCTAGCATGAAAAAAATGGCCGAGTTTCCGAATCCTGTCCAATCATGCCTTCTTTGTGTCAAATGTGCTCTACAAAGAATAACTGCAAATGAAGATGCAATGAAGGTATCTATATTTAATGTTGTTTTCATTTTTTCGTATTGCCAATTCTTTATTAGTTTGACTATCTCTAAAAATAAGTTTATTAAATTTATTAGCTATTAAGTCCGATGTGCATTCATCGTCTTCTTTTATCATCCTGTGAATTGATACATTTCCAACTATTCATTCCCACTATTTGATTAGTTTTAAGTATCAATCTGAATATAGTACACTGCTAAGAATTAAAGCGCAAATGCAAGCAGAAACTTGTACCCACGTAGATCGAAGGAATGTGAGAGTAAAAGTGACGCGTTTGATTGGTTCTAGCTTTGATTAATCTCGATTTAATGACACAGATTTATTTTTTCATGAATAGTGACTACTCTTTATCTCCGTTTTTCCCCTTTTTTCATTTTGGATTTTACACTTTTATTCGCACTTTGGTTTTTTAGTTTTTACCTTCTATGCCTATAAAATCATTTACTTTTTCACAAATGTTGAAGAATGTTCTGATTTTTTTTACGAAATATTTTGAAAGGACCATGAAAATATCAAAGGCATTGCAGACTGTGTCCTGCGACTCCCGAATGAGCTTCAGCACGATTTTTTGAACAATATCCAGGTAAAATTATTTTTATTTCAGTTTTTCTTGTAAAACAACCTGGCCTTCGTATTTTTCCAGTCCACTGTCAAAGCATTAGTGGATGTATTTGCATTTACGCGATACAAGTGGCTAAGTGTTTTAAAGCTTATTTTGCCTCTTTGCAGCCATTTTTCATATATTGGTGATTAGAATGATATCAAAGTCGAACGATTATGTAAAATAAACGTTTTGAAGAATAAATTAATCTACCAATGAGTTAACGCGAATAAAAGAGCTGGGTGAAGAGTAAATGGGAGAGGAAAGAATTTCAGAGGAAAAATGAAAAGGGAAGGTAGAAAATTGACTAAAACGAGAGAAAGAATGAAAAATAGAAAGAATAAAAGAAAAACACAAGAAACTAGAGAAGAGAAAAAGTTAATAACGAATGAAAGATTGAAGATTAATGAATGAAATAATTTAATATATAGATATCTGATAAAATAATAAGCAAAGGAAACCAAATTGATACAAATTAATGAAAGCTAATGAGAATAAAGAATGCTATGCATTCTTTTCCACATTTTACTCAAAGCCTTGGCGAAGTCTGTAAATCTGAAATCCATGCATTTACGATTTTTTCAATATCAGCATCATTTATTGAGTTTGTAGCCGTTGCATTTTCTCTGCCTGAGCCGTCAACGCTTCCTTATCAATTTTATCTACTTAAATCTTGTTTTTATGATGCGCACAGTAGATAATTCCTGTGAAGGCGAAATTACCTTTGCAGCTGAGTGAACAAATTTCCCATCTCTATGCCACTTGAATATGTTAACCGTGTGAACAACTCAAGTCTCGGTCTGCATAATATGTTCCATCTTTCATCCTGCATTCTGGCTTGTTTGATATTTTATCAAAAATTACCCAAGTTAATTAAAGACTAAGAGGATATTTTAAAATTTCCTGACAATTTCTTGTAATATTCGTTGACAATTCCATATACCTCTTTTCATTAAATAACTTACTAGGTCATTGAACCCCAATGACCTATGATTAAACAGGAATTTTACAGCCTACTCAAATTCAAGCACAAAACTAACGCAATTTCAAGAAGCAATCATTCCCAAAGATTTAGAGCATGGAAATATTTTCTCCGAACACATATTAACAACAACCGTATCAAAGTACATGCTAATTTATGATAATACCATTCGGATATTAATTTATGTAAAAATTGCACAAATGCTACTTTTAGGACCTTTTTGATCATGATGTTCATTATACCTGTTATTGCAGACAACGGAACATATTATCAGGATTGAGTCAGCTATGGTTGCTTATTTTGGCTCAAGATTGAAGACCATGGAAAGAGCCTTTGAGCTTTTCTTAGGAGGTAAAGGCCCTGTTTACACGGTACCTAAATCATATACAGTTGAACCTCCATCAACGGACACCTCTATACAACGGACACCTTCAAACAACGGACAGACATTTGAGTCCCAAAACAAAAGTTATAAAAAGATGACACCTCCATACAGCGGACACCTCTCTATAACGGACAATAACATTGGTCCCACCGTTATATGGAGGTTCCACTGTAGTATCAAATTAGAATTAAATACCGAATTTGCTGCTCTCCCTTTCTATTTTACAAAATGAGACCACATAATTTTTAATGTAGCAATTCACTTGAATGAATTCGATTCACTTTCACTCTGGAGCCTCCTATTAAAGTCCTGGTTTCGTACAGCCCCTTTGCAAACAATAGTCTATGCTCTGCAGCGCGGAAGGTGGCCAGGACGTTGCTTTGTGAATAGACGTAGACGTATCGAGAAATTGATTCGATATCGTGTGCACAGCCTAATTTTCAGTAGGCAATCGTGTAAACAGATCCAGGATCTTGGTATCCACGGCGTTAAATATTACACCACTGTTTAATTCAGAAGCCAATATCATAGATAGGTATCTTTAGAATTTTTGGATATCACCTGGAAACCTTTCAACGAATTAATGTTATATCTCGAACATAATTTAGTTAAGGGTCTAGAAATGAATGTGTGTTTTCTCGATAAAGTCTATTATTGATTGGCTGCTTATACAAATAGGTTGTTATTTTGTTTCTTATCTCATCAAGATTACAGACAAGGAAATATATGTAGATCCTGAGTGCAGCTCTTGGAACTATTTTGGCCGCGTGATACTGAAATAACCAAAGTGATTGTTAAGCTATCACCACGGAATATTACAAGACATTATTTGATTGTAACTTATTCTCAAGCAGAGGTTCAGACAATATTTATTTTTGTGAATAAACATAAAATGTTTGCAAACTGAAACATTAAATTTTGAAATGCCCTTTCAGTTTTTTGGTTGAATAAGATCATGATACGCGATATTATCACAGCTGTGTTAAACTTTTTATGTAAGGTACTTTGTGTTTTGTAACCTGCATTTCTTTATATTATATTTTCTCGTGTTCAGGTAGACTGAATTTGAAATCTCTGTTGAAATTTAGATAGAACAAGCTGGGCTGCTGAGAAAGGTGGCCAGTTGCCCCAGGGCCTCAAGATAGGGGGCCCCAAACAGTAATGAATTCCATTTTAAGAATGGAATTAATACAACGTAGCAAAAGTATGCCTTGATGTAGAAATTCGTTTTAAAAGATTGCAAAAAGAGACTGCAAGAAATATTCTGAAATTCTTTTTAAGCTAATCTGAAGTGTTTGATACCAAAAATTTTCTGCTCGATCTACTCGCAGCAGTCCTTCGGTCTTGCCCAAGGGCCTCTGAAACCTCTCGGCGGGCCTGAGAGCAAGTATCTATGTGAATTTTTGTTTTTTAGAATCAAGACTATTACATCTTTTCAGCTAAGACATGGGCAAATTTCGTCTTTTTTTTATGATTATGATTGTTATTATTTCTAAACTGTCTCATCACAGATCCAGCAAACATCAGCCACTCTTCAATGTTGTCAATAAAAATTGCACTGCAGCGTCACTTTCTAAGAAGTTTGACATCAAAAGAGCGTGACGAAGAGGTCATGTGGCTTCTAGAGCAAATGGGGAAAATAAACAAGCTGATAGTAAACAAACTGGTAAAACATTAATCAGCTCCTTCATGGAAAAACCATATACAATTGAGTTTATGTTTAGTTTATTTTCCAGTTCCGAGATCCTTTCCTTTTTCCAGTTTTACCTTCCTGTTCACTTTCCTATTCTCCTTCTTCCGGTTTTTCTTCTTCCTATTCTCATCTTCCGGTTGTTTCTTTTCCTGTTCTTTCGCTTCCTGTTCTGTTCTTTTTCTTCCTGTTCTTCTTCCTATTCTCATCTTTCTGTTTTTTCCTGTTCTTCTTTCGGATCTTTTTCTTCCTATTCACATCCTCTGTTATTTTCTTTCTGTTCTTCTTTCTGCCCTTCTTCCTGTTCTTCTTTTTCCTGTTCTTCTTCATTTTCTTTATCCCAATGTTTTTCGTCACGTAGTCTTATTATCTTTTCTTCGGTCCTTTTTCGGGCCTTTAATCATCAACCATTTCCAGCATTCTCGATGTTACTGGATTACTTTGAGAACCTATGAGTCACTTTTTAGAGCTAGCTAGTGTTCTGTAATACAGAAAAATACGACACCGTTGTCATCGATTCTGACTTGTTGATTTCAAGTCATGATGCATTGTGTTTTAATGATTTTTTGTCGTAAAATTTATCAAATGGGGGAAATTGGATATCAAGAAACACGTTCTCGAGTTTGATTTTGACTATTTCATAAAACAGTGTAAGCTAAATGTTTGTAAATCAAGAAACTTGTGAAAACTTTCTGAGCTGCGATTGTGGATTTAATTAAAGCACAATATTTCTATGTTCTTTTGAAAAATCCTTTTTTTGGTAGGACGAAACTTGCCGCAGCTTACTCGAAATTCTGGCCTGCACGTTGGCAATATGGTCTTCATCTGGCATTCAACTGCCATTAAAAATGCAATCATGTGACAAAAACTACGACTTGGCATGTTGGGAGTTGTTTGGGCAGCAATTAGAATCGCTTTTGTTGACTCCTTCGTGGCAACACTTGCAAGAGAAGGTGAAGGCCAGATGTTTTGATTATTGTTATCCATGGGAAAATATTTTTGTCTATCATTTGTAAATCGACGTATTATATGTTTTTAACTCATGGTAATTCAATGCGAGAAACCTTATGTTTAAGACTGTATTTTTTATAGTTTTTGTTCATTCGTTTTCTCTTAATCATTCACTTAACATACTATCTTCTTTTCATAGACTTTTCGTGCTTATTCTATTGATTTAAAATGCTGCTGATATTAAGATTGCATATGATTATTTATGCATTTTCTTATATGCAGTATTCAAAGATTTGTTCTTCATTCCTTTTTCATCGCTATAAATTTTGTTTATTCATCTGCTATCCTTTCTAATTTATTGTATGCTAATCCTTATGAATTTAATAATTTTATTTCAAAATTCGTTCTATTTAGATTTTAGAGTGGTTGATAACGAATGCAGAGAATGTCTCCAACATGGACAGAAGTAAATCCATTATGTCTTTGTTAAAAGGTATATTTTTAATGTTTAATTAAATGTGAAGCGGCGAACGGGGAAGTAAGACTACTAAATTTACCATGTCAATTGATCGAGACTTCAGAAACATCTCAATGCTTAGTTAAAGTCAAGATATATAAAAAATTCATATAAACACACATTTCTTGTCAATTATTCACCACCTGTTTTGCGTTGCTGCCACTCATATGATACGGCTAAAACTTATTAAGAATATTAATTTTGCGCTTATCTTGAATGTCAGCGTAGAAGTACGATCAAGTAGCTGTTGAATTAATCTTTTTGGTTTCCTTTTAATTCTAGACATTTTAACGAGTTTTATGTCGGGAATCAATAAGAAATTGCATCTTTAGATGTCGAAACAGTTGTATCCTAAAGTGACGTAAGACGAATTCAAAAGGAAGAGGGATTCAATAATACTCTGGGCCCTGCTCACACCTACTTATAACAAAACCTTATTCAACTACGTCCATTTTCTCATTGATCAGAGAGTAACATCTTCTTTTTCAAAATTTAATGAAGCAGGAATTTTTTCTGGGAAAGAGAAATTTTCAAATTTTCTAGTGCGTGGTTTTAGCTCACAGGACATTTTTGAAAATAGTTGACTCAAAGTCAGATCAGGAGGGATAAGACAGACAAGTCTTTAGACTTTTATTTTAAAGGGCTATTAAAAAATGCTACATCTTTTCAA
Source organism: Rhopilema esculentum (assembly GCF_013076305.1). The sequence continues at coordinate 7,714,281 of NW_027019384.1, forward strand.
AATTCTATTCCAATCCTGATAAAAGAAGACTTTTGACATAGGGCTAATAGTCTTGAAAGTTCTCCTGAAAAACAGTTTGTAAAAACACTATTTACCCACTATTGACTATAATTATTGGTTGCAACGTGAACCGCCTTTAGAGTAATATTTGACAATTCATGGATCAACTTTTATTAAAATAAGAGAAACGCTGTTTAAAATATTCTTTGCTAATAAAAGTAGTTAGGAGACATTTAATGTCAGTTAGTTCTTGAATTTTCTGTCTTGTCTATTGGCTGTCAAGTTTTTTATGAAACATAAAACGAAACGGATACCCTGCTGTACTTTCATTTTTAGCAACATTTCCATCTTCTACTGAGAAAAGTTTTGACGATTCCTTTTTGTTTGGAGTTTCCTGGCCTTGTAATCAGAGAAACCAAATATGTTTTTGGTATCGCAAAATTAGTAGCATACAATGTTTTTGCTATTTCTTGCCATCTTCAAATTAGATAAACCGCTCTGAATTGTATTTTACCAGCTGCGCACGGCAGACGGATCCATTCGTTATGTCTGATATTTTATCCCAACATTACAGGTTGTGCTAGAATTAGTATCCTGTATGACATATAGTATTCTTTTGAATAATTTTTTATATCATGGAAAGGTTATACCATGGCATATCATAGATATCTCTTAAATTGTTGTTAGTAACATTGCATAGACATCGGCCTAGTTAGGGGACTAAATCCCACGTTGTTCATCATCATAAGCATTGCATGCTCTAAAGTCATAAAATTGAAACCTCAAAATCTGCAAATTATGGTGCTTTTTCTGCTTTATTCGATTCAATTTTCTGAATCTTTAAGCATAGTTGGACCAGATTACTGTGGGTTCCTCTTGAACGTTTTTGCTAATATAAGTTTGTTTTGTTTTAGGATCAATTATTCATTTGAGCAACACTGAAATTTGGAAGTCCCGAGGACTGTGGGTTAAATCTATTGAATGTTTAGTAAAGATTTGATAATTACATGTTCATTAGCAGAAATTGTTTTCCTTGTGGTTTCAGGTACCAATCTTAGTGCTAGAAAGTGTTTTCATTAGATGGTTGATAAATTTGACTATATTGAAGAGATATTTTCACGAAAAGTTTTCGTTTTCTGTTGTCCACACTATACGGTGAGCTTGTCTTCACGAACGGCTCTGAGTGTTCTGCCTGCTCGTGATATATGCAAAGATAAACCTGTTGCCATTTCTTTAAAATGTTAATTAAGTTTTTGCTGAAACACACTGGACACAAACGCGAATGTTCACACAGTTTTAACATGATTTCTACATCAATATGTGACTTGACTCTTCTCTGAAAGTCGGCTTTACAGTTTATCTTGTTTAGGTCTATTGGTCGTTATTCTAAGCATCCAGCTCTCATTACGCTGATCGCAGTTTTGTGGCTAAGTAACAATATCAGATGTGTATAAAAAATTAAGCAAGTATCAAGAATAAAAATAGGTAGAAGAATCTGCACAGAATTTTACAGTAAGCTTCTTATCGAATAATACTATTTGATTAATAACCTAAAAACGGACTTGTACGCTTAGAACCTCTCTTCTCTCTTTCGCGCAGAGTTGGAAGCAATTAATTTTGATACTAGAAATGAGAATATTTCTAGTAAATAAAAAATGCATGCTTGTTCAGAGATCTTTCAAACGTTTCTTTCAATTTCACTGTTAATTCATTAATAGCAGTCCTTCTGCCCCCATTCATGCCCTCCCTTGCCACCTTGGTGCCAGGTTTGTCTCCATGCCAGATGCTCTATGCCACATGTCTCCATCTTTCTTCTCAATCAGGCTAGACATTAAAATCTTTAATCAAGTTTTAATTTTTTTTAAATTTATCATCATTTAAGACGAATAAAGCTGCATTCGTATAGGTTTTGATTTCGCTTTTTATTACACAAGTCGCCTTTGCAAATTTATTTCAAGTCTATTTTTTAAAAAACTGGCGACAGAAATTAATTGCTATCAGTCAAAAACTATGCAAAGTCATGCTAAGGTATGTTTTGATCTTTTTTCCTTGCACTTTTCTTGTCATTTTCCGTTTGAAAACTTTTCATTGTGTATTAAACACCGCCATGTGATAGACGCCACCCTTTTTGAACATCGTATCCAAATTTGGATTTTGTATCAAACGCCGCCGCGTTCTTTAGAGGAAAAACGGTATACCACGAGAAAAAACGGTATACCATGAAGAAGATCCGCTGTAAATTTATTTTGTCCATGGTTGTTTTGTCGCATTATAAAGTACAAGATTTTTAGCGAAGGCGGGTTAGCATGTTTTTTTTGTATCTCAGCTCTAAATATCGAAGCTGCTAGGCTGAAGCATGTGGCTTTTGTACTAAACGATGCTTACGTACAACATATGGTAAATGTCAGGAAAATCCCGTTTTCTTGACACTTTTTGTGAACATAAATACGAAATTCTTGTGACTGATTTCCAATTCCATTGGAAAGAGGTGCTGTCTTCTAGGCCAGCCGGTGCTTTGATATGAGAAAATATGGTGGGTTCACTTCTTCTCACCTACTCAGAATACAGCGTATCAAAAATAGTCAATCGATTGTTACCTCGGAATGAATCAATGATTTCGTTAACAAGTCATTAGCCAGCTGTTCCTTTTAGGAATGAATAAATAAGAACTGCATTAAAGCCATGAACAGTACAATCACAGACTCCAAAGCTTTGCTTGGCTGCTTTCTGTCACCAGGGAGTTTCAACGTAGTCTACCTGTTGCTGTTGTCTAGCCGTAAGTAGCAATAACGTTTTTCCGTTTTATATAATTACTGCTTTTGTTGTTAAATAATTTTTACAGCACGTGTCAAATAGTATTAATTTCATGCATTTGATCAATACTGAGACACTTCTTTCTTCCTTACTTCTACACGTTTGTATACTGGTTGCGTTATACCAATTTTCCGAACGCTTCCCAATCCATGGAATTTTGATCAAAGCCATTCGAAGTTCTTCAAGATTCAATGTTCACCAATAATTTGCTTTTTCGTACCACCAAATGTTACGAAAAGGAAACATTTAACAAGAAAAAATCCTTAAAAATGGTTTATCTCTTTATATATTTATATATTTTATCTTGTTAGTTACATAAATCGAAATTTCAATACCTTGGGCTGTGTCAGAAATTTTTGTAGCATTGGGTTGCTTTGCTCTGTAACAGTTTTTGGTTATTTCGTCGCATTGTGAGCAAATATAACTACAAAGCCTATATTGAGCAAAATATAGATCAAAATTGTGTTGACTGTTGATCACAAAAAAATTCCCAAAAATTCTAAGTGTACCGAAGTGTGAAGTCATCAAAAATTTTTTTTTTAAATTTCTTAATTTTGACTAACTAATCTCTGGATATGTTAAATCAGACAGGAATGCTCAAAAATTGAGGTTATATGGCCGATAAAAGATTTCAGGTTTGCTAATAGAATACTGTTGCTTATGTAGCAAAGCTCAGCCAATTAGTAACATATTCAGCTGATTTCAAAAATTGAAAACGTTTTCAAATATATTTTTTGTGACATCATCACTTTGGTAGTCTATTGATTTGAACCTGCATTGCATTAAATACCAATCTTTTTTGGCTAATGTTCTGACAAGGGAGAAATGAGAGTTGAATTTTTAGAGGGCTAACGACAATAGTTTCGAATTTCCAGACAAACTATAGCCCTCTCCCCTCCCCTCTCAGCCATTTCACCTTGTTTTATGTCAAATTCCGGGTATCAAGAACAGTGATGATGATGGTAAATACCACGGTTGATTGACATTTTTATACATAATCCTATCAATCAAAGAAATTTACTATGCCTTTTCATTACAGAAGTTTCAAAATGGTGCATATGCAAATGATGTTACTGGTTCTGTTTATGGCCTTCGCTGTCCATCTCCACGCAAAACCTGTTTCAAGAGATGAAATGGAGCCGTATTACCCCGACTTTTATGCACACGGTTCCCGTTTTCTCCCAGATTTTGACTTCGAGAGAAATTTTGGTGACATCATTAAGAAGTGGAAAAAAGTTGCTAGCAGCAGGAAACCTGCGATGGCAAAGAGAAATTTTGGTTCTGGCTACATGCACCACAGGCTGGCAACAGCAGGACAAAGCAGGCAGCAAAATTTAGGATCTTTTGGAAACCAATTCCACAATATCTTTGCTGGTTAGACATTTTACTGTTTTGCAAAGTTTGAAGATATCCAGAATTGTAAATCGTTCACAATTATTTATTTGATCAGCTTCAAAGTTTATTTGCAATATATCTAAATCGAGGAACGAAACTTCAACCAAACAACTAGCTGTTTTGTATAAGGTAGCAGTATAATTTGTAGCAGCAACTGTAGCTATCAAGTATTCAATAACAAGACTGTCAGATATTGTTGTGACTTTCTTTGGATTGTTTTCTGCAAAGTCGTTGATCATGATTAACACCTGATTATTTTCCTAGAAGACCCTGTAACCAGTGGCGGCGCCAGCTACTGCCGAGTGGGAGGGTAATGGGCGTGGCCAGTGAGACCACGCCCTAATCGTCTCGTTTCAGTGCTTTGTACCAGGTTAAATTTTCTTAGGAAATATGATCTACCCCTACCTAGTGCTTTTTAACCCGTTTTTAGAAGAAATATGTAGACCATGTTTCGAAAAATATGGGGGGTAATTACCCCCCATATCACCCCCTGGCGCTGCCACTGCCTGTAACAGCAGCCTATGGCATAAAAACGTGTAAGGTCGCATGATATGTTTTACCAAATAACATAAAAGGGTTCAATACTAAATTGTTCTGACAGGCACTATGGCAATGGCCCACATAAGTCATTTCCCTTTAGGTGTGGCTTTGAGTCTTGTTTTGGTAATGCGTTTATAGGTAACAATATTTTATTCAATAAAGATTCGAGATTAAAACAATATTTTATTCAATGAAGTTGAGAGATTCAAAGATACATTTGCCTGATGGTGGCATGAAGTTTCAGGTGAAGCTCGTAAAAGGTGAAGCTCGAAGTTTCAACTGAAAATCTTCAAGCTTGATTCTTTGTCTATCCGTTGAGGCTTTGACTAGCCAATCCATAGCGAGACTAGCAACTAGACAACCAATCAACTTTGAATCAATCAAGACATCTTAGTGTTGCTAGACTGGGTGAATTCTGACTTAAGTGGTGACTGAAAATTCCTTACTGTATACTTGCGACTTTCCGGTCACTTTTTTTAAAATATTTGCGATATTTGGGCAAAAAACAGGGACGCCGGTTATCAATGAACTGAAAAGGTTTCCTATGAATAATTCAAAATGAGTATTGTTTAAAAGCTCTTTGAACTTGATTATAAATGTAATCTAAAATTTCTACAAGAATATGTTTCGTCCAGATCGTCTTTGTTTTGCTTCTTACTAAAAACTCTTTTTGCTCGAATCAACTAACGGTAGGCATGAAACGATATCAACCCAAAGTAGAGAACATAAATGGCCAATCCATAAAAAATACTCTCGTTGATAGACAGACAAATTTGTAAATCAGCTGTCTAGGAATGCTTGGCTCTAGCTATTAACAATTCATTATCTCAACCTGCAATTTATATCTCCATATATCTGATATACTCATTCGATCACCCTATACTCTTGCACAGAAACAATTAACTCTGATCTCTTCTTGATAATGTGTAATGTTTTTTCCATCAATGATATAACCAGGCTAGATTTCCAATGCAAACTTTCTGGAGCAGCGAAGCTTACAATGCAAGGGGGCAATTTCCTCTGGGTCTTTGAGCAAAGAATGGCCCACTGGTAATTAAAACTTTTATGCTGGGAAGTTTAACAATGCTTTACAAGTATAATTCAAAAGTAAGTGAAGAAAATTATATGCATTTTGAATCCATATGAAAAACATTTAGGTTTATTGCTTTGGGTATGAAGGGGGCCAAGTGTAATAGAGAAACTTATTTCATTATAGGTCGGTCTTGTGTTTATGTCTATATTTGTTCATGCTTCTCTTTAGTTAGGATACATTGGCTCGTCACGCGTTAGTTTTTCATGTTTTCCGGTAATGTAAAATTTACATGCCCTTTTACCCTACACAGTTCCTCAGCGTATCCTAATACATTCAACATCTCCTGCTAGTTTATTTACGCATTGCACGATAGATATCGACAATAACACCGGCAATTATTTATGTTAGTTTACTATAATATTATAATACTTCTATAGTTTGTTTAAATTGAAGAGTTATTTTTGGTCTTTTCTCATTATATGCATACTGCATGATATTTTCTTTGTGGAAAGGTCAAATTAAATTATTTATTCACGATTTCAAATTTTGTGTCCCGTGGACTTTACAGATGGATGGACAACCCATTTCCAATTTTTCATTTGCCCATCAGCTTATAACTTGCATCAGAATTCTTTTGTGTCTTTAATTTAATTTAACTAGTTAATGCTGGAAAACGATATTCCCATTGAGTGTAACTATGGTTTGACGCAAAATTTTTATTTGACAAAAGCCAATAGCTTGTGGCTGTTGTTGCTGACATGCAATTGAGGTTACAAGCGAAGCTGTTGTTGATGTTTCTTTCTCCTTACTTTTCAAATTGGAAATGATGCTGCTACAAATTAGTGAATTTAGAACATTTTTTGGTTGAAAAGACACGAATTAGAGTCATGCCGAAAAAGCTATCTACAAACCCAAAAGCAGAGGCTGCAAGAGAAAGAAAAGAAACTAAAAAGAATGAGGAAAGGGACCGTGTTGAAAAGGAGAAAGAAGATGCTCTTTGGAGGGATGGTCATAAACTAACCGCAAAAAAGCAACAGAGAAAGGTTAATAGAACCATTAATTTATGATATGTTTCTCTGAATTTTATTACAGCTAAGAATTTATTACAGATTTAGATCTGTAATTTTTTATTACAGAAATTGCCAACTTCAAAGCTTTGTGAAACAGTGGTACCCTGGCCTTTATCGCCTGGGGGCCCCCAGGGGAGGGAGGGGGTGCTAGCAGAAAAATGGGGTTCCCTGAAAAGATTGGCAGTCTGGTAATGTTCTTATTTGTCTTTCCAGGATAGACTGAACCCCACGTGAGCACAGGGCTGCAAATAAGATAATTTTTCATTGGGGTATCAAGACAAGTTGGACCAACTCACATATGAAATTGACTTTCTCTTCGAAGCCAGTCCAAGCAGATAAACTAAATAAAAATGTGTCAAGATTGTGTTTGGGAAAATTCTGAGAAATTCATTTGGTACCTTGGAGGGAAATTCAAAATGCCAGATAAAATATTTACCTTCCTTTTGCTAAACCTGTACTTTGGGGCAACTAAACAAGTTCAAAACATACATATAACACAAATAACAGTCATAGGGCTAACAAGAGGGTGCCAGGGTAACAAATAATTGAAAGAGCTGATCCAAGCCAGTAAATAGAGGATTCCAGTTACTTATAAGGTTAGAAAATGCAATTTCTAACATATCTTCACATTCACTATGAAACAAGTGAAAGGTGCTAGAAATGCTTTTAAGACTATGTCATTGGCCATTTGATACAAAATGAAGTAAATATTCCATCAAACTTTAAAGAAATATGTTTAAAGGCCAACAAAATGCAACCCTTAAAAAATTAGGCCCAACCCAACTTCCTTGTCAAAATCAATATATGTCCCTTGAAAAAGAAAATTTAAAATGCCTACTTGTTTGAAACATCAGGGACACAGGAGTGACCAAGTGGCAAGGGGACAGGCTTGAGTAAAAGGGCATTTAACCGATAATTTCCAACTTCTACTAATTCTTTCATAGCTGCTGTTTTATTTCAAACTTCTGTAGGCAGAGGCAACTGGGAGAGATTTTAAGCTGCTTTTAGAGAAAATCCTGTTATCAGGACGTGACTGTTGCTGTTTTTTACTTCCAACCACACCCTCATCAATGGTTGTTTTCAACATTGCACTGTTTTTTCTATGCTCTATCTCATGGTTTTATCTTGATTGTCTTGGCCGCATATCGAAGACACCTTTCCTTTTTTTATTTTAACACTCTCTATCTCATAGTCATAAAGAGAAAAGAAAAAAATCAGAAGGGGGGCTATGGCCATGGTCTGAGGTATATTTGGTCTCCAGGGCAACATGACCCATTGTCAGACTTATCAGACTTATAATTTTGATTTTGATACTAACCCCAAAAAGATTGTAAAGCTGCAAACCGTTTCTTAGTTCTAAATAAAATTCAGAGACATTTTTTCAAATTTTCTGAAAACAACCTTAATTGAAATGCGCCTACAGTGTAGAAGTCATGCCTACTCATTCAGTCTTTCAATTATGACTGTAGACTTGGCTTTGACGGCCTGCAGCATGCAGATAAATATCATTAGCTTACAGTGTAAAGGCCCTCTTTCCGTAGCTGCTGCTGAAGCCTCTTTTCTGTTGCTATTAACATCCCGCTTTTAATAGCAAATCATATCAGCAAGTAAAGTACATTGAAATACTCCTTAATAAGAACAAATATTCCTGATAAATACTCATTGTTATTATACAAAACCAAAGCACCATATTTTTCAATTCAATTTAAGTGCAGATTTAAATTTTTGAAGAAACTAACATAAGAGCTTGAGAGTAAACTACATATCACTATGCCAAAAAATAATAAGAGAGCGCTATCTTTCATATATTCAAACAAAGTGGCTGTTGGTGTTGTGTTTATCGTTGTGGTGATGAAAGGATTGTATGTCAGTATGTTGTTGAAACCCCCAGCGTAAACCAGAAACAGCCATATGATTTATTTTAAATGCAATATCCCACAGGAATGGAAGGGGTGACCTGGCTAATAGCAAGTCCCCATATATTGGTTCTGTCAAAACAGCATGATTGGCCACTTAACGTCACACAAGGAGACACAAACAAACGTGGATAACAAAGTTGCTATTAGGATTCACAAACCTAGTAGCAAAATTTCAGGGCTGTGGCTATAGTATTTTTTGCAGCCATCAGATGAATGCATCACAATAAGTGTTGTGACCAGCGTAGGAGGAAAGTCTTTCTTTAAAAGGATAAAATCTGTTTCAAGAGTAGCAGCTTCTGCTTGCTTTACTATGGCTATATCATGCCATATCATTGCAAAATGGCAGGAAAACAGTTAGCTTTCCAAATAAACTGTTTTTGCCAAGGATTTTCCAGTGCTAGTTTCATTTTAAAGATATATGACCAGTAGATTATGAGAGCCTTTGCTGAAAAAATTTGCTTGAGGCTAATATCGCTAATACCGCCCCTGTCTGTAGGTATCTTGATATGGCTATCTTGCAGCATAAGGAATTTTTTTACAAGTTTTGAAAAAAGTTGTCATGAATTAGGCACTACAATCAGAATCTAATATTTATCTATAAAAATGGCTGGTTTCAAGGGCACTTGAATGAAAAGAGCCTCTTTATCCCTCCTATCAAAAGGCAACAGGCCCCCTGTACCCCCTACTTCAGCAAAACTGAGAATCATGAAGTCAAATGTTTTGATTTAAAAGTAATCTGTTTAATATATCCTTTTTGAAGAAACATGATAAGAGCTGGACGCTCTAAACACAGACTGTCTTCAGAGTATGTCTGTGTACCCCATGAGTGCTGTGCCCTCCACACAAAATAATTTAACAGTTAGTTTCCTGACACTCCTCTAAAAAATTGATTAATTTTTGCACCCATGCGAACAGTACAAATGTTTTGTCTGGATAATACAGTACTAAAGGGGCACAAATACGTACCCTGAAATGAGACTTCTTTAGTGGGTATGGGGCGTGCACCACAAGAAATTTTTGAGATAAGGCGTTTTCTTTGTCTCTGCTGGCCTCCTAAAAACCTAATAACCAGACAAATTGATTGTATAAAACTTTTTTCGATTTTTTTGGTGCCCTATGCAAGCTTTGGTGCCCCTATAAAAAGTCAGCTTGGGGCTCTGGTCCCCACTGCCAGGCTGCCACTGTTGTAAATGTTCTGTTTGTTATATTTATATTAGGTTCTTTACAGTTAACATTAAAGTAGTGTGGATTTTGAATATATTCATTATGATTTTTATATCCATACATTTGCTATATTTAACAATCAAACTATCACCAGTATACAATTAGTAATCAAATTGTTGGCTCAAAGTTAATAATCAAAGTCAGATGTTTTGCAGCTGAGAAACTTCATCAGCAAATTTGACACAGTCTCCAAAAATGGAAGAAATGAGATTGAAAATCATACCATCTGAAAGCCATCAGAACAAGGCTTTTGAAAAATGTCAAGTTATTGCTTGTATGTGAAGGAAAGCAAAAGTAATTTGACTTTAAAATGATAGAAAATAAAATTATTTGATATGCTGACATTTTATATGTCTAAAACTTGCCAAAGTATCAGTCAGATTTTGCCAACATATCTTTTAAAAACATGAAATAATACATGTCAAAGTGTGTAACATGCTGCTTGGTAACTTCAAATACTCATTTTTATAAGAATACCCCAGGAATGATGCTATTTAAACATGCTTAAAAATTTGTTGCAAAGTCAATTACAAAATGTTCTTTTAAAATCCATTAATTCTGATGTAAGCCGAATAGACAAAATCAATGTCTTTGCACCCCACAGCTTCAGCAAATGATTTCTTGAATGAAGAAACATTTACAAATTTAGATTAGGCAGTGAAGGCAGTGGTGCTTTCTTTATATCATGCAGTTATATTGATGAAGAAAACATGACAGAAGAGAGACTAATATGTGTATAACTTTCTGTGTCTATTTTTGACTGTTGTTGGATTACTAAGTAAAATTTATTAGCACATTTATTAGCAGTGGTAGAAAACCAAAGATACTCACTAAACCTGACTCAAATAGATCAAAATGAGGAGAGATTTTGAGGAGGTATGCCACTAAGGAAACAAGGGTGTCAGCAAGAGAGAATTTCTATAAATTTGAAAACGTTTCTCACAAAATGACACATTCACATGGTTGGCAAAATGACAAGAAGAAGGTGGCTTCAATTTTTGCTTGAGGGGAATCCGAGAAGAAAGCCTTAACACTAACTTAAAGTTACAGCTGAAAGTTCTGCATGGTGCCTTGCTTTATAGCTATTTTATCATTGCTAAAATCTGTTTTAATCATGCTCATATCATGTAGTTGATGGCTGTTTTTCTATTTTCCTCTAAATTGAGGCTTTTTTGCATTTTTAGGAGGATAAAGATCAGAAGCGGCTGTTGGAACTACAGCGGAAAAAGGAGTTAAAGGCTTTGTTGGAAAAAGAGGAGGCCAGTCTTGGAGGAAAGTCCAAATCTGCAGCACCTGTAGCAAAAGTCACAAGAGCACAAATAGAAACACAAAAGCAAAAGGAGGTGCAGCTGCGACAAAATGAAGAAGCCATGAGGAAAAAGGAAGAAGAAGCAATGAATGATTTTACAGGTGATAATCCCAATCGTTCAATGGCAGAACACTTAGAGAAAGAAGGCATTACTGAAGCAAGGAATGTTGAAGATGCAATTGCTGTTCTAAAAGTGAAGGAGGATGAAACAAACCCTGTTGATAAACATCCAGAAAAGAGAATGAAAGCAGCTTATGCTGCCTTCGAAGAAGAAAACCTCCCAAGATTAAAGGAAGAGAACCCTAACCTTCGAATGTCTCAATTGAAACAATTATTAAGAAAGGAATGGATAAAATCACCAAGTAATCCAATGAATCAAGCATTGAGCCGATAATTGCTGTATTTGTATTCAGTTTGTAGGTTAATTCATTCTATTTATAAATTTATCAGTATATTTTTTTGAAACATTCTTAAATCATGCAGAAAAGTCAAGGTGTTCTTGCATTGGAGATGCAAATTCCTTACTTCTTTGTAATTAAATTTACAAGATGAAAGGTTGAGCGCCCCACCCACAGGGGAAGCCCTTTAGAAAGTCCTTTGCTATGAGCTATGATTAGTCCTTTGCGAGAGTTTGGTTTAGCATAATTTGCATGGCCAATGAATTTAACGGTACCGATAGACTTTATACACCCTAACACACCCTAACATATATGACATAATTGGCCTATCCAAAAGCATTTTCTACAGAGTTGTTGACTCTCGTCATCGTCATTGCTTCGTCTTATACATCGTGTTATCTTGTCAATCTATGTCTTGAGTCCAGGGAGGGCGAGAGCAAGGCCTACAAGTTCTTTTAACTTGCCTGCACTAGGTTATTAATGAATGCAGGATTACCCTTCATTTTACAAGCTGTTTGCTGTTATTTGAACGCACGGCATTTGTGTAGAATGAGCTCATTATATCAGCCATTTATTCTTGTTTAGCTTAACAATTTATAGAATGAATGGTGATACCGGTTATACAGACAAGAATCCGTGTTTTTTCCATTGAAATGTGACTTTCCATTGGTCGTTTTTAAATATGCAATTCAATTCGTCACAAACGGCACTTCACAACTGCAAAAATATTCTGACCTGGCAGAGGGAGTTTTTTCCTGTCTTAACATGCTGGAAGCATACACGCCAACAGAAGTTTGGTGGTTTTTTTCTCACATCTGCATTGTTAATCTCTACATGCCTTCTATATGTTTACCTGCTTCGTAAAACATTGTAACGCAATGTAAAAGACTTCATTATCTTGTGTAGTTATGATAAAGCAGCTTACACATCTTACCCCAAATATATACTTAAAAAGATTTCCTTGAAAACTGTATTTCTCAAAAAAGATCCAACTAATCCCTGATTGTGCATCACAGGCAAAAGTGTCACGCGAATGAAGAACTTTTAATATTATATTTTGATGAACAGTACAGGGCCACGGTCCCTCCCCCCCCCCCCCCCCACCTTAGATGCGACCCCGACGGACAGCTGTAACTCCATCGGCCATCAGTCATGACGAATACATTTAGATGCCTCAAAGCAGGGTTATTGGCGGTGTGTCTTTAGTCTATTTGTTTTTTCTTCTTCAGCTATTTGATCATGTTTTAACTTAATGGTAAAAGCTTAATAGAAAGGTAGATTTAATGGGAAATTTTGATAAAAATCTTGTCAAAAAATCTACTACCTAGCAATGCATCATGTTTTCCAAAGAAACAAAATTTCAGAACGTTCAGCTGTTCAAGCCAACTCATGAATTCCTTTTTGGAAAAATAAAGATAAAATTAAGTAGTTAATGAAAGATTTATGCTGTAATACTTTCGTTCGTCATGAATTGGGGAATACATAAATGCAAGGCGGGTCCAAGTAGTTCAGTTTCTAGAGAATTGAACTTGATAGCGACAGATTACAACAAAGCTGTTACTAGAAACATTAAATGTATTGTCAGAGGTTTGCATAATGAACACGTGCTTGACAATTTGGTCAACATAGCCAAGGGTTACCATCTGTTGAGCTGTTATCAAGTACTGTGTCAAAAAACCTAATTAAATAAGCAGACACGAGAAAAAGGCCAGTGGTGAATATATTACACTCAGATAGTAAAATAAAGTGAGGCTTGTGAAACGAACTGCAAGAGGGTCCAATCTAATATTGTTGAGCTAAATGTATAACGAGTGGGATATCTGTTAAGAATTTATGTCAAAGAAAATAGAAAGATGTAAAAACGATGATTAGGGGTGAAAGTTCTTGACAGCTAGATAAACTTGAGCGAAATCTGAAAAACATTGTTTTTGATGAGATTATTGGGGGCCCCTTAGATTGGGGGCCCTTACCCTTAGTTATCGAGCCATGTTGCATTAACTGCATCATACTACAGTCTTTTGTAATGACGGTCTGATATCTAAATCTTTATCTAAGCTTGATGACCTAAAAATGAAGTGCCAGTGCCCAGTGGGATATCAAAAGATTGCTAACAGGTCCGTTTCCAAGTCCAGGCCGCATGTTTGTCTATTGGTCGTGTAACCTTTCTTCATTTGGAAGACGTCCATTTCGCTTTCCATTTGCTACCCTTGTACCTTACTCAAAAAAGACGTCTTCCATATGCGATCTCATAACTAGGCCTTTTTAAAATAGGCAGCTACTGTGGGTGATACAGTGCTTCCACTTTTTGCTCAACCGATTTCCTGAAAAAATTCCTTACATTTGCTCAAAATTTCTTTTAAAATAGATGAAAAATCTTTCCAATTTCCTTTTCACTTGACTTATTAGAATTAATGACCTTCGTCCGCTATATTGTAAAACTATTATGTTTTACAGTTGCCCTGGTTAGTCAAGTACAAATGGAACAACAGTTTATTCCAACAAGAACCAGAATCGGCGATATAAACCACAAGCAATAAATATTCGGCGGCGGCAAGAATGTTCGGCGGGTACACTTTGCTGAATTTAACGGCTAACGGCAACTTCACAAAACGGAACGGCTTCGACACGACTTCTCAACATAAAACAGCATGGCAATATAATGAAAAGCACATAACCAAGAGACAACAGGATGCTGACAACAAATGATGGCAACTAATGAGAAATGGCGAATACCCTCACCCCCAACAGCATGAACAGAACTACCGACCGTTAACTTTACAAAACAACTTATCACCTATCACGCCGCCCTCACAACCCACACCATATTTTCCCTACCATTATAATCATCATCACCACCATTACTATCATCAACATTCCATTATTCTCAGTTCCATCACAATTATTATTATTATTATTATTTTCTTATTTATTTTTTATTTACATTCATATTCATAGTCATCATTATCATCCCATTGCATCCATCTCCATAGCACCACCCACATCCCCTTACATCACCCACATCCCCTTACATCACCCACATCCCCTTACATCACCCACCACCCTTCCCTCCCCCACTTCCATCGTCCCATTCTTTCTCCACTGCGCTGCATTCACACCATTCAACATCCACCAATTCGGTATCAGCACCATCTCACATTTCAAATTCACTCGTTCGTTTCATTTACTCTGACGAAGCCCTGTATGCCGGGGCGATTTTTTATTATATTCTTTAAATTTAATTTATTTTGAAAATTTTATCTCGTGACATTGGATTCTCGTCGTCGTATTGCTTTGTTCCTGTATATCTTTCATAACAACACTCATTGCAAGATTCACAGAATCCGGCGGATGGAATGGCATGGCAACGGATTACAAATTAACAAGAGGGGCACTAACAAAATTAAGAATCACATCACTGACACGCAACCATAGAGATAGGGTAATCTCTATGCACGCAACAGGAAAATCTATTGTTTAACAATACTCAATGTCACCTAACTCAAGAAATTGTTTCTGGAGTTGCTATGAGCACCCGAAATTGATTGAGTTATTTTCTTTTGTCTAGTTTCAAAAATTACCCTTCATTCAGGGCCTCCGACAAAGGGGGGGGGCCGGGGGGCCATGGCCCCCTCACTTTTTTGCACAGCAATAGAGCTTTTTTTAAAAACTTTTGTTATGATTCTAATATTTTCTTTTGGCCCCTCCACTTTCCAACCTGCGTCGGAGCCCGTGTCATTGGTTTCGAATATTTTTAAAACTTTGAAGCATTTAGAATTGGCGGGTAGCGACAATAGTGCCGTTACCAGGCCAACGAAAGGTTTCGGAGCCCTGGGGCAAAACCAAAAGATAAGGCCCCCTGCGAGAAAGATAAGAAATTTTTGACGATCACGCCCTTTTAGATTAGCTTGAAATGCACTTCAGAATATTTATTGCAGTCTTTTTTTGCTATCGTTTAGAACACTTTGCTAAATGAATTAATAAAACAATAAACATTTCGGAGTGATAGTTGGCCATTGGCGCAATGAAAGGTAGCCAGCGTGCCAACTTTACTGTTTTTACAGTTAGGTTTGTAGGCCGAAATGGCCCATCACCAACACAATTACAATACTTGCAAATTTACAAATTAACAATAAATCTTGGAATACAGCAAAAAGCTAATACAAAGATAAGCAAGGGTACAAATGATTATAAGCTAAACAGTTAACGTTACGTAGATATGCAAAAAAGAGGACTTTCCAAAAGATCCCGGTGATTCCAATGCCAGCGATATAAAATTAGCTATTGGCATCAGACAATCCATATCTTCTTGACTCAACAATCAGATAAATTCATTACAAAGATAAAGGGAAGAAATTATGGCAAGTTTTGAATAAATCATAGATAACATAGAATTCCTAGTAGTCTTGTAAAGGAGACAGACTAATAAAAAATGAATTTCGTCTTCCACAGCAGTTTTATTAAAAGATTGACAATACGGACATTTTCCATCAGTCCTAGGAATAGGATTCTTCCCGTATCTACCTGTTTCAATCCTGAAGTTGTGAGCACTGAGACGCACTTTTGAAAAGTTGGATCTCTTCTTTTTGCTAGGTAGCTATCAAGTCTAAGTAATGCTCAATCTTATAAACAGTCTCGAAAGATGTATATGTACAAAACTTTTTATTGAGAATAACTTGTTATTTAAATTTTCCATATTTTTTTACCTAAAATGGAAAGACATTTCCGATTTTACGATAGAAGAGTTATTTCTCAGACAATTCGCAACAGATCTAACCAATTTTATGCGTCTAGAGGTATTTGGTGGTGCTCTTTCGGAAACATATATGCAATATCCAAGAGCCTCTACTATCATTCTTTGCATTTTTTTTATATCTGCGTCACCTAGGCTATATAAACTATGTTTAAACTATTTAATCGCTTCTTACTTTCGGCTTGAAAAGTAATGGGTCCGTTTTATCAGTTATTACTGTTTCTATGAAATTAAGATTATTATATAAATGTTTGTTGTGTCTTCATCGAAGATTGATAATCATTATCTGATTTTGTGAATAATCTTTGTATCCATGAAAATTTAAACCCGTCAGGACAGATATACTTTTTATAAAGTCGCTTGTTTCGGAAAAGATTATAGAAGATAGAGGAGATAGAGAAGGAATTATTTGGCTATTTGCCACCCTTGTGAGGCCAAATTGGCAGCACTGTGGCAACGTTGTTGTTTATCTGTGACAGGGATTCTAGTCATGTCCATCATCGATGTTGTTTTCGTCACGAAATAACAGTCGTTGAAAGCAGAAGTCGTTGCTAACCGATTGACACAGCTAATGTTGCCAACTGTTACATATCTATTTGTGATGCTAACAGAGCAAAGAAAACAAGAAGTTGGTCGTTTGTTTTGAAACACGATGTTGAGTGCTGTCTCTTGCGGCATTGCCGAATGCAATCAAGGCCTAAGCATCGCTCGTTGGGCGGTCGTATTGAGATCATAGAATTAACAAGCAACCACTCTGTCTAATTTGTAACTCGTGATTAAAATTTAACGGGCCAAGGCATATGTTATGATAATCATGCCGCTAGAAGAGGTGAAGAAAAAAACCAAGCTTTTCCCATTTCATTTATACCGCAAACGTAGTGGCAGCAAGAGCAAGGGTAAATCGAAGTCTTTGCTTGACTTATATGGCGGGGAAGGAGAAACTGAAGACAAGAAAAACGGCGAAATCTTAAGAAGAAAAAGGCTTTCACATCATGAGAATGCTGTTTTGAATTCCAGCTTGGAATCTAATGGCGAAGAGGCGATTGAAGCTGTTAAAAGTTTAGAAGGCCCTCCTTTTTTAGCTGAGCAGAGAGTTCTCAACCGAGAAGACCAAGAAGAGTCCAGGGAGATGAATGTCGGGGATGGTTACGAATCTGAAGAAAGGGATATTGATTGGGAAAAAGCCAATATGAAAGCGGATGAGGCTGGTGAAGCCGATGCTTCGTTGTCGGAGTCGGAAACAATTGCCAAAGCCCCTGAATTCCCACCAGGAACCACTGTAAGTA
Organism: Rhopilema esculentum; assembly: GCF_013076305.1. The sequence continues at coordinate 7,732,019 of NW_027019384.1, forward strand.
ATTTTCATCCGGATTTTTTGTTTAGAATGAGTTTATTTAGAATTTTTTCTCTTCTGGTGCAAATTCCCAGTTCCAGGGAAAATTTTGTTGCTAACCTGCCAATGATGATATCATGTAGTTGTTTTGGTGTGTTGGAAAAATGTAGTATATCGAAGTAATTTGTCCAGTTAGTAGAATTTTCCTTCAAAGCAAAATCGCATTTACTTATTACTTTTTCAATTTGCTTACAATATTTAATGCATTATTCCCTGATGTATTTATATTGCTAGGTTCTTCTTTGAGGTCCATGCTCATTGCCTATTAACTTGCATAATACTCAATGAAATATTGAACAAAAAATAATCTATATGGCTAAATGTGTACCATTTTGTAAAATTGATTAAAAGGTTTTATGGATATATCAATAATTGCTTATAAAAAGTAATTTGCTATTCTTAATTGCTATAGTTTCCAGGCAAAAGATATAATTCATGCTGCTCGGAGGGAAATTAAGTTTTATGCCTGTCCTAAATTTGCAAACACAAACGGGGTATTCTTTGCAATCTCTCTGGAGGTCCAAAAACACTCCCTATACCTTTGAACTCACTTGAAATTTATCAAGCATTATTTTTCTTTAAGCTCAATTGTTTGAAAAGTGTATGTTTATTGCTATTTTTACGTCAAGTATAGCATTAGGAAACATCTTTTTTAAAATCACTATCCTGCTACTTTAGGGAAATAGTTGAAGCATATGTTTGTTTCTGAAACAGCAATAATCAACTCCTTTCAAGTTTCCCAAAAGATCAAATCAGTCACCCATGGTGGTGTTTCTATGAATTTATGCATCATGCAGTTTTAGTATGAAAAACAGAATTGATTCTGATTGCAAATTGCACTTTCGTTTCAAAACATGTAGAAATTCATAACCTTTTCATGGGAAAATGGTTTTAGCAGTTATTTTAAAAAATATGAATGAAAAAACAAACATTTTGAAATAATAAAAAAGGGAGAAGAGGCAAGGAAGGATGAACTGCAGGATTGGACAGCACAGACTGAATAAATTTTGACATTATCTCTATACTTGCTGATTATATTTCTCAGGATACAATGATGCTTTACTTCAAATGAGAAGGAAATTCGCCTCCTGGTTTACCAACATTGTTTAATTTCAATTCGCCTGTTGTAAATTTATTTTCATTAAATTAAAAATATAGGAAACGTAAAATTTCGCAAAGGCCAATCTTTATAAAGTTTGACTCATCCTGAAAAACCAAAAACAGCAGTAAAGCTTCTTTGGCTAAAGGGCTTTAACATTACGTTCCCTTTCCCATTAAAATTTAATTAGTTTATAAATAGGATTAAATTTAGCATAAATATTAAACTTTTTTAAATGCAAAACTGGTAATCAAACTTGTACAGTTCTGAACAAAATTGAATGAAACTGAACAAAATTAATCACAAAATATGTGATCACAATGCCAATCACCATCAGATAAGTTTTCATGCTTCATTATCATCAACTTTGTTCTTATTTGTTCATAAAATAGTCCAGGAAACCTGATGTCATTAGGCTTCATTGGAACAGTCTGCAGAATATCATCAGATTCAAGTTTGTATGGAAAGACTTAGCTTTCTTCAAACAAAGCTGATGCTAATTAGAAGCCTTTGCCTTTGCTCGTGGAATTGTCATTTTCTATTTTTACCAGCTGGTTTCTGTTGCAGCTGTCTGCCAGAAATTCTGCATATGATGATAAATATTGTAGATTTGTGGTCTGTTAAACTTTTTCTGTTGAATCATCACTCAATAACTAGGTTCGGTTTAAACTGTCTAATCCTCAAAAGAGACTATGAGCATTAGTGATATTTAATCAATAAAATTATGAAACTCATACAGCTAGCCATTAGATACTCAAAAAGTCATAATTTGTAATGGGTTCAAGCTCCATGCATCCAGCTAACGTCAAGTGCAAATCAGATGGTAAGTTCTTTTTCAGACAATAATATAAAACACAAAAAGACCTCAGGCTCCATAATTTTATCTAGTTATGTTGCCTTTCAAAGAAAGACTAAAGTTTTTGTTAAAATAATCTACTTTTTATATCAAGTTTCATTTGTTTTGAAGTTTCATTTTTGAGGGGGCCCAAGTAATGAGTATCTAACTTTTGTGACCCCTACCATTCTTTAAGTTGCGAAGAGCTGTTTTGACGATAAAGGAAATAAGCTTGCTGACCAGACTTATTGATGTACCATTTTTTTATCTGATTGCAGCCCAATATTCAGCAAAGGGTTGACCAATTTTTTTTCCCATAGTTTCCCATTTTTCTTGAAAGGTTATATCTTATCAACAAACCTGGTAGATAGTGTTGCAATAGTTCACCTACAGCCACATCAATGTTGATATACCGTAAAAGCTCTATTAAGCCTCCTGCTGGGGGGGGGGGCTTATTTACTGTTAAAGTCCTAGGGGGGCTCAAAAGAGAAGGGGGCTTATTAGAGAAGACGGCTTATTAAAGAAGGGGCTTATTAGAGAAGAGGGCTTGTTAGAAATTTGAGTACAAATGTTCCCAAGAATCTTTGCTAGCAGCTAACACCAGGATCAATTGATAACCCTTGGACATCTTCTAAACAAATGTCGACAGACTTCTAAGGCGCACAAGTAAGCCTTTGCATTGGCAAAATTTGATGCACATGATCTTATGGCCATCACACCCGTCAAGAGACCCACTAAATACGCATGTTTTATTTATTTGACATCAAAAGCTAAAGAGGAGGGGGGCTTTATAGAGAGGGGCTTAATAGAGAGGGGGGCTTATTTAAAGTTTTTGCTTGATAAGGCGAGGGGCTTAATTGAAATTCTTTACGGTATATAGGTTTTCAAACGAAACACTCTCTATATGTATACTTTATCTTTGTTGTAAAATATATCTGCGCAGACTTTAACTGTGGGTAGGGCTTGCATGTTTACTTAGCATGTTACCTAGCATGTTGCATATATATGCATGATACCTACGCTGGAGGTGCTGGAGGTTTTTCGAATTGCCCAATTCAGAGCTGTAAGCCATATGTTTTGAGGAGAGCAATTATGTTGAAAAAAGTCAGCCTAATAAAAAGAAAAGTGTCTTCACAAACCCTATGAAACTCTGTTTAGAAGCTAATCTTGGCATTTCTTGATTTCTCAATTTTTAATAGCTGTTTTCATAAACAATAGTCGTTTCTAAGCAGTTAAAATATGGGTTGATAAAATACGCCCTTTAAAGAAATAAGAGATTGTGGCTCTTGAGTGGATTATGGGAATATTTTCTCATCCTTGTTGTAAGATGTTTTGTTACAGGAGACGCATTTATACAATCTTAATGATTATTGTGCAAATTTATTGAACTGTCTGTACTGCTATAAAACGACGCAGGCTTACAAGGGGGTAAGCCAATTACAAAAAATTGTATCAAAGTTCTTTATTTTGATAAAGTTATAAGGAGCATATCCTTGACCAGTCCCCCGTCATTTGTTGCCCAAGTTATAATACAGACGTTCGTTTCCCTTGAGTCCTTGAATGTAACTAGTCACAGAAACCCACGGCACAGTCTAACGAGAAAATTTAGAAAAGCTTGCAGCCGCTGATGAAACATTAATCAACGTTATAAAAAGTTGTCTGAAGTCTTTGTTGGTCACACACATGTTAAGAATATGTTTGCTACCGCTACTCTTTGAGATTTCAGCTTAATGTATCGACGGCTCTGAGAATTCTTAACTGTCATCTGCCACAGGTCATTTGCCTGTTTCTAGACGGGCAAACTGCTTTAATGGCTAGATTTACTGTTTGTCCTACGTATGTGTCCCTTGTCTGGAGCTACAACGACGCTTTATACTGGGAAGATAAAATTGTACAGAATGAGTTCTTAGGTGATGACGTCACAAAAATACATGTTTAAAATATTTCAATTTGAACCTGATTCCCTGAAAGAGTGTCGAAATAACAGCAATCTGATAGCAAGCTCCAAATCTTTCATTGGCGATATCTCGGCCAATTTATGATATATTTAGCTAATGTTGTATATTTTGAAGTATAATTTGGTTGTCATTTAGGCTATGATTTTTTATGACGTCATACTTTAGAACTCAATTAAGTCAGAGTTGACTTTCCCATAAAAATGACGCTGTTTTGTCATAATTGCTCTTGCTAGAAAGGTCTATGAAGATTTAATGAAGGTCGTCTTTCAAACCAAGTTGCATCCTAAGTCATAAACGAGAAAACACGCTGATCCTGTAAGCTTTGAGATTCAAATCCGTTAAATATGAAAACAGAAGTTACCATAGATTCTCGTAGAGATAAACTTGTCTAGCTTTAAACCAGGATGAAAAAATCTTTTTTCGTTATGAAAATGCTTAACAAGTGCCATGTTGTATACATGCCAGCAGATTTTTTTGTACTGACTTCATAATCTGTGTTGACGTAATAACGTAAATTATATAAATTCTATACTAATTTTGGCTATTATTTGAACTGAACTTAGTGAGTTTCCAGTTGCCTTAACTGCATCTTGATTTCACGTTAAGTATCAAACATATCATAAGGATTATTGTGGAAAGAAACCCTGACAAAATATCTTTTTAGAATTATTAATTATTTCCAGCCACCTACTAAATGTTCTGATGGTTTGGTTTGTTCTTCCCTGATCTGTTCAACCTATCTTCTTAGTTCTTCATCACGGCCGAAGCAATGCTTTGTCTCAGATTAAAAAGATTTGACGTTTCAAAATAAAGACTATCTATGTAATGATCTTTTGGACAACCTCAATATCACTTCTTTAGTACTTAAGACTTAGTATTAGTAGATCATGCGTCTTTGCTAAACAGCCTTGAAACTCATTGTTAGTTGAAGGTTTTTCAATTTCTGTATGCTTGTGCAAACACTCTCCAAATAACGTTAAAAGCATTAAATATTTAGGCTTTTTGCTGCTCTAGGTAAAGTATTATTTACTTTTTCGTAATCAAATAATCTCAAGTTCATGGTCATGTCCACGTTCATCACTTTGTATGCATAATTTATATTGTTTTAATTGGAAAGCTGAAAGTAATGCATCATAACTTAACATTTCGTTTAGTATATATTGGTATAATATACTTATGCCAGTCGTTTGTAAGCGTCCTGTTTATTCTCTGTCAATATCATGTTTGCAAACAAGGTGCATGACTACTTTTAGAATGTTTAGAGAAGTAAAATGTGAGTGAAATCCCCATATAGTGGCGACTTGTGCGAGCAAAGATAATGTCCGTTGCCAGCAGAATACAAGTACACGGCCTCGATCTGAGGAAATAATAATATTTCTGTTATTTAGATGATTCTGGTTATGAGGCATTTCCCGTGCTAAAGGATTCGTGTCATGTCATTCAACTCTCATCTAAAACACTACCAAATTAATTATCAAAGATTGTATTGTTTATATTTTGCCTGTTTTAATTTGCTTAGCTTCTCTTTAGTTCATGCCTCACACTCTTTTTTTCAGCCAATTCATTAAGCCGTTGATATCTAGATGAATTTATTTTCCATCGACTCGTAAACTTTAAAAATAAACTCAACTTTCTTTCTACTTAGGTTCCTCTATTTTAAATTTGATTGTTTTCTTCTTGATTTTCATTGTTTATTTTAAGCCGTGCTAGCTTGAGTACCTCTTAGGCATAGTCTGGGAAAGGTAACGCAACTTCCTTCCATCTATAGGCCCCTTTATTTTGAATTGCATTCTAAACTAATCCTTAATTTATTTTAGGCTGCGCTCGCTTGGAAGAGTAACACGTGTTCGTTGTTCCAAATTGAAGTAGAAATACGCGAGGGTTTAAATTTGATTGCAAGAGATCGATCTGGTAAGCAAATTTTTATTGACAACGAAGTATTTTTATCTTTTCTTAATCATCAGATTACTCTCAGTTTAGAGAATACCCTTATAGAATAGAGAATATTAGTTTAGAGAATAGAGCATGGCCTTTTCCTATTTGTTGTCAACAGCTCTACCTACCATTATATCTCGATGTCTTCATCCACCTCTATGTTTCCCATCAAACTACCTTCTTCTCATTCAACTAGTTGGGCGAGAAGAACGCAGCCAACTACATTCTTTACATCTAGTGATGTTCTTCGCATCAAGCTATGTTCTTCCCATGCAACTTTATCTTCTCATCTTTCTTTGTTCTTCTCAACTTTAATTTTTCTTCTCGTCAAGCTATGTTCTTCCATCCACCTCTATTTTTCCCATCAAACTACCTTCTTCTCATTCAACAAGTTGGGCGAGAAGAACGCAGCCAACTACATTCTTTACATCTAGTGATATTCTTCGCATCAAGCTATGTTCTTCCCATGCAACTTTTTTCTTCTCATCTTTCTTTGTTCTTCTCAACTTTAATTTTTCTTCTCGTCAAGCTATGTTCTTCTCATCCACCTCTATTTTTCCCATCAAACTACTTCCTGGCCATTCAGCTATTTTCTTTTCATCAAGCTATGTTCTTCTCTGATGTTTTAGTAATGATCAAACTAAATTTCCGCATTTAAGAACATAACCCTGTATTTGGACAATGAACAACATTACAGAGAGAAAAATATGTAATGAAATTGTTCACGACTAGAAATGTTTTTTGCATGCACCAGCAATAGGAATATTGATGCTACAAAGTTTGTAATCACTAAATGTTACCATTAACTAAGGATACAATGAAGTTTAATGAAATGAAAATTGTTGCCGGTATTTCATTGTCCAAAAAGCTGTTTCTGACCTGTGTACTCGGGCTTCTTTTACCAAATAAAACATGAATTGGCCTCATGTCGGCATTTCCTCAAGAATCAAGTGTGTGCCTCTATTTCCCCTTTTAGTTTTGTTGTTTTTAATTCTCTTTACATTGAAACGAGAAACTTGTGTAGAAAGAAAGTTGCTTTCTGTCTTTGACTATTCATCTACGTGATATCTACATGACTTTTCATCTATATTTCTGCTCACTTTTTGGACATTTTCGACATTTTTCTCTGATGAGTGTCAGCTGAAAATCGTTTTAGTATGATATGTTTCTATTTAATGTGTTGTTTCAAATTTTGAAGGAACCAAAGGCTTTTTTGATTACTGACTTTGGTATTTGAGACATTTTCTGATATGGTATTTGAGCGTCAACTCTATCCACCCATTTTGCAGATATCGATTGAAGATTATATCTTTACTTTCTACGAAAACTGTAGAAATCGGCCAAGTGTTGTTTTTGCACTTGTGGACAGTTGTGAAATTAGCTGAACAAAATATTAGATGTAGAAATTAACTTTGCACAAAAGAAATCGCCTTGGACTAACCAAAGTATACACGTTTTGCAATGTCTCAAGCTATGTTGGGAAGAAAAAACAGGTGACCACACAGTGATGTTATTGAAACTGCTCTTAATAACTATCTGTAGTGTTGAATATTTTTAAAAAGACGTCAAGGTATCCTCTTATTACTATTTAAACACCTGCATCGTTTCTTTGCCTAAATCTACACTGCATTAAAACAGTATTTTCAATTCAGCTGAGTTGACAAGCACTCAGTGATTGTATCTTGTATACATTTAGGCTTGGAAGATTTCTCATTTAATACTGCGACTCAACTGTTTGTAAAAGCATACTTTAATAAACCTAGAAAGTCACCTTTCAGTTTTTTTGAGTTTGTATTTGGCACAAGCTGCATAATGAGTGCTTTGTTTTATGATAGTAGCTAGTGCTCCCCTTTCAGGTACCCGGTGAAGTTAAACTATTTTGTCAAAATGACAAAATAGGTATGACAGTGGTTTAATTATCATATGTAGTTATGCCTATACTGCAAAAGTACAGACTATACGTTTTTGTACACTCTGGATTTCTGAGCAACTGTTGACCAATTGCGGAATCACATTTAACTTAGGCGTTTCAGTTTTTTGCAAATACGCTGTGACCGATCCATACCTGGATATTAATTTTCTGCTTACGTTTGGTCAATTAATTATCTGACATTTATACTCTGAAGAGTATCGGACGATAAGTGCTTCAGTATGCCATGTTTCCGCTATTTTGTGCCACCTTTATATCTTGCAGTACCGAAAGCTTATTTACCAAAAATTTTTTCTTTCTTTACTTTAAGCTGGAGTGGCTACGGTATAATTTGTCTTGTATTTAGCTCAAAACGTAGCTAAAAACAGATGAATATAATCGAATGTACTATTTGTTAAGTGAGAATGTAGGAATGCATGTATGAGGAAGGACTCTTACTTGATTACAAACAAACTGCATTTATGCAGAGAGAGTTAGGCCTTAGAGTTACATCCATCGATTTTTATCGTGACGTTATCACCCGTATATTTTTGCTAGACGCTTATTTGTCCTTTTTAGGTACAAGTGACCCATATGTTAAAGCGAAGTTCAGAGGAAAGTGTGTGTACAAAAGCAAGATCGTGTACAAGAATCTAAATCCTGTTTGGAATGAAAAGTTCAGTCTATTCTTTGACGATGTTAATACCAATCTGGTTTTCAAAGTTTATGATTTCGATCGATTGAGTTCTGATGATCAAATGGGTGTCGCATCTCTCAATGTTGGTGAGCTTGAAATAAACAGGTAAGTTAAGTTCGATTAATTTACTGACATAAAAATTAAATATTAGAAATTATTAGATCTAACAAATACTGCTCTCAATATGTTTTTTTATGTTCTATATCAAACAAAAAGTAACCAAAATTTATGTTTTGTATTGTTCTTTATTGTAATTCTACTAAATTCATTTTCCCAACAAAGATAGTTAACAAGTTCTATACTGCTTACTATCGGCAGCTTTCTATCACATCAGGTTTCTACTTATTCTTGAGCACTTTTATTCAGTTCATTACCTGAAGCTTGATTTTTACAATTTAGCATGTGGTTTTCCTTCGTGTAATCTTCCCATATGGAGGAAAGGGAGACCAATTTTTTTAGGTAATTGTTAGAACTGCCTGTTGCTTTTCGATTCTGTTCACAATTGTTTGAGCTACAGGGAATTTCTTCAATGTCTTGTCAGGTTATTTAAAAATACTTAGGGAGGAATGTTTTAGTTTTTATCAGTTGCTGTTCGACACAAATTGCAATATTTTATTCAATCGTTTTATTTGAAATTTTCTTTCTTTATGTTCCTCGTTTGTTGAGTCTTAATACAAGAAATTTCCGGCATTTGATTCTACTCTGTCAGCTTTAAGTTTCTCATCAGCTAAATTTAATTTGCAGATGGCTGCAAACTTTCTTTGAGTAACAAAAGTCCGCTGAATCGTTGTTTTTTTTCAAAAACAAATTTCGAAAATACGGATTTCTTTTACAATGGTCAGTGCATGTTTGTGGAAGAATACTTATTTCCTTGTACAACAAAAGATAGGATGTTTGAAACAGAATCTGGCCGTATATATCACATGCATTGTTTTTTACGTTTAGTAAAGAGACAAAAAGATTGTACTGTTTTTTCAGCAGTTTTTTCCTACAAAAATTCGTTGTTTATTGGTTGACGCCTTTATATGTATTTTTACTACTCTCCAGCTGAGCTGATTAGGTAATCTCTAAAACAGAGACAAATTTCAGACGATTTTGAACGTAAACTGTTTTTGCAGCTTATTTGATCTGCTTGGCTTTGATAACCATATTTACAACGATTATTGTCTAAGAGATTGCATAATGCCCCATGTGACACGTCAAAAGACAAATCAACTATTGCATAATGCCCCACGTGACACGTCAAAAGACAAATCAACTATTGCATAATGCCCCACGTGACACGTCAAAAATTAAATCAACCTTTTAAGAATTTCTCTCAGTATTTATAAATTTAGTAGCGCAAAAAACCTTTTCATTAAATTTCTGGCTCATCCTTTTTGAAAATTCAAATTGATTTAAAAAGGCATTTTAAACATTTGTTTTTCATATTTTGTTGTTTAAACATAGCCATGGCCAGTATCTCCGTTTGGCTGAAAAGTCCTTTATGTTCGTTTTTCTTGACATTGGGCTGAGTGGATTTCATCCCTGCACACCATGATTCCAGAACTCAATGAAAATTGCGCTATAGTAATGTGGGCAAATGTGGCATTCGGCTTTGCTTTTTCAGTAAAGGGATAGAGTTACAGACGGTTTGTTATCAAAATTCGAATTCACAGATTTAGGCCGAGGATGGGTCAGTGGTTGGGGTCTACAGATCAAGGGTCCATGGCTCGAGACCCTGACATGACAAAACCTTCTCTCAGAGTGAAGAGAATTGCCAGCTCTCTGTAATTCCAGGTGTAGGAATCACGAGTTGTGGTCATATCGAGAGGAAGGACCAGGACACTGCTCGATAAGCATAGCTTTTCAGTGTCCTAAAATAATTGCCTTCGGAGGCTACAATCCCGGTCAAAAGGTTAGTGGACTGGAGAAAAAAACCATTAAGTAGCAGCAATCAAAATGAATAGAAATAAGCGTATCGACATTAACTTTGAGGGGGGAAGGGGGGGGGGGTGGTGGAGAATGGGCGAATTGCATAAAAATTATCCTTTGGTATTTTGCTTTCTCAAAGCCGAAATTGATGTTCCCTTTCCTTTATATTTGCTCCATTGCTCGTTTGTCTTATTTAGCCTATAGCCATCTAGCTAAATGTTGCTTTCTTTGAAGGTCTCACACTTTGAACCTGGACTTGATCAATCGAACAGGCCTGCAAGAAGATCTAGGCCAAATTGTCGTTAGCGTGCTTATAACAGCAAAAGGAAGCAGCGATGAACCAGAGGTTTGTTCTAACCTAAAGCTGTCTTCCTTTTTATCAACCGAATCTTAAAATTCACATGTTGATTAACTGTAGCTGAAGATATTTTTTTTGTAAAAGCTTTCAATTATAGCTGCATCCGTTCATGACTCAAATAGCTTAAACTGGGTCCTCTTTTTGTGTAACCCGCAAGAATCAGACTTGCCTTTTGTAATACATTTTCTGTTGTATGATAGAAGCAAACTAGAGAAACGCTAGTTGTTTAACAGGCATTGCCCACCCAATACCAACCTGCACCCCTTTAGCTCATTGTATACTAACCATGTTGCGCGAAAGGAAGAGACAAACATAACATCATGTGATATGAAAAATGTTGCCAAAAATTTCGCTCAGTAGATTTCGTTATTCTGTTCTAATTACATATGGAGCTGTTGATCCAAATCAGAATGACAAATAGAACATTTTTTCGAATGACCAGGATAGCAGACAACATTGCTCCTTGTAGGAGCCTATGATCCCGCTTCATTTGGCTAGTGATCAGAATCTTCTCAGTAAATTTAACCTCTCATTAGTTTGGTCTTTAGTTTGGTCATTAGGCGGATTATCAAGATTTTTTTTGGCGGTTCATAACTTGAAAATTGCTTTAAAAAAGCAATCATTTTAAAAACGGCTTTGAAAGAGCCGCCATTGTGTAGACAGGAGGAGTTCGTTTTCTCTCTTGGACTCTAGTGGTAATTTTTCTTTAGGCTCGCGGCACTGATTGGTCAACTCTATCGGTGTTGTGCTTGCGTTTTTCTGATTGGCCTATTTCGATCCATGACTGGGTATATATTTTTCGTCGTGTTCTTTCGGTTCCTTATTCTGACGTTTTATGCTCTGAAGGGTGTTAGACGAGAAAGCTTTTAGCCAATATGTTGTAAATGTTTGCTTTTTTCAAAGCCATTATCAAGATAGTCCGACAAAGTCCGACTTGCACGTTAGTTGGATATTTTCCGATATATGCAAAGTTTGGTTAGAAATCGATAAACCGTTCGAAAGATCACTGCTGAAGTATATAGTTTGACAGTTTGCCTGTACAAGCTGACAAAAGATAGCAAAGTTTAACTATTTGAAAGCTTCCAACGTCCACTGAATCATGCTATATTCGCATGTTGATATAGCTATTTTGAGACAGAAAATTGATAATGACATTTTAACTGGAATTTATGAGAGGCATGTTATGGGCATTTAAGTAGAACTCGATTGCATTTAGAAAACAAAGCAGTTTTCCGACAAGACAGAATACTTTCCTCTTTAGCACTTAAGTTCTACTCAACCTCTGGCTGGTCATGCTTTGTAAAAGTGATGTATTGTTTTGCTTTGCAACCAGGACGTGTTATCTCAGAAAGACACGTACCGACAGGTAGTTTTTTGTTTTGTCTGAAGCTGTTGTTGTCTGAAGAATGTTTCTAGAGTAGCTTGGTAGCTGTCTTTGTTTTGTTCTCATACATTCTTTCGTGAGGCATTTGATTCTGAAACCAATATAACATATATTGGCTTCAAACTGAAGCTACTTTCTCCATGTAGCACGCTTTATGTGACCATCAATATTGTTACTGTGCATAAACTTCGCTGTGAGCCAGAAATCGTTTCCAATTGGCTGCTACCCGCTGACCAGCACAGGGAGCCAAGTAATTCTTATCAAGCAACCATTCAGAAACATGAAACACAAACGAGATTCATTAATACAAGTGAATTGAATATTTTATCATACTATTGCTGGTATATTTTCTTCCGTATTGGTACCATGAATGAGTTATTGAAGATGGGTGCCTGTAGTGCAAAATTATACTTGCGATCAGGATGTTGTTGTAGCTCTATGTGACATGTAGATTTAGTTAGCAAATGCTGTGGTTTTGAGTGAGCTGTTGTAGTAAACAGTGTGCATTTAAGGAGCTTGAGCCAAAAATCTTATTTAGACTCGTCTGTTGAATGCGAAGAACCAGAATGTACTGAAATGGAATTCTGAATGCCATTCAATGGGTTACGTTGGTGTTGTATCGTCATAATTATTCTACCCGAAGGAAGGCTAGCTTTCAACAGTATCCAGCGTCATTTAAATCATCTTCGCCATTTTGCATTTAGTGGCACGACGGAGTTTGCTCTACAGTGGTCAAAAGATTCTTCTTCATGTTAACCCTGGTTTTTGCAAAGAATTGCTTACAAGTGTTTGACGTCATAGCCGGATCCAGCACCCGGAATTAAAACTCTTGAATTAAAGCCGCAAATTTAGAGGACAAATTCGTGTCAACTCTTTAAAGGCCTGCGGAGTAGAAGACAATAAAGTCTCGTTTCCTTCGTAGAAAGTGGGTTTATCAGATTTCAGGATCCAGAATTTTAGCATTTTGAATCCTACGTAAAGCGATAAATTTTGGTTTGCCACTCTGTTGGTTTGGTGGATTTTTATTGTTATTTGAAATTGGGAATTTTGGCAAAATCAAAAGAAGCAATTTTTTGTTCCTATGAACACGATAGAAGTTTTGTTAGTGTTTTTGCAGCTGAACCAACTGTAATCTTTTGCTCACTGGATCTCTGCTGGTGCTCTCCACATCAACCAAAGAACTTCAAGATGCTTATAAATGCTCTGTAAATCCGGTTGGTGGCATAATACAGCTATTTTGTCTTTGTTGACGATCCTCGTAATACTTATTGACAGGTTGTGATTTTCCTGTTTTACAACTTTTGTTTCTCTTCTGCAAGTGCTCATTTGATGCATCGGATGAGACTTGTCTTTGATATTTTGATGACTGCTGTAAAGGGGACGATTGGCCCTAAATGCCTGGTAAGAAACAAACGATGAAAGAACATTCTTGATACAGAAGATAAAACTGTGGCCTAGGATGTTTTGATACCATTTTTAAATTGTTCTTATCATCCGTCAAATATCAGGTTTCTGTAAACCCGAGAGTCGTGCTGCTTACAATATATGCATCAACATCTACTCTGTTAATCTACAAAGCTTCTTAAAGCTTGTACTGCTTTTGAAGCCTGTATTGTCCAGTCATGAGTCTGGTGATATTCATAAACTTGGTTTGAGGTTAGTAATGGAAGCAATGCATTCCACAGATTTTGTTTTATTTCGTCGCCTACAACCTGAACCTGTTCCGAGGATTTTCTTAAATTCTCAAAAAGATAAAGACACAAGTGTTGACAGTGAATCTTTTAATGAAAACCAAGAAGAAATAGAAGAGGTTGTAGCGGTTGAAGCGGTTGAAGCGGTTGAAGCGGTTGAAGCGGTTGAAGCGGTCGGTTTAATAAAAAGCAAAAGCTGGGCCTCTTCAAGCTCGCTGTTCTCAGCTTCAGCTCATGATGAAAGACGGAAGCAGATTCAAAATGTAAGAGAGCTTTCTGTATTGCTTAACCTACTTGCTCTTTTCATGGTATGGCGATTTTAGGAAGTCATTTGTTGTCGTGTTTAGGATAAAATTGCGTAGCTGAGAATTGAAAAGGCTTCCTTTTTGTTGCCTGTAATTCAACCTTCATCTTGCTACAAAGGACCAGGCAAGTGTAAATGTTTTTAATGAACTGAAAAAAGCGGTTGTTTACACACCAATCTGTAACAAAGCTGGAGTCAGTGATCAGCCGAGGGGCAAATCGCTCTTGAAAATGGTGTACGAGATTAATAATCACTAGTGATTGATTTGTGATTAAATCAATCTGTGTGTGATTAATTTGATTTTAAGTGATAATAGTGATTAATTTTTTTATTAATTTTTGATTCTTTAGAAACTGAATCATAGATTCAAAAGTGCTCTCAAATAATTTCATGCTCAATAAACGTCGTCAACGGTTTTGCAAAAAATACTTTATGGAATTGAAAAAGAAAAATTAGCAGTTCAGTTCAGGGGTGGATCCACAAAAAACTTTGACTCTGCAGATTTGCAAACGAAAAAGGTTCAAAAGTTTAACAACCTTGAAGAATGACTTCTGATAAAAATGGGCAGGGATTCTAATATTTGCTTTATTGTGATTAATGTTGTACTTTGTGATCAATTTGATTTTTTTTAATGTGATTTTTTTGTGATTAAAGTGTGATTAATTCTTGAGAGCGTACGTGATTTTAAGCAGTGATTTGCCTCATGATCAGCTATAACATAGGGACTAAGAGGCGTGGCTCAATTGATTTAAAGTTCGTTGCTTTCTGGAGTTCTAATCCACTCTATACCTTCAAAATGTTCATATGAACTGTTATGGCACGTATTTTCTCAAGGGTAGCGTTTTTGTTCTAGGCCTTAGCCAGCTTATATTTATAGCTTTGTCTTGACCCATGAAATCTCTGTGTGTCCTTAGAAGAGTCCTAATAGATTTTGTGACAAAAATGTTTCCTGTGTAAAGTCCTTAGAGAAAATGCGAGCAAGTGTCATGACTAGGGCAAGACTTGAACTCTCAACCAGTGACCATCTACATCTTTGCTATACCAATTCTGTCCCGTTCACAATCCTGGTGGGACCTGTCATTGTCTTTGAAAACTATGAGAGCTTAATCTTGCTCATTTCTCAATGATACAAAATCGTCAACAGCACAGCCGCTGCTTTACTGTTTGCATTTTGCAAGGAACCACGTCATCAAATATAATTCATTGTCCTAATATTTGTGTACTTGTTTTCTGCTTAACCATTGTTATTGATTTGCTCTTGTACATACCTTAGTACTTGCTCATAGTTCAATCAAGGTCACGCTCTTTGTTTGATCTTTTTCTATCTATTTGCTTTGTGATTACGTTGATGAAAGCCTCTATGCCACGGAAAAGAGTTGCTTTCGCGTTTCTTAACTTTGCTTATTTTGTCAGCAATTTTTTGCGTCGTTGTTGCAATACTTACTGCCAAGCATTTGAGCTGGCATCTTTAAAGTTTATAATCAAATGATCTACGAAGCCTCATTTTTTGAGAGCTGTTTTCTAGCCTTCTCGAAAATCTGTTAAATTACACTATATCACCACGTCCCTTTCTTCCCCGTTGATAAAGAGTGCCGCTCATCTAATGGCTTTTGAGATTAATGGGTCATCATGTTGCTTCAGAAAGAAGGCGGTTGTAATTTCGGTTTCTCTCTACTCATTCATCCTATCGGATGACTACGTCATAAAAGCAAAATGTTTGAAAGTTAATGAAGATTAATTTTCGATTAGCCCAGTACTGAGAGTCATAGCTGAGAAGGACCTTTTAGTTCGGCCGTCATCTTAGAATATCAGAGTGTCACTAGGCATACGAATTTTTTGTTTTGTTGTTCTGATCCAACAATTATTTTCTTCTTCAGTTGCTCAGTTCATTCCAAGGTCTATACAAAAAATCTCGTAATCAACAGTTTCTCTCGTCTGAAAAGTTTTCGCTTGAAGTGTATTATGTCGAAAGCTGCTATGCTTAATTAATTGTGTCTTTCAAGCTTTAAATAAAGAAGTGCCCATTACCCAAGGCTGTAGGTAGTAGTGTTGGCTTGCTCTCGAAAGGAGTCTCACTTAACCAATGGATAATTCTCTAAAAAGATGACTGAATCCTATTTTTATCGATAATTCCTCAATAAAGTTGCTTTAAGTTTGTTGCAAAGAAGGTAGATTGAAGCAAAATACAAATTGAAAGGATTTGATACGAACACAAGAAGAGGCATCGTAAAAAATGAGATCTCAACACGATCGTTTATCTAAGGTAATTTTGTTATGTATGCTAGGTTAGGCAGTATTGTACGCAACATGTTAAAGTAATTTATGCAATTATTTATGCAATTTATGCAATTAAATCAATTTTTATGCAATATGTCGTGGTTCTTTGTGCAGAGAATCTATTTTCTGCTTTGAAAATAGCAACATGGTAGCTATTGCGAATTTCAGTTTCGTATGGCTTAAGAACTCAAGTTGTTTTTGTTTTAGTTGACAAGAAGTGTGTCGACCAGGAATCAAGCGAAACGTGGAAGTAGAGTACCGTCGTGGGATGGTGTCGTTGCTATAACGTTGGTTGAAGGTAGCAAGCTCAACTCTTTTGATGATAATGGTAAGTCACATTATGTCAGGCAAACATTGGTTGATTTTGAAAAATGGTCCAAGAAAAGTGTTATCTACTCCATACAACTTCTCTAGCGCCTATGAGAATTTCAACGAAGGCATTTGGCATGCATTAGAACAGCTAATACAAAAATAACTTAGGCCAAATTGATCAGAGTACACGCATAGGAAGGGGTTGGAAATTGCTCACATGAAACCACTGTACGCTGCTCTAGGATTTCACCGATATGCTGAAAGGCGGAAGCTGTTTACATGTTTTTCTCTGTGCGCAATTTGATTGGACAACCGCTGATGGTCATGTGTCAAATGCCTTTTACCAAATGATAAACTTCAACCAAATCTTAGCTTTGATTTATGTTTGCTACGAAAACAATCGACTGATAAATCAACTAATGACAAGTGACAGATAACAAAGATAAGGGGTAGATACAGATATCTGCGTTATTATAAAGGGATTAGGCTTTAAATAGCGAAGTAAATGATGGCCTTTTGATATCGAGTTTATCAAGTCGACTGGAACAGGTCGTTTCAAGCCTCCTTAGGCCTTATACATTCGACGAATCAATGGCTGCACTTGCTAGATGTATTCCATATTCCAGTAGACATTGTTAAAAAATTGTTATTCTTGAGGGTTTAAATATGACATAAAGGATGATCTTGTTTGCAGGATTCAGTGATCCATACTGCAAATTTAAACTTGGGAATGAGAAGCACAAAACAAAGGTAAAAAATGCATTATGATATAAAATATTTTTAGGCCCGAATTGATAACCGATGAGCAGTTTGCTTGCTTTAGCAAAATCCTTATTAACATAATAATTAGTATTTATTTTGAAAAAAGTTGATATCTTCTTGATGCCGAAATAAAATCATCAAATTTTGTTCATTCAATGGGCTAATAGTAGGAGACATAAATTGATTTATTCAAATAATAGTAGAACCTTTAAAAAAGTTGGAGCAACTCTGTGTCCCAAGTTTAAAAGTTAGCATCAAGCAAAGTTTTTCCGAAACTTCACAGTCGTTCCTTTTTTTAGTTTTGTAAGGCAACGCTGAACCCACAATGGAAGGAAAAGTTTGAGCTGAGAATGTATCATGATGTGAGCGAAATGTTGGAAATTCAAGTATGGGATAAAGATCCAGGTCGCGATGAATTCATGGGCAGGTATGGAAGTGTAGAAGAAGTCATTTCTTTAGAGTTAGCCATGTCTGTTGCCGCTGAAAAGCGAAAAGGATTTATCAAACATTGCGGATATCCAGTTGTATCCACAGATTATCATAATTTTTCTTGAGCAGATGTTTACAGCCACGCTCGACTCGCATTTTGAATCAAGTATCGGATTAAATTTCCCGGTAGTTACAGACCACATTTGATATCGATAATAACTAGAGAAGACCATTAGGGACTTTGTCTCATTTTACTCACTTTGTTCTTCTCTTATTCCTTTTCCTGCTTAGGTGGTATTTGGGGGCTTGGTTTTTGAGTAAGTGAGTGGATAGGAAAGTATGTATCCAAAATTTACGGGGCTATTGATTGAGTTTATAATTAGGAGATAGTCAAATTTCTTTAATAAGGGATGCATTTGCACAAGGGAAATATTTTATCGTTATTCTCCTAGGTGTGCTGTAGATTTATCGACTTATGAGCGAGAACGGACTCATTTTGTTCAAGTTGACCTAGAAGACAACGCAGGCATGGTTTCGTTTTATATGACAATCACTGCTCTATCTGTGCCTGGTAGCGTGTCGGATTTATCGTTGTACATGGATCAGGCAAGAAACATGCGAGAAGAACACGAACAAGATTTTACTTTGAAAAATACGTGGAGGAGGATAGACGAAATCGGCTGGCTACAGGTAGTTTCACATTTTAATTAGGGAGCATTTTGGTTGAGTTTCTAAAGCAGATGTTCTGTGGCTTCTCTTTAAGGTTTAATCAAGGCGCAATGTTTAATAGCGTGGGTTAAATTTCGCAAGCAGAAATGGTAGGGAAAGAAAGGATTGTAAATTTAGTCTCTTTTAAAGCTATTCAGGTCAACATTCACTCGGATAGTAATGACAATGTCACATGCTTAGCCCTTTTAATGATTTTTTGGTGCATCCCCAATAGTCTTAAGTGTGATTGCCACTTTGGCTCGGATCCCCACTGCCACATTCCTTAGCATTTCTCAAAGGCCTGCCAAAACGACAGTCCTTTTGAGTAAAGGCATTTGAATACTTCACGCGAATGAGGCTCAAGCCCACGTGCGCGTAAGAGGCGAATACTCAAACGTTAGCATTTTTATAGGTATTTATGAACCTGGTCATTTAACTGAAGACAAATTTTTTTAGATTCGCTTGCATAGAGCCGTAGGTTTGGCATCAGCTGACATTGGTGGTGCAAGTGATCCGTTTGCTGTTATTGAAGTAAACAATCAAAGGGTTCTTACTCCAACAGTTTACAAAACACTGAATCCTCATTGGGAAAAAGTCTATGAAATGTGAGTTTTGATTGTGGAGATCCTTATTAGGTATGGTAGATGGTAATGAATTGACACTGTTTACTCATGACATATGGCCTTTAACTTGACAAGTAAAACGGTTCATGGTTGGTACATGTAACTTTAGTCTATAGTATCGATCACCCAACAAAACGTAATGGAGCATCGAAATTTTGCCTGGGTGCGGAAGCATGTTGTAATTAAAGATATTTTCCTATTTTGCTAACGCGTACAAACAAGCCGTACTTCATGTTTAGCGCCCATCAACAAAGCTACTCCTACAACTTTGGGCAATGAATATTTTTTGCCAATGTATTTATTACAAAAACAGATTATTCTAGCATTTATGTTTAAAAGTTGTTTACTTGGAGAGACAGCCAAGTGTCAAGTATAGGTTTTGCCAAACTGATTTTCCGCTTCTTTGCCAAACCTTTTCACACTGAGGGTTTTTTTAAAAAAATTGTTTACATTTTGTAGTAAAGTCTTTTTCTTTCATCTTGCTGTTTCTACGCAGGCCCATTTACGACATACACGAAACAATCAGCCTCACAATTTATGACGAAGATCGACGCGGCGCACCAGAATTTCTTGGACGTGTTGGAATACCCTTGCTAACGGTAAGACTGACTTGAGGTCGATATTTGGCTACATCTTTATAGCCAAAAATGGTTTTCCCCCATCTTTCCCTAAGTTCTTTTATTTGGTTACATCAGATTAAATAATCTAAGATCAACAACTGTAGTTTTAGTTATGCTTATCAGGACAACAAATATTATAATAATCATGATAAAAAACTTTGCAATCAATGACTGTACAATCTAATCACACAGTTTCAACAAACTGACTGCTCGTTGCGCTAACATCTAATAATTATACAATGAGATTATAGTGTGCTTTCGTCAAGCTGTTATTACGTGAGGGTGGTTTCGTTAGTCACATCGCGTGAGGGTGGTTTCGTTAGTCATAGAATGTCTCTACAGACTTTGGCTGTTGGTTGTTAAAAGCTAAACAACTAATCGGAACACGCCCTTTATATTACAGAAACGCTGTCTATTTAGGTCATAACTTTGCTTAACCTATCTAATCGTACTTTATTCATATAAAGGAAAACACAACCTACGAGCTTCATTTTTGTCCATTGATTTTGACGATAGGTAATTAGTGAACAAAGAAAGATTACTTTAAGTCCTCTATTTTAGAATTTCATTCCTCCTCTGCTAAAGCCGATTTTCCATAGATATCTTCAAATTAAAAAAAATTTTGATGCTCTTAAATATTTTACGTTCGTAGTGACATAAGAATTAATCTATCATTAGAAAGGGGGATTGGTCAACCAGTTTTGATCCTATTTCTTGAAACTGAAATGGTTTGGTTTTAAATGCTAATTGTATAGTGAAAGGTGTATAATGAAAGTGAGAGCTTGACTAAAACCTGAGTTAGTAATAAGCCACCAAATAACAATATGAATACAAAGTATATTGCTGTAGTCCTATCTGGTTTCCTGTTTAATCAATGATGTGAATTGAAGTTCTTGGTGCATAAAACTACTCTCCTTCTTTCGTAACCTGTTCTATAGTGCTCTATCAGATAAAACAAAGTATGATTTTGTTAAAGATGAATGACTTTTTCTCTCTGCCTACATCACTTCGAAAGGACCTTCAGACAAAGCACTCACACAAACGTATCATCTAAGTGCCACGAATAGCATTGGAGACATTTTGTCTAAATACATCTCCATCTAAGGTGTGCACAGCTTAAAGACACGCATTTCTGGATACAGAATCAATGTTCCTAACATCTGTTTGTGTCTAAAAGGTGCCAACTTAAAAGAACGTATATACAGGCAACTGAAGAACTTTTTCAATATCTCTATCACATTGGCTGTGTCTTCTTTTTTTCCTTGTTCCAGTGTTCATTTTTTTTCAGTGAGGAAAGTGTGTCTACCATTAGACTTTTAACTTTGATCAGTCGGTAGTCTTTACGTTCAAACGCTTCAAGCTGCTGCCACCCTTTCTGCAATTCAGTTTTCCTGTCCCCTAGTTCACCGACTGATTTCCTGTGGTTCTGAATTTATTCCTGCGTTTTATCCTAGATTGTTCCGCAAGAAAAGCGAATTTATCAGTTGAAAGACAAGAACTTAGAACGACAGGCGAAAGGGCATGTGATAATAACCTTTGACCTTGTTTATAACCCGATTCGAGCGAGCATTCGAACGTTCAATCCAAGAGAGATCAATGCCCTTCACGAAAGGCCAAGGTTCAGAAGACAGGTATTTTTCAATGTTTGATATTGCAATTGTTTAAGGTTGATTTTTCTTTGTTGATAATTTTGCATACACGGTTTTTTTCTAGCACATGTTGTTATATTTTGCATGTCATAGACAGCCTATTTCTATTTTGACTGATAACTATTTTTAGAGCTAAAAACAGAAGAGATCACGAAAACTGTTTAGAATCTTTGAATATAGTCTTTCGAATGCCTTGAAATGTACAATATCAGTTTTATTTCATTTTGGCTGAGATAGGACTATTGAAAAGGATAACGGTACTTTCCTGCTTGGTTCATAAAGTTTAGAACCAAGATATGATAAAGTTTACTGTTTAGGGAAGTAAATGATTTCATATGTTTGTACAAGAGCCCACAATGGTCAGGTTGGACTATCTTTTCATCTTAGGAATATTTTGCGATGCTCATTAAGGTAAACTGACTAAAACTCGAGAATTCTGAAGATTAGTTTTTAGAATTCTCGGTGCACAATAGTGTGGACAGCACTGTTTTTACGTCTTCGAGCGCTTAAGGTAGCAGACCAGTGGATGCTACTATTCATGCAACGTTTTTGTACCTAGAGATTAGAGAACCTTCACAAAACTTTTATTTCAGCTTCTACAGCAAAATGTCGACAGGCTGAGTAACATTATCAAGAGTATAATTGCAACGGGACAGTTCATCCAGTCTTTATTTACTTGGAAATACAGACTGAGAAGTGCATTTGCATTTATTGTAAGTTTGTGTATACCTGATATTGTTCTTTTTTATCCTCTTACCTTACTTTGAATAGTTTTTAAGCTATAATATGGGACATACTTTGATTGAGATAAAAGTAATGTTCCTAGAATCAATAATCAAATGTACTTTATCATTTCGAAGAATTTTTGTATCATTTAATTCAAATTGCTACTTTGTCTCATTTCAGTATTTAACAATCAACCAATTTTTTGTTTTTTTTCTTTTTAGTTATATGTGTTATTGGTATTGAACTTCGAATTATTTTTCTTGCCGCTGATATTGCTACTAATTTTGCTGAAAAACTACATCGTTTTTATGTTATCACCTGACAAGGAACAGAATCTTGAACTGGACAAGGTAAGTTATCCTCTCTCGTTTTGAAAGTGTTTATTCGTTTCATTTCATCATCCCTGCTAAGAGCCATGTCATTGCTAATGCATAAACATACTTCCTGCATGCTTATCCTAACCGAAGCCCTGATCCTATGCATTGTTTCGTTTATGAGTAACCGTACACTTAGAGGTATGTTAGTGCCTAATATTCCCTGTTTGTCACTTTTATTAGAAGGGAGCGTGTCTAATGTCAAATCGTTGCTAGATAAGAGTCTTTTACAGATCATACTTGTTTCGTCATAGATCCGTCATAGGCACCTCGCAGCCATTGGGCTACCTATTTTTATTCATTTTCTTGGTGTTGAGTAGCTAGAGAAGAGAAAGTGTGCTTAGTAGCGAAATATATACATAGCATTCAAGCATTTACACGAAAACTAACATAACTCAACATTAAAACATTATGGTCGTTAGTCGTTACGAATGTCAAAGCGATTAATCAAAGCGATTACGAATGTCATGTGATTGTCATGTCTACCTGACACTTGGTGTTTATCTTGATTGATGATGTTATATTCTCTAACTTGGTTAGCTTGGTGTCTAGTTTTCCTCAAGCTTATCATATCTATTTTTATAATAATTGAAACCTTCTCTGAATCAGACTGTTTAAAAATAATAAGTGGAAAGAAGCAAGTATTTTCTTAAGAGGGTGTTTTCCGGCGTTCTTAAGAGCTTGGTCACGCTCTTTTCAGCCCCCTGACTTTTAGGCTGGTGCGCTGTGCCTGTCTTCTGGTTAAATTTTGTTGGGTATGAATTTCTTGAAATGTGGATAGGAACTCACTGGCTTTGAATCAGTCGTTTCCTCTCCGTTGCTGTAGAATGAGAATACTCGAATAATTGTTTTACACTCGTTTTACACCTCGCAGTTTTTACCAAAATTAGCTACATGACAGCTGTGTCTGATATGATAAATATACAAACGCTTGGTCTCGTCAAGAGATCTCTTCTTAAAACCTAAAGTTTAATGGTTTATCGTTAATCGTTATATCGTTAAAAACTAAAGATTAATCGTTATAATTGTTCAAAGATTCTTAGGGTTCTATTTTGTCGTATATATTTTATGCTCTTGAAAAAGAACTAGAACATATCTCTTTAATATTGAAGCAAGTTTTATCATTGAGTCTATGAAGAAAGTTGCATTTCCACAGTTTGAAAGATCCGATTTGTTTCAGGATTCCTCGGCGTCATTTGATGATGATGACGATGAAGATGATTTGGATGAAAAGAATAAAAAGGTTTGTCTCGTTTTTGTAACTCCGTTCAGATTCAGAGTAGAGAAAAGCCAACTAACCCGAAAGTTTTTTTTGAAAAAGACCTACACAAACAGTTTTTCATCGAACCACTGTAATTTGGACAGCAGTAATCCATGAACAAAACTAAGGTTTTTACTAGCCACTTTTAATAGCATATTTTGTATGTTTGCATCCTGGCGGGCCAGCACAGGCCATCACACGTTTAGCTAGCATGAAATTAGTGTAACATTTTGCCTTAGTTCATAGGCAATGTAATGCCTCCTGATGGGCCGGACTTGGCCTGCAGGCCGAAGGTAGTCCGTCCCTGCGATGGCTGGTCATTTGAATTCCATGCGTTATTTGTTAGCAGTCGAAAATAGACTTCTTTGGATTCTTCACAATTTCTCTCCATCATAAAATTTTGATTAAAAATCTAATAAGTATCAAACTCAGTTAGATAGGAACTTATTTCAAAACTTAGATAAGAAATAGTACAATCGTTATGGAATATGGCGTATAAGATTATGAAAGAGGGCGCCTGGTTGACCTCAGAAAGAAGCTGCACTAATTTTGCTCAACACGATATAGAAAGCTTTCTCCCTGTCATAAATCCATTATTTATTATAATTTTTTAAGTTGCATTGTTACTGTCAAGGTCTCTTGCGGTCATACAACCAAAACTTCACTTCTTTTTTGGCATAATGAATAATATAATGGCATAACAATTATAATATTTTGATAAGATAATGGATTTTTGAACTTTGCTAAACGCTATATTCAGTGAAAACCTCAATTTCATTCAGAAACTGATAAGTGGTCCTACTTCTTAACGAGAGTAGTAAAATTGGCGCTCAAAAGAGCCCACAAGTTGCTTTGTTTGATTTTATAACAAAACCCTCGCATAATATTCACAATGTGATCAACTTCAGTATCCCAATCCTTGTTTTAACATCGAATTCAGAGTGTAGTTTGCTTATGATAGGAAATTTCAGGAGCTTTCTACTGTCACCCGCAGAAAGGTCCTGTTAAGCCCATATTAAAAAAAACTATCAAAGATTTTGGGAAAAAATTGTCCAAGCAAGTTATTTTTAATTCGTTTTTATATTTGAAACCAAGTGGGCTACCAGTTTTGCTTCTTTTGGTTATACTTGTTTCCCATCTGACAGCAATCCACATTATTCAGTCTGTTTTGTTGAAATAAACTTGTCTCGGTTTGGAAAACCATAGTTGTCTCTGGTCTGTTTGCAGATAAAGTTTGCATGAGGTTAAGTTGTCTTAATCTGATGGATATTCAATGAATGCTTTTTCTGCCGATTTACTAGTCAAATGCATGCTTCTAAAATAAAAAACTCTTTATAAATCTAGGATCAAGGTGGCACGTGATTTTGCGCGAAAAGTTTTATTCTTTTTGAATTACAGCATATGACCCAATGTCAACGAATTGGAGCTTGACAATTTTATGATCCTCAGTTTAAATTAATTGGCTTATAGTCAATTTCGTCATTTTTCGTATTTTGATTGCTGTCGGCTGATAGTACTGAGACAGTAACAATGACACAGTCACTTTATCTTGGCGGCAAAGTATTTTTAAATAAAATTCAGGACACTTGCTGCAGCCGAACATGAAATTTTCAAAAGATCTTTTCGTCAAGTCCTCAATGGTGTGAAGGGCTTTCGCAAATATTAGCAACGACTTGTCTTATTTCACATTTTGATTCATCAGCCTGTTGCATTTTTAACAAGGTTTTTAATGAAGAATTATCTTTCTTTAGACTAAAGGAAAGAGTCTGCGAGAGCGGCTTGAAGCTGTCACTAATATTTGCACAACAGTTCAGAATCAGTTGGATTTTATAGCTTCTTTTGCTGAAAGAATAAAAAAGTAATCCATTTTCGTTTTTTACCGTTACTTAGTACATTTTCTACCAGAAAGGTTTTCCTGATTCCTGAGCATTCTTATTCCGCCGTGTATTTACATAGAGTAGACAAGCACTATTGATGATAAGATCTGAGCTTTAGAGTTTAAACCTATGGCTGGTGGTAAGCCATTGGAGCTTTCCCTGTCTTGGTAGAAAGGGATCGGGCTTGGCTGGGTGTATCCTGGTATATTAGTACTCGTGCCTAATTTCTTTAGAATAGGGTAAACAACTGCGATTAGGGATATTCTGGAAAAGATATTTCAAAAAGTTTTGTTCAAACATTTTGAATCAGATAAACGTTTGTAACCTTACCCACATTGTTTGTGCGTTCTTCCTCACACCCTTTGTGCACTCTTTCTCACACCTTTTGGCTAAAAGTGTATTTCAATTGCACCTCAACATTTTGATGTTTTTTTCTTGTTTTCAGCACATTTAACTGGAGTGTCCCATTCTGTTCCTATCTGCTCATGGTCATACTCTCAGTTGGCACCATACTGCTCTACTTTCTACCTTTGCGGTATATACTACTTGCCTGGGGTAAGTTTTTGCCTTACCTGAGTGTGATAAAGTTCATTGAAAGACAACTTGTGCATATATATAAACTATATCCATCCAGTTTCTTGCTTGGATGTTGTTTTTCATGGCGTAAAGTAGTTATGATGTCTGCACATGCAAACCGTTTGACAACAGTGGAAATCAGCACAAAGAAAAACATGTTTATTTGATATCAATTCTGTGTGAAACATCACGGGATATAAGCGTTTGAATCCTCTATGATTCGTTTTACTTGTGACTTTAAAGGCGCAACCGGCACGCTTTAGGACTATAATTCAAAGAACCGGCCTTGTATTGTACTGCATGAAAATGAAAACACAGTCAATTTCCCACGACAACTGCCGCTAAGCATGCCGGTTTGGCAAGAGCCTTTAAGCGATAAATTGCTGACTCAAAGTGTTTAATACAGTCATTCAAAGATGCATACGAAAATAACAATAAAGACCTGATGCGTAAAAATGTGCTCGGTCAATTTATTATCGCAGTAATGATACTTGGGTTAAACATTTTTCCATGAAGATATTACATAGGTACTGATATATCGGCTTTAAGGTCACGTTAACTTTAGCGATACACTAATTTGATTCTGTTGTCGTCTTACTATCTCGGAAGAATTCATCTTTGCTTTGACAAATAGCTATTTAATGAGCAGCGTCGAATAGAAATGCACCATGATTTTGAAGTTCGCCAAGATGCAAAACGAACCGAGCTGTTTGCCCAAGGCAATGAGACAATGTTTGCTTTTTAGGTTCAGATTATTCAACTGTCTATTTTGATGCATTACATTTACGGTCCATGGTAACGTCAAATTTCTTTGTTTGGCTTACATTTAGAACAAGCTTATGCTGTACGTAAGCCCTGACAATATTTCATTATGAAATAGGAAACAATCATCTGTAAATGACTCCAGATTAAAAAATATACACTGCCCTTTGCACTGAAAGGCTGCCCCGTATTAAGGCAGTCAAAAATGCGATTTGAAGTTGGAACGTTCTATTCATAAGAGTTTGAGGGCTCGTTATATTTATGCAAAGCAAGGATTTATCAGTTAAATGTCCTGGTTATCTGTGTCTTCTCAAGTTACAGCCATTTTATCAATCGAGGTTACCTGTTTCTTCTTTCGTTTTTTTATATTTATTCACTTTATTTAATGTTGATTTAATCAATGTTTATTAAATGCTAATTAACACCAACTTGTAACAATAACAAATACAATTAAGAAAAAATCGCGATGTTTACAAGTATCCAATATTAGAAATAAATGGTGTGCAAAGTCTACACGAGCAAGTAAGATCCGTCTGTTTAATTTTAGCTTTGAATACTTTACAATTTTCTGTCGATCGAATGTCTAACGGTATAGAATTCCACAATTCATTACATCTATAGGATATTGTATCTAGCCCATAAGTAAGAGTGTTCGGCTTTTTTTGTATCAACGATTGATTTCGTAAATTATATTTCGTTGATTTCGTTGTCACCATGTTCTGAAAAGCAGCAACTTATTGTGCGGTTCGCTTATTAGAAATTGTACAGGAAAACGGAAATATTTTCCAAGTAATTCTGTGTCTGCGCAAATGACGTCATCGATGTTAAGCTTGACTCTAGTCTGATTCTGTGAAAAGGCATGAGAGGTGAAGCAACAATACGACAGTGAAATACTCTTACTCTTATCGTTTTATTACTTGCTCGGTTGAACGGAAGCGGGCCAAGCCTCTGTAAATTTTGCCACGACAAGCCACCATTGATAGAGAATATTTTTATTCAATGATTTTTTATTCATGAAAACCCAATAAAAACCTAGTTCTTGTGCTTATCTGATCTTTAACTGATCCTATGGCGAACAGTCAAGGTCATGTAATGAAATAAGACTTCCAATAGTTTTGTTCGAAGGTCTCATTAACTTTCCAATAGTTATGGCCAAAGAGTAATCCGTCTTGTCAAGTTGAACGCTTTGTTTCGACAATTAAAACAAGATTATTTAGTTGAAAATCCAAGTATTATTTAGTTAAGACAAATCTAGCCTGATGCGGTGCATGTACCAGATGCAAAAGGATGGCATATAATACAGCCTACCAAAGAAAGCCATTATTGCACCAAAGTACCAATGACACATGCATGTCAGGTAAAGCCTCCCGAGTCAAAACTTGCTTTGAAAGACAGCTACCTAAACTGAACGCGCTCAAATTATAATTGACTGACACCTAGCTTGCAGTAATGCATTTTCTCAAAAAACGTTGATTGATTAAAGTACGTCCAGTTTGTTGTTGGTTGTTGGCAGCAGGTTCTTTGGCGTTTTTGAACTGTTGAATCAGTTATTAGAGCCGCACATGGTTTGTCACACATCAACCATCTGTGGTCATGTGGTCTCTTTTGCTGTTTTATTCAGCTTTGTTTCATCTCTTGACACTCCTTGATACATGTAACAATAGTATATCGGCATATAGTGACTTTTATGGAAACTCTCCCGAAAATGTCAAATGCATGTAAATTGACCTGGTCGCATTTCCTGTTTGAAATAGCTCATTCGGAAAGTTTCAATAATTTGTTTTTTCCTTTAATAAGTGGGGTATTTTGGAGACACATTTACCAAACCGTTTACCAGTGATGAAAAAGCTTCCAATAGTTGTATGTATGATCTAATGTACAGCCAGTTTGCAAATTATGTTTTTCTGAGGGAAATTTTAGGGGAACATTTTGCTGAAGACAAAGCAAATATCTAAGCTTAAATGCAGTTTGCCGAGGGGCAAATCACTGATTAAAATCACCTACGCTCTCGAGAATAATCACACTTCAATAAAAAATTTATCACATAAATAAAAAATTCAAATTAATCACAAAGTACAACATTAATTACAAAAATTACTTAAAAACAAATATTAGAATCTTTGACCACGTTTATCCCTATATTATATTGAAAAATGCAATATTTAGAATGCCCCTTTCACATTTTTCAAAACTTTTCATGAACACGTTCGAAAATCTCTAAACACACGCTCGAGAACATTGACACTTCATCAACAAATTTTTCTATGTACCCTGCGATGGAGCAAAAATTAAGGCCTCGTTATGATGCCTGGGTCACTGAAACAACCATTGCTGTTTTTGTTGCCAAAATGCCACTGAAGTTGGTCTGACCGAAAACCACGCCTGGTAGCAGTTATTTTTTCCTTCATTTCTCGTTGATTGCTGCAGGGGGGGGGGGGGATCAAGGCAGTTCCGGATTTCGCAGTTCCAACTCTTACATATATGGGAAATGATTTATTTAAGATTCTTGTATTTTCCCCAAATAAAGTTTTATAATCAAGTTCCATAATTCCGGAACTTTTAATTTTTCTATAGGTGAAAGTCTCAGGAATGAAAGTTTTATTTTCCAATAACGATATTACTTGCGAAGGGCAGAGAACAGAGCACATGCATTTGTCTTAATGTCTTCCACGAGGTGTTCAACAACTGCTCACTGTTTTTCATTCCAAGCTATTTGCTTCCATGTTGCTAATGCTACTGTTCAGGAAAGATAGCTTTTTTGATGCATATTTAAATTCTTATCACGAAAGTAGACTGCCCACAGAACAGAGCACATGCATTTGTTTTAATGTCTTCCACGAGGTGTTCAACAACTCTACGCTGTTTTTCATTCCAGGCTATTTGCTTCCATGTTACTTATGCTAATGCTCAGTAAAGATAGTTTTCTTGATGCAAATTCAAATTCTTATGACAAAAGTTGACGGCCCACAGAAAAGAGCACATGCCTTGACCTTAATATCTTTTACAAGGTGCTCAACAACTGTTCACTGTGTTTCACTTCAGGCTATTCATTTGCTTCCATGTTGCTAATGATACTGTTCAGGGAAGATAGCTTTTTTGAAGCATATTCAAATTCTTATGACAAAAGCAGCAGCCCACAGCACAGAAAACATGCATTTGCTTAATGTCTTTTACAAGGTTTTCAACAACTGTTTACTGTTTTGATGCAAGTTCAAATTCTTATGACGAAAGTTGACGGCCCACAGAAATAAGCACATGCATCTGTCTTAATGTCTCATTCAAAGTGATCAACAACTTCTCACTGTTTTTCACTTCAGGCTATTCATTTGCTTCCATGTTGCTAATGATACTGTTCAGGAAAGATAGCTCTTTTGGTGCAAATTCAAATTCTTATGACAAAAGTTGACGGCCCACAGAAAAGAGCACATGCCTTGACCTTGATATCTTTTACAAGGTGCTCAACAACTGTTCACTGTGTTTCTTTAGGCTATTCATTTGCTTCCATGTTGCTACTGATATTGTTCAGGAAAGATAGCTTTTTTGAAGCATATTCAAATTCTTATGACAAAAGTAGCAGCCCACAGCACAGAAAACATGCATTTGCTTAATGTCTTTTACAAGGTTTTCAACAACTGTTTACTGTTTTGATGCAAGTTCAAATTCTTATGACGAAAGTTGACGGCCCACAGAAATAAGCACATGCATCTGTCTTAATGTCTCATTCAAAGTGATCAACAACTTCTCACTGTTTTTCACTTCAGGCTATTCATTTGCTTCCATGTTGCTAATGATACTGTTCAGGAAAGATAGCTCTTTTGGTGCAAATTCAAATTCTTATGACGAAAGTTGACGGCCCACAGAAAAGAGCACATGCATTTCTCTTAATGTCTTATTCAAAGTGATCAACAACTTTTCACTGTTTTTCACTTCAGGCTGCTGTCACCAACCTATAATACTGATTTAATATTTTGCTTATGTTGCTGTTCAGAAAAGATGTCTCTGTTTTTAGTTGTCAATGTTGTTAAACTATTGCACCTTTTTTCTTTTGTAAATCTGCAACTGTCAAACTTTTTTCTGGATCTCCCTTTTGCTGAAGTGCTAATTTTTCTTTGTTAATTTCATAGAGTATGTTGCAAAATCGTTGCCAAACTGCCATGATAGGTTGTCATTTAATTCATGGAATATTTTTGTTGAATTTTGCTTATCATTTGGTTTACCGTCATGTGTTCAAACGACGTTTCTTGCGCATGAATTTTTTTGAGAGCACTTTTGAATTTATGATTCAATTTCTAAATAATAACAAATTTATCACAAATTAATAACAAATTAATCACAAATTAATCACTTTAATCACTAAAAATCAAATTTATCACACACAAAATTTATTTAATCACAAAGTAATCACTAGTGATTATTAATCTCGTACACCTTTTTAAAAGTGATTTCCCCCTCGCCGTTCGCGATGAATTTTTTGGAAAGACAGACTTTCGCAAACTCAGCAAGTTTTGCTGGTGCTCTTTGTCATCAAACATGGTTACTGTCAGCCACTGAAATTGAATCATTTGTTATCGCCTTCTGACTTTAGAACCTTTGCAACGTCGCCTCTCAGATTACAAAGAGAATCGAATATTTTCTCCACTCCATACGACTAACTTGTGTTAGAGCCATCGAGTGACTCAGCTAATCAGGTTCATTCATAGGCGATATTTAACAAGGTGATAGAAAGATTCGCGCAGCGACGCTGTTTGTCTCGAGGAAGATTTACAGAACGATTTGACTGTAAAATGCCCGACATTTGGTTGCTAAGTTATGTGGCTATATAGAATGGAATAAATGCCGGCGCACATGGAATAAAGCTTTAGTTTGGTTTTGACTTTGAAGAATAACCAGGTTTAACGACTGCTGCTGTTTACATAATTCATGTTCTTCCGTCACTTTGATTGAGTCCATCATTTTAATTTGACAGATTATACGGTTCTGGTCTTACCAAACCTAGATGCCGGTGATTTTTCATTAGGCCAAATACGAATGCCTAATGACGTCATAATTTAAATACCGCTTTGACAATAACATGGAAAAGCTAAATTTTGTTGCTGTTTTCAAATTTTGTGTTTGAAGAGGTTTATTAGGACAATGATTATTCAATCAGCCAGTCCAAGCCTTCCATCCGCCTGTTGACCTAGCTATCTTTTGTTCCTGGTTACAGTTTTGTATTCTGATGAGTTTTTTTTGCGAAAAATAATTGAATTATTCAGGTCATATAGCTTCTCGCGCTCTTTTTTGCTTTCACACACGTAATCTGGACAATTAAAACATACCTACTTACGTTGCATAATTTTAGACTCTGTTCTCCAACAGGTGTCAATAAATTCACAAAGAAAATACGAAAGCCAAATGCTGTTGGCAACAACGAATTACTAGATTTCCTTTCCCGTATTCCATCCGATCCTGAATTGGTAAACATTTATACCTTGTTTTGAGTTAAAGAGCTTGCTTTTAAAGTTTGAGTTAAAAAATTTGCTTGAATCTTGCCATATGTCATCATAAAGCATTGTCTCCTAAAGTATTTGTCTTCACAAGAAATCCATATTTTCAGGCACCCCGAACAAGCACGTCACCAAAATACACCTTATTAATATATCTCTTTCCGTAAATTCTTAAAATAATTTGTCAATAATTTGTATCACATATGATTATATATATGAATATGTCAGAAAATTTGACATGCAGTTCTCATTTGCATTGTTTTAACAATACCTAAAGGAATTTGACTCGTGAATCAAGAATGAATAGGTTCTTCTTGAAGAGATACACAAACACAAAACTCAAGTTTTGTATAAATAATCTAA
The DNA here is from genome assembly GCF_013076305.1 of Rhopilema esculentum. Next base: position 7,764,943 of record NW_027019384.1, read on the forward strand.
GGAGAAGAATGTTATTCTGCAATCTCTCGTGCCACAGTTATGGAGACGTCTGAACATCTATTTAGGAGTATCATCTTTCTCGCATAAATGTTGTACCTTACATTGCGTTTGTCAAAAAAGAAGTTCCACATGACCACAGATGGTCCAAATGAACCCTAAAAGTAGAAGATCTACGATGATTCTTTGAATGAGCTATCAAAGCAGTAGCTGCTTTTTTAAATTGTCAATCTTTTGTAAGCTTTCATTGATTGCAATAAATTATTTTGTTTTCAGAAGCAGAGAAGACGTTTAAAAACAGATATGGCGTTGCGCTGATGGCTACCAGAGGGTAAGATATCTCCTGTTCACAAGTAAAGTACCTTACTGAAAGTGATTAAATTATAAGCAGACGTAATAAGCTGCAACTGTAATGAGTTTTACCTAGTTCCACGGATGCAAACCATGCCAATACTGATCACGTAACGTAATCTAATACAACCTATAAAAGGTACAGCCTATAGGTACGAATTTGTAGTTTGTTGTACTGACTTTCATGTTTGTGTCAGTTCTTTGTTTAGTTCATAAATAATAATTATTTCGTTGCTTAAAAACTGTACTGTTAAAATTTTATTGGTTTGTTGCAGGAATATAAACTAAAAGCACGAGAGATGTTATGCATAACAAGCTGAAACAGTTCTCGCTCCATCGAATTTTTCTAGTAGATACTTGTCGAGTGAATGGTATGTATACGTTTATGAATAAGATTTGAACCTGGTTTGCTCATCCATCAAAGCATATAGAGAACCCTCTCGCAATCCTTGGATTTGATATTCATGTGCATGAGCTTACAGCAAATGCCTCAGAACGATGACAAAAGCTATTGCAACCAATACGCCGCAGTCTATTGCAAATCAAATCGTAAAAGGGGTATAGATTTTCAAGCTTGTCATCTGGATGAAAGACGTATGTCATTTAAGGTTTTTGTCTCAAGCTCGAATCTGTTGGCCGCCGGCACACTATTCGTATTGCTTTAGTAGCATCACATTGGGGTAGTTATAACATGTGTTTAAATGTCCGAAAAGACGTCGTTTATTCTGTTGCTGGTAATGACTAGATGTTGAAATTTGTTATCATAATTAATTGATAAAGATCATAAATTAACTACCAATCTAGTGTTAGAATTGGAATAATATACTGATACCAGTGCTTTAGTGCGAAGGTTTTTAGAAGATCGTGTTACTTTTAAGTTCATTTCCAATTCCTAAATTTCAGTTGAACAAATCTTGTAGCCTTGTAGCGCAAAGGTAGACGGCGTAGAGTCAATTGTTTTTTTGTGGAAAGGGGTCACAGAAAATTGTTTACATGAAGTGAAAAGAGTCAACCGATTTAAATACAACACATGATTTCTAAGTGGGTCATCTTGCAAGTAAATAAAGTGGTTTAGCTATAGGGGCCCTGTTGGGAACATTAAATCCCTATAAAAAAACTTAAAAAATTACGATAGTTCCAATCAAATTTCCCACTAGCATTAGGTAAAACAACGTTCTTTCAAATTTTTAAAAAGAACCCTTGTGCGTACAATTGCCGTTTGGTATGTTGGCAAATTCAAAAGCGCGATATGTTAGATTTCCGAGTATTTTGTTGATTTTAAGAACTTTTTAAATGAATCAACTGCTTTGATGGATGGTGAGAGTTTTTTATATCTGTTTATTTGGTACTTCCATAATCTAGTTGGCTTAGTTCTAATAACATAAAAAGCTGGCAGCTTAGCGAAAAGACAAGGATTTCGTTATAATAGGAATTTTTTTGATTTTGTTAAGATGACAATTCAAGCAGAAACTAGGTACTAGTTAGGTTTTTGTGCTTCCACATCATAAAATAGATTCGGGTTCAAACTTACTACTTTTTAGGCTTTGTTTTCTGTTACCGCATTCATCATTAGTATTGGGGTATAGATCAAGCTGTGTGACATGATTGTCAATTTTTCTCATCAATTGATAAATGATATTTTTAGAGTTGTATTTGTTGCACAAAATAACATTTTCAAACTAACAATCAATAGCTTGCTTTGAATGAACAAGTAATTTATTCATGATTAATTTCAATGTAAGTTTGAACAATAATTGTATCTTGTTAAAAAGAAATGTTATTTTTAACTCTCAGTAGGCTCTAGAAGCTAAACATGCATATTTTAAAGAACAATTGTAGCTAGTAGCTTTGCTGGCAGTATGCATAGCGAAGACAACTTCAGTGGTCGACAAATTTTTATTCTGGTGCTTGTAACCAGGTTCTCATATAACGCAAACCGTCGGCGACCATCGCCGATGCAAGTGTTCTCATAAACTGCTTGACTGCGATGACTTGCGATATTCTGGCCCTGTTCTGTCATAAGTGGACATTGAAACAAAGTGCCTCAATTTGATAATTTTGCGCCAATTCTGGTAGCAGTGCCTCGACGTAATAAAAACATCAGCCGATGCATACGATCATATTTTGAAACAAAAGTGATTACTTCTCTGATGTAATCTTCTTCATATTTTCAATAAATATCTGGAAACATCCGTTCTTATTGTCATGATTCTGCGTTTCTTTAATATACAGTGTCTTCTTTAGACAAATCCTCCTGTTCAGTCATTTTGCTCGGCGCAAGTGTGGCCATATAGGAAGACTGGAAGCTAGGCATGATCGCAGATATGTTCCCATCGGCGATTATCGCCGTCGATCGCAAGAAACAAACTTTTTTGGTTCATCGGCGACGTACAAAAACTGATATTCTCGTATATTGCAAGCATCGCAAGGCCCTCATCGGCGACGATCGCTGACATATGAGAACCAGGCTTAAGAGTCATGCTGTCGTTCATGTTCTTTTTAATAAGTAAATTAAATAAGTAAATAATATAAGTGTTTTCGTCTGGTTGACAATGGCTGGACCAGTGTCAACGACCTGAAACAATGAACTGAAATATAGCCACTGCTAGCAAAAAGCAAAATATACCTTTATACCTTTTATGAACAAAATTGTTAAGGACCTCGACCTTGTATCCAAGTTTGTTTTGCAAAGAAACTTAAAAAGATTTTACCTTGAGAAGTGACAGGATTCCATACTTTTAGATTCCCAATAAACATGCTAAGATAATTTATTTAATTCACGCAGTCTGATTGTTAATGCATTGATGTATTTATTTCTTTGCTATTCGTTGTGAGATTATTAACTGCTTTGGTGTATAAACTTTTTTATTCATATATTCAAAAAGCAATAACTTTGTGCAGTCAATTTTATACTTTGAAAATAGTCTGAGACTCGAAAATGTTTGGCATTTTAATTTTAGTCAACAAAAGCAACATGCGGATTGCTCATTCAATTTTAAGTGCTATATCCTAATTACAGATCACGATTGGCGTTGAACAATATTATCAACGATATTTTGATGTTTATCCGCGGCTAAATGCAAAGTAAATTGCAATTTGTGCGAGTTAATAATGTTCTTTGTATTGAATTCGCAACACACACTTGTATTTGTAAAATAAATCAGTATTTAGAAATTTCATGATTTGTCATGAAATTGAGTACTCAAAGTTTCCTTAAATAAGTTCGATTCATTAGGGTAGCACAGTCGCAATTCAACTTTAAATCAGATAGTTAGCATCCCATCAAGCACTATATGCAGTACTGCAAGGCATGTTTATTCCCAAAAAGTAATTTTGCAATCCATAAAACCAGCACGGAGCGTTTGTTCGCTTCATAGTAGTGCTTAGAGAGTCTCTTGTAAGAAAAAGAGTGCACTTAACACTTCCCTAAACCAAAATTGTACTTCTCAGTTAAGCCCAGCGCACAACTTGACTGTGTTTTAAACACATCGATGCAATTGATGAATAACAATGGGTCCAAGACATGATCCCTGAAGTACACCAAATGTTTTTAGAGATAGAAACTAGTGTGAGAGAGCAGAATCGTTCTCTTTTATTCGAATAAGTTCAGCCACTCCGTCTCCATTTTCGGGATACTGTATTGTGATAGATCAGGATTGAATGGTTGATGTTTTTAAAATGATTTATTGCTTTTCTAAAATAACGAATTCTTAATTTTCATGGATGAGTTTTTCGCTGTTGATCAGATGTAAACAATGATAGGCAAAGATAATGAAAACAAGAAAGGCTGAAGCATTATCGCTCAATGTATTATTGAACTGAGCAATGATTTAGAAAGCATACTGGAGCAGTTGGATAAAACCGCGTGACAAAAACAACAAACACACAGTCAGATGAATTTGTATGGTAAAGCAGGTGATAAGAATGATGGCATCAGAGCCGCAACTGTGACTTTCTGCTTTGTAAAAGTCTGCTGCAACTCGACATCAAACAGTCTTGCTCACTGTGCTCGTTGAAAAGGCTGCTTAAAATGTGATAGCATACTGGATACGCGTGTTCAAATGTCTGAATCGTATTTTTAGAGTTTATTGACTTTGGGCTAAATTAACGATAGAGAACTCATTGAGATACTGTTCCAAGTCAATACTGATGTCACTTTTGTATTGTAAACATATCACATAGAACGTATCCTATTCTGCATATCTGAACAGTACGGGAGACCTTTCCAGTTCAGGGCACCACAAACGTCGGACGCCTATAGTTAACCTAAGCTCTAGAGTATGACAGATGTTAGCTACAAAAATGCTTCACTGTACCCATTTTTGTGACGATATATGCATATCTATGTTTCAAGTACCATTTTCCCTTCTTTCATCTCTTTCTAGGGGCGTTCCTGGACCCACATTATCAAAACTGTGGTCAGCTGACCACCTTAAAACTATTTATACACTGATGCACACTGGATAGACATAATTTTGATTGAGTTGCAAATTGTTTTTAAACTATTCCTCATAGTGCTTAAATTAAGGTCAATTCGTAGTTCCTTTATATTTTAAATGCTATTGTACTTTGTTACGAATGAATCGGCATTTTTTAGCTTTAAAAGCACGTTTCGAAAATTCTTTATTGTCACCAGGTATACAAATTTAACACGATAGAATAATAAACGTTTAAGCAGCATATGTTAGAAACAAGGTATAAATACAAGAATAATCAATGGCAATCTGAAATTCTTAAAACGAATTCTATTAAATAAAAGAGCATTTTCTTAAACTAAACATTAATATTATTACTTTGGTCAATACAATGAGCAGTGACAGTAAGGTTAATATGACACCAGATTGATGAATAAAAACTAATAAAGAGATGTTCAATTACAATTAAGATCATAGAAACTGTTTTTAAAGCTAAAGAAATCTGACTTTAGGAAGATTTGAAAACTGGGTTTTTGACAGATGATCGCGTTCATAGGCTTGTGTAAGTAGATTTATGTAGAGAGGAATCAATCAGAGGGGTGTTTCTCGAAGGAGCTTTTGTCGAAGGAATTCAATGGAGTCCCTTGACACGTGGATTGCAACTGCGCGAAAGTGCATGGCAGGCACATGCTTAATAATTCTGAAAATAAAGGCTAGCATGGCTTTATGTCATACAAACAGTCCACATTTGTTAGCTAGATCTTTATACCTCTCTGTCATACCACAGATCTCGGCAAAGAAGAACCTACAAACTGTCTTTCTATGGTTAGGCCATTTGTTATAAGTAACTTGTTTTTGCTCGATGCATCGGAAAATTTTTATACAATAAGGGATTTTGAAGCATCGCCGACCCGCTTTACCAGCAAAATACAGTGCTAAGAACGTAATGAAATAAGCGTTGAACTTGCCATTTATATATGCACTTTAAAACAAGTCCCAAAAGGAGCCGGGTTTTTGAAAAGTAGGTTCCTCTTTTGCGGAAAAATACTGTACAGCATTTTTCACATGAAAAAGAATCGATTCTTGGGAATCAATCTATTATGTATCGAGCACTCTTTGACAAACTCGTGGATCCCTCAATAGAAACTATGTTGCCTAAAATAGTCCTAAGTCATGTATATGTCAGAATTAAACGGTAAGAGATTCATTTCCTCACAGGTTCTTTTCTTGGCAACTAGTTGAGTGTCAGCCAACAGCCTCTGGGAAGCTTTTACCGAATAACACCATTTTGTTATTGCGAAAAAATATTTCATAACATTCTTTATGTTCATAAAATGATAAAAATTCTTACTTCTTCAACAATATTGCATAAGTTGTTTATTGCTGGAGAAGTAACAGATAAAAGAACTCTCTATTGCAAAGAATATATGTTACAAAATACCAATGCTGTATTTTTGCCATCACCTACAAAGACATCACCTACCATCAAAACATCAAAGTTAACGATAGCATAAGAATTTATGAAAAGCGTCATCGATGCAGTGAAAGTTAATAAAAGAGGCATAACAACATCCGGTCGAGAAAATTATCTTCTTTGGTCAATGTCCTTTCATCTCAGATTTTTGCAAGAAGAAACCTATTTTTTAAGAGAGCAAGCTAAGAACATGCTACTTTTTCGTTGATTGGCTTGGGATGTGTTATAATTGGACTAACATGCTCACAGTTGTAATTCTGTCATCTTGGTCGGTTCTTCGTTTCCAGTGCTGTTTGCTTCTTAATCATCACCATGCTGGTAGGTTGTGAAGTTAAAGCAGCCGCATAATCACTTATACGAACTTTGGTTGTCATTTTTAGATTGTTGTTTTGAGTTCTCCTTCAACTTTGTCAATAGCATTCGCGTTCCGTGACTGTTAGATAACAAAGTTTTAAGTAATATGTGGAATTTCAACAGTTCCAGGGAAAACAGATAATCTTACTAAGTCATCTGATTATTCTATATCGTAAGCTAAACAGCTTTTGTAAGGTCAACCTCGTTGATGCGATTTACAAACGCATGTTGCGGTTATTTAAAATCATCCTTGCTTGTGCAACCAGAAAGAAGACCGAACAAAAAACTGAAAGTTGTGTCACTTTGAAGGAAATATTCAGATGCAAACTTATTAGGCACCTTTCTACATATTTTAATTATTCTCCCATGCGAATGCCCTGACAGCTATCTGCGAGATGCAATCTTTATTATAATGAAAACTGGACAACAGGAAGAAAAAAGTTGAAAATCGAAAAAAATAGGTGATATTGAAGAACGTGGAATTGCAGCAATCGTGGAACTGCCATGTTCGGACCGAACATGGCAGCAATCAAACAAGATCCATCAGACTTAATCTAGCCTAACAACTCTTCAAAAAGATTATGAATCGTTCGATTATCTGTTGATAGAGTCCGGCAGAACCCGGCTTAACTGTTAATAGACAATTTTGTATGTGATCAAAAATCAAATGAACAATTAGAATAACAACAACAGCAACAAAAATATCAACGAAAACAGAAACAGCAACAAGAATGTGCCTAGTTTTAGGCCATTGAAGAAGCTATCGTTGAACAAGGCTTTCTTTGCTTCGATTTGAAGAAGGGGAGGGAAATGACTATAGTTGCATAGAATTTTGACACTGCTGCTGAATATATTTTGTTTTTTGTCAAATTCACGTTTTTTTCTACTTGAAATCTATTACAATGTACCTATATTGCTTGCAAACAGTACACTCATTTTTATGTAATTCAGTCTTTAAGCAACCAAGCCACAAGATAACTAAAATATTAAGAAACCATTGTACGGATCACGCTCAATTCTAAGAAACTGCTCGAAAATCTTCATTTAAGAGAGGTATTGGAAATGATTCTTTTCGACGATTAGACACACACCCTGTTTCATTGACAGAGAAATTAAAAAAGCAGCTCCTTAGGACTTATAAGGTGTTCCATTTGTTTCGTTTTAGTGTTTCTAAAAGGAAACTTTTTGGCATTTGGTAATTTAGAAACCTTTGTGAGAAACTTTAAGCATTGAATTCAACAAAGAACTAAGAAGCTGTTAATACCGAGGTTGTTTTCTTATAAAGACGAATGTCGCATCTGACAATAAAAAAATAATATTTCTGATAATTCCATGCTCCATGACTAAGGTTCCTTTGATTGGGGACAATTGGCAGAAACTGAAGTGGGTTAGGCCATCTGTAATTCAACAATTGGCCAATCAGCTACATCACGCCTAATGGTTAGTTGTGATTGGCAGATGGTTACAACCACCTCTGTGTCAAATTAAAGATTCGCAATAACATAGATCAACAGCTTAACTAGCATCGTAGTGAGCTCTTCAAACGTTTTAAAGATATAAATTTAGAGAAAGCTCTAGAAAGTTTAGAACTTCGCATTTTTACACATGTAGTTTTAAGACTAAAACTTTATCGCGAAGGTATATATTAGTTAATTAAAGCTCCAGAACCAATTGTCATACGTTAGCAATTCATACATTCATAATTTCATCTCTTAGTGATTAAAACAGGCTATTGTCAATTTTCGAAAAGCTGTTAATTTTTTTCAATTCTTACAGCAACATGTATGTTCTCCAACTTACAATTAAACATGTACGCTTCTGATTGGAGAATAAATTTGTGTTCCTGAAAAATGAAAAATAGCATTAAACAATGGAAAATACAGACTACATTTCAATTTGAGTGAGATTAAGATGATTTCAATTTTCGAAACTCACCCCATTGCTCCTCCGCGACCTCTTGGCAACACTCTAGCACCCAAGATTTTTACTTTGCAAACAAGAATTTCTAATCAAGTCTCCACTTTGACTTTGGATTATTATTTCACGGAAATGACATTCGTATTTATTCAGGCTCTTTTTTGCCTTAATCCTATGTTTTGATGTACTCAATTACAATAAAATCTAGTCGCAAATTGCTCATAAATAATAAAACAGAACCATGAAAGCCAAATCCATCACTTGTGTGCGAGAAACACTGCAGTTAGGTCAGACTTTCATCAAAAGTGCGGTTGTGTAAGGTCGTCGAATCCCACAGTGTCCCTTGGTGAAACAGTCATATAACAAGGTAAGCTCTCCTCACAATCGCAAAGTCTTGAGAAATAAGAAAAAGTTTTGTAGGATGTTTATCTTTTTGTTTTATTTATCCGCTTGATTTTCACTAATTTCAAAACGAGTATAATCATTAGACAAAATTTTACAATGCCATTATGGAGAAGGTTTCTTTTGTTCTGATAACAAGAAATACTATTTGAATTAAAGCACACACGTCAAGTTGAATGCAGTAGATTCAACTTAATTCCATGTACACGATTTTGATACAAAAATTGAAATTTTCGCTTAATATGACACCTTACATAGAAGGAGATCAATCCGACAGTTTTGGGGCGCGAATCTTGAAAATTCCGGTTAAATGTACAGTGACGGGATGGACAATTATCATGGCTTATCAATGCTTACTTTGTGATAAAGTATTGTTTATTAGACTAACGGTTCTTTTTGTTCGCCAAACTCCGTTAACACTGTATCTAGATCCCCATTAGTAGGCATTTTCTGTGCGTAGGGAATACTTTCACAGTCTATATCTGGGTGTTTCACTAACACGAATCCTTGTTGGACAGATGGTTTTCAGTCAAATACGAAAACAGTACATAGATACTATCTCTATATCGAGTATTTATAAGCACTATTGGGAAGTTTGGAAGAATTTGAAAATATTATTTTCCGCCAGTAACATGTTTCAGTAAACTTTTGGGATCCATTAATGCTTTGGGTCTATACAAGATATAAAAACGTCAAATTCCTAAAATGTGCTAGCTCTGCGGAATGGCTCGAATTTGCCGACAACCTAGATATTTCGTCCCTGCATTGCCGACTTGTTTCAACCTTTTGTTGCGTAGGGGTTTAGGAGCTCTTTGCTTTCCAGTTAATTTTTGGGTACAAGGGGAAGTTTAGCACTAATGTACTCTATAGCAGAGGCTCCATAACCCCTAACGTGATCAACATCCGCGATCGATATTCATTGAAGTGGCGACCTTCATTTCACTTCCTCTATTTATCATCTATCAATTGAAGAAATCAAAAAACAAAATAGATTCTCAAATCTGGGTCTTATCGAAGAAGTTTCAACAGGAAATGGTTTATCGAGAAGTTAGACATCTTCCTTGTCTACTCTTCTTTCTTCCTGGCGAGCCAATGCGCGCAATTAAGGTGGCCCATTACGGTGGTTAATCACGGTGACCCATGATGGCGGCCAGTTTTGGTGGCCCATAACAGTGAGCCATTACGGTAGCTTATTAAGGTGACCCATCACGGTGGCACGTTACGCTGGTTAGTTATGCTGGCCCATTACTGCTACAGCGAAAACAAAAACTTCACAGCGATTGCAAACAGTCGACAGCATTCTCAGAAAATTAACGATTAGTTCAAATACCCGTGGCATTTCCCGAAATCCACGGCATGAGCAAATGTGCAACAATCCTTGCCAAAATTGTTGGAACACTTGTGCAAAGCTGAAGCTTTTTTTAAAATCCCCCTCTACCCCCCATAACAATGTTGCTCAATTCGGCTGTTTTGACGCTGAAGATAAAAAAAAATTCACGGAAAGCTGTATGAAACTATTAAGTAAATAAATCACCATTGTACGGGGGGAGAGGGTCGAAATTTTGGGAGCGGCAGTGATATTTTGGTAAGATAATTTTGACATGCTTTGTTTATTTGCATGCTGCAATGGGAAGGCGCTCCAGCTATTTTTGGCAAGGATTATAGGTATTCCTTAAAATCTATGGATAAGCAAATGGTCACGGCATCCCAAAAATAATTTGGTAAAAGTAAGGACTTGCAAGCTTTATGGAAAAGCTTCATGGCAAGCAGAAGCTCACGACACTCCCCGAACATAACCAAACACGATCAACAAGTTTATTGAAGAAGATATTTTGAAGATGACAAATATGTTTTGCTCACACTGAGGTCAAGCAATATATTTCAAAGATATACTCTGCCAGCACTGTGTTGATGGGTGAGTTAAATTGAATGCCTACGTTAAACACTAAAAATTTCAAAGACTATATTTTTATTGAAGTCAGGTATTCTACTGTATTTGATAGCTTTATCGTGAACATATGAAACTGGCATTAACTTGTTATTGGAAATATTTTTAAATCCAATTTCCAGAAAACTCTTTATCATTCTGTATGAAACGATTCGAATGGAATCATTATCAAGAAGATAATGCATGTTGATGTGCAGAAGGAAGAATGCACAGTTCATACCAGGCACAACAAGATTATTTGATCTGCTTTAACATAAAGATAGCATTGGAGTATAAAGATAAAGAAAAAATATAAAAAAGAATTGTATTTCATCGATACAAATTATCTGATAACTTCATTTGTGAAGGCTTGGCTCTTGGCGATTTTGAACTAACAGCAAATCATGAAAAGCGAAATGATGATAGAAAAAGAGGAAATGAAATTTATGACTTCTTTTCAAGTATTGTTGGGACCTTTTTTCAATAAAGAAGGCATTTTAGTCGATAAGAGTGAAACGATTGATTCTAAAAAGTCGAAAATGTTCGATTTTCAATAGATGTATCACATCATCAATACAGAACTAAGAGCTGGATAGAAAGCAAGTGAAGCATTTCCATCATCATTGACAGAATCTTCAAAATATTTGGACAGTGCTACTGTAGACTTGAGTTCCCAATAGAATCTTTATCAGCATGCTATTTTCACGATTTCATTTGCAAGAAGAACTGGCAGTGCCTTTGTTTCTGGGCAGATGAAAGATGTTAGTTGTGAGATATTAGTCGAGAGAAGAAAACGTCTCTGACTGAATGCAACCAAAAATGAAATGTTTCAAAAAGATTGACCAAGCCGTGGGTCTAGGGAACTATCGTGAATATTGATTTGGTTAATAACCTTTTATGGAATGCTGTTGACTACTTGAAATTTTTGCTTAATGTTTGTCTTTACCGTGGCAGATATGGGCCAATGTATTGCTTTAGTCCACTAAATACTTCTAGAAAATTTGTGAACGTAGATAGCAGAACATTATCAAAATTTAAATGATGATATATATAAAAAGTTATAGCAATCATAGAGTATTTGTAAGCGGGGGATCCCCACAAGTAGCATGCTTTGTAGGAGATGCAGCTTTGTATAAAAACCAATATTACAGATCTAGAAATCCATCTAGTAGCTTCAAGACGGTTCAAGTAGCTGAATCTAAACCAACAGCTGAATTCATATCATCATTTCATCAACAGTTTTAACGACAATCCATGAAACTACAGACGACATGGATATATTGCTATTAAATCCTTTCCTCGCACATTTTCAAGAAAAGCTTTGTTATGAAAAGATCCGCCACGTAAGAAGCGGACTTGACTCTAGATTTGTTTTTAGAGTGTTTTGGTTGTTTTCCAGCGAGGTTTCGCTGTTTCATAAAATATAAATGAATAGCATTTACTTTTCCATGTTGCTCAACTGAACTGTCATCAATATTGATATATTTTGGATGAAATACCTGAAATTCTGAATGTCCTAGAATGTTATGCTGAAGTTCTTGAGACGGTAATTGCATCATTCATCCTCTTTAAAGATATATTTTTGCAATCAATGCAAAATGTAAGTTGTTAGTTGTCAGCTCAGTTAAAAATGATACACTAAATAGGCCAGCATTCGTTTTGTAGTGCATTCTACTGCACTTCTACCACATTTCTTTTAAAATTTAAATTTGCCTTACAAAGATTTCTGCTTGCATCATTAAAAAGGTAGGATTTATCACACGTAAGCCAGGAAAACGTGTTATTTAGCAAGATTTTATTCATATCTGTGGAATGAACCCGACTGGCAAGAAAAATGAATTCTTTCGTTCCGTAAAAGAAAGAATTTAGAAGATAAGACTTCGTGCTCTTAAGATCAATGCTCGCAGTATCCACGGCAAACCACCAATATTGTGCAGGATAAAGTTTAGTAGGATAAAGAATTTTGCAGATATTACGAATCAGATTGTCGTCTTTCCTTTTCTGTTCCTTTTATGTGTTACGAAAGAGAAATTTGCTTGAAAGAAAAATTTCCAGAGAATTTAAAACTTTGAACCGTCTTTAAGGAGGATATTGGGAGAGGGGTGGAAGAGATGTTGTTTTTTGAATTTGATTGGAAGAAAATTCGAGTTTCTGAGTTTTTGTCGAACGTTTTGGTCGGTAAAACAAGAGGGGAGGGGTCTTCCCAAATCTCGAAAATAATAAACAGGGGTTTCGTTTCATTGCACATGAACTGTGTAGAGGAGAAATTACTTAGTCAAATGAATACCTGTTTGTCTAGTAAATTTTGAATACTTTAGTTAGTAAAAGATTACAATACACATTACTCAAAGTACTTTTAACAAGCTTCTTGACAACAATACAAACAACGATACCACAGGGGCAAAAGGCTATGTTAACATCTTTGTCCATATGTAAGCTACAATAGCACACACATTTAAAGATTCATTGCTAACAATGAGCCATTGCGCTACGCAAGCATCCCATAATCCATTTTTAGACAGTCTAAAAATCAATTTTGGTTAATCCGTAGAAGTTTACTGCCCTTGTTTGGATCGTCGCCACGCTCGCAAAGGCCCATTGTTAGCAAAGAGTCTTTAACGCAACAACTGTGTGGTACAGTGGCGTCGCTTGACCATTCTCGCTGGGGGGAGGGGGGGGGTGAAAAACTATATTTTACCGACAGAAATTCTTTTGTTACATTAATATTTTGTTATAAATTTAATTCTACCGACAAGTTCTCTGAAATTTAGGGGTGTACACACCCCCAATTTAGGGGAAATTTAGGGGTGTACACACCCTCGCCCGCTACGCCCCTGGTAAGGCATAAAAAGAGGTGAGACACAGGACTTGAGTCAAATGGGCACTTCATACTTAGCATCTTAGAGCAACTGAGTAAGAACATCCTGTTAAGCGCTTTTTCAAAATCACTGGGTAAGTATCTTTTAAACCTTGAGGATTCACCTAACAAGCTCTTTTAGGGGATTCACCTAACATTTTCGGCTTTTAAAGAATTGTTTAATGGTTTTATAATACTCGGTAGCATAACAGATCAATCACGATGTACGTGAAATTTCAAATCAAGCTTTTTGTCATGCGCAAAATTTCAAGTTTTTTGTCGGTTGCTCTTAATGCACATTGGAAACTTAATTTCCGAAATGGTACAAATTTAATGGCAGGTGCAAAGAAGTCGTTCTATCTGCTTAGTTATTCCAAAGGATTAGAAAAATCTAACGACAAGCTGCTTTCTCTCAGTTGTCACTTGCAAAAAATTGTATCTAATATGGTGTGAATCGTTTTGTGCCTCAAGATACAATTTCTAAAAGAGCTCACAGTCGTGTTTGAATTATTCATATTTTCTAAAGACGTTGCAGTAGCTTGAAAAAATCTTGATCGCTTTTTGCGCTGAGAATGTGAATAATTTAGGAGGAAGTATCAATCCTCATTGCAGCGCTTAAACATTTGAACTAATATTAGTGTTGAAAAGATTGCGAAATCAATATATGGGAGTGTACAAAATCAACCAAGAAAATTGCTAATCATGTCTGCTAGAGGTTTTAACAGGATTAAATCAAAAAAGGACGCTTTGGGCCAATCTACACGTCGTGCTTAACTCGCATCAAGTCAAATATGATGTCTTGAAATTTATAAATATTACTTACCTTCGAGATAAGCATGACGTAGAAATTGAATTTGGAAGTAAGCTTCAAGGCATGACATAAGCTCGACGCCATCAGTCGCTACAAGTCACCTTAAACGTCAGCCGTCACCTTAAACGTCGCGCTTCTAATTAATCAAATAAAATCAAATCAAGTTCATCTATTTTGAGCCTTGCAATAACATTTCTTGTGCATGCGTAATACCATTTTTCGAAGAAGCACCAAAAAGAGGTATATTTGGATTGAACTAGCGCGCTAGAAGTGCGACGTTTAAACCCAGTCGGAATGCATTATATATAGATTAAGACTTTAGGTAGACCATAAGATAAAAGCTAATTTCGAAAACGAATTTGTTTGAATTGCATTAACTGTCTCACATTAAAATAAAAATGTTAACGGAATTGATCCAGACCATCTTTGGGTCCGATTAGGATCAGATCCACTCTCGTGTAAACAGGGTAGCAACAAATTTCAAGAGAACGAATTTAATAGGATTGATTTTCTAATATTTCACACAAATAGCGACGCTTTAATGTAATTTTACTGGATTATTCAACAAATTAAATGAACAGCAAGCAATTCTAGTAACAACGATCTCACGCTCCTTCTTAGTGTAGTGGAATTAGATATAAAAACGGTCTAGCCAGGACAAAAATAATATAAAGCTGAAATTTGGCACTTATGTTCTACACTATGTTGGGAATGACCAGAAAAAAGCCCCATCGATTGGACATTGGGAATTCCTACTTCGTAATTCCACTACACTATCTACCATTCATCCCTCCACAAAGCAGCGCAGCGGCAATGTGTCGGAGAATCGGATCCGGGTGAGGTTAGTGGGGAGTGTTCTGCATTGATGCCCTACATAAAAGCTGTGTTGAAAGAAATCACTAATATGTGTTTTCTATAACAGTTTCACTAAGAAAACATGAAGGGCTTTTTTCACTACATTTTTGGACACCCTAAATCGCCCTTTTAACATGAATTGAAAGAAAGCATTACATTAAATTGCATTACATTTGTCATCACCCCTTTTAAATGTCATCTGCCAGCACAGGAGACCAGGGGCGGATCCAGAAGTAAAAATGATGCTCTCACCACGAAAGAAAGGGGTTGCGTAGGCGTGACCCCTTTTAAAAAATCTGACCACGCCCTTTCAAATATCTGAGAAACTTCCTTTTAAAAAATGTGGCTCATATCAACTACACTATTTTCAACATAAGAAACTTTAATTGTAATTATCAGTACTAACAGTCCATCACTCAAATCAGAATTGAGAATTAAGAATTCCGTTTTTTCAAATCTTTAATTTTTGAAATAGCAGAAAAACAGTAGAACAAAGAATTGACTGTAATACAATTTTTCTGTGGAATTCACTTTTAAATTGATAAAGTAGCATCCCAAAACCCATCTAAGGATTTATGCTTAGAAATACACAAACTGGAGCAGTATTTCCATGCATGCAATCATATTTTCTAATTGCACAGTGCTTTTTTCTACCGAAAAGAAGGTTTACTAATATTTGTTGATAGTTGCTAATATTTCTCAAAGAATATTTCTAATAAATTATAAAGTGTACCACAAAAAGATTAAAGCATAAAAAGCTTTGACAAGGAACATTTTGTGAGAAATTTAAAATTGAATCTAAATTATTGAATTCAACAAAGCATTCTGTGACAGAAGGCCAATATTTGTTGCTAAAGAGAGCATAAGCTACATCAAATGAAGCATACTTCAGACCAGGCAAAGGCAATAAATGTTTTCAACCAAAATATGGAAAAAGGACAGAAGTGTTCATTGGAAATTAAAACATGTAAATAATAATAATGATTGGTCTACAACATGAAATAAAATCAGAGCTTTTCATTAACCAATATCCAATAAGAACAAACACGGGATAACTTTGATAGTCTTAGACAAGAAAAAGGCTGAAAGTGTTTAGTCAATTGCTAGCAATATAATAAATATGGAACAAAATTAATTGGCTGGGTTTTGCATGCAGCTTCAAGCATGTTTACTTTAAAAATGAAAAAAGAATACTTTAGGGCTCATCTTTAAGATGTCTTCTTACATTATGTTTATGTGTGTGTACTTTTTAACTGGAACAAGTTTAATTGCTTTTAAATAATTTTTGGCAAGACAAGTGTCATACCACTTCTGTTAAACTGGTGTGATTCAATTTAAATTTCAGTAGCATAAACATTTAACAGGTTAACCAGGAATGACTTCATATACTTAGATATGTCATTTTTATAATTTTTATTTATAACATTTAAGCTTTTATGGCCTTAGCGATTATTGACATTCTGTCTGTTATCATATGATAATATCAGATTTCTGCCTTGCCTTTGATTTATTTCAGAAAAGGGAAAAATTAGCATCAAACCCCTGAAAAGGGTGTTTTCCTCATGCTACTACACATGATTATAACTTCAAAATTCAGATTCAGCCTTTTTCGTAATTATTACGAATTATGAAACAGCCAAATGAAGGGTGTAATTTGGAAATGAGTATTAATAGAAATCTGTGTCTGGAAAACCTGGTTAGTATTTAACATGGCTTAATTATGGCAATGTCCCAGCATATACTACTTTTTGATGTAACAGAATAAAAAGCCAGCCAGCTCAGTTTGTTTAAAAAACGTGTACATGATGGTAAAAATTAATGCAGAGAATTAGAAGGCCTAAGTAAGGCCAAGGTCTAGTAGACTCCACGCTCTTAAAATATATCTGAAAGATGCAACTAATCTTGTCACAGGTCGAAAGATTGGTATAGATTTATCATCAGGCAAAAATGAAATAAAAATACGAAAAATTAAAAAGTAGGATGAGCACAAACCTGAAACCTTGCACAGCAAAGGAAAACAAACATTCTGGTATAACTTCACGACTATTACAAGCTTGAACAATTGCCACCCAAATAATTCTTAGTTCAAGAAGAAAATATATGATTGATAGCAGGAACCTAGAGAAGTTTCCACATCTTTGAGACATTCTACCTTTGATTTACAGCGATTTTCGCGGGCTTTGTTTATTGTATTTTACTCGATTGAATTGAATCGTCCAGCCTGTGAGCTACGTCAGAGTTTCTCACCAGAAACGATAGAAGACAAACTTTGATTGTTTTTTTCGATTCGCGCACGAAATTAATTTATTTTGAGTTCTCACCAATTCATTGGTTTAAAACGAAAATTCTGCACTTTCATTGGCTAGCAAAACAACTGCTCAATTTATTTCAAAGATGAAACAATGGTTCAGATTGAGAGGAATTTGAATCTCAATCAGATTGTCTTCAAACTGGCTCCTACGCATCATCAGGCCATGCAACCTTACGATGACACTGTCTGCGTGTATTGGAGGTTGTCTTTGGAGTAAAATTGAATATTTTAACCTTCATTTTCGCAATTTCGTTTTTCGAAAAAAATGACGTTTTCACGTGAGAACGGTGAGAACATCCGGAGAACGGTGAGAATCCGCCCCTCCGAGAGACAATGATGTCGTCAACCTAAACCCTGAGGAACTTTATCGTGTATTTGATCGCTCGTTAGAGTCCCTATTTCTTTTACATCTTCGAATAATGTTTCATAACCAGTTTATTTCCAAATAAGATTGACAGTTGCCCTTTCGCTTTTTGCATACATGTTTAAGACAATTCAGGCAAACATCCAACAAGGAAAGAGACTGCATGATAAATATGGCAAAACTGGCAGACTGTGAATCCTGTTGGAAAAGGACACACATGTGCAATGAAACTGAAACCTGCTTAGCTCTAAATAAAGAAACAACTTAACCTCGCTGCACCTTTACTTGTCGATATAAACTTGAAGCTAGCTAAATTGGTCGATTGTTTAAACCGTTCTTGAACTACGGTGTGAAATTTCACCCCCTAGAGGATATTTCAGGTCTTGGCAAACCCCATTTGTTCCAAAAGAGCATTTTCTATGTCATGACCGTGTTGTAGCTTATTTTTTCGTTGAGATGCGCAATATGTACTTTGACCTTTACCGGTGTATCTCTAAACAGTATTATGTTATGATGCAGTTGTTGTTTATATTCATAGGACTTAAAAATCCAGACAATTTTAAGGCTTTTTCGCTATTCTTGAAAAGTTAATGCTTAGAGGATATGCTGAACAACATCTTCAAATGGATAGAAATAACAACATGAGATTGCGAAAGATTGCAGGTTTCTACTTGTATATGTACGGATAGCCTTTATTTACAGGGTAGCAGAGCAGGCACCAATTTCTGCGCTTTGTCCTTACTGGGTTATTTAGTTTTTTTTACTTTTGTTTTAGGCGATTAACTGAAGCGTTTATTTTTTCGTTGGAAAAGACAGAAATTTTGTCCAGGTTTGAAAAAATCTAAATAATCTACTTAAGTAAGCTGGCTAATTACATTTGGAATGAAATAATCTAATAAGAATGAATTGATAATCCAATAAGACATCTTGTTAGCGAAAAAGAGTCCATAGCGGGCTCTCTGCAAGAAAAGAAAAATTCTTTATCTCGGTCAACTTTTAAGCTGTACATTTATCTTGGGGACGGAAAGGTAAATTATAAGGGATTAGGTTCCCCAATGTTTTGTTGCCAGTAGGTCTTTGCCAGCAGGGCCCACTTCCACCCTTAGAAAGCATATCTAAAATTCCCCCCCCCCCTCCCCAGATTATCTCTACACTTCAGCAGGTTTAGAATCAAAATAGTTATTGAAACTTCTGGTTTTTTGTGAATGCTTTTTTAGGCTACCCCACACTGAAGAACTTAGATAATTTTCTTGTTCAGATGATAAATTAATAATTTTTCCAAAGTTCTGTATTTTGCTTAGTTTTCATTTCATTTATTTTGATTTCTTGCTTACAAATATGTACTTCGAATTTTAAAAAGAAAATCAATAGGAGATACAAATCTTTAAAAGTATTTGTCTGTCCCATGTGAGCAAAAGCAAAAGGATCAAGGATCTGGGCGACGAAAACCTAAACCCCAAATGAAGTTTTGGTCCTCTATTCTAACGCTGTCTGCAACACTGCAGCAGGAAATATTCTCTTGAAGATTCCCTGCTTGTTTTCCCACAAACCAGCCATACATATCAGATGTTGTCGGAGAGACCAGCTGTACAACACGCCCCAGCTGCTGTTTTGTGTGCTCTATCACTCGATATTGATAACAGTCTGCAATTCATTTTTGGTATCATCTTTGAAAAACGCCAAAAAGTATAGATTACATTCCATTTCCTTGCACAGGTCGAGAGCTACTATCAAGTGCCTGTCATTGTATTGACGTTTCCGTCGTGTAATTGGAATCTTTTTAAAATCTTTACGGATCTGCATGACCAATACTGATACCAATCAATACTTGCATTGCACTGTATTGAAACGGCTATAATTGGCTCCGACTCCGTATCTAATTCGATTCAAATCAAAGGCTCCAAGAATTGCACTAGTTTCTTTGATCCAGGACCTCTTTTGAAGAATTCTGTAGAACAATATTAGCATCCTTGATACGGATGACAGAAACATAATGATGCAGCACCATTGCACTCTTGCGGACCTGTTGTATTTTGTGCTTCACTTGCTTTTTGGTGAGTTCAGTTTTTTATATCTTATTGGTCTTTGTCCACCCCCACATCTCATTTCCCATTTCTTTTCAGTCTA
Organism: Rhopilema esculentum; assembly: GCF_013076305.1. Next base: position 7,785,105 of record NW_027019384.1, read on the forward strand.
AATCGACCGCCGAAAAAGTGAAATTTCAAGAGCAAAGTTCACCCCATCCTTTCTAAAACACCGTTTGTTTAGGTTTTTAGCTTATGGAGAAGCACTAAGTAGCTTTCAATGATTATAGCGTGCATTCAGTTTATTTCAAAAGCAGAGATCTTCTACCTTGAAATATCAACTTTTTGAAAATATTGGACAGTATGGTACACGCAGTGCATCCCTGGTTGCTCATTTAGGGCAACAGAACATTGCCATTTTCATCTTTATTGTACATCAAGAGTCTCTTTGAGTGGTTTTTTAGTTTTTTAAATATATGTTTGGTTTCTTGTGGGCGATTTTAGTCTTGATGTATTTTTCAAACGTTGTCCATCGATTCATGTTCTCATACACTTTTTGGCGAGGCAGACTCAACAAGGAAGGAAATTTCTACCTGAGACCATGACAATAAATGACGAACTCGGCTACGTCCGGAACTTTTGTAGTGTCCGGAGTCCTTAGTACAAAGGTGTGTCCACCAGTCTTGACATTTTGGAACCTGTACTTTCTCTCGGTTCGGCTAGCTTTTTTAAAAACTCAAAAATGATAATGAATATTTATTGAACGAAAGAATATGTTAAAGAAGGTGCAAAAAGGAGCACAGAAATTTAGAGAGTGATCTTTGCTTACCAGAAATTCTTGCTGATGTTTGTGCTGCACAAAATCTGTTGATTCTTTTGGCTGTTGTGTTGTCAATCAACATATTCTCCCACTCATCAAAGATAAGAACGTAGTTTTCGTTTTCTCTGCTAGTGAGTCTCTCTAAGTTAGCGAAAATTCAAACAATAGTTTTGACGCCATTTTCGGAGACTGGAGTCTTGATATTTCAATACCATTTCCACCTATACACTGATCGTTGTCTCTCTGAATCCAACAACTTAGACACAACCTAAAAACTACGGCACACAGAGCAAAGATCTCTGCCAAAAGATAATTGAACTATTATTTCACCTTTTTATGTCAGGATAAAAGGCTGGTGTTTGGAGAGGCGAATACAGATAAATATCAAACGCTCTCAAGTTTTTCATTTTCACTAGTAAAGGGTCTTAATTTATACTTACACTTCATGCCATTTACTCATAAAAGTTAAAACTGATAAAAAGGTTGCTGTTCAGTAATAACATTCTTCATATTGATTTAGAAATATCATGAGGCCTATTACAATCTCTAATTATTACATTATTAGAACAAAGGTACTTGGCAAATGCTCTGGTATTGCCATCAATTTTTCGGTGAATTTGATTTCCCTAAAAAACACAGACGTTTGAGAATACTGATGATTTTCCTTATATTAGAAATGTTCTGTAATTAAAGGCATTGCGTCATGGTAAATAGGCCTTCTCCTTAGGGGGTCATTTGGTTTCGGCGTAATCGCTGGTGTTTCATGTGATATTTGCATCCGTTGTTGACAATTTGCTATTGATGACATTTGTTTTGTCAATCAGTACGAGTTGAGTTCCTGTGACCAGTTCCAGGACAACCAATAGCATCGCAATCATAAAAATCACGACTCAGCGGATTTTGGCACTCAGGGTATACTCAATCCATTTTATCATGACTCAATGCCTTTAAAATTGAGATACATATAAACAAGATTGACAACATTTTCAGCAATTTTACAAAGTCAATTTAGGTAACTATAATTTTTAGCATAAAGGCGAAATTAGTCAGATTAGAATCAATAAAGCTAAACAATAATGGTGAATATAATCTAACCTCTGCAACGATGTAAAAGCATTTGACATGCATAAGTACAGCGAATCCAAATATAACTTAGGCCAATTGATCAGAGCACGCACAGAAGAAAGGAATTGGAAACTGCTCACGTGAAACCATTGCGCGCTGCACTAGAATTTCACCGATTTGCAGAAACGCGGGAACTGTTCACGTGTTTTTCTCTGTGTGCAATTTGATTGGTCAACCGCTCCTGATCACTGTAAGCCACTTTTACCTGTGTCAAATGCCTTTAGTTGCATAAGTGAAATGTAAAAGTAAATCGCATGCAGTCACCACGCTAATGCCTTATAGATTCTTCTCACACCCGTGCCTCACGTGCGGTGAGGTTCTTTCCGTTTTGTTAGACTGGGCGTTAGACCCTCTCTAGGAAAAGCGAGCTTCTTAAGCTATGTTTTAAAAAACCGTTAATCTTAATCATCTTTTATCTGCTGGTTTCAGTTAAACTAGAACAACACCTGCATTTTCCGTGGTACAAAATTTCTGTTCTTGCGATGACCAATTGTTTACGTTACGCTCGATGCATTTGACCACACATTCTCTGAACATTTGAAATTATGACGAGCTTTAAAATCCCCCAAAGGTTTTGTTAGGACGAAGCGATTCATATGCAATCCCTGCACCTGTCGCTTCGCTCTCCTTGCTCTTGGTCATTTTCCGACATTTCGTACACAGAGGAAAGTTAAAAGAGAATAAAATTGAAATATAAAAGTACCTTTTCATCATTAAAAGTGAGAATCGTTCTATTCACAGCTGATTGGTAACAAAAGACTAAAAAAATTGGCATAAGAAATTCTCAGAAACAATTTATTCGCGTTTTATTCATTTCAGATCTCATTTCTTGTAATTTGGAATGTCTACAATATTGTATGCTCTTTAATGCTTGCAACTCTAAATGCAGCTTTCAATCTTGTTAGAACATTTGAAAAAAGCAAATCTCAACATTGCTCACAAATTGATCATCACTAGCGCTAGCGGAGCCCTAGTGGTATTATAGGCTTATAGCTGGGCTTGGATTCAAAGTATACTGATTTCCTCTTTTTACGGTAACGGTAATATGGTACAATGAATAGTTTACGCTGTTGGTAGGAGAACTTAGCCATCTTTATATGAAGCCTGAGATAAAACTCATTCTAGCATATCACCTGCCTTCCTCGTGCCTTGTCAAAACTTGTGGATGCGTGACATTTTATGAAAAAGAGTATTAATTGGTTTGTCTTATTCAAGATCAAAGCAACCATACCTGCTCTTAAAAGTAACATCAACAGCACTTTCAAAGTTTGGGAAGTTAAATGAGAAAAATGTTCGGCAACTTTTGGCAATAATTGGATATTTTTGGCAATATTTGGATATTTTTGGAAATATTTGGCAATTATTTTGAAATTTATTTTTTATTTTAGGGTAGTTTTGACAATTTTTGAGTTACATGTAATCAGATATTTTTTCGTCTTCAATTATATTTAGATTTTAACAAGCATTATCAAGTTTCTCTTATTAAATAGATTACATAGATTCTGATTTTGGGAAATGCAGCTTGATGATCAGACAAATAACAAGTGCGGCGATAAAAAAGACGTTTTCAGAATATAAACATTCCTCGTATTTCTGTCTAAACTCTCGGACTGTCTCCACTCGAATGTCAATTTACTGTAATTTTAATAGAATTTTAATAGATTTGAAGTTGGAATACTACTATCACGATGTCTTTTTGTCGCTGTACCTTTTATTTCTCTAAATAGATTAGATTTTTTTAGGAAAAATTCTTGTCTTACAATGTCACCAGAAATTGCCAGTGAGATTTAAATTGATAATAAGTATGTTTGGTAGCAACTTTGATGCTCTTTAGTTAGATTTAAAGAACCTCCTCCTACCTTTGATGCAGTTTCTAGACTGATTTTCCAAAGTAGCATTTTCTACTGAACTTTTCTAATTTTTTTCATCTAATTTTGACCAACATTTTACTTCAAGAGCTGCTTTAACACCTTGCCGCGTTTAATCATTCTTGCAGTGATTCGCAAACGCCAGCCTTTGATCCTGCGTTTTATCATTCTTGCAGTGTTATGCGAACGCCGGCCTTTGATCCTGCGTTTTATCATTCTTGCAGTGATACGCGAACGCCAGCCTTTGATCCTGCGTTTTATCATTCTTGCAGTGATACGCGAACGCCAGCCTTTGATAAGATATTAAAATGCGCAGAAGAACGATAAGCTTAAAAATTATTAAGAGTTTTCTTAAAATGTGTAGAAAACTCGCATGGCTTTTATTTATAGAGAAAAAAGGAATGTTGCTAGCAGGTCATTTCTGCAAGCAAAAAACCAAGTACAATCACTGCCAAAATTACTTGGAACACCTAACACTTTGCGCTGTGCTTTTCTATTTTTCATTTGTTTTCTTGAATACTACCACTTCCGCCCCCCTTTCCCCCTAAAACAATGTTGAAAGTATAGAAAAATATCAAACAATTCACAAGAAAAAGCGTACTCTATAACCCTTATCTTTCTTCTATAGTAAATCAACATTGTTCCTAGGGGGAGAGGGGGAAGGCTGAATTTGCCTTTGAAAACCTACGTTAGTGTTCCAAGACTTTTGGCAGTGATTGTAAATCACGATGTATCTTATTGATGTCTCTCACACATTTCACTGCTGCATGCAGAAGGGCTTACAGCAAGCATCATCTTTTGCTGATGCTCCTTGTAGAATGGCGTGTTATGTCAAACAAAGATCATATTTGTTGGGGCAGTATTTATGGATCTTTCTTAGAACATATACTTTTCATCATAAACATTCAGGCACCGCGGAGCAGGGGGCTAAGGGATTTAGACCCCTACTTATTGCCAAAAATGCAAAAAATTAACTAGTCAATCAACAGTCAAGCCTTTTTTTTGGCATTACCCTCCCCTACTTTTTTAAACCCCCCACTTTTCCCAACTCTCCGCAGTGCCTGACATTATATCCGCAGTGCCTAACTTTGTTTCTATATTTTAAAAGGTTAACATGAATAATCATGTTGCCCATGAGGATTGTTCCTGTACATGTTGCAAACTTTGAAGCTGAATCAGATGTTGCTCTAGAATGGTTGAAAGACAATACAATGATAACGAGCCATACAAACAATCACTCTATCGTTTATAAAAATGGAAAAAATATGCCAGAAATAAAATTCATTATAAATAGGAACGAAATTCTGTCTGAAAGTTCAGTAAACATTCTTGACAACAAACTTTAGTAAACAAACTTTACCACATGTCACGCTTGACAACAGATCAGGTCGAGTTTTTGATCCGGTCCTAAAAATTATTCCAACAGAACCAGAAAAGTCAATGAAGGGATTTTTTAAGATCATATTAGTTTTAGCATAACTTTTGTGAGTTTCCCACTAGCTCATGTAAACTCACTTTGCCGAGTTTCCCGCCTAATAAATTTTTCACAACAATCTAGCGCTCATTTTTTATTTTGAGTTTTCTGACGACTTTCCAGTAGAAGGCTTTTTAACAAAATAGCCTCTCTTGCTTTTTCGTAAGCCAAAATAATATCACAAATTTCTGACAACTGCAAAGAGCAGACTAAAACGTAAGTTTTTCATCAAAATTCGTCGCAAGTTCTTGGCAATGTTTTTGGGAACCAGCCTGACGCTGAAGACATTCCTTTTCTGCCTTTAAATGGGCAGTGTGCGCAGAAGTTCTTATCCCGCCTAGTAGAGTTTCCCGACCTAATGTAAACACAAGCAGTTAATTAGCCAAACTTGCCGGGAAACTCGCCTCCATGTAAACAGGGCCATAATTATCCCGTTATTGGGCGATTGGCCATTGTCACCTCCTCCTTCCGATACTAGTATCAATCAATTTAGATTAGTTCACATTTGAATAACTTCATAATTTCAATTTTATCTTTAAATGAATTTGCACGCGGACAATGACAGGTTAACTGAAATCTTTATATGCTACAATAAATTATATGTTGAAATATAGTTTTCCTTCTTTATTTAAAGTTGGCTCTATTTCTAGTTATACTCAAGCTGATTAAAACCAACAAATTTAAATTATAAGTACTAAATATAATGTTAATCAAATAAAAGCGGTGTTGCATATGAATTTCTTGCCAAGGTCATACGTACAATTGAACGATGCAAACTCTGAGATTTTTTTCTTGAAAATTGCCGATACCTTATTCGCAGCTGCTGAGTTGATAAGGTTAGGAATGAATGGGTCGTCAAAAGGTTTGTGTATGTGAAGGCATATTGTTTGCGACTTAATCGAGGCAAAAGCATTATTTATGTTTTAGCTTTTAGGTAGCATTTGCTAAGTTTCACAGTAATGGGTTTCTTTTTAAACAATAAAAATTTCAAATTCTAAATATACTTTGTTTAGAAAAGGTTTAAGTTCAGGATGTTAAACACATTTGTCGTTTTTCCCACTTTACCTAATGCAAGAATCAAGTTTTTCCTACAATCTATGCGAGCTTCCCTATTTAATACCTTTGGGAAAAATTTCAACTTGGCGGCTATACTGTCAAATGCAAAGTAGAGGAATAACTTTTGAAGTAATTTTGCGATGACTTTTTGGATGATAATAAAACGAACACCTTTCAACAAAAAAGGCCTTTGATAAACCGGCTCAGACTGTGACTAAATGCTTGTCGTTTGAAGACAGCTGCTATTGGCTATTTGCATATTATTATTTAATGCACGGCAAAAGTAATTCGCAGCTATACATTCGCGGTTCAGGAGAGCAGAAGCAAGCAGCTATACGTATGTAGTTTCAGTCTTGGTTTTTTTATCATATACTTAGATAACCGTAAAAGACAATTTAGGTAGAAAAATGATTTCGAAGATTTTAGATGAATTTTATTTTCTGTTTGTTTATGTAGCTATTATCTATTTTTTTCATTTGATTTTTCTAGTCATTTACGATGTGAGAAATCATAAAATGTATAGTTTTCTTAAGTATATGCATTAGAAAAGCTTTATTGGATACATAGTTGATGCATTTATTATATAGATAACATCTTTACTGCATCGATAATATACGAATAACGCAGACAAAAGTTGTAGCTATCAAAGTGATACTTAAATCGTTGGGTTTGCTGCACATATATCGTGCTGCCTGCAATAGTACATTAAAAAGATCATGCTTGAATTCAAACTTTTAACTTGACTTGCGTACTGTCATGAAAATTATATTTTGCAAAACAAGAATATTTTTGTAGAGATGTAGCGTTAGCAGAAAAATCTTGATGCATGAGTTTGATAGAAAAGTCTCTTTCATAGGAGTAGGCTTCCTTACTGTGTTTTTTATTCATTTTATTTTGGAATCCTTAGAAACCTATAATATTTTACTAGAAAAATTTTCCTTCAAGAAAAAGACAAGCAATGTACAGCAATGAATAAACATCAGATACCTGCTTAAAACGCTCTTTGCTTTAAAAACATAGTTGCTTGCATTGTTGATAAATCACATTCTAGCAATGACCTCTATATCACAGAACGTCGTTTCGAATGGCCCGGACAGAGATTTTTTTTTGGTTTATCTTTTCTAATGCAAACAGCTACTTTTGCTTTCCATTCTGCCGTTAAATTATTCAATAGCTTCTCTCTGAGAGGTTAGTTATGGTTTTTTAAAATAATAATGAAAATAATGAGGCCTCGCTAGTACTCAATTCACCTTTACGCCATATCGATATATTGCTCTGAGTCTATTTGTGCCAAACTGTATCAGCTGGAAAACCACCTGTCAAGAACTTGAAACATATTCAAAAGAAACACTGTTGCATTTGTCCTATCCATTTGTCGTGGTATTGGTGAATACAGATAGTATTACCAGTCGTTTTCAGATTTATAGTGTAAAGATATAATAAAGATCCTTGAACGTCATGAAATCCCCCCCGATATTCATGTACTTCAAAGTAATTCTAAACACTTTTTGAATACTGTTTTAAGAATAACACAGAGAGTCTATGACCATGGCTCTTGGAGCTCATAGTGTCTCGGAGTAGCTAGTTTCCTAAAGGAAAAATGTCTTTTTTACAGGATAAGAGAAAAAGAGATGGCTTTAAACGCAACTGCAGTGCCAACAAAGATCGGTGGAGTGGTAGCAATCACTCTGCTAAAACTAGTCAGAAATAAGTCTAAGATTGATAATGGAAGTCTTGATGTCGCCTCTGAAGTAGGAGAGAAGATACCATTTAGTAACTTGTACATAGCCTGGTTGTGTGTTGCTGCTGTTATTTTCATACCAGGGCTTTTAGCTAACGGTATGATCATTTTCGCTCTGTTCAAAGTTGAAAAGCTACGTGTTGCATCAAATTACTTGATTGGCAGTCTAGCAGTGGCCGACCTAATGATGATGGCAATCATGGTGTCATTTGTATTTAGCGATGTGTTCCAAGTCGATATTCCTTTTTACCTGTTTCCGTCCCTTGACATTCTAGTCGGATCAGCATCGATCATCAATTTGGCCGGCGTAAGCTTTGACCGGGCTACGGCGGTGATGCGCCCTTTTCATTACCACGATACGATCAACTTAAGAAAGACTCTGCTTGCAATTAAATGCATCTGGATTTATGCCTTTGCTATATTTATTCTAGGTATGCTTAGGCAAGTTATAGCTTCCGAAGCCTACCACCTAACCGTGTTGTATATAGCTTACTTCTTTGGTTTTTTCGTTCCATGCATTGTTATCGTGGTTTCGTATGCCCTCATTCTGTATGCTACTGTGAAGAATGTCAAACTCTCGCGAAGCGTCGCTAAAGCTGTGTACAGCGCAGCAGCCAACTTAAACGATGAATCGAAAACAAACTATTTCCGTTCAAGGCATCTGCGCATCCAAGAAATCAAAGTGGCGGGCAATTTCATGGTGATATTGCTTCCATTTCTCGCTGGTTGGAGCTTTTTCTTTTGCACAAGCTTTCATGAGATGGTCGTTGGTCATTATGTAAGGAGCAGTCTTTATGAGTGGTTTCTCTTAGTCGTCCCTTGGGTAAGCAGCAGCATCAATCCTGTGGTTTACCTCTTATCCACTGCATCCCTTCGTAAAACCTGCCTGAAGCTGATTTGTAAAGGAAAGCCACTTGCACGCGCGAAAGAGTCTATTATGACGACACTGCAATCAAAACGAAATTCGACAGCAGAGAGAAGAGCAAGCCAATCTTCTGAAGCTAAGGCACTGTTTTTAGAAAGGCTCAATCCATTAAACTTCATCTTCAAGAAAACGAAAGCGGGTTACAACAATTCTGGTTCTGTTAAAACAATTGAAGAAAACAGGGTGCCATTGAACATTCCGTTCTCACAACAATCTCAAAAAAGATCAGTTGAAAAAATGGAAGATGCTGACAAAGGCTGTCTCTTGGTTTGTAATTCTGTACCAAAATCTACATGTTTGAGCATAATAAAAGACCATCAGCACGAGATTGCACTATGAAATGCCGCTATGCAACTGAAAATTTGCATGATCATGAAATATCTCTAGACGGTATATGTTTTATCTCGATTACCAGATGTTTGATGTTCCCATGCTTGTGAAAATTGAAGCCACAAATCAAGACACAGTCGACCAGACAACTTTCGTAAATCATGCTTTTATCTGAACCTGAAATGTCTCTGGAACAATTTAGAGGCAATCGACAAATACTTACATCCGTCGTCAAGCCATCTAACTAATGGCCGATCAAAAAGCATGGTTCCGCTTAGCTGCTAGCGTATTGGCCAATAGTTGATTAACAGGTGGTTTAAGAAACTTTTGACATGCATAAATACAGCGAATCAAATAATAACTTAGGCCAAATTGATCAGAGCACGCGCACAAAAGAATTTAAATCAACTCACGTGAAACTACTGCGTGCTACTCTAGGATTTTACCGATTTGCAGAAAGGCAGAAACTGTTTATGTGTTTTTCTCTATGCGCGATTTGATTGGTCAAACGCTCATGGTCGAATGGCTGTAAGCCACTTTTTCTTGTGTCAAATGTCGTTAAGGTTTTGGAGTTGCTCGATTTGGAGATTTGGAGAATTGCTCGTAATGTTTTTCTCGGATTAGATAGTAAGAGCAACAGACGTATTAATTTCTTGAATATGAAAAATAACGGGTCGCGTTTGCTTTAATTATTTAGGAATTTGCTGTGTATTTATAATGACCATTTGCCATTGTAAATTTGAACACGAGGAACCCATATTGACGGCAACTTTTAAAATTTGGTCCCTAACAATTGAAATTCTTAAATTTGATTAATAAAGTTTGCAAAAGATGAGATATGAGTTGGACAAAGGGTCCGGCCAGAGTGACTTAATTAGGTAATCTTATTCATACGATTAAAACGGAAACAATATAAACTTGATTAGCATGAAAAGATTTTCTTTGCTTCCTGTTTACTTTAAAGAATGTTGGCCATAGTAACAGGAGCAACTAAATAAAGTATGTAGATTCATGCAGCAGTATTCCGTTTCGAATTCATGTAAATAAAGAAAGTAGTTTGTAAATAATTCACAGCTTTCAATGGTAAACTCACTGGAACCTCCATTAATGGGCAACTCTATACATCGGACACTTTACAACAGCGCAGAGATATTTTTATCCCAAATGGCCAAAACGCCCCTAATGTAACCTATATTGAGCAGACACAAACATTTGGGTAATTACACTGGTCCGAGCGATGTCTGTTATATGGAGGCTCCAATATGTAAAAATTGACAATGACAGATTTGATTTTAAAGTTATCTGATATGTTTATTTATATCAATTTTCATTCAAGTCAATGCTTTGTTCGGTTTTATGAAATAATGACAACTTTATCATTTTTCTTCGATTTTGTTTTGAGATTTCTGCAAAGAGGTCATATATAGATAATTGCTTGTGGTAGCCGCTATTGTGTAAACTGAAGGGGTTCGTTTCTTCTCTTGGACTCTAGTGGTAATTCTCCTGTAGACGCGCGGTACTGATTGGATAACTATATTGATCATGTGCTCGCTATTTTCTGGTTGGAAACTACGATCCACAACTGGGTATATATTTTCCGTCTTGTGCTTTTGGACTCAAATTCAGACGTTTTAAGCTCTGAGAAGGGGCAGACGAAGAAGCATTCAGCATGTTTTAAAATGTTTGCTTTTTTCAAAGCCATTTTCTAATTTTGTGCCGCCAAAAAATTGATCAGCTTTGGCTCTGGAACTTTTTGGCTTTGGAAGGCTATACACAAAGACTGGGATGACCATGGGCTTCCATTCGCATGTTATCGTTATTTTGCAAGAGTCGAGCCTGTTTCAATGCTTTAATTGAGCCTGTTTTAATGAATGGGCAAAGAAATTCAAAGAAATCTTTAATCATCTTTCATAAAGTTTACCATTCAACAGCAAAACCACATACACCTTATTTTTCTTTTGGTCTTGAAATCATTTTATCGACCATATGTCTTGTGCATATGTATCGTCTATTTTCGGGTGAAAAGTGATCTGAGAATGCAATTTTTGCTTCAATAAAGTTAATTCTTTTTTTGAATTTTTTTTTCTAATTATACATCGTTAATCGAAAGCACACTAGAAGATTGAATAATTGACAACAATTGAATAGATCTGCAATTAAGTTCGCCATAGGACTTTCTGTAATTGTACTCATACAGAGAAAAAACATTTCCTTCACGGCCTCTTCGCAGTCAGAATACATCCTTCTAAGCATTTAGCATTGCTTAGTCGCATAGAGTGTTCTTGAGAAAAGTTTAATCCTGGACAAACACTTTATGCATTGTCAAGTGTAGTTTAGTCGTATCGAGTGTTCTTTGGCACAAAGTTTGCTCCTGATCATAAACATTTAGCGTTGTATAGTGTTGTATAGTCGAATTGAGTATTGCTTAGCATAGTTTGATCCTCGACAGAAACATTATGCATTGTTAAGTGTTGTTTAGTCGTATTGAGTGTTCTTGAGAAAAGTTTAATCCTGGTCAAAAGCTTATGAATGACAGGTCTTTTATAGAAGATTTATGTAAAGTAAGAATGCCACGTTTTATTAAAACTTTCGTTTCGCAAGGAAAAAAGGTGTGAAATGTGGCAAATATTTTTCTTGAAGGAGGCAACAAAACAGCTTTCATGAATGAACGTCCTGTCGTAGTTTGTTAAAAGAATAAAACTAATTTCAAAAAATTAAATTCTAATTATCCATTTCTGATATCCATTTTTAAAAAAATCTTAAACAAATTTTTTGCAGTCATTTTGAAGTGCTAAATTCAATTTCAAGCATTTTGTAATTTCAAGCAGCAAAAGATTATTTCACATACACATTTTTTAATAGGAAAGTCTGAAACGCTTGAATAGGCCCCCATTTAACAAAAAGCGCTGTTGAAAAAGTATGTTTGATACTTTTTGAATTCACTGTCATTGTTTTCCTAAGCCTATAAGCTTGTTTTTTTCTGATTTTCATGCAACCAAAAGAATGCCATTGTCTTGAAAAAACATTTCTGGTGAACGGCTGATTTCAGGCAAAAATATTTCACCAGCTTTCGACAGTTCTCCTAAGTCTAAAAGCTTTTATGGACAGCCTTTTTTACAGATGTTTGCCAATCAAAAATACGCCAAACGTAGACTGCCAAGTTTTTCATACCAAAAAGGTTCTATTTTTATGATATAAAAAATACTGCCTCTAAATATGATTGCAATGAGCTTTAAAAAATTTCCACCGTATTTTGCCAATTTTCTTAAGCCTTTTTGCCAGATTTTGTGCACAAAAAGTTGAAATTTTCGTGATTAAAAATCATTAAAGCACCTCCCCACCATCCATGAGTTAAATGTGTTTTAAAGATCTGTTTTATGGTTTATCACTGTTTTCGAGAAAAATCATTTCTACAGTATTTTACCTATAGGCTTCCTTTTTGGTGCAGGTTCTAGATGCCAAAAAGTGTTTATTTTTATCAATAGAAATTAAGAACTACCTCCAAATATGATTTCAATGGGCTTTAAAGAAATGTATAATGGTTAATCACTGTTCTCAGGGAAAAAACTTTCCTTATTAATTTCACGATTTTTTTAAGCCAAAGGCTTGCTTTTTTGCAGAGCTTTTGCGTAATGAAAAAGATGGAAATCTTGCGTTTTGGAAACAAAAAACTTAATCTTAATAATCATTAAAAGAAGTTTCAAAGATAAGCCTATTATGATGCCGCTGTTTCAAAGAGAAGAAATTTACACCATATTCTGACATTTTTCCTGAACTTATAGGCTTGTTTTTTGTTGATTTTTTTCGTGATGAAAAGGATGCAATATCCGTAATTTAAAAACAAAGAACCATCTCCAAAAGTGAATTAAATGCGTTTTAAAGATATTTTGTATGGTTTATTGCTGAATTCAAATAAAACAATTTCAACCATATTTTGACATCTTTTCTAAGCCTATTTATTATTTTATTTGTTACGAAAATGATGCATTATCCGTGATTAAAAACAAAGAACTATCTTTCAAAATGATTAAAGTGTGTTTTGAAGATGTGTTTTATTGCTTCTCGTGGTTTTCAAGCAAAAAATTTTCAATCATATTTTGACATCTTTTCTAAGCCTATAGGCTTGCCTTTTTATTGATTTTTTTGTTTTGCAAAAGATGCAATATCTGTGACATAAAAACAAAAAACTATCTTTCAAAATGATTCAAATGTGTTTCAAAGATCTGTTTCATGGATTATTCATTTTTTCAAGCAAAAAAATTCTACCATATTTTCACATTTTTCCTACGCATATAGGCTTGCTTTTTTGTTGAGTCTTGCATAATAAAAAAGATGCTCTTTTCATGATATAAATTCAAAGCACTACCTCTAGATATGATTGCAATGAGTTTTTAAGTATCTAAGCTGCTTTATTTCGAAGCTAAAAATTTCTATTAGGATTTTTGGAATTTTTCAAGCTCATTGACTTGCTTTTTTACTGTTTTTTGACTAATATCAATTATGTTATTTCTTGAAGTTGAATAGAATCGCATCATTGCCACAAGATGAAGGTATTTCTATTTGCATATTTTGTCTCTTCCCGTCCAAAAATTGTTGGAAATTGAGCTTTTGTGCTTTTCCTCATACCGCGTTAAATGTTAATTCATTCTTTCTCTTATGCTTCTCGCCGTTTTAACAATATATATATGATTGTAAGTGTAATATGCAGAAAAACACTTTACAAAAAGATGCCCAAATGTCAACAAAGTGGTTTCAAATAGCCGCCGTTTTACAATTTTTCCATTTTTCAAATAGCGATCTCCAATGGAGTTTGTCTGGCTTCTATGAAGAAACAAGAACCTAAAAACTTTTTTTTGTGTCACGTTGGATAAAGATTGAAATTTCCAAATCGATGTAAAGAACTAGAGTTAGTGCCTGTTTTTGTATGTAAATAGAGGAGCCTTAACAGATATGGAATAGAAAGTGTTTATTTTTCGTCGGAAGCAAACTTTGGCAACCTCTACCTACTGTCATAAAAGACGTAAAAATATGCTCATAGAAACGGCAAATAAAATGTGTGGAAAGAGAATCATGCAACTTAAAGCTGTGTAAAATTTGCGTACAGCAGGCTGGATTCCTGACATAAAAATTTTAAGAAAATCATTTTGAACAATTTTTTTGCGGTACAGAATTTGAAAATGGCTTTGAAAAAAGCAAACATTTTATGACAAACTAAAAGCTTTTTCGTCTGACACTCCTCAGAGCATAAAACGTCAGAATAAGGTTCCGAAAGAACACGATGGAAAATATATACCCAGTTGTGGATCGAAATAAGCCAATCAGAAAAACGCAAGCACAAGACCGGTATGGTTGACCAATCAGTGCTGCGAGCCTAAAGAAAAATTACCAATTGAGTCCAAGAGAGAATACGAACTCCTTCTGTCTACAAAATGGCGGCTTTTTCGTTTTTATTTAGATCGACTCCAAAACTGCTAGATATATATCAAACTGGGTATATATTTTCCATCGTGTTTATTCGGAGCCTTATTCTGACGTTTTATGCTCTGAGGAGTGTCAGACGAAAAAGCTTTTAGTATGTCGTAAAATGTTTGCTTTTTTCAAAGCCATTTTCAAAATCATTTTGATTATAAAATTTATGATTACTGACCATTCTTAAAAGAAATGTTCTAAAAATGTTATAAATTTAAGCTTTTTGTGAATTGTTTGTAATCAAGTAGCAAAGAGCGCCTGGATTAGCTTGTAACTATTTCTCTGTGAAGAACTTTTTGCTCAGTATAAACAAAAATTTCAGAAAAAAAATAGGAAGGAGATATGGCATAATTTTAGTGACTTTAGATTTTGTAGGATTGTACATTCAGGAAATTTTACATTTAAAGATGGCAAGAAAATGGCGGGAAAATGTTGAAGTTCCTTCGAATCTCTTACTCAAACTGTTCTTTGGGAAACGGGAATAAAGGGCCCAGGAAGGGATAAGAGCTCGTGACAAAGAAAAATTCGAATTATGGTCATTCAGTATTCTAGAACAGTGATTGTTATCCGCAAACTAGATTTATCTCGATTGATGATCTGCTTTGATGAACACTAACAATCGATTCATCTCCTACAAGATTTCATTTAAATGAAATAAATATACAAAATTAAGTATAATTAAATAAAGATGTTCTAAGCAGTCAACTCCCGTTCCAAATAAAGAACAGTTAAATTTTACACAAAATAAATTCTACAGAAGCATTTCAATTTGCAATTATCTCTTACCAGCTAAATGTCTGCAAAATTAATTATTTTCAATTTGCCTATAACCACCACAATAATTATTGAAACTTACAATAAACAAAAAATAATTCATATATAATATTTCTAAGTGTTAAACTTAAATCCTCTGAATTCGATGAAAGATGCAAGAGGTGCGAAATTGCGTTTCGCAGTTTTCCTATAGAGGGCCCGTCCCAGGTTTTTGTCTACACTGCCGAATTTGCTTTCTTTAGTGTGGAACAAACTCGGACTCGCTCTGGGCTTGATTAACCTGAACCAAGCCTTGGCTTATTTAGCTTGGAACGAGTCTGGCCTATTTTTCGCTGTGTGAACAGGGTTTACATCTGAACACATAGACTATATTCTCTCTACCTTTAATAACAGGGCAGTCTTTCAGACTTTGTTTTAATAGATGATCCGTACGGCGGAGAGATTCAACTCCCTATATGCATCTTGGTGTTAGTAACTTTATGAACTTTTCAGAAAAGCTTTCAGGATGATGTTATATACAAACTTATATTAGCTCAACCTTTGTTCATTGAGCTACGATCTCTTATTCGCCACATACTTCTTCAAGGTTTCACCTTCGAATTCTTGACGGCTAACAAACTCTTATTACCAACAACGTTCCTGATATTTCATTGCGTTATCATTTTCAATAATTTTCAAAGTCAAAAAAGGGAATGTCGCCAAATTCAAATCGCTTAATAATTTAAGGTTTGAGACACCAGCTACTAAAGCAAGCGATACGATATCCTAATTAGAGCGTTGACAACATATTTCATACAGCTTTCGCACCCCTATTCTATATCTTTAACCTAAATCCGGCATAGGAAACTCCCATGAAAGCCTAGGCAGAAATACTGATACCTGTTAGCAATCTTTTGTTACTAAATAAGAATTGACGTAAGCAAGGTTTGCGCGATTCGAAGTAACTGTTTACAATGCGAAATTCACATCTACTAACATGATACCATACCGTAACTCAAAATTAGATACCCATCGCCGAATTTAATGGGGTAGGTCCAAATCAACAATGGGGCTGAAGGCAAGAGGAGCGAGAAATATAAAATAGGAATTACCTCCGCGATTATCTAGCAAATATTCTTTGAAACGTTCTAATAGGTTTCTTCATCATCATCACTGGCATCATAAATGTATCGTGGACCCGAACCAAGGTTTTCATTAAAGCCATCATACTGAGATGCCCCGTCGGTGTGAATAGGGCTGTTTACGAATGCTGTCAGGTTTATATAGAAGATCTTAATGAAAAACTGTTAAAATCAAAGCTTATCATAGACTTTGAGAAGAAAATCACTTTTCATTGAAAGTCGATGTTTTCTCTTTCTTTTGAAAAAAACTTTTCTCCCTCTCCCAATGAATGCATGGATTTAAAGTAGAAATGATAGAACTAAAAGTCCTACATTGATTCGGGGGAAAGGAAGGGGACTCGAATTTAAAGGGGCAACGTAAAGTTGAAAACTGCAAAAAATTGCATTTTGTCTCAAGACTTTTGCCTGGAATTGTAGATCTAAAAATAATGGAAAGGGTTTATGACGTCTCAACTTTACCAGTCTATTGTTTTTACGTATACTTACTACTATTAAAAATTAATGAACTTTTAGTTTCAGCTAAGCTAAATTCATACAGCATACGTTTTTTGCTGATCATATAAAATTGCTGACCCCTGCTTGAACACTATGTTTCTTGAGCAATTTGCAGCGATGTCGCGTATATTGATAAACCCAATATTGACGAGCAACGCCGTATCGAAACAATAGCTAAGGTAAATCCGCAAGGTCCCCCCTTTCTTGAGAGCAGGAAAGGGACAAAAAGCTTGACAAAGATATTGAAAGCGCCCAAAAACAGTCCACTAAATAAGTGCTACTTCGTTTCCAAAAACCTTTTATTCTTTACTCTGCATTTTATGTACATTTCAAAGCAGCAAAGATAAATTTGGTGTTGTTGGGCCTTAACCAGATCAAGCCAAATATCTTCGCTGAAATTGCATTGATTACAAAAAGACATTGTGAGCACTCAAGTTAGGATTAGAAATATGTTTTGTGATGCGATGCAAACCTTTTGCGTGAATTTACCTTTTTATGAACAAAGGTTTTTGTGGTGCTCTTTGTTAGAATACAATATTAAGTGTTGGAATACCGCCCTTAAAAAGTTCTAAACTACCAAATATAGATCACTTACATTGCTGGGTCTGTTTGCTTGTCCCTGCTTTCATAAGTCTCCTCTGACAGTCTTTCGTTGTCCATTGCACTGTGTCCTGTCGTCATGTCTTGACTGAAATCTTCAGCATTAAGTTGATTCTGAGTACCGTCAATAGTCACAGACGATTCTTCAGCAGCAATTGAAACGATTTGCTGATCGGCAGGCACTTGATTTTCTGAAACCAATGCATCTAACTGGTCCGAAGAAATGTCATTCTTTTCTTCGGATGATTGATGATGCGTTTCTTCTTCTTCTTCTTCTATCTCTTTCGTTGATATTTTCAGGTCAATATGGTGGAAGGGTGAGTCGTCAGAGTCAGGGTCTTTTGTGGCTTCATCTGAGACTTCTGTGGTTTTTGTGGCATCCTCTGCATCAGATTCCTCCGAGCTGGCTCCGACCTCTAAGTGTTTGACTGGTGAGTCAACCATAACAAAATCACTGCTGTCTGTAGCATGATCATCACTATGTGCCTGCTTGTCACTTTCAACAAGTTCCTGTGCATCGTCAGCTTCTTCTTCAACACCAACATCGTTGTCATCACCTTCTTCCTCTTGATCAAAACTTTGTCTTTCTGAAGCACCACGTGTTGCTACAGTGCTGCTGTTATCCTCTAGATCGTCTTGTAAATCTCTATCTGAAGATGTCACATTTGCTGTCTGCTCTTCGTCCTTGTCATCTCGATCTTCATCTAAAGAGTAATCCTCCGCGTATTGGTACTGCTCCGACTGTGAGAGTTTTCCCAGCTGTTGGAACTGTTCCTCTTGCTGGAACTGCTCCGGGTGCGAATACTGTTGTGAGTCTCCATACTCTTCCAAGCGCTGATAATGTTCTGACTGACATAAATGTTCCGTGTGTTGATGGTGCTCTTGAACTGCATCTGGGCTTTGTAAATTACCTGAATCAGCCTCGTACAATCCTCTAAGTTCATCACAGGTCTTGGCATCAGGGAAGGAAGATTGCAGCTCAGATGTAGAAGAATCCTTTAAGAAAGATATTGTCAAATAAAATTTAAACAAACTCCAGGTGAGCCGAAAATCAACACTAATAAATCATAAAAAAAAAAATTGTCAGTACCAATGGATCTGAATCTCTATATATCTTGAAAAACTAGCAACTTTTTATTTAAAGATTTTTAAAAAGACCTGCATGCCTCAACCTAGTAAGTAGCATTCATTTAACAGAATGCATGAGGCAAAACTTGAAGCTTCGAAATTCAGTTGTAGTTTGCTCTCTTAACGTGAAAGCACAGTGAGGAAAGATCGACAAGACAAACCTTTAGGTGGATTTCCGAGAGCGATAACGGTGTGTCACTACCGTGTTCAAAAGTCGTTGGTTGGTCCTCTACATTGCCAGTTCTAACAGAATGGATAAGGCAAAACTTAAAGCCTCGAAATTCAGTTGTAGTTTGCTCTCTTAACGTGAAAGCACAGTGAGGAATGATCGACAAGACAAACCTTTAGGTGGATTTCCGAGAGCGATAATGGTGTGTCACTACCGTGTTCAAAAGTCATTGGTTGGTCCTCTACATTCGCCAGTTCTTTATCTAAACAAGAGAAATAAATAAAATGAAACTTTAAACCTGACTTTTACAAAAAGAAGCGATATCTTTTTCGTCAAAAAATGCTGCGTCATGAAATGCCAAAATACCAAAAAAGCTAAATTTTTCAAGCAACCGTTTGAGACCTCGAATTATCAGGATTTCTTAAAAGTAATCTTGATTTCGAAAAACGTATCTCGATCACAATGTATTTCTCTATAAAACTCTAAACAAAAATTAAAAAATTGAGATCGCGGCGATTGAATGGCAAGCGTAATTAAATCGATTCTTAGTTCGTCCCTTGGGCACCGGCCTATATGGGTCATATATTTCTGGACATCGGTCAAATGTGTGTGGTACGTTTCTGGAAATTGGCCTATTATAAATTCTATCTACGAGTAAAATTGATCATTGAATTTTATGGAATTTCAAGACATTCAGCGACAAAGTAGGCCCCATCTTGGAATGATCTGATCTTGGAATGGGCCTATGAGCAATCCATGGAATTAAATATGGCGTGATGCAGGTGAAGAATGAAGGGTACAAGTTTTAAGTATTCCATAGTCTTAAAACAATAAATTGATTACTGTTGATTAAGAAAGCACCTACCATCATAGATATCAGCATCTTGCTCAGTTACGTCATCTTCACATTCATCCCCAGAATCTTCACTCTCCGAAGCGCAAGGTGACGAAATAACTTGAGGTACCACATTAGAAGAAGGGTGATCGCCTTGAATTGATGTGTTTTGGGTCTGCTCATCCTTCTCGTCCTTGAACTTCTCAAATGGATCGTTATCTTCAAACTTTTGAAAATTCAAACCAGTGGTTTCATCTTCGCAAGAATCATCCAAAGATTTCGCTATTCTGACACTCTCTTTTGCATGTTTAACAATATCACTTTCGAATACATCACCATCATCGGACAACGTATCGTCAGCATTCGGGTCAACGACGTCATTTTCTTTTTCAACCGTTTCAGGATAATTATCAAAGCTGTCGTGTACAAGAGGTGAAGCTGCATCTTCTGGAAGATCTGACAATGGAGTAAATGCATCATCCATAGATACAGTAGCATCGAATTCAAGAGGCTTTACAGAAGATTCGTGTAATCTATCTTTTCCTTCTGTTAGGACATCAGGAAAGCCCTGCGGCTCGTTTTCAGGCGTGACCGGTTCATCAGCAGATGTTTGGCTGACAGTTTCCTCCTCCCGTCGCAAAGATTCTTCCAATTCATTTTCAGCTCCTTCAATATCCCCAATTTCACTGAAATACTTGCTGTTCTCGGGGGATGGGGATATATCAATTAGTTCTTTCTCTTTAAAATCATTTGAAGAAATTTGTTTCCCACCCTCATTTATAAGTGGCTTGTCTGAACTTAAATCCATTTCAGCATTATTTATGTCCTCATTTTCATCTTCACTTTCGGATTCCGAAAGATCGCGTCTTGGAGGGCACGATTCCACATCATACTCCTCCTCTGCGGCTACTACCTCTTCTTCCTGTGTTTGCCTCTCAGCAACAATTGACGAGTCCTCCATTGAAGCGTCAGACCCGAAATTTTGCGCCTCTACTGATTCTCTTAGCATCAATTCCTCTGTTCCCTTGCTGCCGACTTTAAATGGATATTGCCCAAAACCACTGTCGCCGTCGGCCATCTCAGGGACACTTTCTGGGTCTAACGAGGTGACATCTTCTAATAATTCACTGTCCTTTGGCGTTTTAGATTCGAGTTCATAAATGGCTGCGTCTTGCTGAAGATTTGCTTCTAACAGCTGGGTATTGACAAGCTCACTTTGTTGCTCGTTTTCCGAGTCTCGTATCTCTTCTTGGTAACCTTTTTCTATCGAATGTAAATCTGTTGACTGCAACTCTGCGATTAATTCAGTTTCACCTGTCGCTGTCAGTTCATCTAAATCTTTATTCTCATTAATAGTCTCAGGTGCGCAAGCGACTTTTGCAAGTTCATTTTCAAACTTGTCGTCATTTGCTTGCTCAGATTCATTATCCACGACAAAGTTTTGTTCGCCAAACTCCTCTGATTCACTTTGATCATTAAAATCACTTTTACCTAGCGTACTTTCGTTTTCCATTAAAGGTTTGTCAGACTGAGCTTCGCTTAATAAGCTTGGATCTGTGATGCTCGATTGATCAAATTCTGTCCTGATGTCATGAGAAAGAGGATCTGAATGATACCGATCAGACTGCAAATCAACAGGTTGATTCAAGATCATCTGATCATTTTGTTGGCTAGAATCGTACTCTGCATTTTCTGTATCATAGACATCACTATCGTCTTGAAAATCTGGCTTGCTTGACTCGAGGGGCATATCAATAACCCTTTGTTCCCTTGTTTCGATATCTCTTTCGCTTTCCTGGTCTTCTCTATTGCAATTATCAATACTAAGTTCATCTTTGCTTTTTGCTTCATCACTTCCTTCAAGAAATTCCACATCGCCTTCTCCAGCTTCACTCCTACTTGGTATATTCTCCTCCGTCGCGTACATGTCTTCTTTATTGGCTAAATCTTCCTCAAAACTTGCTTCAAGGGTCTCTGCCATCAAAGTATTTTCGTTTTCTTCAACCATTGGAGATTCCACTTTATTGGCTAAATTTTCCTCGCCTTCTGCTGGCAGTATCTCTGTAAGCATAGCATTTTCGATTTCTTCAATCATTTGAGATTCCTCATTGGCTACAACTTCCTCAAAACCTGCTTTGCTCGTTTCTTCCATCAAAGCAGATGCGTTATCTTCGACTCCTTTTGATTCCTCCAGAACTTTTTCTTCTATGTTTAATTGCTCTTCTTCAGAACAAACAGGCTCTTCTTTCTTTGCACTACTCTCAACGTCACGAATCATGGATGCTTCTTCCTGCTCTATATCCTTCACCTCTTGTCCAACTTCAGCTTCAGCATGAAAATCTTTAGGATATCCTTCCATTGGCGTGGCAGCTGGCGTACTGCCTGGATAGTACTCGTTCTGAAGCTCAAGCGCCGATAGAGTGCTTGCAACTGGGGTCTCTGATGTCACGTTGTCTGGTAAAGGTGTCTCGGGAGGGGTTGGAGCAACGGCACCTTCACGAACGTCCTCTTCATTGTATTTTGCTGAGATTTCTTCCAAAGAGATCAGCTTCGATTCGTCAAACTTCTCACTCTCTTGGTCTCTTGAATCAGCATCCTCTTTGGTGGACATTTCACCAGCCCCTACCCCCTCTTCGTTCCCAGTTTCCTTTGCCTCTTCCTTTTCCTCAACTTCTATATCAAAAGTTTCCGTTCGAAGATGCCCAGTTGTCTTTTCCGATGACAGGGTTTCTTCTTCAGCATAGTCTCCACCTTGCGCGATACTGTTATCAACCCTTTGCTCGTTTGCTTCACTTAGCGCGTCCATAGCAACATTTTCTGGCTTCTCTAACTGTCCTTCTGACGAGGTCAACTCAGATTCAATAGAAACATTTTTACTTACATTCGCAACCTCTTCAAAATAATTAACTTCCTCTTGCTCATCATTTTTAGAGTCGATATTTTGTGAACCAATTTCAAAATCATTAGTGTGGATATCAGTCGTGTCTTGAGTCAAAATGCTTGGTTCAAAGACATTATTTTTAGTAAGACTATCCTGTTCTTCTGGCACAGATATTTCTGACTCGACTATGACTTCAGTATCTTTTTTCACGTCCATTACTAAGGCAGGAGTTGAAATATCTGCACATGGTGGAACTGTGTCTTCGATAGATGCCTCCTTATGAATTTTGTCCGTCTCTGTCTTGATGGACTCAACGGGCTTTTTATTGTCATTCTTGCTCTTATCTGTTTTTGAGGGCTTGCTATCGGAAACCTTTGTTGATTTATCACTTGCTTTGGATGTTTTTGGTGCTGTTTTGGAAGGAGGAGCTTTTTTCTTCTCAGTTATTTGAGCAGGTTTAGCTTTTGCACTAGCTTTTTTGTCCACATTCAAAGCTGCAGGGGCAGTTTTTGAAAGAGCAGCTTTACTCGTCGAAGTACCAGGTCTTCCAGCCCCCTTAGCAGGCTTTTCAGCCGCTTGGGATCCCTTTGTTGAGGATGCCTTTGGTGTTGAGGCAGTCTTTGATGTTGGAGTAGCTTTGGCTGATGTACCGCTTTTTGTTGCAAGAGAAGTCTTCGCTGAGGAAGGAGCTTTTGCAGCAGAAGCGGTTTTAGCAGCAGAAGGGGCTTTTGCCGCTGGAGTAGTTTTTGCTACTGGGGTGGTTTTTGCTGCTGGTGCAGATTTCGTCGATGGGGCTGTCCTTGGAGGAGCAGACTTAGGTTTCTCAGCTGGTTTAGATGACTTTTCGGTCTTTTTAGGCTTTGCAGGAGCAGAAGACGGCTTGCTAGCCTCAACAGTTTTCTTCGTGGCAGCTTTTGTTGAAGGTTTTGCATCAGCTGATTCACTTTTCTTACTCTCAATAGTTGATTTAGCACTGGCACCTCCAGATGTACTTTGGGTCGCAGGCTTAGAGGTTGACTTGCTTGGTGACGATTTTGTTTCTTTGTCAGATGCCTTCCCCTTTGCCCCGACCGTTGTTGGTTTTTTGGAGGCAGAAGCTGGTTTGACCTTTGTCGACATTTCTGCTGCTTTTGTAGCCGTTGATCCTCCCTTCATTTCTTTATCTTTCAAAGGGGCTTTAGCAGCTGATTTCAACGACATTGCCGCACCGTCCGTGCTGTCACCACCAGCGGCTTTCTTGGGAGACTCTTTTGCTTTCGCAGGCTTGGCTTCTGTCTTTGAAGGCGCTACTTTCGCAGCAGCAGCTTTCTTTGAAGATTCCTTGGCGTTTGCTGTTGACGCTTTAGCTGGGATCTGTTTTGTAGCTGCAGCTTTGGAAGAAGCAGCTTTGGCAGGAGCACTTTTTATAGCAACACTTTTGGATGTCTGCTTTGTTGCCGCGACAGAACTCTTTCCTGAAGCTTCCTTGGATGCTTTCTCAGTTGTTTTGGATGCTGGCGTCTTTGCACTTGTGCTTCTTGCATTACCAGTCTTGCTTGCAGCTACCTTCTTGTCGGGATTTGTCTTGCTGCTTTTTGGAGGAGCAGATTTTGGTGCTGTTTTCTTATCGACACTGTTCATTTTCGTTGCTGAAATTTTTTCCTTCCCAGATTTAGTTTCAACTTTACTTTTCTTCGTCGAGGATTCTTTCTTGGACTCCTCTGATGCGCTCTCTTTTTTGATAACGACAAATTCTACAGCCCCCTCGATAACGCTCTGTTGCATATGGTCCTCCTCTGTCTCTTCCTGGTTTACGTCACCATTCACCAACGGAATGCTTTCGCTTGTGTTACTTTGATGATTTTTATTATTATTGTCATCTTCGTCCACACATTCTGAAGTATGTTCAATGTCTTTTCCGAAATTTTCAATTTGACCGGTAAAATCAGACTGAAAGATCGCCTCTTCGCTCTCTGCGCTCGATGAAATCTCTACGTCTTTGGTCCTAATGATAACAGGAGCAAAGTCTTCATTTTCGTGGGTCGCCATATTGTCTGACCCAACTCTGCGATCTGTTGAAGAATTCTTCAAATTCTCAACTGATGTTGTTGTCTCTAATGAAACAGTAGAGCCGGTATTCCTGTTGATGTTCTTTGATACAGTACTCTCAATTCGGCGAATTGCCCTTGCAATATCTGCGTCATCTGTGTCTATGACACGAGATGTTTTTCGTAAAGGACTTTCACGTCCTCGAGCCAGAAAGCTTGGCAGTAATGGAGGAGTGAAGGCACGAAACTCGCCCTTGCAGCTATCGTCTAGCAATGAGCTCGGAGCAGCTGTGAAGAAAATCAGACGTTCATTGTGCATTATTCATTTTCAACTCATCAATTATTCAAAGAATCATCAATAACACTCCAAGATAGCCTAACTTTCCGACTTTACCCTGAAATACTTTAGAGCCTTCTGCAAGGCCTTGAAAAAATTCTTTTACTTTATATTCTAGCATAAATAGCCTTTAATATGACGATATTTTACACAATTATGTTCAACACAGTCCGACAGTTAACTAGCTAGATTAAAAAAAAATTCTCACAAAGTCGGCACACCCTTTCTCATGACTTCAAATTCACCTGCTTGCTTTTGTGCTACAGATCAAAAGCGTTTAGGAATCTCAAATAATGCTATCGATAAATTAAGGAATTTTGAGGTTTCTGCTAGGGGATCACAAAATTTACCAACATTATCTGCAGCTGATTTCAAAGCATTTGAAGCTTGCAAGACAGAACAATGGCTTTTATAAAACGCATATAAATTAGAGACCACGCTGGCAAGAATTAGCATTTATGCAGGAATATTTCGTTAAGGGAGTGGTCAAAGTCGCAAAGATTAGAAGCTTTTCCACGTGTCGGAAGGTGGCATAAAAGTAATGCACCTAGAAAATTGGTCTAAATATAATAATATGAAAAGATGCAAGAGGATTGCCAAAGAAAATTCACTGCAAGAAGAAATTGTCGACTTTTTCAGACAAAATTGGGTATTGTGGAAGTAACATTCCTATACATGAGCATTTGCAGAACACACTGCAATAGCATCACTCAAATGAATATCATACAGGCAACAATTTAAATATATACTTTACAGACCATAATTTGAATATTATACAGGCTGATAATAATGGACTAGTCGCCTTAAATCTCTGTCCTATACAGAATTATTTACTAGCAAACAATATAGACTATTAGAAATCATCGTTTTGTTACCATTAAGGCACTTGCTGTTTTTCAACAAACAAAGATATCTTATCAGTTTCGTAAGTATTTACGCCAGATAATTGAATTCTTCTATGTAAAAAGAGAATAGTTTTTTATCTCGTTGCTTTTGATCATATAAAAGTAAAAAACTAGGAAAGGTAATGTGAGAGCGGAAAAGGTTCACCACATGAAATCATTGAACTTGAAGAAGGATGAAGAAATAGGTTAAGAAGAGCCTCTAAAATAGCCAACTAAACAGTCAATTCAGCCCAATAGAATTACGACTGTATAAATTTTAGAACAGAAATTACGTCACTACATTTTAATAAAAATTGATTTCTTTGATGACTTTTTGATCTCTCTACGAGAATCGGTTGACGTTTTTCGCCATTACCAGCCAGATGTTTAATATTCTGTGTTGAGTTCAAGCCAGATCTAAATTGGTCAAGTCTCCTATACATGCAATCAAAATATTGTTGGGCGAATCAAAGAAGAAAATTTGCTAATTGAGGCAATTAACGCATTTGAATGGGAAAAGAGATATTTCCACATGAAAAAGGTTTGGGCAAGACCTGACAAACAATCTGCGAATGAATGATTAGAATGTATAGGCATTAAAAACGTCGTCAAGAAATCTTTCAGCCAATTTTTCTACCGTAAATGGTTTATTATTATCGCTACATTCAAGTAAATCTGAAATCAAGGTCAAACATACAATACAACATCAATTTATTGTTGCACGGGGTTTAGCCAAAAAATCAACATTATATTTGCGTAAAGTGTTTACCTTTCCTATCCCTTCAAAAATGACACATTGATAATGAATTATTTAAACGATGTAGCCATTATTTTAACTTTCTTTTGTTACCGCCCATGATATTTAACTAATATGAAAAAATATGCAGGTTCAAAAGAAAGATTTATCATTCAAACGCACTTGGTGTTTACGAAAGAACAATAAGCACCAGTACTCGGTTTTCTGGAGTTATTAAATAAGTGATTTGAGGTTACACATATCAGCAAAATATATTGAGTTAAAATGCAGAAAAAAGAAATTTTAGACTGATATGTGGTAGACCAAACGAAAAGATGTTTGGCTAAATCAAAAACATTGTTTGGTTGATTGTAATCAAATCTTACCTATTTGAAATTTCTCCTATTGAAATTTCAACCAAGAATTAATTTCTCTGATATTTTGCTAGTTGTCTATTTTCAAGAAAAATGAAAACGAGTTTCTGAAATATTTGGGAAATTGCTTATCTTACTTAGTTATCAACTTCCGTTAAACAAAATACGAAATTTTTGAAAGCAATGCCTGATTTGAGTAAACAGTACATAACGCAACAGCAGTTTTGCAAAACTTCCTGCCACGAGAAATGAATAATAAATGATGCAGATATCAGAATTACCTCGTATACGTTTGCCACGTTTAGGCAAAGATCGAAAAAAGGTAATCGCTGGGGTGATGAATATTTCTAGTGTTAAATGCAATGTCCTAGCACAAAGGCATATCTTCGAAAAACAACCTAATGTCTTAGAAGAATGCTAAAGGAAAATGATGTAAATTATTCATAGAAATATCTTCGTATAGGTATTCTCAATTTTTCTAGTCTCGATTTTTTTAATGGTATTAATCGAAATTAGCTTGCAAATGTGATTCGTTGCCATACCAGTGAGAGGTATATACATTGGATCAATAAGATGAAGCCGACTGAGCGTGTAGGCGTTCTTTCTTGACGTGCAAGCAGCACCGCACATTTTGCCTAAACCTAATCATCATCTGTTTTATCACGCTTCTCGAAGTTATTCTGAACATTAGCTAAGGTTAAAACAAGATGCCAAAAGTTAATTCTTGCCAGAAATCTCTAAATGCAATCGGCAGTTCGTTGGCTTTATTTTTTCGTAGTCATTGGTACATAATGAATGAGGTGGTCTGTGACTGAAGGCATTTAACGTTGAATATTCTTCATACGAAGAGAATTGATAATGATAAAGAACTAATATATTTCATTCTCACGTGTAGGGAATTCGTTCGTTATCTGTTGAACAGCAAAGACTGGCTTAGCATGAATTAAATGGGAATTTTTACCAAGTGAGTTTTAGCACAGAGAAGGTTTTCTGATCAATCTTTTTTGGTCATACGAAAAGTTTATTTTGCATTTCTATAAAGGACACTTGAATTAAGGAGATAAAGCTAACTATCTAACTATAAAATTAAACTAACTATTAAACTATAAAAAAAATAGTTTTATGGAGATCGAAAATGTTGACGTTATAATAAGGTAGACAATGATTTGCTTATGACTTGTTTGCTGTTGTTAAAGATATAATTTACTGTAGTTAGTATAATGCGTTGTCTAGGACAAGAGGCCGTGTCTAAGACTGTTTGGGCTTTAACACGAAAGGTATTGTGTATGAGATCACAAAGAACAGATTAACAGTCTTTAAAGGCCAATGGACGTGAAGGTTCAGCGCGACTGTTTGTCAAAAGGCAATGGGCGTTGCAGATAGGTGATGGCTGAAGATTTTGAAGATTGGAGACAGGTGGTGGTCTGTAATCGTGTAAATTTTTTGAGTTTTTTAAGGCGATAGGCACATGAGTGGGAGTTGTTTTAGAGAGTGGGCATTTAAGACGACTAGCCGTTCACAAAAAAGAGTGGTTTTATGGTGATGGTCATTTTGACAGATCTGCAATCCTGAAAAGTAAGCATCGATATATTCCTCCCAGTTCAACGCTGACATTGCGGTAACATTGGTGCGAGGCTGTGCCACAGGCGCAGATAAAAGTGAGTCAGGAGGGGTGGGAGCTAAACAGCCACTTTGTTGAAACAGTTATAATCTTGTTAATAAAAACGTGGTTGTCTTTTTTTGTATCTAAGTTTTACCTTTTGAAAGGATAGCCTGGTCCGGTCTGACTGTGGTTGATTCCGGTTGGATTATGGTTTGATGGGTTGAAACCTAAACTTTTGAAACCCAAAGTGTTCTTCATGTTTCAAATAAAAGACAATGTAGAAAACACTGTTTTGGAAAAACCAAGAGTAGAAGAAGCTAGGACAGCTGAAGAAACTACTGAAACTACTCCTGCAGCTGTCAAAGATGAAGACGATGCAAAAGTGACGGTTTGGCCAAGACCTCCTACAAAATAAGCCACTTTTGAATCTTGCAAGCCTCTAGATTAGCAAGGAAACTTTTGCTAAAATAGATATGAGAGGTTCACAATTCAAAGGAAAAAACCAGTGAATTTAGTAGTTCAGTTGAAATATCCTTGTGTTATGCTGAGAATCGAGAAAAGATGCAAACGTCTATAAAGGTTTCGAAAAATTATAATTTTCCCAAAGCTATTATAACACTGGGTTGCACTTCTCATGCATTCTGCTCGTCAAGTGTTTAGGTATTCCATTCCATAAGTCTGGGACGGCTTCCTGCATACTCTTCATAACCTTTCACCACATCAGAGCCACGTGCTAATTTCGAAAGCAATGAAATATATATGCATGGCTTTAGCGAGAAGAAAAAAACCAATTGCTAATATCGCAGTGGCCGTTTAGCAGTCAAAGATAGTTAATTTTTCAAATGAGAATAAATAATTAATAGGACGGCTAACTATCGACACAGCCTAGCATAAAATATCCATGCGAAATATTTCTATTATTGGATTAGCAAAACATTGTATAAAACTAGTCTACCTAATTCTGCTGCTGTTATAGTCGAAATCAAGAGAATTGCAAGATTATAACAAATCAAACACGGAAATTAAATTTCAAATATGAAAACGGGCGTTCCAAGGTGCGGTGAACCTTTTTCCGATAATGATTTAAAGAAATCAGACAAGGCCTTATAATCCGTGGATACCAATCGTCTTGATATTATCATTTTGAATAAAAAATAAAAACCACCAGATGCTGTCGAGGGAGTATCAAGGTATTGCAATTAAAACGTGTTATTTATCTATCAGCGTCGTTGCGAGGCCCATTTGAACGAGAGAAACTTAGAAATTAGATATTAAACGAGGGATAGTCCTTTCACTGGATCTTTCAAAATTAATCTTGTGAAAACCAAAGTTCGAGCTTCGCGCGTAGGAACTAAAAAACCCAGCCGTGCGTCCATACAAGTAGCATGGCTGAAAGTGACGTAACTTGGTCTAAACCAATCAAAACACAGAACAGCTGGTCCATGCATATGGCAACACTGCCTTAATTCATCCGTTTCCAGTGATAGGAATAGCCGACATCGAAGGATCAAAAAGCAACGTCGCTATGAACGCTTGGCTGCCACAAGCCAGTTTTTTACGTTAACTTGATACATAGCACGTTATCTATCTTTTGTTACTATAGTATGTAACATATTTCAGAAACATAATTTTGTGAATTTTGTTATTGTTACTTCAGATATAGTTATAACTTTTTTGACGAAAATTTGTTTACAACCAAGTATTGACATTGATGAAATATGAAAGTATGAGAAAGATCTCCAGGGTCCAGGTTACTGTTGGGCTGTGAGGGCGTGGCAAAGTTCAAGTTATAAGGCTTAAGTTATGAAACACAGCCTTTATTAAAAATATTCATCCGTTTCCTGGTCAACAAGCGAAAACTTAATAAACTTTAAAAAGAGAAATGAAAGCGAGGTGGTTTTTTTTCACTGAGTTTCCAGTCTGCAATGCAATTGCCAATTTTTCTTGATTCTACCGGATGACTTAATCAGTGTTATACGAAGAAAATTCGTGATTAAAGTAGGAAGAGAAGCAAGTATAAGCAGCGACGGGGTTGTCAAAACCTTTTCAAACGAATGAGTTTGTGAACACAAAGATCTATTGTGTTTGAAGTAAGTCATGGAGAAAGCTAGTTACGGCCATTAATAGTGAAGTTGCGCAGGAAATTGCACAGGTATCTGGTCGAAGTGACAATGAGATAATTTTTTTCTCAAGAAAGAAAAATTGCAGGCTTTTCAAGGAATTGTCTTTTATTGTTCAGGGTCACTGAAACTGAAATACAGATATTTGAAAAAAGGAGAAAAGGGGAGGAAAACAGTAACTCGTCCTCTTTTTTAAATGTTTACAGGTGTTACTGTTGCCCGAACAAACCCCTGCCATTATCGATGAGACAATGTATCTGTTCTTGAATGCTGTGCAGGTGATATTTTCAACAGAAATTACACGAGCAAGCGATTGCTTTTACGCCCAATAAAGTTTACAAATTCTGCGGACTTTGATGCATGAGGTCTCCTGAAAGAATCACCGAGGTACCCTAACAAACATATGAAACAAAATAGGAATCTGACAAATAGAATGAATGTTATTTCATAGCTTTATCATGTACTGCCTATCAGGTATTTATAGAACTATGGCTTGATAGTGAAAAAGTCGTACGAACCTGGAGAAGGGGGCCTTTTGTGACGCGACGTTTGAGAACGGCTGGTCGGTGTACAGCTTTTGACGTCGTTTGCAGGAGTAACTGGCGGATTTTGCGTCTGTGAACCTAATGAGAATGAAAATAATAAGATAGTTTGTAGCACAGTAAACTGATTTTGGTCATGCTCCACAAAAATTTTCATTGCAATTCTCTGATATGTTTGGATTATTCATAATTATTCTGCTAGAAACTTCAGACTAACACGAGGTTTCCATGGTTACATTTCGACTAATCCAGAAAACTTCCTTAAATCAAGGTCCAAAAGCACTGCTTCCTTTCGTGAAAAATTTTTCCAGCCATTTAAATTACATTTTTGGGCCTCGTTTTGTCCCTCTTAAAGCGAAAGCCAAAACTTCAAACCATGATAATTTGCATTCGATTTTGTTCGACCATTCCTCTTATTTTGGTACTATGTAATTCTCGTAGATAAATTTCAATTACTCGATTTCATGAGAACACTATAAACAGTGACAATCGTAAGCAAACAATTTTTGACTTACATTTAGATATTTTAGATAATTCCCCCCCCCCTTTCCCAGTACATTCCCTCACATTGATCCAGCAGAATGCCATTGCTAAGCAAGGCCTGGTATGGATTCTTAGGATTTTAAAACATGGACGACAAGCAAGAGATATTTTCAGTATTTTGTGCCTCTAAAATCAGTGAGGAAATCCCTTCCCTTAAAGATGGTCACCTAACACAATTGAACCCCCGACTACAAAATATAGTCTAGTTAGAGTGATATGCTTTATGGATCGTGCAGTTGTCTTGCAAAACGAATTTATAATCTGTTTTCCAGAAATGACTCATAGGTGCTGGTGGGTCACAAGGCTTAGGACTTCTCCTGTGTATTCATTCAGAGAAGCTATTAGCGTTTCAAGCAAAGCTTTCATGCACGTCGAATCTCCAGGAACGAAATCCGATAACACTCAAGCTTTAACTCCACAAACAAAGAGCAGATTTGATACAGTTTTAACGATAATGAGGTAGACAGTAAGACACATAATAAGCTATAAATGACAACAAACAAGAAACAGAACATCGAAGTATAATCAAACTGGATGCTCCAACATCCAATAAATAGCACTCACATTTAGCCACCGCCCAGATTCCCTATAACTACCATAAAGTGACAGTGAATGCATAAGAGCTTAAAGCTAAAAAATGAGAACTGGATCCACATAATTACATCATACAGGCTTAAACCCTGGCTAAACGGTTCAACATTTGGTGCAACATTGTTGTATGGATTGGCACGTTGAATTACCTCGGGTGGCCACATATCGTCGAAAATTTGTTTGCATAATTGTAAATTTGCATAAAACTGAGTTTGAATCGCTGATCTAATATTGTATGTCCTTCTGTTTTAGTTTCTTTGAAATTTTTTAGGAATGTGCTGCTCTAAAAAGTGAACAAAGAAAGAAAACGCAAGCAGCATTGTGCAACAATTTGACAGCTCTAGACTCAAGATGGAAGATGGGTGGCAAAACTATGCAACACTGCCTTTGAAACCACTGTTGCAGCGAATAATTGATCGTTTTGCAGGAGTTGGAAAGGAAGAGCAATGATCTTAACAAGGGTTTTTGTGTATGAAGGACTCCAACAGCATATTCACAACCATCAATTACAAACTTAAATGAGGCATCAGCACTTAATGTACAATTTTTGCACCAAAACTGCTTTCTTTTTCTGGCAGGAGAAACACCTTGCTGATATTTACTTCGACAGAAAGCTCTAGGTTATGCAATACATTGGCTATCAGGTAAGGCTGTAGAAAAATAAAAAATTAAGAATGTGTAACCATCCAACTATCAGTGGTTTACGATTTTGATGTTCATTATTATAATTTTCATTATTGTGATAATAATTAATAATGGCAGTCATCGATGTTGTAATTGAAAGGTGACGTTGATTTTGGAATGACGTCATAAAAATAAATGTTTAGAATTTTTGAAGTTTGATTTCATAGCCTGAAAGAGCATTATGGAATATCTCAAAATGCGAGAAACAGTAAATGTGTTGCAAACTGATAAAGATATAGCCACAGAAGCACTGGCACTGTTCTAGTGGCGTAACAGACTAAAGATACCTTTAGTTCGAAAAACAGGCGCCCCCAAACTTTAGAGGGTTTCAGCAAAAATATTTTCGTTGCTTTTTACCGTGAAGCTGGTTGAGACATTGTTTACACGAGAGAAAATTGAACGGTTCTATTTGGAACGGTTTCAAGTGGAACGGTTCCAAATATTTCATTCTTGCGTTTACACAAGAACCTTGAGACGGTTCCAAACGGCTCCGCCCCAAGGCCCCAGAATTGTTACAAGGGAGGAGTAACATGCGCAGTTTTTGGCGCCAAAATCAGTAAATCAGATAATCGCATGGTTCATTTTTATTTTCGACAAGAACACACAGAATAGAAGCTAGAAATTTAAGAAATTGCAGCTACAAGCAACAAGAAACTGTTCGTTTGGACAGAGGAGGAAACTGTATAACTGTCGTCTTGAATAGCATTTTGTGCTTTGTCTAATTCATTTTACTAATGCTTATAATTGAGGAGCCCCCGGACTGAAGCCCCGGCTGTCGCCGAACTGAATCACGGTAACTTGATCTTTCTTCATAACTTGAACTAGACTAAAAAACATAACCCCCGTTGGAAAATGTCTCAAATCAAACGGATGAGAGGAATATCACAGTTTCTAATGCGGGTATTTTGAGGTAATTCGTGGTGTTCTTTAATTTTGTTTGAGGTGAGGTTAAGGTCTAAATTAAAAAATTCTTCAAAACAGAATTTTTAAGGTGTACACTTGGGGACTCTATGAAGACCAACGAATGTTGATTATGATGATGATAATGATCATGATCGGAAATGTGACATTTCATCATATCAAACTAAATCTAAATAGACAAATGCTCAAGGATACCTGATGCAGAGAGGTTTGTACATGCAATGAAAAGTAGCGGGGACATATCATAATCCCACAATGTTGTAATTATCCGAAAAATACATAGCTGGATTTGTAATCACATTATGCATAGCGCCTACAGATAAAAATAAAGATTCACCACTGCAGAAGAATAAAAAAGAAATATCGTCAAAGAATCTTAGCTAGAGATTTCGTATATTCATCTTGAATTCAATCAGGACATTATATTAATAGAGGATCCAATTGGTATCCACAGAGGTCATACCTATTTGCAAACAAGCGTCTGATTTTAGATTAAAGTTTATTTTCACCTGCGTGCAACCATTCTTAATCACATGTAAGGCACGTTCGTTGAACTACACGCCTTAAACTAGTTCATTACAATACCATGATTTTCAGTCCGCGTTTTAAGCCTGCATAAATGAAGCTTTGAAAGAAGCTTACATTCAAGCTAATAAAGCAAAAAAAGAGAAGGAAGTTTAGATTTTGAAAGTGTATAAAAGTAGGACTTGATGACCCAGAAATATGGTTTGCTTTGTCGCCAGGAAGGTCATGACAATAAGAATACTCTGAATCATAAGACTCAATCTGCAAAACCGATGTTAATTTAGTCAAAACAGAACAGATATTCTGCTAAAACTGCTTGCTACAGGACAGTTTCACAGTTGCTGAATTGTTTCACTGTCCATTATGCTAAGAAAATGCTCCCGGTGAACAGCACGACTTTATGAAGTCCCGAATACTTGGAGAGGCCGTAACTCCATTTCTCCTGGAAGTGGACGTCTAACTGAAGCCGAGAAATATCTTAAAGTGTGGCTTGCCTTGCTAGTAGTAAAAAAATTGAAATTACTTAATCAAAATATAATAAACAGGTTTAAGTGGCCAAGATGACACGAAAAATAACTCAAATAATGTCAGTTAAAAAATAAAAACATTTCATTACCAAAACAACTAAGCGGCAAAGAAGTAATTCATTAAAGATTATTTAGCTCTGAGAACTGCGTTGGAATATTATCGAAAGGGCTTGCTGCTTATACAGCCAACACCCATGTGGTTGAGAATGTATTGATAAAGACCATTTTTCTATACAGAAATGCTGGATCTTGAAGGCTAATTTATCATACAAATGCAAACAGAGACTCTAACAACTGCAAATAGAATTTATCTGTTTAGTCATACGACAAATGAAAGGCATTAATCATCTGTCCGTGTAGAATGACGTTAACTAGTTAATAGCAGTGAATGATACCTCAAGCGATGGAATCCCTTTGCGGGGTTATGCCTTTTGCGGAGTTATCTGTTGTGAAGAGTCCTGTGGCAGAGAAGAATGCGGCTAGCTTTCGAAGAAGATTGATCGACTTCTAGGCCATTACAGTCTGATATCAACGGATAGCGTCATTGAATAGGCAACTCCCTAAATTCACAACAGCGTGTTGTCTAAAATCTTACAATGATAGCAGATTTCACCAATGAGAAACCACGGCAGAATTATTCCAAATTCTGGACGAGCAGCTGGCTCAGGCTTGACAAATACTTTATTAAAATGCAAATTAAAACAGAAGATAGAACTTATTGTCCATGCTGCAAATCTACTGGTCAGGTCGCTAAACAAAAGTGAGGGATAGGGCCGCTGGCAGGTTCGAGTCTGTCACAACTAATGCTATTTCGAAGGATAAAGAAGCAGGTTTTTGTGTATGGTTCTAATGCTTAGGATTAAAGGAGGATAATTCTTAGAGATATCGGTAAAACGCTCATTGAAAAGGAAATATTATATCCTAAAAACAGAAGACAGGGTGTGAAAGTGTGCCTAATTGTCTCAAGGTTTAATCTGGGAAACTGATTACATCATCATACTAGATTCACAAAACCCTTAGTATTAGCCAGTTTATATGTATGATTTCTTGTTTATCAAAAAGGCATGCTAAGCATAAAGAACTTCCAAAAGGAAATGTAAACAGCAATATCAAGAGAGATACTCAAATTATTAACAACGATTGGTGATCATGATGATAGCCAATGATGATGAAAGCGATCATTATACTTGTAATGATGGGCGATATAATGATAGTGATTGGTGATTGGTGATGGTGATTAGTCATGATGATTGGCCGTGATGATTAGCGACGATCATCTCCGTTGATGACTGGCGATGATGACTGCCGAGCCGATGAGGACTGTTGATATGACCGGCAATCCGACGATGAATGGCGATGGTGATAATTATGATGGGTGATGTAATGATAGGGATGATGATTGCGGATGATGATTGGTAATAATGAATGGCGATAATGATTGATGTTGATTGGTGATGATGATAATTACAATGATGGGTGATATCATGATAGTGATTGGGGATTGCTGATGATTGGCCATGATGATTGCCCAGTGAACACTAATTGATTGCCCAGTGAACACTAATTGATTGCCCAGTAATTTTTAAAATGTGTTTTTTTTTCATTATCAATTATGATATACTTTATTTTTTAGATTTCAATTTTATACTGATGGAATATCGTGTTGAAATTCAATATATAAAAAAAAATACTGGGGATGTTTCAGCAAGCACCAGTCGAAACAAGAACGATAACGCAGCCATCTGCTAATGCGTGTTTTTCATCTCGAAGTAGTCTCAAAACAAATTGGGTTCATCAATAAATCATTCAATGTGGAAATCTATCTATTGGATCCAGAAAGTGCTGTTTTGAAACAGCCACTAGCTGCCTTTAAATAGTATATGGTTAGGGGTTAGCTGCAATTGAAATGGAAATATAGACACAGTTTTTAGGGGTAGCAAGGTGATAAAAGCATTTGTCGACGTCATAAACAAGACAAATACAGTCCCTTTTTCTACAATACAGTTCCAAATACATAAACAGATACAGTCCCTTTTTCTACCTAAATTCAAAAAAAGGCCAACAGTAGTACTGAAAAAACTGCGAGAAACCACTTTATCAACAGTGGCTCATCGATAGCTTCTTTACCTTCTAATGTGTGGACATGAGCAAAGAACATAGGCCAAGAGCAATCCACATCCAATCCGACGCCAAATCATACATGGTTGTTATACCTAAATTGATGCCCATTCGATCTTCTCTAATGACATTAATATGGGATGTTGCTTACCCATCTTTAATTTTCAAAATGTACTCAAAACCGTATAAAAATTGCCTTTCACCTGGATTTTTACCATGTTTACCCCCCCCCCCCTAAAAGAAATACATTCTTAGTCCCTTCAATCCGTAATATGCTCCTCGGTCCATGGAACGTAAAGCTAGAATGGTTTTGTGGAAAGGCATTGCTTAAAATTAAAACAAGGAGGGATCAAATTTTCCATGAAAACAACAGAATTGCAATATTTCTTAGCGGAAAAGCAGGGATTTAAAGAGAAGGAAAAGAATTTTGCCCTTTATAGAAGCATCGTCATATTGATCGTTTTGAGTTTTTAGTAATTTCCAGGGTCTTCAAATAACAATATATATTTATGTCGAGAGTAAGGAGAAAACGTTTGTACAAGCCTGATTTGCTCGTTAATCACCCCTCAGGTGATGTTTATGAACTAAATATTATTCCATGCATAAATACTTAGGTACTACATGAGGCGACACATAAGATGATACAAATTTTCAATAGCAAGGCCCAAAATTGTTGAACTTTTTTAAGGAATAGTCCGAGGCTCAAGCTTTATCAAGAAATTTTTGTTACTCTCAGTTACAGTGTCGCCTAAAATTAATTAAGAATAATATTAGACTCAAAATAAAAAAATGTAAGGATAATGAAGCTCGGGAAAAATAGGTATTCTTGCAAAAAAGTGTGCACATAATGATTGAGGTATACATGAGATGAGAAACCATTACAGACTCATGTAGTTGCTATAACTATCAGTTGTTCTGTACTTCTGTGCATCAAGCACTGTAGAGTCAGAATAGAGAATGCATATATATATTTATATATATTCATATATCAGAAGCACAACCTATGTCACAGTTTCGAAAAGTAAACTAACTATTGCTCCAAATGTATAAGAGTTACTTTTGCAGGCACTGGCCTGTACTCATTAAGTGATATTTTCAAAGTGGTGTCCTTCACATTTCACGCTCTGTTAACATTTTTAATTGTGTCAATTATCATATACAAAAAGCATCTCCGCCCTTCTTTGTTCTTAGATCTAGAATATCGAGACCAAGGAGGGAGAATCGTTGCCAAAAGGGGAGACTTGACAAAGATTTAACGGGTCATTCAAAACAAAAACATGCAATTTAGTTTGTAGTCTTTCAGTTCTATCTGCACATATAAAAACTACTTGTATCTGGTTGCTCAAGGCGACGAGAAAGGCTAAATGCAGTAGGTTCATCTTAAACAAACAGAAGATATATAAGTATGCAAAGACTTGTCACAAAAATCAAATCTTGGCAGTGAGTAGTCTTCAGTAGCAAGATTTTGCTAGTCTCAAAAGAAGAAAGATATAGCGCCCAACCCGAGAGGCATAGATAACATGTCCAGGCCGGTGAATGAAAAAGCCTCTATGTCAACATAAATGCCCAATTTCTACAACAAAGTAGCTATATTAGCAAATAAGCTAGACCTAATGTGGCAAACTTAACAATGAGTTATATATTGCCAAACAAAAATGTTTAATTGGTTGGAAACACAACAAAAGCACCTGCAAGATGCCCGAGATTGAAATAACTAATAACTGCAGTCTTCGAGGTTGCTGCGATTTTAATAATTTAACACATGCAAAAGATAAAGCTTCAGTTCAAGGAAATGTAAAAGTGCCTCAAGCCAGTTATTTTTGGCCTATCTTAAAAAAACAACAGAAAGCAAGGTCAAGGGAAACAAAAAAAACATTGACGGGGAGTTTATTTGATGCTCTCGAAGTCATTGCAGAAAACACCTGGCTAGAATATGAATCCAAGATTCCAAATAATAGTTCTCGAACTTCAGCGTCTAAAAATCTATATCTCTCGAAATCTAATAAACCAAAGGCGAAATGAGTCCAAAAGTTACTAGTAGCAGTTTATTCACTGTGGCCTACCTCAAACCAGTGTGTCTCTAATGATCATTACTGTGGTGCAAGATACCTTGACAGGTTGACGCAGAGCATGAGAAAGAGAACGAGTTGCAGTCTCATGAGAATTTTGAGCGTGTGACGACTGTTTTGCACCTGCATAAACCTCACAATTAGAAAAAAACATGGAAGGTAGGCTTATTGCTGCGTTGACCAAAAAATTAACATAACAATAGCGACTGGCTTTAGACTTTCCAGGAATATTTTCCAGTACACGTAACCGAAAAGGAATTCAACTGCTCTAGAAAGGCTATGTGTAATGATTTGCTATGAAAACCAAAAACGTCTTTTAGCACGATACATAGAAGAAAATAAAAAACCATTGCTGTTTTGTCATTTTACATTATTATCAAGGCTAATAATGTTCAATGCAAGTCGAGAACCAAATCTGAGATTCATTACAAAGAATGTAACCACCCACAAAAGAGGACATTTGTATTACAAATAAACCAAATCAAGGCCT
The DNA here is from genome assembly GCF_013076305.1 of Rhopilema esculentum. The sequence goes on from NW_027019384.1 coordinate 7,824,835, forward strand.
ACACGTCACGTTTAGTACAGAAATAAAAATGGGCAATACGGTGATTAAAGGAAGCTTAAGAAATGATAGGTTTTTTGTGCATATTTCAAAACAATTTAAACATAAAACAGATGATGAGGGTCGACAGTCCGGACTGGACACCAAAAAGGTTTATAATAGAGATCTTGTCCTGGCATCTCTGTTCGGGCCTTTCACGAGAAGACTTTACGTTGAATGTTTTTCAAACACACCATTTCATCACCGCCATAACAAAACGTCCCCTCTTCGCATCAAAGTGGGAAGATCACATGAAACCAAACACTACAATCAAATTGCACTCTAATCAGATTCATTTGCTGCCCTGGGTCATCCAGAGACAAAGCAAATCCTATTCTATATAGCGGATTAAATTGATTTTCGTTTTGAATCTGATTAACGGTTTGTTATAAGGAATAAACGGACAAACAGAAGAGACTAACCAAGATTTTCAAAAAAGTACAAGTTCGATATCTAAATTTTCCGAATGCTTCTTTTCCGAATATATTTAAGAATCACTCATAGCTATTTCTCGTCATGTCGGAAATCAGGACCCTTCAAAATCTTTTGCCACAAGACAAATCTAAGTCATTTCAAGCAATTTTCTTTGCATTCAATTTGAAAGCGAAAATCTCATGTCAAATTACTCAACGATATTTTATCACAATTTCACTAATTCCAACATTTACCCCATGAAATTCCAGGTAGCTCATTTTCTAGGTCTTTAATGAAACTTGGGATATCGTCTGAAACATATTACAACATAAGCTACATTACAAAAAATCACCATAAACATTTGAATTTTAAATTGCCAATCTCTGCCACCAGTTATTGAATGCGAGAAATCTTAATCTGTTGGCCTCTGTATTTTGCTAAAATATCTGTTTTTTCAAGGCTGGGTGAGGTCATAATACGTTTTACTATTGTCTGTTTTTGACAAGATTCAAAAAAGAGATTTAAGTAGCGGAAAAGTTCCAGAAAGCAAAATGAATGAAGTAGATACAAACATTAGCCTAAACACGAACAAGGCCAAAAAACAAAGAGACATTAATAAAACCTTTGCTCTACCATGTCCTGTGAGGACGTAGGCGATAACGTTTTTCCATAACTTTCTATCCCTTGTTTTTTGGGCACATCTGCCATCCATTTGCTTACACTTCTCAAATAGGTCATCCGCTGTCTGCCCCTGATCCGTTTTCCTTCGATTCTTCCTGTTAATGTCAAGTTTTCTAGACCTTCCTTTCGCATTATGTGCCCAAAGAACTCCAGCTGTCTTTTCCTGGTTGTTTTTATTAAGTTTCTTTCTCTCTCTGCTCTTCTTAATACTTCCTCATTTGTAACGTGACCTGTCCAAGATATTTTAAACATTCGCCTTAGGAACCATATTTCTTCGGCTTCCAGTCTTCCTTCTGTCTGCTTTGAAATTGTCCAACACTCACTGCCGTATGTAAGGATGGGGTATACATAGCAATCCAGCACTCTTAGCTTAGTCTCCATAGACATCCTTCTGTCTTTCAGTACCTTTCCCATTTTCTGAAAGGTATATTTTGCCATTCCTTTTTTTAATTTCCGAATTATTCGTTTCCGAATCATTTTTCATCATTCGTTATAATACTTCCTAGGTAGTTAAATTTGTCAGCCTGTCTGATCCTATTTTCTTCTATCTCTAACGTAAACTTTGGCTTTAGTGTCTTTTTGCTTATTACCATACATTCTGTCCTATTGCAATTTATCGTCAAACCATTCTTTCCACTCTTTTTAACTACTTTTTCAAATAGTTCCTGTAACTTCTCTGCGGACTCAGAAATAAGCACTGTGTCATCCGCAAAACGCAAGTTGTTCATGTTATGGCCTCCGATGACAAACCCTTGCATGCCTTCTAATAAGAATACTGGAAACATAATTTCAAAGATTGATACATGAAATTCAATCATGTTTAATACGTGACAGGGTTCAAATTTTTGGCTCCCCTGAGCTTTGGTTTTTTGGCATGGATAGTCCGGTTGTGGAGTTTGTGCTCATTGTTGAAACGATCGAGTCCTGGGAATATGGTGGTGTCCAGTCTTTTCTCCTATCGACCAACGCGTTCACAGGCCTTTTTAAAAATGGTTCAGCACATGACCTCGGGGCAATTAGCTGCTTACAGGAGTTGCTTAGTGGTGTGGTAGAATACGCATATTGGCTTACATGAATTATAACACATACTCTCACAAAATTGATGTTTTTGTACAACGGCCTAGACTTTACAACCCTCATATCTGCAATACTCGAGTGTGCATCACAATGTGTTTTTAATAAGAACAAAGCAACAACCGTGGAAGTGTGTATTGGCCTCGAGTGTAAAAATTTCATGTTGGTATATTTTTATCCACACACATTGCAAGACGACCTGAAATTGTATTGTTAAGAGCATGATTTTGCAACCCTACCCACAAAATGCAAACTTTCTATTTCTTTTCTTAACGCATTGGTTAATGGCCAAATTACCTTCTTCCGCTAGTTGGCAGAAAAAAAGTCATTGGTTCTTCTTCTCAACCCCCTAAAACGGTTGGGCTTTTAATTTATTGCCGTTCGTGTACCAGCAGCCCAAAAATAAGTTGCCCAAATGATGAAAGAGAACCACCTTCAGTCTTGTGATTGAAACTGATCAATTATTCTTAGGACCATGCATCTTACTTTTTTGCTAGAGTTTCTAGCACAAATATTGAGGGAAATTTATTCAGTCTTATATACTTCCAGATAGGAGTCAACGTCTGCCTTTGGGGATCAAAAGTTATTTAAACCGGGTCTTGATATCATGAGTCAACACCTGAAAAAACCTGGTCCAGGATCTTGGGTCGATTCAAGAGCACAAAATGGGAGTGCGTAGTAATGGAACCTAATTAACGTTAATAAAACCCCTCGTTAATTAAAATGAGGTTTACCGTGATACCTAAAAACTTAACATGCATTCTCTGTTAAATAAAGATAGGTGATGGCATAGACAAAGAACCGAAAATACCCCCAAAATAACCCAAAATACCCATTTAGTACTCGCGATTACCGCCGCAGTGCGATCCCATTCTAATAGCAGCGCGATCCCATTCTAATAGCACGAGAAGACATATAATGATTGGTCTAACCTGTTTTGACGTGTGTCATTAAGTAGTGTTCAAGACCATCCCAACCACCGCCAATTCTTACCAATACATGATCATTCAGCATCTAAAACATGGACAAAATAATGATCAACGTTTTCCTCTTAAAAGGGCCTCTCCAGCCAAATTTTGCACTTGCATTTTATTGGCTAATCTAAAGGAGTTGAATCTGCTGATTACGAACTCGTTATTTGTTTTTCGATATTTTTTACAGTTTGTGAGTAATAAGCTCTTGCATTTCGATACTTGAATTGAATTAACCGATAAAATTTTTTCGGTTTGGTGACACTGTGACGCAATTTTGACGTCACTGTGCATTTCGTTAGTCTCGCCTCAAACCGAATCGAACGACGGCGATTAGCAAATTGAACACTGCAGGTGATGGTACCCTTCATCTGTAACCAGTTCTGTTCCACCGGCTTTTAGTTTGAGCATTTCAGACACCAAATCTGAAGCCTTTAGTTGTTCATCGCTTCTGGAGAACAACTGAAGTGTCAATTTCGATTAATTATACGCGAGGGAAGAGCTGGAACAGGAAGCCATAGCTTTGTGGGCCTACACAGGTGATCAAAACAAAGTCTTGATACAGCATGGACACATTCTGACCCGCAGACAATATTTTTCGATCCTATTTTAGATGCAGTTATCAACGCGTGACCATGACTCTTTCACGTTTCGGTTGAAGATATACGAAATTCATGGCGAATGAGAGCCGCACATTGTGACGTCAGAATGTCACAAAACTGATTCGGCTTTTGTCGTTTTTCTCTCGGAAAGATGCAACTTTAAAGCCTTATAACTTCTGAACTAATTGGAATTTTGCAAAAACAACGACTTTGCCATAATACATGCACAGATGCTAACTCTTTTATCAATAAAAAAAAAATTTTTTGGCTGGAAAGGCCCTTTAATCTATAATAAAAAATCATCTTGCTGGTGGCAATGGGTTGCCATTGCTAGTCTTCATTAAGAGCCAACACCATATTTTTCAACGTGGAGTCCTGATCGAAAAAGGGGTGTTTATGGAAGAAGATAAGAAAGATACATATTGATATGAACAAATAAAAATATGCCAATAATAGTGCAAAATTTGCTTTTATAAAGCTGGAGAAACGACCAATAAACGATTATCAATACTCCGAATTCACATAAAGCTAAGAACTAAGAGTATACTAGGAATTCATATACATCATAACAGAATCTTACACATCTGTTAAACATTCAGACGACAATAAATACGGTAAAAAGATTGACAAAAATTCAGAATTCACATAGTGAGAGTGGGCAGAAAAACAAAGCCATTTGTAATTCCAATTAATGAAAATATTTACTCGAAAAACTCAGAATTTACTTGAGCTGATCTCGGTATTGGGCAGATTCAATGCTATAAATCAATAAACTCTATGCAATGGCATTAGCAACTAGACATCATTGCTACGGGTTGCAGCGATTACATGTGTTTTATCCACGTTATGTTCTGCTCTTTTCAAGGGTAGAAAATCCAATGGCAATTCTAATGTCCACTAAAACTGAGCCAGATGGTATGACAAGCTAACTGTCTTGTTTTTAGTTGGCGTTTTTGAAGAAAAAAATTAAAGATACCCTCATTTCAATTCAGTAAACTTTGGACACTGTTAATCACAGAAAATACAATTGTAAAAAGCTTACCCGTACAAACATGACTCTACCAAGAATAATGTACTTTCCTTCTTTCAGCCTTAATATTTTACCAACGGAATATTCTTGAATTAAGTTGAAAACCTAAACATAAAACAAAATCATGCATGAAAAAAACAAATATTCGAAATTGTACGGCATTGCCAACAGAATGCGAAAAATTGATGAAAAGAGAAAAGAAGAGAGGACCACGAAAGAAGAAAAAGAAGGAAAATTAAATAAAAAATGGGAAGAAGAATGAAAAGAAGAGAAGAGGAAACCAAATGAATAAGACAAGGAAAGCGGTGAATAAAACAAGGAGGGATACTAGAAGAGAAAATGGAAAAAATTAAAAGGAAAAGCGAGTTAAAAAAGGGTAACAAAGAAGGGTAACAAAGAAGGGTAAGAAAATGAAGAATAAGAAAACGGACGAAAAGAAGAAATAGAAGGAATTGAAATAAGAAATGAGAGAAATGAGAAAATGATGAGGAGTAAAGACAAAGGTATGCATCGAAGAAAAGAAGGCAAATAAAAAAGAGGAAGGAAGTAGGTCAGGGCAGGGGTAGGTCAAGGCAAGGGCGGAAACAGTACGGACAAAAAGCAGAACATGCAAAGACAGATGTAAAAGAAATGTGACGAGGAGAAAAGAAAAGAGACGGAAGAAGAGATTTACAGGGAATGTGACAGAAATGTTATAATACAAAATGTCATAATAATAGACAAAAGAACAAATGGAAATGGACTCAAATGTTATAATACATCATTGTTAAAAAGAATAGCTTACTCTTATTTAAAGAAACCTGCTCAAAAGGTATGGAAACTATTCTTTTTTAAGATAGATAAATATTTCTGGAAATAGATAATGGAAGGACCGACTGCTCATTCCGACTGATTATGTGCTCTGTTTTACGTTATGTCGCGTTTTTGTGATTCTATAAAGTAACTCGTTAGCAATTGATATTTTTAAGAAACCTAGTTTTCATCCTGAGCTTAGTTTCTTATAAAAACTCATTTACATGCAAAGATCTTTAAGATACAAAGAAAACATAACCAGTTATATCGAATTATTTTTCTTAAGATGGCGAAAGGAACATATGTTTATCAGATCCTGCCAGCATATTTCAGAGCAACCCTTAGCGTTCTTTTTCGTGTCTTCTTTTACTTCACATTCCTTTTTTATTATGCATTTTATCAATTATTCAAGTCTCTTCTTTTTAACTAAATCGAACTTTACAGTCGTCACAACTAAGCCAATCATCATTTTATATTTCTTCTTCAATCACACTCTTTTTCAACCGCATAAAGCAGGTAGCAAGTCGCATCACTTTCGCTTATCAACAGTTCAATGGGAGACGAATGAGTTAAACAGAGGCATAACAGCGACAGAGAGATGAGACAGACGAAAGACAGTTTATCAAACGGTGTAAATCAGGAAATTGGTTCTTTTGAAATTTTGTAAACAATAAAAGAATGGTCATTTGAGTTTTGTATCCAGCAAGATTTCACAATTGACAAAATGTTTACAAACGACTCTACCGCACACATTTATGTATTCAAATGTCCGAAAACAAACCAGAGAGCAAAGCACAAAGCAAAGATCATGAAAAAAATCAATAGATCTTTGTTATGTTTGGCCTAAGACTAACATTTGTAAATTACATTTCAGAAAGTTGACATATCAGCTGATTTCATCCCAGGTATCAGGAAAGAAAGAAAAAATATTTGAGATTCTTTTGAAATCATTTGACCAGTAGACAGTGCAATGTTTGTGTATTAATTTCAATTAACTTTATGCAAACTAAAGATTCTTACTAACATCAATATACTTCACCATGACCTCTTGTTTAATGTAAGAGATTAAACCCTCAAAATAACTTGTTTCACTAGAGATCTCTTGGAGAGCAACCAGCATTTCTTAAGACGATAGAAAGTGCTGGAAAGAGGATTGTTACAGCGATCAAAGTTAGTTGCTTTTTATTTAACCTCCAGAGAACATGACCTTAAATACTGTGAAAATGGCACTGATGGAATTTGCCTGCAGATGTGATAACTTAGCTAAAAATATCCCTCCTTGATGAACAATTCTCCAGAGTTTTACCCGGAATCGCCAAACTTCGAAACAAGATACCAAATGCTCAAACAGATATTTTACCTATAGTCTGAATCTTTGCGGGTTTTATAGCAAGTTTAAAAGTGGAGGGGTTCAACAAAACTGGAAAAACTTTACATTATATGAGAACATGCAAAATACAACACTCTTCAGATAAAAACTTTTCATTGGAAAAAGGGGGAAACTACTGCTGGAAAAATGGGAGTTAGTGCCCCTAGGCCCTTTCCAGTTCCTATGCTGCTATTTGTGAACTATTATTGATCAAAATAGGCCAATTAAATGCCATTCCTTGCAGAAAAACAATGAAGGGTTTGACCATTAACAACACTGAAGGAGGCACATTAAAATTGTAAACTATACATTGCACCAATTTGATCTGCAATATAATATTGGCTTGCATGCTGGTGCACCTGTCCATCTTAAATAACTAGAAGATTAGAATGGGCAGCTATTAATTTGCTAATCAATTTTAAAAAAATTGTGCATATACATGTATGAAATATGTATCTAAATTCCATTAAACACTACTGTAGTGAAACACGTCACTGTGTTAACCATTTGGGAACGATCCCTAGCAGGGCTTAAGAATATGTCATTGAGACCCTTCAATAACACAATAAGCTCATCCCATGCATTACATGGCTCCTGCACAGGTCAGAGTTAAGTAAGACAAAATACTCATTAATGCTTTTTAAAGAAAAGGTTTTAAACATGACCAAAACCCATACCTTTCTATCCAAGTCTGACTGTGGTTTCATTACACTGTCTGTCTGATCATTCCCATTGTCTGTATTAGCAATGAGCTCGGGTACTGAGTTTGGTATAAATTCTTTTTCGTCCGACATTGGCTGAACAATATCCTTTGGCTTATCATTCATTTTTCCATGGTTGTCAGATATAATTTTGTTTTCTCCTAAGCCATCAGTCCCTGTCTCACTGTTAATTCTAGCAGATTTATCATTCCTATTATGCAAGTTAATATCATTTTCTGTATCTACACCTGAATCAGTTGAGTTTTGCCTTTCATAACCATTTTTCTTCTCCTCCTCCTCAATTTCTTTTTCCAATAAAATAAGCTTAGGAGGTTTAACTCCATACTTCAAAGACCGCCTTGCAACTTCCATTAAACAAATTACAACCTCTCTGGCACCTTCACGTAACTCTTCAGTTTGTACAACATCATTAGATTCAAATAAAATAACTTCAGGCACATGATGTTTTCTACACCAAGACAAAAACTCAGTTACATTCTCTCTTGCTCTGAACTGACCAATTTGGCCTCTAGTTTTACTCCTTGGATGAAACTTGATGTCATACTTAGGAATTTCAATTCCATGCTTTTTACCATATCCATCAGCATGCTGCTGGATTAACTTTGCTAATTTACATAAAAGTACACCATCCTCCAGGGCAAAGAAAAAGAACTCGGGAGCAATGATTTCTTCTGGAAATAATTCAGCCAACCATTCAGATTCATCCTCTATCATAGCAAATAATAATTCGTTTTCTTTTTCCCATCTTCTGACAGAACTCCAACTGCGAGATTTCAATCTGGAAAAAAATATTGGCTGCAAGATCAATCTGGAAAAAAATACTGGCATACAAGAAACCCAAATAAATCATATTGCAAACCGATTTAATAAAAATATATCTAGCCACTGCTAAACCATATTATACATTTGAGATTCAAGTGATAAATTTTTTTATTCTTCCACTTCTATTCTCTCTACTTTCCTTTAAATTAGGCAAACACTGAAAAATCTTCATAGCTTAACAAATTAAAAAGATAATTGACCAATGAAAAAAAATTTTCAAAATATTGTTGTAGAGCATGAGAAAAAACTAGTCATTGTAATAAACATATCTATTTCATGACATCAGATCTTGGAATAGAGACAATTGTAGGCAGATCCAAATGACGCATTTGCTTTAGCATAGCATCTGTTGGAGAACATTTACTCTATTAAAATTCATGTTCCCCATTTTGTTATGAAATGGTTGAACCTATGGGTATCAAAAGGGTGTGTCGTTAGATAAGGTACCAGTTTGCAAAAAGAGTAAGGTACCTATGACTATCAGATGGACCCACCTCTGTAATTAAAAATTTCAAGTGACCCCCTGGGCATTTAGGAAAAAAATTGACATGTTGGGGTCATCATGGGTCAAAAAAATTTAATGCATCTTTGTGAATTGTTTGTTTTAAAGCCAACTCAAAAACAAGAAATAAAAATTGAACAGCCCTATTCTGCTATAAAAAAAGGGTTTGGAAAATTTAAAATTAATTATGATGTAAGAATTAGTATCTTGTTGGTCTTGTTCCCTGTACTTATGACAGATAGTGTTTCCGTCTCCACGTTTCTTCATTCAATCTGTACTTTACTTTATGTATGAAGCTTAAGCTTTTCTTGGTCAACAAAACTGATAGTTTGCTAGAGATTTCAATTTAGATGGCAAATAACCATTTGAGAATCTTTGATTATATCAATCCTTGTATGTTCTGGCTTTTAGGCTGATCAGTTTCCATGGTTTTTGCTCATCTCAGTGATTTTAAATTTTCTATTTCCTTGGGTACAGATCAAAATTAAAGCTTAAGGCAAAGGTAAACGACAAAAGAGGTCTTGGAAAATATTTGCTGCCTAATACGTGTTAAAAGGTCATATGTATTATTCATGACCTAATCCGATGGGTGTTGTATTCTGGAAATTCTAGACAATGTAAAATACCTGCAACTTGTTAACACCTGATCTTGCCTGAGTGCAAGTGTAAAGGCACAATAATAAAGGTTATGAACAACATAATGTACATTGGCTAAATGAATATTGGTTGTATCCGATGTACATTGGCTAAATAAAGACAAATTCGACTTTCAAATACTACTGTTGATTTTTCTTCTCGCATGTTTCGCCGACCTCCGCTAGAACGTGGCAAATAAAACGCTTCCTACAAAGTACTGATTTGAGCATTGAGTATCACAGATCAGTACAAATGGACTCTGATTTCTACTTTCTATTGCCATAGGTTATGTGGTTGACCATTTACTAAAACGCGCCAAATTTCGTCAGACCATGCAACACAAACGAAGATTGATTATTTGCTTTTTAAGACGTTATGAATTTTTATGAGAAAGAGTTTATCGTTTTTCGATCTTTACCTTTTTAATCCACTGTTTCGATTTTCATCTGGTTCAGGTGGAGCTCTTGGTCTGTTGTCAACTGTTGAAACAACTTCCCTTCGCCTCCTTGGGGAAACTGATCCAAATGTCTTTGATATAAATGGTCCATCTGTGTTCATACTGAAACATGTTTAATAGTACATTGCATTATAACATATCAAGTTCTCGGATTTCATACATTAAATTTCAATGACACCGTGTTATGTGAACCCTGAGTACCTTCATCTCTTTCTTCCACCAATTTTTATTAACATTTTCGCCGTCCTTAGGCCGTTAAAGGCAAGTGTTGCCTCGCAACGACTGCTGAGCAAGCGAAGAATCCTTCCAATGTTTACACTTTATACGGCGCCTGGCAAGAAAACACGCAAACAACTCAAGCAGGATTCACAAATCTTGAAGAAAACATTTAAAACCCCGCATGACCAAAGTTGTTTACGAATATCTTAACCTATGAAATCACACACCATGTACCTGGCCATATTTATGCAAATAACTTCCGCTCATTCCCTTCCTCTTTCTCGTAATCCGCACGATATCTGAATTGATCGTGGTGTCAGTTTCCTTAATAGATACCTTTTTCTCCAAAAAAAGTACGAAATGAATAGGTTCTCTAAGCATTGAATATTGCTTTATGAATCGAAACCAAATGGCAATGTTAAAAACCCACTCTTGACATTGTTGATTGTTGATACGTGCGCAATTAACTTATCAAAAGACATTAAAAATGAAATAAATTGCAGTGGGCAGGAAAATTGAACAGAGGTGTTCACAGTCAAAACGCTGGAAAAAGGGATTGACAGATTTCATGATTCCGTTTGATTCCTTTAATTTCATTTCATCATATTGCATTCAGTCTGTTCTCTAAATGTATAGAAAGAGGGCCGTATAGAGGAAATAAGTGCCCCCGAAGGTCCTCTCTCGTCTCATAATAAAAATACTACCCTCTCTGATTCAACGCCTTTCGGTGCTAAATTCTTACTCTAGCATTGAAAGTTTATCTTATTCAAATATTCATGTTTTCTTGCACTATGCTTCATAAAACATACCCAGATATCTAGAAGATGTATGTGAGGCATAATTCTGTCTGGAACATGCTATCTTGTCAATTTGCATAGGGAAATTGTCATATGCGTTTCGGTAACCTTATGCATTTCGGTTCGGGTACACAAATGCATGATATTTTTGGTTATGCAAAAACGTACCCAAGCACTTAAACATTAGGGTACCAAAACGAATAGTAGAATTTAGCATGCAAAACGGTCCGGGTACACAAATGTTACGATTCACATTGTTCAGAATGTAAATAGCAATCGAACTATTTTTAAATAGGGGTTGCTAATAAGAAGCGGTGCTATGATTTCTGATAAAAGTACAACATTAATGGTGACTCCAAACTTTGCGAGATTGAAAAGTGTGAAATTCTTATCTCTGAAAACCTTTAGTTCATTTTTTATTCATAACAAGTAAAAACATCGCACAATGATGAAATCATACGATCTGAAACACACTGCGTTTCACAATGTTGCACTTTTGCATAGGGTACCAAAACGCATATTACACCGGCATGACGCTTCCAGCCTAAAAAAGGTACAGAACAAATCTTGCTCGAAAAGCTCGCTCGAACATATGTAAGAAGATAACCAGTAGAAAGCCATGACATACCTAGTGGTTAAACTTGCGTACATTCACAAGCAAATGAAGCAGCTGGTCATATAAATGCATTCACAATTATTGACAAAAGTTTAACTCCGTTTAGCTGAAATTAGCAACACCCAACCATGGGCAGATGTACCTTCAATTTTGTTTTTTAGCCCAACTTGGACACACAATGCGAATAATAAAAACAAAAACTTTTTTATTTTGTAGTAAGTAATGTCTCAAAATATTTTTTCTAAAGAGTTTGAGACTCACTGAAGTTTCTCATTTGAAAAACTGTTTAAAGTGTATTTAAGAATTTATTTCTAGAATTTAGGGGCGTATGTAGCGAGGAGTGCAGGGAGTATTATGCTGTAATATACATTTAGTCTAAATAGCGTTGTTTTGTTATCATATTATCATATTCAGTTTAGTGTAGATACTAGCTCCCCTACGAAGACCGCTACGCGGGCTTGCCAGTGACCCTACGGTAGGGTACATAGATTAGCCTCGGAAAAGACAAGAATTTTCTTAAAACCCCCAGTGACTGATAGTAAAATTAGCCTTGGAGTGATTGCCTAAGAGACGGATGTTAACTTTCAACCTCGCTTACGTGTATCTTGTTGTTTAATTGGATTAATCGATGGTTTTTCGGTTGGAGTTGGGAGTGGGGTGCTGATGGTTTTTAGAGAGAGGAATTGCGATCGAGGAGTTGGAGTTGTCAAGGACGTTTTCAAGTCGTTTTAAAGTTGTCAAGATCGTTCGTTGTCAAGAATGGAATTAATTGTAATAATAACTTGTAAATAGTATACATATACGTATATATCGTGTTTATTTCATTGTGGATTTTGCTACCATACACCGACCAGCCTTAAAAAGTACAACAATTATACCCACTTAAACCTTTATAAGTTGGTCGGGAACTCGTCAAAAAGTCCTTGATTGGTCTATAAAATTGCCAATTGGTAGTTAAATAGCACCTAAATTTTTCTTCATCTATATCTTCATCTATATATTTTTCCATTTTCTTTATATAAAAGGCTTTGTTACATTCCTTTTCTGGCAGCAAGTCCTTCGCTAATTTTTTTTAAATGAGTTATATGCCTACGTATTCAATTTCCATTCCACCAGTCCATGTTTTACACTATTGTTAAATACATGACATCATCACAGTCATTTAGGAAATTTAATAGTAAGGAGGTACTTTATGGTGACCAACGTAACCTCTTCTAAGCTCAGCCCACGTGGTATTCGATGAAGTTTAGGTAGTAGAACTTTACTTCAACGAAAATATAAAACATTTCCTTTTTCTAAAATACGTGACTCAAATACCATTTATATCTTGCTTGAAATGAGAATAATTTCAGAATCAACTTTCATTATAGAGTTGGTATCAGTTGAATCTACTGCCTCCCGTAAGTATGAAATCCCCAAAAAAGATTTGTAGGAAACATTTGGTCAAGTTCTAAAGAGGAAAGTGACGTAAATCCTCGAATAAGCCCCCTCGCTCACCAAAAAGCAAAAAGCGACTTTTGTGATGATAAAAAATTATAATGTTAAAATTTGTAATGTTCTTTGTTAGGTTGGCTAGAAAAGTTACAGAATGTCGTTTTTATGTCGACCTTTAATGAAAGTACTTAACATTGAAATAAGCCCCCCTCGAATAAGCCATCACCCGAAAATTCATTTTTGCAAATAAGTCCCCGGGGGCTTATTCGAGGATTTACGGTATATTTACAAATGGCTTGACTGCTTGAGTTAAATAGCCTATGGTCAGATTACTACCCAAAACAAGATTTCTTAAAAGATTTGTTAATACTTTCTATTGAATATTATTCTGTTTTTTGAATTCATTTCAAGAAGCCCATGGATTTAAATCATGGAAATTCTGATATAACAATTATTTAAGGCATCTTAAAGAATTTCAGGTTTAGAATCTTATAATCAATGATAAGTTTCCAAGACTTTTGTATTTCTTTTCGTCAATAATTGATTAATTGATTTTTTGGCTATGAAAAATTGGCATTCATTATCCATATAATGTTATAGAACTTTGAGTATTTTTCTTTAAGAATTATTGATAACTTGATTATTGCCTCAAATGTTATTAACTATTGAAGCTTTTTAAAATGCCAGATATTGATTTTGGGAAAGTTTTTGGAATTTTGAGATAGTTTTGTAAACAAAAAACATAGGTAGATTTCTTAGGCCATCTTGAATTCCAATTCAGTGTTAAAGAAAATGATATATTGCACATCTGTAGGACTTAGTTTGATGTTCGATTCATTTACTCTCACTCAGGGGCGGACTGGCTAATTTTTTTGGCCCGGCAAATTTTTATCAAACCGGCCCACAATAACAGCAAATAAAAAACTCCTCGGAAAATGCAAGTAAATTTTAGTCTGTAAGGGAAACAAGTTTTTAAATTCAGTAATTTAGTACAGGGATGAATGCTGGTTAACAGAATATGGTTAACAGAACATGTTAAATATGTCATTTGCTGACTAAAGAGTAAATAAACAAAAATTTTAACTCACTGGTTTGACTTTGTTTCTAAATACAGGATCTTATATGTTGGTAATGTGATCGTCCTGGATGTCATCTAACAGGTGTTTTTCTTAGAACATTAACATGAAGTACTCCAGGTTTGGCTGCAAAAAATTACTACGTAATCTGTTCTTTATATATTTGAAGTGGAAAAGCTTCTATCGCACTCAACTTGTGACAATTAATTTTCTAATCCTCCGGAAAACCACAATGATTTTCAGCAACCCAAAAATATCAATTTATCAATTTCTGACCCCAAAAATAAAACATGGGGACCCCTGTTGAAACTTTATCGTGTAGCACCATACCCCTGTTGGGCGGGGGGTCCATTTGACTTATGATAGTATAGGCCTAATAAACTTACCATAACTTATATGAGTTTATTGAAAAAAGCAAGACCCTGCTGTTTTTGTGTGACGTTTGTGGCTTTTGCTTGATAAAAAAAGCTTTGTATCGTAGCTGAATCCTTTTTTAAGTCCCGCAGCTTTTCCTCACGAAATTTCTGTGCACCACCTTTGGTTGGAGTCTTCTTGCTTTTCCCTTGTTCTACGTATGTCCTCTTCATTGCTTCACATCACAGAGCAAATCGCTTAGTGAACTCTAATTTTTGTACTTTTAAATTTATTGCATTTAGCAATAGCTTGTGCTTAGGCAAAAACATGACCAGCTTGAAGCAAAAGCTAAGTAAAAAGTCACCAGGGCAGGTTAAAATCTTATGTATCGCATTGAAACAGGGGTGTTACAGTACAATATATCGCCAAAAAAGGAAAAACCGTCAAGAGAAAATACAACAAGATGTCAATAACATGTTTCCTGAAAAAGTGTGTTTCGGCTGCGGTGACAATAATGAATTCATAATTTTGATGGTTTTGGAGTACTCGCGTGTATATTTATTCTTTCCCACAAAGTTTCTGAAAATTCAAGGCAAGCAGATCAACGCGTGGGTATACTTTTTTGCTTCGCATTCACTTTCTAAGCTGATTTATTTTTTTGGCACTTTTATCAGCCTGCCCTTAAACCGACCGGCCCTTCGGGCGATCGCCCGAATAGCCCGACCAGCCAGTCTGTCCCTGCTCACTCCAGGAAAATACAACATAACTGGCTAACTTCTGTTGTAGCTGTAAAGCATCTTTTGATTCACAGACTTATGTATTCATCATATACATGTTTAAATTTTTCACAAAGTAAAAAGTTGGATATGTAAGCATTCAGTATACGGTGTATAGCTACTAAAATTACTCGGAACACGCAATTTTGATTACAACTTACTTTTTATTTCGTGTCTTACTCCACTTTAACTTTTGCAAGCGCCGTTTTTGCTGTTTTGTGCAGAAGTAAGCTTTTTAGAGAACGTGTATAGCCCAAAGATCAAAATACCCAACAATTTTTCGGCACCCTTGAAGAAAAGAACTCAACAAGGTTGTTTTAGAAAAGGTTGCAGTGACTGGAAAAATATTCTTCTTTTATAAAGTTGCTTATTACCGGAGTAGTTTTTTCATTCGAATGTTAAACGGCAAATAGTTTGAGCATTGTCAGAACTTCTTGATGATCTTCTTGATAGAGTAAATGCAGTGTGTTGCCTATTGGTCTAATAAATCTTTCCTCTATAACCATTAAAAGTTATCTTCTAATGCAAATGTGAAATTTTATCAGAACTTAGCTTTATGTTGCATATTTCTTTGATATATACAAACAAAATGGATAGTAAAAATAATTACAATAGAAAAATTGAAGAATTCGTGAATAAATGGCCAAATGCTCTGTACGGGTTAATAAATGATACAATCAATTACAGTAAGCGATATCAATTCATGCTATCTTTTTTAACGTGCATTACCTATCCTACTCACTAGATACATATTTTATACGTTCCCAGGTATTTATTGCAAAAATACACTAATCAATTATGATTTGTGTTGAAACTGGATAAATCTCAAGAAATGTTGACTTTTGGCATGTATCATCACATTGCCCTTATATCTTTGATAGCCACTCCATTACATCTTCAAAGACTTAATAATTACCGAAAACATACGAGAGAACACTTTTATTCACACTTTTATTGGAGCAAGTTAAACTTGATCACTATGACGTTACTTGGGTTTTGCGAATTTTTATTATGCTTATAACAAGATCTAAAATATAAACAGCTCCCTTAATCATTCTTTCTGCTTTCCCCAAATTACTTTTTCAAGTCGGTTTCAGGAACTTTTTAATTCGATTCCAACAAAAAAGCTACACAACAAATACAAAAGGCATCTCCCTCTAACGAACAGTGATCATTTAAATGTGTGCAAGAGAAAATTCTAAGGTTATTGTTAAGATTATTGTTATAAAAAAACATCATTGCTTTTATTCCAGTGACTACAAGAGATCTGATTTGTCTACAACAGCCTAGTCAAGAAACGCTGAGTCAAAGTACACAAACTTAAATTGCATCAAATATTCAAGCAAGGCATCTCTCACATCAGCATTGTCCTTATTCAATATAATTCATTGGTTTTCGTTTAGGGTATCCTCTTTTGACATATAAAACGGGAACGGGACCCAAAATAAATAGTCTAAGAATAGGAATCCAGGATTTTAATTGACAGAAAGAGGAATCCAGGAGGTATTCAGCATTAGATTGGGAAATATGCCAATAAAGAAATATCCTACAAGCCAATAATATTCGTTTTACGCCCTGCAACATGGTCAGATTTTTTCAAATGCATTGCAATTGCCAAATGGAGGAAGATATTTTCTGCATAATTATTGGGATTTGTACTTCAGCTATGCATGAAATCGAGGAATATATGTATGTTATGTTCAATAACATAATATTAACTAATGTAAATATCTGTTAAATATCTGATGAAAAAATCTGCCAGTATAACAGGGTTTTTGAAAAATAACGATTAATGTGAATTTATGTAGGCAAAGGTCTCAAACTATATTTTCACAATGCTATTCAATTTCATAAAAATGATGTCATCAATCTTGTTCTGAATAATCTGCTGAGAATAAATTAATATTCACTATTCTATCTGGTATTCTTCTCTCTATGCTAATGATTTTCCTCACCTCTTGTTTGTTGGTAATTTGACCATCACTGTTCAACGAATGACATCTTGTAGACGTTTTTGACATCTTGGGTTTCTGTCACGTCCTTCTCAGGAGATATGGTGAATAAACAACGATTTTCTTGGCAAGCAAGAACGAAGTCATTTAAGAGGCAACAATCTTCGACCACTACTTTCTTGCATGATAAGATTGATTTTTTCTGTCAAGGTACATATCCAGGTGAATTTGAAAAGCAAATGATTATAGTCAACAAGAGCAAAATCACAAAACAATGCAAAAGGCAATAGTCAATCGTCATTGCAACAATCCTCCATTCGCTCTTAATCCTACTGTCATCATCTTCGCCTCGAAGTCTTTCAACAATAAAGTCCAACTTTTTTGCAATCGCTGCAAGTTCCCCACTCCGAGATGAAGATCTGTCATGACCGCTAAATCCATGCTTGCAATGTCGAGCGTCAGATTTCGTCTGGCTGTTTTTGTGTGGCATTGTGTTTCTTACCCATAGCTTTAAAAAAGGATTGACAAACGCTATCAAAATTTGTGTTTTTCTAGTCAGGTCATTTATAAGAAAAGTGTTTTAGCTTGTTTGTTGGCTTCGTGCCTTATAAGAAAATCTACGCATTACCATTTGTGCAGGAGGTTTTTATTTGTTTGCAAAATTGATTGATTTACTTGATCCACAACTGGGTATATATTTTTCATCGTGTTCTTTCGGACCCTTATTCTGACGTTTTATGCTCTAAGAAGTGTCAGACGAAAAACCTTTTCGCCAATATGTTGTAAAATGTTTGCTTTTATCAAAGCCATTTCCAAGTTCTGTACCGCCAAAAAACTGATTAACTATCTCTGCCAATGGTTAAGCTGCAATTTAAAGGCAATCTGTCACGACGTTGATTGATTATAAGAACAAAGGGTTTTTTTATTGTTTCCAGTCCCCTTTTAATTAATCGCATTGTAAAAAATATGGCGGAGCGCTGGAATCGTGTTTAGGCTATTGTTCCAGCTATTGTTCTCGTTAACCAATCCACAACGAGACAGATTGCCTTTAACCTGCCTCTATTAATACAAAATTGTTCATTCTATGCAACCGTTCAAAAAATGATACACGATAGAAAATTACCTGAAGATCTTTATTGTCTTCTTCCTTGGCCGAACCAGATCCCTCTGAGACACTGCTTCTTCTTTGAAACGGCAGCATTTGCACATATTCTTCATTATCGTTTTCCCCAGTCTCCTCTTGCTTCCTCACTTTGACTTTGTACGACAACCAATCTAAAACATACTTCCTCATCCACCATGGCATTGGCGGATCCTCAGGCTCTTTGTGATAAAGTCGCATGACGTAACAAAGTACAATAATCATAATCACCATTTCAACCATGGCAGCACTGAAGAATACACCAACAAGGGGAATCACCTCACTAGTAGCTGGAATAATATCAGCTACGACCAACATGAAGACTGTCATTGCAAGCAAAAGTGTAATCGCGAGAGATATCCGTTCACCTAGAAGAAAAAGGTTATCAAAGCTAAGCGAAAAGAAAATCTTCTCAACAAAGTTCGGGTGGAACAAATGTTAAGGTGACAATTTCACTTCATTCATCTTTATTGCTCAAAACAGAAACCTTGGACAACAGGTCTTCCACCAACACATCATTCTAGGTAATAATTAAAAAAAACGATGCACAAAGACATACTGATTCGCTGTAAGCATTTGATTACAAAACAGCGAGAGAATACGACTGCACTTTATAAGAACCAGTAAATTTAAGGTCAGGCTGACTGTTCTTTATATTTTCAAAAATCTGTGGCTGGATTGTTCATAATTTGCGATTTTTCCAGCTTTTTCGCTCAAGGGAGGTGTTCAGGGCCTCATTTTCCATCAAAGTGAGTCAGACAACCTTCATTTGCCGCCAACTTTGAATATTCATCTAAAAAGAACTCAAACATGGCTAAAATCCTCGTATATGAGATAAAACGTTGTTCAAAATTTCATTTTTCAGTTGCCCAGCCTCAGCTTGTTCATAATTTGTCATTTTCTAAGATTTGTTTCTAAAATTTTCGTATGAGACTTTCGCTTTCTGGGCTTTTTAGAAGTAATACGGGTATAGCACTGTTTTAGACTCAAGAATTACGATATTGTGAGAAATCTGGCGAGTTGATAAACTATTACTAAATCAAATAAAAATCAACCAACCGGACTCTGCAGGCAGTAGGAAGGACAACATCGTAAGCATCCCGATTATTGTCATTGGAAAAATCAAATTGCATAGATAGAACAGAGATCTTCTCCTCACTTCCACAGTGAATGTAACGTCCGGGTACTTCTCCGGACAGCACGAATACTCTTCTAAATTTCTGCGAGCAGGTATTCCATCGAGATGCCACTCGGCATTAGGTAGGTACTTTTCTGAAAGATATGAACGCATTACTAGTCAATATGGTATCAACATTATGAATAAGGAAGCATATAAGATTTTTGCTACAATAATCACTACAGCACGAAATTTATTTTCTGGTTCGGAGATCTAATGGTGACGTATTACCCGGTAAAGCATTGTATGACTTTGCGAACTAAAGCCGAATCTCCACTGACGCTAGTTTTGTAGCGTTCGCTGAAGCGCTCGTACAAAATTCTACTCATTTCAATCTCCACTGATTTCGATCAAATTTTTGCGCGCGCGAGAATCTTAGGGCACGCACATAAAGATTGGGGACGCAAATTACATGAAGACAGAAATCAGAAAGGTGAATACCAATAAAATCGGCATTTGAAAAATCATGTTTGCTTGTGGAAAAGAATTATTCCCTAATCTACCCAGTAAAGTACGTAACTGCAAGTCAGTTTCACTGCTACTAAGTTCCAGTTGCTGTGAGGATGTCATCTTGCAAAGGCCTATTGTGAAAATCACGCAGTTCCTTTGTCCTATCTAGTTCAACTAGTTCAACTATTCGTCAAGCGAATTTTTCGATGTGCGAACCCTTTTCTCATTAATTGCTCAAATTGAATCAATTTGTTTTCATTTACTTATTGCCAATTGGGTTTAAATTAATTTTACGGTCAATTATGATATCTCGATACCTCAGACAGAGTTTTAACCAAGTTCCCTGAAATATAATTACAGCTTGATTTTTATTTGTGATGTTTTGTTGCAATGTTATTCCCACTATTGCCGTTGTTAAAGAATTACGGATGGTAGTTGAAAAATTCTGCAAGTTCCGTAAGTTTTATATCTCAAAGTGACCAAGTGCTCGAAAGTTCTAAAACTTTTCTTGAATATATGGTTGGGCAGAAAATCAGAACATCATGAAAGTGTACCAAATTTACTCAAGTGCTAAATTGCAGTAGTTGGCTCGATAGTAATGTGACACGAGTATATTAATGCCTTGTGTGACTAAAAGGATTTTTATCACCACTGGTATAAACATGGCATTATATTCTTCTCTGAAGCACATAAAAGTGTGAAAAGTTTCTTAACATATAAGCCTGTACAGAGAGTGCCTGCAGTCCCAGTGCTTGCGAAAAATCAGGCAAATGATTGCTGAAAAAGATATAAGGAATTACACCAAACCTTAAATGCTGAGAGAAAAACAAACACATGTATGGGCTGGCCAAAATAAAAAGCCTACATACCACTCTAAAACGTTTAAAAATTGCCGTCAAATTTAATTGTGAGATTTTGTGTTCAACAATGAAAAAAAAGGAAATTAAAAAAACCTAAATAATATCAGTCAACCACAAAAAATAGATAAAAATAAAGAAAATTAAATAAAATTTAAGAAAAAAAATTAAATGAAATTGAATAAAATCAATCAGCAACGGAAATGAAATAAATGAAATTTGTAGCATCTTTATTGGTTCTTATTTGGCAGCTACATCCAAAAAGTGTTAGCAGTTTACTTTTCAAACTAGTCACTTAAATTTATTTGAATTGAAAAGGAAAAATTTTAAGTATCATAAAATGATAACAAGTATTAAAGTGTAATTCAGGACCAACTCACAAGATAAATTTAAAATTTTTGCATCCATAGTACCTGAATGGCTGAACGATTCAATTGCAACAAACAAAAAATTCACAGCTAGAATTAAATGTGCAAAAATTGAAGTTTCATTGGTTTTAGCAATGAGGATGAGAGCATCCATATAGTACAAACACCCAAATCTTGGTTTACTGAACCATTTTTTTTCTTGTATAGGCTCGTACACTGTGTGGCTGACTACCCCCTTCCCCTGCATGTGCACACTCAATACCTTTCGTCTGCTTATAAAATAACAGGCAAGGACAGTAAAGGCTGTCTGATCTTTCACGGAAGCTAACCTCCACCCTTCTTGAGTGTAAGTACTTTATGGATGTCCCCAATTTAGTATTATCGATCTTTACGTACTCAGATCAGCTGTATAATTCTCTGGGACCAAATTCAAGCGTTGTTCATCATATGTCCAGCTTCCAAACTTCATTTTACATCTTTGTTCATCGAATGGAAAGTATTTCACGTTGATTTCGCATTTACTCTTCAATATAACAGGTGCCAGCCATACTGTAGTACCATCGAAACTCAAAATTACACGCGTATTCAAGCGATCTAGATTACCACCAAAGCTTTTGTCTTCATCAGCACTAAATGAAAAGCCCAAAAAGTAGTTAATGTCTTGGGAAATCAAGTGACATAAGATATGAAGAAAGATAGACTCAGTCATAGGGTTTCCTATTCTAATTGCACCTTGAAAAAAGCATTGAGACATCCAGGCTTTATCTATTTTGAAAAAAAAAACAATTCTATTCCCGGCAATATTATATCAGTTCCTAGATGTCTCCTTCTGAAGCCAAATACCAGAGCAGAATTACAATTCAAAATATTTTCTAAGCAACACTTGTGTAAAACCATTATTTTTATTTTTTCTTTCCTTGCTAACAGTAAGTATTCATTTGCACAAAGAAAATTTTTTAACTTTCACAAGGATTGCTGAAGATTGAGGTGACAATGTCATTCTGAAAACGGGATCATGGCATTTGCAAAGTATATTTTTTTTAGTATAACCGCATTTAAAAGATCTTACTGGTAAAAAACCTCGACTTTTAAACGCACTATGCTTTATTTGCAGGTTTTAAATGAAACAAATATACTACCAATTTGCTCTTTCCCAAGAGTCTTATTAAAATGATATCAGGAGTGGCTGCGCCCCAACTAACAAACTTCCAGGGGACACGATCCCCAAGCTCCCATATAATTTTCGCCTATGTACTATACAATTACCAAATATATTTGTCAACATTTCTTTGCCTTTTATGAACTTTCTCAACACCCAGTCCCTGGTTTTCGATATCACCAAGCCTGACGAAAGACCTTTGCTCTTGGTGAGAACACTATGGTTTCATGTGATCTCAGTAATTGTTATTTACAAGTTGCTGTTGACGAGCTATGACTTCAAATTTAGTACAATAAACCAATGAAAGGGCCATCAACTTTGCTGATTCATGATCATAAGTGTCTATGTATGAACGTATGTAAAAGATTGTTAACTTATTACTTTTGTCATTATTGTTACCGAGTTCTGAAGCATGCAGTGATGCTACACGCTACATGCTTAAGAAAAAATCTGTTTAAAAGTTGCATTAGTCAAGCACAATTGCAGAATTTCTAGATAGGCGTTTTTCCGAGCAACGGTTACAGATATACTTTATTTCTAAGCAATTTCAATCCAATAATCTTTTAAATTAAAATATATTCTAAAGTAGTTTCCATAAGGATTTCAATCCTAGTATCACCATAAGCAGCTAGACTGATTAAATTTATGTCATATTTCATTTACTGCTACAAATATGGAATGCTTAAGAAAATATGACAATCCCATCAGTACATTCTGACAGAAGAACAAAATGGGTGATACTATAATGACAACCCCTGATAATAATCAATCCAATATGGATGAAAACATAGTATTTCAAAGACAGAGGGCTGTTACTGAAAATTCTAGGGATCAAAAAAGGGTTGAAAAGTGTTTTTAGCTGATCAGATTGATCTCCGCAGGTTAAAATAGAAAGAGCACAAGATACTTTTGTGTCTGACCAAATGTTATTTTCTCCTCAGATATCTATTGTCTGCTACACGTTTTCATTGGCTTTTTGCACTTTTCATCCTTATTAGGGACCATAGAACTGACATAAATGTTATAGTAATGAATACAATTGTTGACCGGTCGTGCTCGACAAAAGTGCTCGATATCGTACAGATAGCTTTGCATAACTTTAAACTGCCTTAAAGGACTGAACTTTGAACCCTCCTACGTACAAAAATTGTATAGTATGACAAGAGCTGACTTGCATTGTTATTCAAATGCGACTTATTTAAACTGCAGCAAGAGCAAATGCATGATAGAGACTTATTTGATAGAAACTGGTTTTATATGGAAGTACATATTATTTGATTATTGCTTTAAACATGGCTATAATATAAAATTTATCGAATTTCCGTTCAGCTACAGCTACAAGTATAATCTTTAGCAAGATTTTATAAATGAGATTTCATCTTTGCTGCTCTATATGTACAAGAAATTGGATCGTTACTCACTTGTTGTACAAAACTATATCAGGAAGCCAAATTTTTGATGGTCTGACATTCACACTGGTTATTCCATTATACAGCTTTGGATCCCAAGACAAAAATGGATTCTTCCATTTCTAAAAAATAGGAATCAGCTTTTTATGGGATAAAAAAGAATAAATGAGGTTGTTCAACAGAGAACGTCTAGGTCATCGTTAAGAGTATCTTATTTTATCTTTACTGTTTCTTTGAAAGTCCCTACAATTGAACACGTGCGAAGAAAAAGAAGATCCTTATCGTTTTTCGCTCAAGGAAGTTCAATTAAAAATCCAATCAATAAGAAACTGCGTGAAAAACACCAAGGCTCAGGCTGACCAAAAATTAAGAACAATTTTAGAAAAACGGCAAAGTCCCAGAAAAATTTTATGACGAAAAAGGAAAAACTGTATTAAAAAAGCTTTAATGTAAGCTCGACAAACCAGTGCTAATGAGATAATGTATAGAGAATTTTGATACGACTCAGTTTCATGGTAATGTGCCTAATCCAAAAGATTGTGGGGTTTTAATCCAAAATAATGCCTACTTTTTATCAACTGTGATCAGTTACATAAGCGATGTTGTTTTTCGCTGTAAAAACAGAATATCCATGAATTTTTGGGACAAAAGAACACTGAGTCCCAGTAAAATTTATAAAGTTTTCACAAAAACTTAAAACAAATTCAGGGTTATTCTCAGACAGGCCTTCAATATACAAGTCAAGTAAGCATAATAAGGAACAGCTGTGATGATTTACCTGCCTTGTCCAAGCACTGGTTATCAATATCTGGCTCTTCTCGTGCTGCAAGTTAACAAAACATGCTCAATAAATATACCAGAATTCGTGTCGTATAATATAAGGTAACAGTTTAATTTTGAACTGAGAATAAATTATACGTAGAATGAAATAAACGAATTATATCAGCGATGTTTCGAACATAGTCCGTTATCAAGTCTTTCGGGATATGCTTGAAATGACGTTAATATAAGTTCGCTCGTTCTTTCTACGTAAGATTTTATTTCAAATTCAAATTTTTCACAAACTTTTATCCTAGTAGAGAATTGACATCAACACTATATATGTTAATGTCTATAAACATATACTTATATACAGTGCTGAGGAGAGGGGGTCAGGGGGGTCACTGACCTGGGGGCCCATAGATAATAACTTTGTAAGCAGTGCAGTTGATAAACAATTAATAATTAGCAATTCAGCGTCTCCATTATCAAAACATGTCAATTATAGAAAAAATAATAGAAAAGAACCTTCAAATGAAATAAGGTAGAAGCAGCAACAGTATCAAAACCCTAGTATGTTTGTCAAACAGAGCCAGTAGCTTTAGGTAATTTTCTAGTTAGTTAACAAAACAATTTCAAAGTCTTTACATCTGTAAAAGGGTCAATTATGGGGCTATAATAAAATTTTTCGGAAATTTCAGTTTCTTTGGAGAATTTGAGCGATATTTCAGCTGATGCAACACTAGCAAGCAAAGTCAGAGACAACCTTAATGCCATGAAAACATTGGGAAATAAGTGTTGCAAATTCAAATGCTTAAGCTTGTTCAACAGCTGCAATGGATGATGCTCCTTAGAAAAAGTGACTACCCGGTGATGTTAGGAGATATGCCATCCTTTTTTGCTGCACAGAACTTTGCAATTTTTTGCTAGGTCATCTTCCTTCAACCTTGTGTATAATCAAAGAATACTGAACCCCTCCCATATCTCGCCAATTGACGTGAATCACCTAATCATCTTTGCTTTTACACTATCAACAATAACAATGCCGACATTATCTTGAATTTTACCAAAGGCCTTTTCCTGGTTTCACTTGAAGATAGAGATAAACTTGACTGATTTCTCTTGATCTTCAATTTTTTTTGGAAATCTAGCCCCTCGTCTAAACGAGCTTCTTCCAAAATCGAATCAGCTAGTTTTTTATTGACATTGAAAGGTTTCATTCTGATTGCTAGGTGTAAAGTTTTTCAAGTTATTTGATTAGTGAAAATCTATTTGGTGAAGCATGTCCGTTTTGATCAAATTTAGTATCTAAACGTTTTTCACTTCCTAAGAATTTTTAAATCTAAAGAATTGCATATTTTATAGTTAAGAAATAAGCATGCATTATGACGATAGAATTCCAGTCATACTTAAACTATATTGAAAATAATAAAGAAGTAATAACCACCATCGCAATTTCAGCAACAAAAATAGCCGCAATTTTAGCAACCATCATCTCAACAATTTTCCCCGGATCCCTTAAAAGGGTCGCCTCCGGTTTGCCTTGCTTTTTTCTTTCGTTTTGACCCGGGGCCCAGAAATCCTTTCTGCGGCCCTGCTTATATATGTACAATTGTAAAAACTGACATCGAGATCACTTGTTATTTGGAGAAAACCAATTGAACAGGGGCACTTGGTAGAAACCTTGCTCAAAACCCTTTGCTCCAGCTTGTGCCAGTTCAGACTTCTATATTTACAGCGTTAATAACGCCTTAATTTTTTTAAAATAAAGATAGAAGTAGAAAATTACCAGTTGTAATCAAATGGTCTGATCTCTGCACTATCATTCGAACTTTTAAGAAACAACTTTGATATGATTCTACAAAAATTCAGAAAAAATGCGAAGAAATTGCTAGATTTGCACAAAAACAAAATTATTTCTCAGGATTTATCGATTTCTACCATATTGTGGTTTGCTGCTTGGATTTCGTCAGTTAAAATCCGAATCTTCAAGGGCCAAGATTGGTTATGGAAATTCGCAATTTTGGTCAAAATTATATCTTCATTTGATATTGAAGACCGGGACAGTACCAATTTTGTGCCTATCACCAGATTTGAAAATTCTGTCCCAGATATGAAAATTTATGCAGTTATGTTGCATAAGGTAAAACAAGGAAAAAGTCAATCAATACCATCGCTTTCTGCTTGTGGATATTCATTTGCTCCAAAGAATGCAATTTCCGGCGAACATGAAGCATTAAAATTATAAAAATTTTCCCCTTCGGCGGCAACCATGGTGCCGCCTCATGTAGCAACTTTATTCTACCCTTGTTCTAATCTACCGATCTATAGGTCTGCGAGATTTCAGTGGCCTTTACAGTGAGTATGATGGACAGAGACAAGATAAAAAGTACATTTTGAATATCTTTCCAGCAAAGGTTATGTGATTTTCTTTCTCCTCCTTTACACTAACATGAAATGCTTCAATTTGATTAAAATAAATCAAAGAAATTTTTTCGGAAAATCTTTCTTCCTGGCCCTTCTGGAATTCATTCGCCACGACGCCCTCGAATGGCTTACTGTCCCTTCCAAAAAATGACACAAATTTGCTGTTGAGACGAACACAAATGAGCTCCAGACATCAATCAAAGCGCTGAATTCCTTACTGATTGGAATTTATTGAAATTCTGCTGCAAATTTCATTACACCAAACGCAACAATCACAGGCCTAACTACTCTTAATAGATACATTGCTTTACAAGACACCAATAGGCGTTTACCAGACAAAGTCTATACACTATTAGTTTAGCAGACAATAGCACTTATATTGTGTCAAAGAAAAATATATCGTGATGAGACAATCATCTTAGGAAGTCCTGGTTACAAGCCTGTAATCATGGTTTACTGGAAAATGCTTTGTTATTCTTTGGACCGTTGCTCTATTACCTAGCAAGAAAAATTTATTCAAGAAACTTTGGCGAAATTGGCAGCTTTGAACAAGTTGGCTTTCATGAACACACACTGCCCTATTCTCCCCATAAGACAAACATAAGTAAATTTTTTCTCTTGTAAATATGACTTCAACCCCGAAAATATTGGGTGTTGTCAAAGAAAAAGGCATATTGCAGAATAGAGATTTCAAGCTTACATCAAGCTTAAAACGAGCCAAAAATGACAGGAATAACATGCATTTCTTTATCTTCAAAATCTAATATCATTTCACTTTTCGCTGTCAGACAGCATTCCTGTAATAAGTTGTTAAGCTTACAAGACTGACAAGTTTAGAATCCTGAAATTTCTTGACGTGTCTGAATCTTTAAGCATTCAAGCCAATATTACTTTATACATAATGATACTAGCTTAAGCTGTTAGGACACATGTGAGCAGTCTTTAAAAAAATGATTTTTGACAGACGAAAATAAATACGTACTCGTTACCTAGATAATTAATAAACGCTCTTATCAATTTATAAAGGAAGTAGCGAGCTTAGCTTGGACTTACAATATCAATGATCTGTCGGACTGACATTCCAAATATGACGGTGACATTATCCTTATCATTCAATACAGGTCTGGCGTCTTGATCGTAGCCTTCAAAGATTTTCTTCAACAATCTCTCTTCTGTTAAGCTAGCCTCAGTAACTGAAAGACAAAGTTGATCAGGGAATTAGAGATTAGCAGATATATCGCGCTTGTCAGGGATTTCCTCATTACAGAGGAAAAGATTAACAAACCTACAACAAGTTTAATTTTTTTACAAGACAACGGCAACGTGGTATGTCAAACTTGCAAACTAAATCGCTGTTGTTAGTTGTGAGCGCATTGGAGCAAATGAATACATGGCGCAAAGGCTTTCCTACCGGTTGGTTTTTCAAGTTTTCAGGAGACTTATCTTTATTCTTAAAACTGCAATACTCTGCTTCAACTGGATTGTTTAACTGTATAATATTCAAAATTAATAGAACATGATCAAACCACCCATTTATTGGAAGGGGTATTGGTTTTGAAAATGGCGTTTGTCAACTCAAATATGTAGGTAGACCAACATCGAAGTGATGGCCGGAACTACGTTTTTGGACTATTACATTTTAACTCGATTTTAACTTAACAAAACGGTCATTCTTCAAACAAAAACAACCGACAACATGAAATAGTTATTACTGCATATTATTCAGCAAAAGCGTAATACTTCCAGCTTATTGTTTATTGTTAAGATAAAATCACTAAAACTGCTTATTAAAAAAAATGAAAAAATATTTATCAATTGTGTTTAAAATTCAATCATAAAATGTGGTAATGTAAAGTTTGGAACTCTATTAGGGTAAAAGGCCCAAGGCTTAGTCTAGTCGTGGTAGATTATCCAATATTTTGAATACAAACACAAATAAAAAGTTTCGCAATGGCAGATACTAACAGTTGCAGGGAGTTTTCGTGATAAAACTTGCGTTCACATTAGTAAACAACAACTGCTAGAAAGCCTGCCAAAAGTCTTGGCACACTGACGTCAAATTCCAAGGTTAAAATCAATCATCCCTCTCTCCCCTATAGAACTATCAAACGTTGTTGGTTTACTATCAAACGGGTTAGGATTTTAGGAAGCACTTTTTTGCGCCTCTGTTCCCTCCCCTATCTTTTCTACCGTGTCAGTTCTAGTTTTTTCTCTTTTTCATTTTTATTTTTATTTTTACTCCATTTTCTGATTTGTTCTGTTGCTGTTTAAAAAATTCAAATCACGTAAAACCTTAAATCTTGATATTTTTCATGTAGAAGTGTGTTACATATTGTAAACTAAATTATTTGTATTTGTAATAAACCCAGGAAGGGCACTGGACACGAAAACTTTTTGGGTTTATCTTAGTGTACTTGGCAACGTTTAGTTAACTATCCTAGCATTGTTATGTAATTTTTTGCGTATCTATTATAATCTTAGCAATTTTATACTTTAAAGCTTGTACGGTTGTTGCTGAATGAAAAAGTTTGATTTGATTTGATTTTTTATGATATTTCTCTAAATTATCAACATTGTTTTAAGGGGAAGTGGGCGGAAGTAGTAACTTTTTCCATGAAAGGAATGAAAAATATCAAATGCAGCGTAAATTGCTGGGTGTTCCAAGTACTTTTGACAGGCATTGTACCAATGTCTGCAGAAGTTGTAGCTTGGTGGTGATGCATTTCAACAATATCGTTGCATCTTAATTAGTTTGCAATATTTTTGTCCGGGTGAGATGACAGCAGCTTTCAAATATAGCGAAGGACCATAGCTGACATTGTCATCAGGCTTGATACTATCTTAGTCCTGTTTCTAGAAAGGCTATCCTGAAAACATGGAATGTGGAAGGTTAGAATCTTGGAATGCTGGAACGTTGGAATCTGAATAAAAGAAAGTTAGCCTTTGCAAGGTAATACCTTCCTATAAGATAAGTTCTCGAATCAACGAACCCAAATTAAATATAAACATACTTGTTAGCATGTAGTTTTATAGTTATATAGGTTTTACATTCCAACATTCCATGTTTTCAAGAAAGCTTTTCTAGAAACCCTAGGAGAAAACAATCTTCTTCCTTTGAACCTTTTCAAATCCCTCAGTCCTCCTCGCAGTTCTTAGTTTCCAGATTGTAAGTGTCGGGAGAAGTACAAATATTGCTTACTGTTTTTGAAAACATACCTTGATTATGTGCGGAGATATCATCAGCATAAAAAGGCATGCAGTAAAAACCCACGTACAAGATCCTGGTTTTTTCAATTAGCCTAAGCAGATTCCTATACGAATGGTACTAAAAGTGAATTTAGGCTATCAAGGTTCTTAAAATAGGTTCTTATATTTATGTAGCAAAATCATAATTTTCATATCATCTAGCAATTATATACCTAAAGACAGTACAGATATAACAAAACAAATATATACTCAAACAAACTCATAGCAAAATCATTTAAAATGTCATTTAAAAGACAAGGTTTATATATGGAAAACTGGGAATAAATGGAATCTAAAACTTTGTACTTTTTAAATGCTAAATATGAAGAGAATTAATTGGAATGATGAAAAAAGACACACTACTGTACCTTGACTTTAAAGAAAAATTGTTTGCCAAGCTAATTTTAGATATAAGCAGAAAATGATACTTAATTCAACAGTTTCCAACTAGAATTCTTTACAGCAGCTCCATTGGTAAGAACCTTACTTGAAATTTTAGCCTGAAAAGGTTCTTATGTGGAGGAGGCCGAAATTTTAAAATTTAGCCTAACAGGTTATTAAAATCCAGGTTCTTATATGCGGGTTTATACTGTAATTATCTAAAGTTATGAATTTGGTGGATGTGTACAAAAAACATATGGATTGGAGTTAGACCTAGACCGTGGCAGAACTAATTGAGATAAATAGAGTCTCTGTAACAACCCCCGTAATATACCGCTTCGAGACGGAGTAGGGGAGTTAAGAGGGAGGGGATGTTTTTGAATAAGCGAAATTAAAGTGATAAGTGTATCTTAAAAAGCGAAAACGTCGTGCAAAAATACCTCAAGATAGCCATTAACATTAAATTAGTTAAGAATAAAATTATATTGTATAAACGACTTTTTCACACGTTACGTTTTCCACAACATACGAATAGCTACAATGCGAGGCCTTGACGCTTTCGCCGCATTGACAGATTCATACATATCTGTGATTACGACAGGAAATAAGTGTCAGTTATTTGCTTCATCCTATCATTTTATCATCTTTTGGATGAGCTGATGACGGAGGATATAATGCAGGGTTTGGTGAAATACAACAAAGTTCTGTCTGAAGGAATACAAATTTATTATACATAATCCTGTCAATTTTATGCCTTAGACCTCGTCTTCGGTGGGCTTTTTCTTGCAAATTTAGTTCTTAGGCCTTAACATCTTCAAAGTTTTAGAAAATGGTTTAGCCTATCATTGAATATTGAAATTTGTTCTATGAAAGTACATTCAATTGCAAAAGGCATTCTGTAGCCGAAACCTACTTCATAACATTCAAAGAAACTTTCCACATTCAAGTGTAGAAAAGAAGAGGAATATGTTGTGAAAATACTGAATGAAATTACAAAGCTAAAAGCTCAATTTTGGAAAATAAAATCAAGCACATTATCTCACCATAAACTTAACCATGAAATGCATTGATGATATAAGAATCAGACCTTATTTGGCTAAGACATTCTGATAGACAAACGCACCGGAAAGCCTAACTTAAAATTGGAAATTCAAAAAGATAATGACTGCTTCTGGCATAAATTCCATGAATTCTAGCACTATTGGAAGGTGTTATTCAAACTGCACACGAACCGAGAATTGGGCTTGTACAATAAACCTACTCACCAAATTAAAAATTCTTACTAATAAAGCTTAGCACGTTACAGATTTGACTTGAAGCAATAAATATTTAATAAGTGATGAGTTTGAAATGCGTAGGTCTTTGTATTTCTGTTCAATTGGAAACTATTAATCGTTAGCGACGCGTGTTCATATCACTTTATTTACCAATACCATTTCACTGAACTACAATTAAAAGAGCTTATCTCCAAACTGAATTATGCTAGAAAACCTTCAACTTTCTTCGATGTTTCATTAAATCTGCTTTTTCTTTGATTCGCTAAAAGACTTTACTAGACGGCAACCATGTTTGGGTATAATAGCATTCACGTGACGTTCAAATTTTGACTAGGCAGAAAACGTTGTTTGAAGTAGCCAATAGATTGAGCAGCGTATATAATTTTAAGGTATGGAACGGAGAAAGAGGCTAAATAACTTGGAAGGAGGTTGATTAAACTAAAGCTGGATCGCAAAATATAAGAATTTCGCTCTCGATTAGAAAAACGCAATGAAACTGAACCCGCAGCGACTTCGAAAAAGGCTATCGTTTCAGACTGTTTCTCTTTCAGACTGTGACTGTGACAATTATTTTAACATAGAAAAAGATGCACATTAATTAATACTTTTAATAATTCCTACCAAAACACTTATTTGTTTCTTCAAACAGGTTTTTTCATGTTTCGCCACTGATCTCAAACCGGATTGACCTCTCTCAATGTGTTTATTTCAACTAAAAAAACGTGGGAAGTGCATAAAAATTTTCTTTCAATAAAGTTACTACCTCTTTAACTCTTCTCTGGCATTTCTGCCAGAGCTTAACTATATGTAATCGGATCGAAATATCCAAATATGGATTCATGACGCAGGCGTCCTGGATCTGTAATGCGAGACCAAATAAAGGCTCTATCAAGCCTCTTTCAGACTAGCGTGTTTGCCTACAAACAGCCCCAGCGAGTGACTGCGCAGTGGAAACACCTCTCTGTAGTACTAGGAAAACTAAAAACAAGGCTTTGATATGGAGTGAAACATCAAATAGATATTTTTTAGAACAACTTTGGTGAAACATTTTTACCTGATGTCCTCTAAAAAGGCGTTTTACATATATGGATAACCCTCAAATAAAGCAATTTAATGTACGCAGTGGTTTGTTTCGCCAGTGTTTAAGATTGTCTTTGGGTATATGGTGCTATCTAGGTAGGTATTGCTCTAGTAGGAGTCTCAGACTTCTACTTTCTGTAAGTTGACCGCAGAGGTTAGGTTAGAAATTCATCTATGAAAGTCAGATTTACTTAGCATAGAAATAGCATTTTCCTATTTTGGGCGTGCCTTGAGTACCATTCCGTACCGCTTTCGTATTCAATAAATTCCACGCAGTAGGTGAGCTAAGCTAGAAAAGCACGCTAGCTCCACTTGGCGCCAGTAAAACGACCTTCTTACGACCTTCTTGAGCAGCTAAAGATTACGGCAAAAAAGGGTTTAGATTTAGGCCACCCTTTCATTGACCCTTTCGAAAAAATGCACTAAGTCAGCGAAAACAATCATTCAAATAGGCATACATTAGCAGAGTCAATTAAAACGGGGTTTGTTGTAACTGCAAAGTTAGGAGGTATACATCTTTAACATTTTGTCAATATTAAGTAAGAAAGAACTCAATATTTCGAGCCCGTGTATTTAAACATCACAACGAGACTTCCACAACCATTACGGTCATTACGTTGCAATTTGCAGTTGTTTACGATATTGGGAAACACCTTAAAGTCCTACGCGGAAAAGAACTAGAAAAACCTTTTGTTAAAGCCAACGGTGCGATAAATACAAGAAGAATTAGATGGGAGGAATCAAGAGTCAGGCAGCTAAGGAAGCAAGCATGACACTGAGCTGAAACAAGGGTTAATACTCAGTGATTGGATCAATATAAAGCTGATCTAGAGTGATTGTGCAAGATCATTCACGGCTTTATCGCATCTTTGCTTATGGGTTAATCAGAGGGGACAGACAGAGGGATAAATCTGCATCGACAGAGTTGTAAAATGTTTCCTTTTAGTCTCAAAGAAGGCGAAATTCCTCATTTCACTGCTAATTTGATAAACAGACAAATCCTTACTGATAGCATGAGCATCTGTAAGTTACAAATGAATTCATTAAGCAATTTACATTATACATTTCTTATGAATTATTTTAAAAGCGTGAGTGGTGTTTCATGACTCAAGAAAACACTCTTCGTCGTGTGCTGCATATCGCGTTATCAGGCACAACAAACCATAATTTTTAATACAATATATCAATTAAAACCAGTTTGGTTTATTCATCAAAATTCTTTCTTTTATTTGAACTAAATCTTTATCTTGTATAATTAATTATCTCTTCTTGAGAAGTGATCAAGCGACAGTGTAAGCAAAATATTTTCGTTCGCGCAAGCGCGTCTGCAAACGACTAACGGTTAAAAATTGGATGACTGTCTATTGTGTGAAAGTATTGAATTCCTAAAGAAGGTAAATAAAAAGAATGAAGAAAATACGGCAAATAGGTCATATGAGGCAAAAATCAAGCACGACAAAAACTAGAGATTAAAACTAGTAATTAAATAAGTTTTTGGTACCGCAAAATTTGAAGATGGCACGAAATAGCGGAAACATAGTTTGACATTAACATTGGTGTGTTTCTGCTATTTCGTGCTACCTTCAAACTAGTAATTTATACCTTGGTGAATGATAGTTGAAAATTGGAAACTGTTTCATGTTTCGAAAAGAGTGTTGAATGGTACTGTGACAGAATAATGTTGTGACGTGATTCCAAAGTTTGCTTCAAGGCATGAAAAATCAGGAAACACCGGCTAGCTGTCTCTGAATCAAACCTTCCCGAAAATTTAGGGAAACAATGACTTGAAAAAAGCAATATAATGTGGAAACCAACACAGAAGCCTTGAGAAGGGATACCACATAGGGTCAAAACGTGTGGTCCAGCCCCAAGAGGGGGCAGCGAAATTCTTTCAATTAGTGTAGAAGAATGAGAGTGTCTCTGAATCAAACTTTCCCGAAAATTTAGGGAAACAATGACTTGAAAAAAACAATATAATGTGGAAACCAACACAGAAGCCTTGAGAAGGGATACCACATAGGGTTAAGACGTGTGGTCCAGCCCCAAGAGGAGGCAGCGAAAATCTTTCAATCAGTGTAGAAGAATATCAAGAGTATCAAGTTCTAGAAACTTGCCCTACGTTTGCCCCGAGGCCGGAAAGACTCTTAAAAGGTTGACTTGACTACTCCACTCTTTTTTTACTCCACTCTTTTTTATAAGAACACATTCTATAAGAACACAGAGGCTCGATATGTAAAAATAAGAATGTCATTAGAGTTGTCCATTCTCAGGTGAAAAATTTGAAGAAAAAACGTTTTTTTGAAAATTTACTCTTACGTTGACACAAACAGAGCAGACTTTGTCAGCTAGCAAACCGTGCTTGCAAAAAACGTCATGCAGAGCCGTTATTTAGTGGTGTTAGCAACAATTTATCGAATGTAGTTATAGAAAATCAGCGAATCAAGGACGAAATAGGACAACAATACACGAGCTTCAAATTATCATTTGGTTTCTATAAAAAGAATGTCGAAGGATATTTCCTAAAAAAGTTGATAGCAAGTCGTACCCAAAGTATGGCGTTATGCTCCGCAAAATGGCAAATTGAATGCTCACATTAAACAAAAGTAAAGATCCTAATAAAAACGCACGCTCACTTGCTTGACCATTGAGGATAACAGTACTTAGTATAAAGGGACCAAGTTTAAAGTTTATATGGCCAAGTTTAACTAGAACTTCGTTTTCTGAAATGCTATAGCAAATTCTTATGCAAGTTAAAGCTATGCTTCAGCTGTCATACAGTTGTCAATGAAAATGACTAGCAGGTGAAAGAGCCACATTCCAAATTGCACCTGTTTTAGCCGTGTTTACGACCCTATATAACACACCTAATAACAGTGCTAAATTACAAATAACAGTTCCCAACTAAATACTTACACCGCTGCCACACGAGCTTGGAAATTTTAAAAATCTGAGCGGCATATTGCGAAACCAAAACTAATAATTAGTGCCATTTCCTCATTCGAGAACTGTCTTTCAATGAGTATACTTTTCAAAGTTAGAAAGTACGCAAAACTGGGAGAAGAAATTTCTTCCGAGGAACGGAACAATGTCTCTTCAGTGAGTATAAAAGCAAGGAGCAGTTTTCTCTAAGTCTAAACTTGCTGCTCATATCCGCTGTTTTCTATTGACAGCATTGATGGTTTCGAAAGAAATAGTATAGTATATACAACTAACCTTGGAAATTCCCATTAATACGTGCCAGCATTAAAAAAATAACCAATTTCATTCGAAGAAGCCGGAAAATTTGTCGACTTTGCAATTTTCCATTGAAAGATGCCATGACCCTCTTTCTATCGAAGATTCACCGAAATGAGTGATAAGCTGTAAACGTTATTGGCTAGACTCTAATGCATGTGTCTTCATTTGGATCAAACCAAGCGTACAGAATAAACACTGTGGCCAACGCTTAACGACCTTTCGGTGGTTGTGCAGTTTCACCCTTCGCCCCCCTGCAGTAACCTAAGAGTGACATAGAAGATATTTAAGAATCGGAAGGAAAAATAGTTGTCAGTATGGGGCGAAATCTCTTACCAAGAATCGATTGGAAAGGCTGGTAAAATCTGTTTTCAGTTTTTAATATAGGTATGGTAAAGAAAATTACATTTCTCTACTTCAATCGTTACATCCAAATGTTTTTTCTACATTGAAATTAAATTCCAACTTGTTCTATGCGTACCTAACTGCTTAGTTTAATTAGCAACATCACCAAAACAACTGTTTTAGCTGCAACGTACTTTATATGATCACAATAATTTCAATACAAAAGAATTCTTATATAGTGTTTAGCTGTTCATATATGGGTGTGTTATGGGCCTTTTCTCAAAGGATAATATCAAGCACATCAAAGTTTTGCATTTCTTGTCGAATCGAGAAGGGCATTCACAAGAAGTGAAATGATTGATAAAAATTTACTTTCTAGCTGTAATAAAAGCCGTAGAGGTTTACAGAATCGTTTGACCAAAATAAAAGCCGATAAAGTATTACCTTTTTACTGCAAAAAAAGAAACAAAATGGAGCTTACCTTGACGAGCGGAAAGTGTTTTGCAAACAGATAATATTCTACAGTATGGAATTCTTCTGTTGGCTTGAAACCGAGAGAAGACTTCTCCACTATTTCCCAACTGTCTTTATAAACTTCAACTATAGTTTCCTGCTCTATATACAATCGCCAATCTTCTTTCCCAATTAAGACATGCGGTGAAAAAAATTAAATGAATACAGTTGAAAGCTAGATTCTATGCGTCATCAAGTCACTTCGCCGACGCAGATGTGTGCATTTCAATACACAGAACTGAATTCCAGCTGAAACGTTCCAAAACACAAGTGAAACTGCAACGCGATCTCCAAAGCTCAACAACTCCTAAAGAAATCGGTCGATAATATTGCAGTTAGCAAGCCTTTCCTTATTTTCTGATCAGAATTACATTTCAAATGGAAAACCCAGCGCGTTCTACAATGCAGTCATGTGGTGTGCCTCCTGCGTCGCTAATAAAACTCCAATTGCCTGCCGTTGCGTCAACATAAAACTTAACATAACTATGAAAACAACGGTTAAGATCTTTAGATGCCTCTCTCTTGCAAAGACACGAATGGAATTTCAAAGGGAATATACAAAAGTAGGCGAGCATCCCAGTACGGCGGAAATGCTTTGCCCTAATTAGTAAACAAAGGCAAGCCCAGTTTTCAACTTGAAGCATAAATGTATTGCATTTCGTTTTAAGACAGCTCTATTAACACTGGATGTAAAAGAAGTTAGCAAGATTACGATCTTAGGATGTAGACGGTATAATCCAAAACAATTCACTGTCTTGTGGCTGTGAGTAATTTGTAGAAAAATCTCTTGTTACCCTATTAACTATGAGAATACTATACTTCTAGTTTTAATCCGCGCCAGGAATAATTTGGCAGCGTTGAACTTTCGCGCTTGATGTCACGCCGACAACATATGAACAAGATAATAAGACTGATAACCTTGTTGAATGTGCCTATCATTTCATGAAAAGCTCCATACCGAAAGTGGACCTGCAAGGAGTACACCCTTTTTGAAAAGAAAACTACCACGATGTTGGTAAGAAACAGGATGTGGCACACGGCTTCATCAGAGAGGCATATTGGTCCATGAAAAGTCGTACGCCTTTGACAAAAATCCTTTTTTCGAGAAAACAATCCCAAAATCCTTAGAAATCTTATTCTAATAAGGTACAATCACTGCCAAAACTCTTGGAACACTTGTGATATTTTCAACGTTTGCATGCATCCGTTCCCCTCCCCCCTTCAAACAATGTTTACTCACAGCAAAGTTAAGGCATAAATAAGGCAACATTGTTTCAGGGGGGTAGGGGGGTTAGTCTATTAGAAACACGAGAAATATGTGAAAAAAGCAAAATTTAGCAAAATATGTAGGTGTTCCTAGGAGTTTTGGCAGAGACTGAACGTACGTTATTTGGTAAGAGTTATATAACCACAGGCTTCATCGACACAGGCATTTTATTAATAAGGAAATGCTTTTTGTGAAAGGTAATACTTGGATAGGTAAAAAAAGGAGTTTCTAGTACTGTTTACGAGACTGGTAAAGAATATGAAATGTAAATCTTTGATTGGACATGTTTTGTCTGGTTTGTTGGTGTAGACTCTTGGCAAGCTTGATGATCCTGATGACTACATAGCTGTTGACGAAACTGATGCAGAAGAGATCATACAAAAACAGCAAAAACTACTTTGATGAAACCTGACAGGTTTTCTTACACTAATTATTTTGCATAACTTAAAGAAAGTTTCTGCACGTTGATCTTGTATAAACATTTCAAACAATAATCATCGTCAATTATTTAAATTTTCACTTCTAACTCATTTTTTCTGTCTTCTTCGTGATCCTACGTCCACTTTTTATCAGTTTTATTTCACCCCCTTCCAAGTTACCAATAGTTCTTCTGAACTTGATTAAATTACATTTTCAAACAGCAAAATGCTCGTTCATATCATTAAAACGTTCTCAAAATTTTCAGGAATTTCGTTTATTCAGGCGAAAGTTAGTTATTTCTGTTTATTGATATGATAAGCATGACATACGGCTATTCAAATGTTCCAATAGTTGAATCAATGAATTTAGGTTAAAGCCTATATGTGGCTGGACTTTGCGCTAACTTTTATCGTTTTATTCGACTTGATCATAAGGTTCTGATATTGTGCACTGATGACGTGTTAAATATATTCAGTACAAACAGGCTTTGCATAGTTAAATCAATTTGCATCTCAGAATAGATCAATAAGGTCCTTAAATTGATAATATCTACAAAAATAAAAAATTCCTTTCAGGGTAGAATTTGGTATGAGGCGAGAAAAAATACTGCTTAGGAGTCTAGAATTTCATTTATCGTCTAGGCTTTACACTTAAACTTATTAAAGACATCAATTAGGTTTCGAAAACAAAACCTATTTAGCGACTTAGATATACACATTGTTCAATATAAAACAGGAGACAATATAATTTGAAATGCAAGGACCATTGCAGTGGATTATTCGCATCACATAAAAAAGTTCAGTAAATGCGTATATAACAGAGGTGGATAAATCGGACCCCCGTGTACCATGGGTACAAGAGCCACAGACTTTTGAGCGCATAAACAGAATGCCAAGCAGAGGAGCGTCCTTCTTCCCATCTAGACGTTCCTCCGCTTCTCCACTCCTACCTCCTATTTCTGCTCTCGAATTTTTGTGGCCCTGGTACCCTAGTTTTTGTGTTAGCTAGCTATTTGTATTTGGTCAAATGGAAGATCAGATTCTCTAGTGACCCGTCGGCGTTCCAGATGCAGATGACCAAAGAAAGAGCTGCTTGTCTCCCACCGGGAGGCCTCGAGACCATCTTTTATACTGGAATTGTCCATCCCTTATATAAGAAACCTATCAAAATTACATTTTTACAAAATCTTCTTCTGGCTTATGCCACTTCAAACAAGAACATAACATAATATTGCATATGTAAGTAATTTAAAAATTTATTTGCAGAACCTCCCGTCATTAATACAAAATTGTCATTGCTGGAGGTCTTTAACACTTTTTTCTTCTATTTACAGAGAAACTGGAACAGCCCAAGCTGCAACGACTGTATTTAATACGAGGCCTTACACATTAGGAGGCTGTATTTAATAAGAGGTTGTAGTTACTGAGAGGCTGAAGGTATTATCACCATTCACGGACTTCTAAGTATAAGCCAATCCTTCCAAAAAGTTTCTTTGGGTTTAAGTAACCAAAAAGTTACCTTATTGTTTTATTCAGTCTTGCACTTGCGTCTTTATCTCCACTATGCTTTGTATTTTGCACTTTACTTTTAAATCGGAGACGATCTGCCGAGCTGAGAAAGCCACTGAGAGGTTTCCGAACTGACTGTGATTTTGCAGGCGCTTTGATTTTTGTTGATACGACTGAGGATGCTTGAAAAGAAGTAAGATATAAGAAGATGCTTGGTAAAGTAGATTTATGAGCACAAAGCAGAAATTTTTAGATACTAGCACAGAACCAGGAGCTAACTAATTCTCTTTATTTTGAATGAAAAACAAATTAGCTGCAGAGAGGATTAGATCGCCAATCAACATAACTGTACGATAAGCAATAAAAATTAACAAGCGTCAATAAGACTGACTGGCCCATTTTTCAATACAAGTAACGGATAGATTCGTAAGAAAAAAACGCGACGGAGGCATGCCTGCGGCAACTGGCTTTTTACTATTTACAAACAGTCAATCGTTATGATATGGTGCTTTTAAAACTTTAAACTCAGCTCAAGTTTATCTTGACAAAGACATCCATGATTACTTGGTTGGTTTGATTTTAAGAACATATGTTGTCATGGCAAACAAAAATTTCGATATATAGTTGTCTTTGACAATAATTACAGAAAATTTGTTCCTATGTGTTATAAAGAGCGAGCATAAATAAATCATCCTGGTTGCAAATGCTTTGCTAGCGATATTGTTAATAGTTATTAAAAACTCGGGGCATTAAAAACTTGTGGCCATTTAATATCTTTCAAAAAACCGCTAATAAGATAATCCTTTTTCTCGAAAACTGAGAAATACTTTTTGAAGAAATTGTAGGTAAACCCGAAGGCAGTTTTAGAGGAAAGGTCAATACATAAAATTAGCATTTCTTCCATTCTTTGTGATTTTTTGTGACTGCATAATGATGCAGTCAAACACTTATTAGTGAGATTCAGAGCATTAGACAATATATATGATGCGCAACGAAAACTGAAATTTTAACTAATAAATATTGCCAAAACCGTATGTTCATCAAAGGGGTTCACTAGTTGCGTCCGGTCACATTTGACAACAGCTATGCCAGTTTGATAGATAAATAGAAATTGTGAAGCCGTTTACGTACCATCTTCAAATAAATTATCAAAGTTTAAATGTACATCTCCATCTTCATTATCTTCTACTTTCGTCTTCTTTTCGAATTTCAAATCTTTCACAGGACTGTGTGATTTTCCTTTTGCCCCGTCTTTTGCATCATCACGACTCTTACCTGTATCTTCAGTTTTCTTTGGTGACTTCTCCTCCTTCTTCCTTGCCCCAGCCTGTTCTTTGGGTGTAGCTGAAGCCATATTTTTATCAGTTTCAGAGATCCCTTCTCTCTCATGCGATATTTTGCTCTGCCTACGGCTACTCGTTCTTCTTTCGATGCCTGGTTTCTTGAATTCGCTCTTTTCTTCTTCCTGTGTATATTTTTGGGAGACCTTCCCGCCATCAGATTTACCTTTATCAAGGCTCGTGACGATATCCTTTTTTTTATCTCCTTCCTCCTCTTTTTCAACAGTAGTTTCTAATACCAAGAAAGATTCCTCTCTTTTTTCTGGTGCTGCTTGTCCTTCGTCCACATGGTCAACAGTTTCAGGGTCTGAGGACAGTCCTTCTGAGATCTGCGAAAGCCAATTATTCACTTTTTCGACAGACTTTTTCGTACTGGATGCTGAAATGGATTTTCGCCTTTTGGAGCCATTTTTGCCTTCATTTTTGTCATCAGCAGATGGAGTAAATAAACCTCTTGAGGAGTCAACATGTTTATCCTCTTCTTTTTTCACAGAAAATGTTGCTGACAATTTTTTCCCTAATAACGAAAGTTTAGCAATTCAGTTTAAGTAGAAGGAAAAATGACATTAAAAAAAGTAGAGACATAGCTACCTGACTGTTCCACATGCTAAAATTGAATACATGATCATCGCAATGCATCGAGTAATTGAGAAAGCTTTGTGAGGAATTGCAACGTACGGAAAGAGAAAAAAAGAAAATGTGAACAAACATCAAGGACTATTTTGTGCTGATACGTCGCACCGAGAAACAATTAAAGGAATCAAAATAAATTTACTTTTCAGTTTCATTTTAAGGTAGACATAAGATATTTGACAATAATTTATGTATGAAATTAGTAAAACATTTATTCTTACGAGCAAAATAAAAGTTTAACCAACTCTAATCTTAAAAGGGATTCACAAACTAAGTAGGTATACAGCCCAAAATCTTGTGAAATTAACTACAACCCAAAATTTTACGAAACTTGATAAGCAGTCATATGCCTCGCCCATCGTTTATCTTAGATGTCGTCCATTGTAAACTCTAATGTTTCTGTTTGGCTGAGAAATAATTCAAATACCGCCGTTCATAGCAGATAAAATTAACTTATTCATAGGCATCTAAATGGAAAAAATTACTTGAGGGAATATTTTTAAAACAAAATTGGTGGTATAATCAGTACACTGAAGCGGCAAATTAAGCGCATTTAAGTCTAAACTAACTATTAACAGGGCAGACTTAAATACGGACGATAATTTACAGATGGTTATAAGATTTTGACAACAATAAGTTTCATTCTAAGTGTTCAATAGCATGACGTTTGCGGTGAGCATTAAAGAAATGATCACAAATAGAATAATTTTCAAAAATACTTGGAAATGAAGTCTTGAGGCAAAATAATAAAATTAACCTTGCCAGTTTGCTTTCTTTCTATCAAGGATTCTTCTGAAGTTTTAAGAAACATATTCTTGCATCGGATCTCGTGAAGTTGCTCTTAAAGCTAATATGATTGTTTCTTTACTTGGCAATATACCGCACAAAAAACTCGCGCCCAAGCTGCGAAATAATCTTCTTGAAAGAAATACTGATCACATGACTGGGGTTTGTGGCCGGGGGCAAACGAAGATAAAAAGAGGCAAAAGCGGGCATAACACTTTAGTTTTAATCAACTTCATCCTTGGCTCCATGATGGAACCATTTACCGATTGGTAAAACATGGAATCTTGCCGTTTTTCGAATTCTGATGATTACATTGTATTTATTAAAGAACCTAAACTGCGTTTCAAAAATGAACTATGGAGAGTAGCTTGACCAGATTTTGTAACTGCAGTGTGAGCAGGGTTCTATCTTTCAGTGAAATTCCCAGAGCATAGCAAAATGATATTATGGAAATTAAAAAACGAAAGGAAAAAGGAATACCTGGAGACTTTGCAGTGACATTTTTCTTCTTAGTTACTTGTGGCGAATCGTAATCACTGAATGTTATGCTGCTTGTTTCAGAACTAGAACTTTCGTCACCTCTCTTTTTATTTCTATCATCGTCGTCATCATCATCACTATTATGATTTTTGTGAGGGGTTTTGTTGATACTCTTTTCAGTAATTTCGTTTCTTTTCGAAGCACTCAAATTGACATTTTTAGCCGGCTGTGCAGATGTTAACACTTTGATCTTTCCCTGTTCTAAAACTTCTGACTTCCTACTCTTTTTAAGGGTGTAAGCATTTTTAACTTGGGTATCAGTAGCTTTCTTGGTCACATCAGAATCGCTAGCAAGTTTTGTGGCAAATTTAAGGGGACCTTGAATCATACTTTGCGAGTGATCTGATTCTTCAATGAGCTCATTCACAACCTCTTTTATTTTTGCTTTAATATTATGTGTCTCGGCATCGGTTTCGTAGTCGAAGGTCGGTTTTGCATTAAGAGTTGTTTTTGTATCCTTCGCAACAGCCCCTGTCAGTAAGGCAGGTATAGGGGCATTGTGGGCTGATACTTTAGCTTTCGAAGGGCGTGTTTCGTTAGCGATATCTGTCATATTTGGTAACATTGGTAAAATCTCTGAACAAGCATCATTCTCTTTCTCAGAACTTCTTTTTTCATTTTCATTTTTCCCCGCACCACTCTTATCAGCAAATGGAACTCCAGACTCACATATACTAAATGACGCCTGATTCGAATCTGGTGGATTGTTTTGATTAACTTTATCATTTACTTTCT
Organism: Rhopilema esculentum; assembly: GCF_013076305.1. The sequence continues at coordinate 7,869,219 of NW_027019384.1, forward strand.
GCTTTTCTTTTCTATGTCGTTTTTTCTTGCTTCTAACAGTCACTTCCTCTTTCACCTCAGATGGGTCAGCTAACGTAGTTTTATCAACGCACTGTTCTTTATTATTTGCAAACAAGGTGTTTGTTTTCTTCTCTTGGCTTTCAAAGTCATCATTTTTAGTATCATTTATTTCTAAGAGTGACTTTGAATTATCTTTGTCTTTAGTTTCTTCTCCTTTACACACTGGAAATTCTGCAGCATTTAATACCTTGTCATGTTTTGTCATTTCAACAGGAGAGCTTCCGCTACCAATGCCAGACTCCTTTAAATTACTGCTAGCAACACTTGACCCACTAAATAATTGTTCTTTACTGTTACGCTTTTTTCTTCCCTTCTTCTTCTTAATACCTTCTGCAATACTTTCAACATCTGTACGTTTTTCACTCATGTCTGGCTCTACATCTTTTTGCCCTTCCCTACTGAATGCTTTCCCATCCTCTTCCCTTTCTTTGTGTTTTTCACTCGCATCCATCTTCCCAATTTCTTGCTTTGTTTCCGAATTACTGATTTCCCGTCTCTGTCGCTTTCGGTCTTTAAGGTGTTTACCAGGATGATCTGACATATCACTTGTTTCATTTGCTTTACAAACAGTTTGTGAAAGTACCTCTTCTACGCTTTCTACCGCCAACTCGGTCGAAGCTTTTCGCTTCTTCTTTTTCTTCTTTTTCTTTTGTTCACTATTTTCATCAAAACATATCTTGCTACAAGGGTCAGTATCCTCCGTTCCCTTTTGGGTTGATTTCGAATCAGGGGGCTTATTTGAAATCAATTCATCTAGTATAGAGCCAGGTCTATTAAATTCTGAATTTTCACGAGTTTCCTCGTTAGCCTTCTGCTTTTTAAAGTCAGAAACACCTTGCGATTCTGTAGCTGCCTTGGCGTCTTCTAAGTCTTCACACAAACCATCTTCCTCAGCTTTACTTTTCCTTTTTCTATCATTGCCAGCGTTTATATCTGGCAGTACAATAGGGATCAAACTGTTGGCAAAATCAGCAGCATGTTTGATACTTGATGGAAGAGCATCTTTGTCTAGCATATGATTTTGTGCTTGTTTATCACTTTCAAATGGACAATGTGTTTGACTGCACTGTGTTTGGAAGGATCCAGCACTTCTTTTGCTATGTGCTGCACATTCTGAGTTTAAAGGCTCATAATTGACAAAAACCTCTTCATTGTCATCGAGAAGAGGTTCTACAGGATACCAGTCTGGCAAGATTACTTTCCCTTTGTCTTTTCGAAGATGATTGATGGGACAAAATCTAACGAAAAAATTCAACCATTTAGTTATATAAATAAGACAATTAAGAGCAAGTGATCCCAAGCAAGTTTATGTTTTAATCTACAAAATAGCTTAAGCACAAATGCTGCAGCGCAAGTACTTTGGTTTGCAATAGTCTATATCATATTTAAAAAAGCCCACATTAGCCACCACAAGCATGGAGTTTTATCTATTCTTTTCTAATATGTAAGTACTTTTTCTTTAGATTTTGTCACTTCAAAGCTAATTAAAAGTTTAACAATATATATGATGAATATCAAATAAGTTTTTGCTGCTGCAAAATTTGAAGATGGTATGAATACCAGAAACATAGCATAAAAAAGTACATTATGCTTGACATTCAAAGTATAAAAGTTGGATAATGACCTAATGACCTGGATAAAGTATATAACGTAAGCAGAAAATTCATATTCATGTGTATTTATATATATATTATCCACATTTATACCAAAATTAATGTGAAGATGGTTTGCAATTGGTTTAACTGGTTCTTTTGTTTTTTACCAATAAACATACACTTATCTCCCACTTTGTTGAAAAGACAAAAAAGAATACAAAATTTTCTGTCATAATAAGTTTGGATCCTTTGTTTTGAGGTCAACATATCCCAAAACTATTTAATGAAAAGACGACCTTGCCTACCTAATGGTCTTGAAAATGTTGTTACAGTACTTCTATTTCATTTTTACACTTTAATTTTTTTGAGCATTTGTGGTTTGGAAAAGTGCCCTGTACACTTAAAATGTGTCCGTGGATTGGCAACATTTCATAAATTTTGAAAGTTAATCAAAAATCTATTGTTTTTCCAGTTGTTTTTCCTATCTCAAGCCTTGTGTGCTCTATTATACTAAGGTCAAGCTTCATCCATTCAAAATGATTGCGTTCCTACCAGTATAAAAAATAAGTTGTTTATCAATTTTTTGCAGATGTGAAGCTAGTTAAAAGAAAAAACCAGCCTATTACTGTGAGCATCAGGCAAAAAATTGTTCCGAAAAGACAACAGCCACAACATTTTGATTTACAGCTTAGAGGAAAATGGATGACTCTGATCATGTGTAAAATGTTAAAAATTAACTTTCATTCAAATTGTATTGCAAAGACTTTGTTGTAACAGAGAATCTCTGTCAAAGCTAATGTACAGATTTGTTAAATATTTACACAGATGTAATTTTGCTTTCATATTCCATTGCAGTAGGGGCATCTTCAGAGAGGTTGTAGGAATAAGAGAATAGCAGAAACTTACTTACATTTGGTGAGGAAAAAGCCTTTTTAAAGTTTCTTGCATTTCATTTTTCAAATCTGATATTGAACCATCTCTTGAAACAAGGACCTGAAAACAAAACTAAACTGTCAGCTAACCAAAAATTCTTTTTTTTTGTACAATTATCAAAGCATGCTGGCAAATATGATCTTTGATAAAATATATTTTGAACTAAATTAACTATAAGGCAACAGAAATTATTTACTTCTACCAAATGATTCTGACCTCCTAGAAATGGAACACAAACGGTTCAATAATCACAAGAACAAATATGTTATAGCAAAAGGTGTGTGAATTGCTGAAACTGATGATGACAATATTTCAGATTTAGTTCCCAATTTTGCTTGAAAGGGATGCAAATTTTGACCATTAATGTTCATCATCATCATGTTCAGTAAAACGGTCATTCAGCTCACTGAGACACATAAGAACGTACATTCATAACACCATTGGACAGTAAACCCTCATTGATAATGGATGCCATTACTCGACTCTTGTTAATAAAAAAGATATCAATAAAATAATCAATATACTTGGGTTCCAAGATTCTCATTTCTTTTCAAGAAATTAGCTTGTTTTCAAAAATGCTAGATAGTTAACCTTATGTTAATGATGTTGCCAATCATTTGTTTAATAATATTGAAAGCTTACATGCTTTAGTGGATGCTCCATAAAAATTTGGATCTTGGTATTTTTCAGCAAACAATTTAAGCCCCCTTTCTTCTACCTGAACTCACTCCATATGTCTATACTGGTCAAGACAGGTTTGCTTTAAGTGGCATTCAATGTAACTTTTTGAATCATAATCATTTTGTTTTGAGGTAAGCTGAAGAAATTTAAGCTGGCTTTGTTTTGTTTTTGTTAGCCATGAGCTCTGTGAATGTCCTTCATGTACCAGTTTTAAAACATAGCCGCTTGCTGAAAATGTATGGCTGAATGACTACTGGCTGAGAAGCTGCAGTGTCTTGAAATAACTTCTATCTACAGAAACAGCTTGTGCAGCACTTTAAGACTCAATCTTGATTGATAAGCCCTATACTGGGTCTAGACTGTATACATGGGTGTCCTATACTTGGGGAAACGTTACCAATATGGTTGCATTTCTTTGGCCTAAACCAATTGCTTTACACATCTTTGTATTGATCGTCGGTACCAATGTGGAAAAAAGTAATTTTTTGTTCAATGTTCTGTAAATAAACTCAGAATATACAATTTATCAGGCTTATTGAAGCCCTGGATCATCTTTTACGCCACTATAGCTAAGAGTAACAATAGCAAACATATTTGTAATAAGAAATTAACACGCTCTTTGATTTTGATCAACCTATTTATCATGTAAGTAGCTAGGCAGTTATTTTTCATCCTTCGTGTTTCGTGTTGAACTTTGGGCAATGCTGGTTCGCTTTTCTATTTATACATTTAAAAATTTATAATTCAAGTTAGCTTTTAACATGAATTTGTAAGCGAATCTCGTTTATGTTGTGCATAATTTTGTTATGTTCTGTGGACAAACTCGAACTCGACTCAATAAGTTGCTGATCAATCACAATCTCGAATTCCAGGCAGTATATTGTTGAAATCACGATTGATTTTAAATACATATATGACATATCTAAAGAAAAACTAACGGTAGTCTCATATAACAACAATGTGCTTCTTTATTTTGGCAGACGACAGAGTAGTACGGAATTTGAAAGAAACAGCAACAAAAAAGCTTGGTAGAATAATATCAACATTGGCACCCACCATGACGTGATCAATTCCAGGGTAAGATATCTTTAACCTCAGTGGTTTTAGCCCTTGAAGGCTTTTCTCTGCCATCTTACAGCTTTCAGAAACCTGTTTTGCCGTATAGCATCTCATGCACCATGTGCGCCTTTTTCGTGTTCAAAAATTTACGGCCTCATACAGTTTTCATCATGTCATAACGAGGCCGGCAGGAGGCTCGAGATTCCTATTGTTCTTCAGAGTTTTTTGTTATAGATTCTTTCCATGGAATTGAAGCGTGAGAAGAAAAATTAGATAATTAAACAGGCTTTCGTATCCAGAAGCTTTTGGATAGGAGGAACTTGCCTTGAAAATACCACTTATATACCCCTACTGATTAATAAATTAATTTCAGGGGTATGGATTAAAAAAAAATGAAAGAAAAATGGATGGGTTTTGCATGAGTTTTTCATATTTGTAGGACGCTTGTTTACAGCCAGGTCAGCCACTCAGCGAGAATCGTGGCGTGAAATACATGGCTTATATAAATTTGGTGTCGTGTATCTCAGGCCTTAGATTTGTAAAGAGGGATAAATAACTCTAAATCGGCCCAAAGTAAATCTGCTACCTCCCATGTTTAAAATGCATTTGAGGCGATAGGGTTAAAGAAAAAGTAAAATATATTATTTGTTCTTTTGGGATAAGATATATACGGAAGCCCGAAGCGCTTAAAAAGAAAAGTGATCCGTCAGTCAATATTAGCCAATCAAGACGCGTGTGAGTAGAACCATTGGTTCAGTAGAAATAAAAATGGCTTTAACACACTGCCTTGTGGAGCACCAAAATTTTTTTCGCGAGATTTATACAGAAAACTACAGACTTCCGGAGTTTGTGTTTCGTGACAGAGGTACAAATTAAACCAGCCTTAAACGGATCCTGAATAACCATACTGCGGTAATTTGCAAGGAGTAAGAAAAGTGAGGCAAGGGAGCGCTAAGTGGATTTTTAACTTGAAGGAAACTGAAATTTAGAAAAACAACACGGACCATTCCGTTGACAACAATAAATTAGTGCATAATCAGTGGTGTCCAGGGACATAACCTGAAAAGCTCTCATGACTTAGAACCTATTTTTGTGAAAATATTTTTTAGAATAGAAAAATTTTTTAGGCAGTCTACCAGATATGTCCAAGACATGGGGGATGACCTTCTACTTGTTCATACCACATGACCTTCTACTTGCACACCTATAAACATAATTATCTTAATGCATTAAAAAAATCCTAGTCAAGCAACGCAAAATATTTTTCAACAATGTTCTCAATCTACTTAAACAGGTCAACACAGGCATCATTGAGAAGTGAGTAATAAATGCCACCACTCTTGAGCATATTCTAAAAAATTTAAATCCTCTACAAAAAAACAATATGCAGCATAATTTGGTCTAGGCATATGAAGATAATAATGGAAAATGTATTTAATTTACACAAAATAATACCATGCAGAAGCAACAACTACAATCCTTGCCAAAATTGCCAAAACACCTATGTCTTTACAGTTTATATCCCCTGGTGCAACTTCATATAATATTGCATTAAACGACTTTCGATTAAAAACAAACTAGGATTGGGCAGAAAAAATCTTTTCATGATGTAATCACAATTTCAAAAAACGATTGTAATAGTTGCAAGGATTGTGTTATACGGAACAAAATTAAAAAGGATCAGATTACATAATAATGATTGATATCAAAAGAATATGATTTGCTTGCTTTAGCAGAACTACAGATGAATAACTAAAACAACATTTGTAACAAGCAACAAATTATACTGTATCTATCTAATTAGAAAGAATACGCGATTACTATATAGTTTCTCAGCTAGAGATGAAATTGAAAATAGTGGAAACACCAAATTACAACAGTTGGTTTGAATCAAAGTTTCCAAAAAGTTTTCATTGCACAATTTGAAGTATCAAGTTTAAATCCCAAAAAAGATATTTAAAATACATACACCTATTGTTGTTCTAGAAAAGTAAAGACACATATGCGGCCTCTTTACATACAACATACTTAATGATAAGTGCATTATCAATTTAAACAATCTTGAGAACAAAGATAATACATTCTTGTAGCCTGTGTTGAAGTTCAATCAATCAGCAAGAAAAAATTATAGGTAGCTTCTTATTATCAATTTTTTTGAAAAAAATGACAAAAATAGATCAAAACTTCTTAATGTTCTGCACATAATATTTACTAATACAAGGTTTCGTTTGGGCAAACCATATGGCCAAACAACGGGAAGCAAATTTGCCTCACTGTTAATTTTCTTTAATGGCATCCTAAAACTACCCAAAGAAACTTAAAATTAATATTGTATATACAACAGTTGAATTTTAAATTGAAACATGTCATTTATGGCACTGGTTGTGTTCTGGTCATAATCTTCCTTAGCTCTGTATCTGACTGCCACCTCAAATTTTCGCAGAAATCTAGTCGTAAAAGCATGGTTACCAGGAAGTGGAATGGTGCAATAAAAACCTCATTGTAACAGTCAGCCATAGCAAAAAGTAGGGACTCACTCTTTGATGGACCACTAAAAGGTTCGCTCCCTTCAATCCACTTCTGGCCAATGAATATTTGAATCAAAGTAACAAGCATTATCAGGCTCAATGCTTGTAGAAAGCCAAGGCTTGTTACATAGGAAACATGATAAAAGACTGCAATAAATCCAGGTAAGGCTAAAGCCTGTGAAAAGAAAGATTCAGAAAATTATCTAGACAACATGAACATTGTTATACATATTATAAGGAGTCACTAGTACCATATGACAGATGACAAAAAACAATCAAGCATACAAACAGAGGGTAGTCTAGTAACAATATACCAAAATTGTTCGACATCATGGGCTGCTTATGCTGTGAAAAAGTTATGGTGTATATATACATAAAATATTTTATTTAATTTGTGTATATATGTATATATAATATTTTGAATGAAATTTTGATAACATAGCATTGAAAAATATAAGAACCTTTTATTGATACAATAAAGGGATGATCAAAACACAACAACAATGGAAGCAATATATTACAATATCTTTGTGGAAAAATGTACCACCTATAAGGTATATCATACTTAAAATATATAATTAATTATGCATTGCAAAAGAAGATAGTAAATTCTTAAAATTAACTTACAGCAAGATTAGCATCTTGTGAAAAGCATATTATAATTACGAGTGCAAAGTTTATCAACTGAAGGAATGAAGGCAAAACACAGGCCATGAAGTAAAATCCACACCATGTCAGGAGCCAAGAAGTAACACAGTGAAGAGCAACATTCCTGATAAAAAAATACAATATATGAGTAGGCGTTGCAGTGTGATGGCTGAGAGAAATGAGTGATAAACAATACAAAGAAATAACAGTATATCACTTTCAGGAATGGGCACTGGAAAACAGTTCATATAGGCCCAGGTAACATGGCCCAAAATAAGTTGTCAATGTCAATATTTTTCACATTGTTTTTGCTTTTACCCATTGTGTTGATATTTTGTCCTCCTCCCAAAAAAGAAGTTTGAGCATGGGAATAGAACAATGGTTTGAGATAGCAAATGTTCAAGTTATCGGGAGTATTTTTAAATGAAAGTATTACATAAGGTTCAAAGGGATTGTTTAATAAGTTCAACATAGTTTAAGTTAGCAGGGGGTTCAAGTTATCAGGAGTTTGAGTTGTTTACTGATATGGTAATTTTTAGGTACATTGTAGACACTTGTATGACCCTAAAGGGTTGATAAATGTATTTTTCATAATGATGATGGTGATGATGATGATGATGATTGTTATTATTATTATTATGATTATAGAATAGCTAAGAGTAACAATAACAAACATATTTGTAATAAGAAATTAACAAGCTCTTTGATTTTGATCAACCTATTTATCATGTAAGTAGTTAGGCAGTTATTTTTCATGCTTCATGTTGTTTGTTTCTGTTTGCTCTACTGACTTCTTCTCTTTCTTTAATCTTACAGCTTGTTTTCCTTTATAAATAATACAAAATATTCCCCTTAAACTCTCTTAGAATAGAAAACAGAAATCACTCTGGAAAAAACATAGGAGTCATGGCTGAGAAGCTCTCTCACCAGGGTGCATTTCAAGTCAACCGTACGCCAAAGGACCATCAAAGCATTTGTTTAGGTGCCAAACATATGAGCAGTTAGTAAAACTGCAAATATTGTACACCAGACAAAAAAAACTGATTAATAGAGAAAAATTTGGTGGATGGGTCTTTATTTCACTGTTTTTCATGTTACACTATGTACCTGGCTTTTCGTTTTACATCAAGTTTGATGAATGCCAAAAAATTGTTATTGGTTTACACAAGCAACGAGAGTGTACACCAAAGATCTTCAGGCCTAATACCTGGCTCTCTCTGGGTTAACTTTAGTATGACTTCCTCAGCAAATCAGAATCATTCAATCACTTTGGTCATGGAATGATGGAAATAATATAGCCAGAGAAGTTTAAGCCATACAAATTGAAAAATTTAAGGTATTGACAGAAAACAACCTTTTAAAGAATTTCAATGACCAATGAGTCAAGCTTTGACAAATGATGTTTCAAGTTATTGTTTAAGTAAATTAGCACATTTTCTAACATTTTAAAAAACCCTTATTAGTGTGATTAACCTGATATGTTGAAAAATATACTTTTTAGTTTGCACAAGGTAACTGAGGAACCAAAAACATTATTGAAAAACTTACCAAAACTTTTTGTGTGTATAGCGCTTAACAGCGACCTGTCTCTTCAGATCAAAGAAAAAGTCTAGCTCATAATGTAGTGTTTTCTGCGGCATATTCGTCTTCTTAATTTATGTAAACCTTGATTTACTACAACATTCCGCATACCTCGTCCTGCCACCTCATCTTGAGTATGACTCTCTCTCTAACGATATAGAGGTCAACAAAAGTTTGGAAGCGAGGCTTTAGAAAGGCTTCATAAAAGCACAGTGATAAAGGTCTGTAACTCCAGGATACTTTTGTCAAGAAGTTTCATGTCTATGTATCATATTTTGATTTTCTTTTTAAATCTATAGGAAATTAAATTCCAGGAAATTCTTGAAAATTTCAAAGCAATTTGGAAAATATTCAGGACAAGGAGGAATATTATTAACTCAACCAAAAAATTACGTTGAAAACAAAACGTAGATAAAAACGACCAGATCTTTACTCATTGTAAATTCAAGTTTTGAAGCTGTTGGTTGCATCCTTATACAATGCGGACATTGATATTAAATTGGTTCAGTGACGAAGCCAGGGCTGGAGAGGAGGTCAGTCTCTGTGGCAGAGCGGACACGCCCTTCTTTGGCGATGCCTAGCAAAGGATGGGTGCTATTTTATGTTTTACGCTTTGCAGCTTCAACTCTCGTTAACTAGGATTCAAATCTGAGCAAATTTAAGACATATTTGTTCTTACCAGCTTTCTGTCTAAAAAGCCACGAATGCCGAGCGTAATCATTAATATTTTATTGTTTATGTACAATCAAACATTTATACAGGAATTTATGCCTCTAAGCTGTCCCAACTACCAAACTATATGTCTAATTTTTGGTTCTATTGATGGCGGTTTAATTTAGTAGCATTTAAGAAGCCATTATATTATATTCGACCTCAGTTGTCAATTATCGAAAAATTTTCGTTTTTATTGCTTATGGCACAATCTGGGTATTATAGCAAATGCGGCCCGATGGCAGAATCGCAATATTTAGTCATTGCTTTTGATCCGAAAGCATGTGATTTCAGAGGACTTGTTTTTATTTCTTGCGCTGGCAGAACCTTTTCCCAAAACTTTTGGTTATGCGTTCTATTCATCCAGTATAATACTAGCTCATAAACTAATAAATGACGAAGCTATTTTTGTGTTAGAAACAAAATTATTTTGAAATGGATGGAAGGGCTCTCCTTCCACTGTGAACCATGCTAGGGTTGAAAGCAACACATATTGTAACAGGCACCGCAGGTCGTTGAGACAATTAGGGGGAGGAGGGCTAAAAATGTAGGGGCTAAAACCAAATAAAAAGAGCCTTCCCTAGTGGTCTATTCTGAATTCTTTGCAACTCGACACAAAGTGGGAAAGTTGGGGGGGGGGGTGCCTGTGTAACAACATTTTTAAGCTGACTTTTGAATCGAAGAAAAATCAGGGCCGGTTCCAGGAAATTTTCTTGGGGGGGTGTAAGCTCTTATGTACCGAGTAATTTTAAAAAAAACAATACCAAAAATTTTGAGCTCAACTAATCGTGATCAGAACTAACAACTAAATGACTTACACTAACTTTAATTTAAGAAATTTAACTTTAACGAAAGAACTTTAATTTTAACTTCAATCTGAAAAAAGCGTTTCAACCAAATACAGCACGTTCTAATAAAAATACAGAGTCAATGGTGGGTCAAAAAATAACCCTCAGATTTTTGCGAGTCATTTAATTAGGAGCTTTTGACCAAGCCTCTTTTTCAGTTCTTATAGCGCAATATATGAATAAATTAACTTTAAGTAGTGTCAAATCGAACTCTTCTGTTTTTTAAGTGTATCCAGTTCTTGACAACATCTTCCAAGTTGACATTCTCAGAGAAATCCTTCTCGCATGATATCAGCATCAGAGATTCCAGGCGGTCCTGGAGCATTGTGCTCCGCAGCTTAGTCTTCACCAACTTTAGTTTGCTAAAAGATCTTTCATTTGAAGCCACAGTAATTGGTGCTGTTTGAAGGAATGTATATGCTGTGTTGCTTGCCGGATAAATGTGCCTTCGACTATATACGAACTTTGCAATTTCACGGACTGTCATGCTCTTCACCAACTTTTTCTCTTGGAAGTCCTCTCTCAAAACAGTAAGCTCTGCAAAAAGACTGCCACTTGAAACTTTCCCCGACAACAAATGCTCCAGATCCTCTGCTTGTTCTTCCCTTAAGTTATCCCAAGGAGGCAACAAAACACTGAACGGCTTTATTTTCTTCAAAATGCTACCCCAGTTTTCTTTACAATCTGTAATTATCTGATCAAGTACAGAATAAATCTCTTTCGAATAAAACGTCTGGAAGGAGAATGCCTCCTCGTTGTCTCGGTTTTCATCAATTCTTCTTGGAATCAATCTTCTTCTGTGGCGGTGCTGAAACTCCTCTTCTAGATTTATTCCCATGTGCATTGCAATTTGTGTGGCAGCTTCAATCTGCTTTTGCACGTCATCTTCATTTCGAATCTTTTCTAACGCCCTAGTTGTCGATGACACTAGCTCAAGTGCGTCGAGTAAATTCAAACCCTCTTCCTGAAATTGCACAACCAGAACCTTACAGCGCCGCATTATGAATCTCATAGTAGCCAAGCTGAAAACAAAATCAAATGTTTTCATTTTCTTCAAAATTGCTTTGGCTTGATCCTGTGTGTTTTTGTCACAGTCAAGTTGTCTATCCATTATCTGCTCGAGCAGCGAGACGATTACTGTCAAAGAGATCCAGACACTGTCAATAGATTCAGATCTAGCAATCCAACGAGTTTGCGAAAGATTTCGCATCTTCAAGGCCCCTTCTATTTCAACTTGTGCTTTTTCAAGTGCTTCAGATCGCTTGGTGCTACTAGAAAAGAATGTGTACAATGACTGTAATATGTCAAACATCGATGATACAAGACTGCTTGCTTTGGAGCTTCGTTCTACATATGTACTCAGCCTGTGAGCCTGGCATGGGATGTAAAGGATTTCCTTTTTGTGTGGAAAATCTTCTTGAATTTTATCACTTAGCACTCGTTGGCATCCTTAATACTTTCCAGACATACATGACGCAAAATCGTACGATTGAAAGACGAGTTTTTGTGGGTCCACACTACACTCATTGAGAGCTTTCAAAATTTCTGCAGCATGGCCTTCTCCGGACTTGTCTTTGAGAATCCTCAGACACAGTAAACGCTCAACCGGCTTGACATTGACGACGTATCTTACAACAATTGCCATCTGATCTTTATTGCTTGTGTCCGGGGTAGTATCAGCCATTACTGAGAACGCTGAGACTTCCTCTAGCTCCTTCACCATACGATGCCTCACTGCGTCACCTAGCAACTTTATCAACTCATTTTGGGTGTCTTTGCTCATATAGGTAACATGGTATGGTCGCATCCTTGTTTGGTTCTGCCAGTATTTCAAAATGCCGCAATGTCGACTGATTAACTTCACAATCTCATGAAAGTTGCTGGATTCGTCAGTATTTCCACGAAATGCAAGGTCCTGCATAGCCATGGTGCGAGCAGCATCACATAATATTAACATAATTTTGGTGTTAAACATTGCGTCGTCAGTTTCTTTAATCATTTCATGACGACGAGACAAATCCAAAAGTGCATCAATGTTCTGATGTGGGTTAGTGAATCTTGCAAAATCTCGTAATGCTTCTCTGTGACTTTGGCTGGTGAAATGCTGTATCAGCTTGCCCTTCTTTCCTTTTCCAACACTCTTCATTTTGTGCCACTGTCTAACGCCATTAATAGTCCATGAAGCATCTGAAGAGGGTCTTCCAGCGCCGTTTGGAAATAAGGAACAAACATAGCAAAATGCTGCGTCATTTTGAACGCTATATTCAAGATGTGGAAAATCTTTGAACCAGGTGCTTGAAAACTTATTTTGTTTACCAGATTCAATGAATGCATTACTTGGATAAACTGTCAAGCGAGGCTGGTAGGGACCTAGGTTTATCACAAAACGGCGTTGGCTATCCGACAAATCTTTTTTTCTTTTTCCAGGGTCGTGTTCTATTAGTGCTGCTGCTTCTCCAGGTTGTACAGATCCTTTTTGCCTGTCAATTTTGACTTTAAGTCGTTCAGCAGATTTTTCTAAATCATTACACTGGGTTTTAATCTCGTTGGCAAACTCTTTTGCAGATATTGCAAACTCTTCGATATTTGGGGTACATGGTTGTGTTAGAATGTTTAACGTCAAATTACCTCTTTGCTCCAAAGTGGATAGCAGATGCTTGAGCTTTCCCGCACAGCTAATCCAATAATCATCATTTTCATCATCGGTGTCATCGTTTTCGGAGTTTTCAGCCTCACTCTCGCTCTCCTCATCAACCACATTCTCACCGACAACATTACTAATATTAGATACTGATTCTTCTTTTGCAGAATTCGCTAACCCAATCTCTTCGGTTTTGTCATCCAATATCTTCTCAGATGAAGATGAAGAAGATGAATCTTTTTCTTCAATTGGATTATCTTTCTTGCGTTTAGCTGCTTCGAAAGGGTTTTTAACTGCACCTGCGGTTTCATATGGCACATTTTTGCCTTCATGTTTCTCTCTATTGTGTTGGAGGCGATAGTCACTGTTGAACTGGGAATTACACCCTTTTGCCTTGCATCTTATTTTTACTTGTCTTCTTTTCATAGCAGTGAAACATAGCCTGGTAAAAATAATTGTTCTCAGTTTTACTTCAGATGAAGAGACCCACTTGAAAAAATTCTCAAAAGCTCAAACTCAGGCCTTGTCAAATCTTGGAAAATCTTGCTTTTCAAACAGGCCTAGACTTTTTGTCACAGGCTTACGCGAGAATTACAAAATTCAAAACAAATGATTATATGGATATGTCTTCAGAAAATAAAATTCAAAAAACAGAACGATCATTATTTGAAGCAAGTTTTTGAGTTACCTGAAAAGCTGCCGTTTCCCTTTCAAGTAGCGTAATACTTATTACTGTTACTATTTTTTTCAATTCTACTTTTGTTCGTCAGCTCAGCTTCATTCAGATAAAGGATTACCAGAGAATGTTGCTTCGCGGGTTTCGCGCCTTCTTCACAGGTGGCGTCAGTCGCTATGTTTAGTTTTATTGAATAAATCGATCAGTGGAATTCGAACAATAGGGAACAATAGAGTAAGCAGGAAACACAAATGGTTTCTCAGGTTCTCACCGAATGAGACCACACCAGCAAATATCACATGGTCTTTGTAGGCACAGGGCAATAATGAAGAAAACTAGATATTCAAAATGTTATGCATATTTAATTGCTTTTTGCGCAGTGATGCACTACACAGCATTTAATATAAAACTTCGTAACATAATTTTACCGACCAAAAATCGAACTTTACCGAGTAAATCGCCAAACTCGATTCTTGGGGGGGGGGGGGGGGTCACACCCATGGAACCGGCCCTGAGAAAAATGTTACTTAACCATGCTAGTTTTGGATTAACTGGGCATCTTTATAAGCCAAACTGAAAAACCAAATGAAAAATAAATGACTTGATTTGTTGAAGTCACTAGAAGTTGAATTATGTATGTTATCCTAGTTTATAAGTATATGGCCATGAATGCTTTGAACTTCTTTCAATGAACTTCTTTATCATACTTTTCAGGAAAATAATATAGATACTTGATTTTCTACAGATTAGTTCACAGTGTCAGCAGCTTTCGTGTAAATTTCTAGTTTGTGGTTTATATGCATGGATTTAAGAAAGAAAATAACTTATTCTAGGGCCTTTTATATGCGTTATATCAAACAAATAGTCATGATTATATGCACGTTAATCATAAGACAAAATCTAAATAGCAAGTCAATTGCAAAAAAACGTTCTAATAGTTAATAGTAAAATTCAATCATAGGTTAAAGTTTCTAAAAGTGAAATGTTATTTACTTGCAAAACAAACGATTTAGGACAACGCTATCAGGCACTGCGGAGCGTTGAGAAAAATGAGGGGGTCTAAAAGAGTGGGGGGGGGCTAAAACCGTATAAAAAGAGGCTTTACTGGTAGTTGAGTAATTAATATTTAGCATTTCATGCAAAAAGTGGGAGGGCTAAAGTCCCCCTGCTCCACGGTGCCTGGCTATAGATAGGTGTGTGGAAGCAAATTTCTCACATCTATGCCACCTGGATAAATATGTTTAGCAAAATATAAAGCGAAATCGAAATGCAAGAAACATGTCGAACAATAAAAGAAAAGTAAAACCCATTTCGGAAAAATTAAGAGTTGCAGGCAAAATCACTACAAGAAAAAGATCCGAAGTGATCGCATACTATTTGCATAAAAACTTTATGATAAAAACAAACAATTAGGGTCACGACTAATTACTTTGCGTAATCTTTTGCTCGAGTAAGAGTTATTGCTTTAGTTTTTTTCTTGCCTTTAAGGTTTTACCTTGTATTGGAGAGGTATTCCCTCTGCTCTTGTCTTCTAGAATCGACAACTTCTACGAACAATGGATACACTGGATGTCGCTGACGTTTGGCATTTACTTAAGGGTGTATATGCTTCAGGGTGTATAAGATGCATTGAACTGACTCGGAATGAATTGTCGTCTTTTCGTACATATAGGTCATGTCGAGGTTTTGGATGAGGTATAGATACTAACAAAGGGGGATAGAAAGCTCAAATGTACGGGCAGGGGGTTTCTTATGAAATCATGTCGATAATACCATATCTCTACACCTTTACGCTGGGCAAATCTGATTCTTATTCTTACCACTTTGCCCAGTCTTAGCATATCGAATTGCATTCTATATAGCCTTAATAAGCAACTGTAGTATGTCATAGGCGATAAAATACTTTGAGCTATTACAGAGTACATAGAGTATACAAGTAAGAAGTTACTTTACGGAAGCAAAAGTAAAATATGTAGCTGTGTTTTTGTTATTTTACTCTTTCTTCCAGACTGAATAAATTGCAGTAATGAGCCTTTTCATTTGTCTTCCAAATGCACACAGTAGCAACAAAAAAAGGATTGAGAGCAAAGTTATGGGAGGCACCAGAACTGCCATAGCCATTATCCATCCAAATACTTTCAAAAGTAATAGGCCTTTTCCTTCTTCTCTGACTCCGTGATCAATACCATAAGCAGAATACAAATCCATGCTGTTTATGAGAACAAGCATTGTTAGTGACAACATTTCTAACACATTGAGTTGGGCATTTTTATAGGGCTTCTTGTAAACATGGTGCAAAAGGAAGCAGATCTGTAAAAACAATGATATGTATAGCTTGCAGACGGAATCTTTCGAAAATGTGAAAACAGAAATGAGAGTCAATCGGCGAAGGATATAGAAACCCTCCCATGAAAAGTATTTGCTGCTGTTAATGTCATCAGTGAACGGCTTGCATCGTTCTGTAAACACGGCATTTAGAACAACATCTCCAGAAGAAATTCCATCATTATCATCCGTCAAAAAGGTTGTGCGAACAGGACTTCTATCTCCAAGAGGTACATCAATGATAACTTTCTTAGTGCGAAATTTGAACTTGATAAAGACAAACAGAAGAAATGCTAGTGGTGAAAGGCATCCAAGAAACAGTGAAGGCAGTGTCAATTTTTTCTTTAGCAACAATCTAGGTAGCACGAAGATGAAACCACAAAATGGCAGTACCCAGAATAAGCCTACAATCATAAAAGCAATTTGCCATTTCTGATAGCAAATGATGTTTCCTTGCAAATGTAGTCTTTTCTCTGAATTGACATCGTCACATCTTAGCATAGCAAAAGTTGTTGTTGCTATGGCCGCGTAACTCAAAAGTAAAACCTCAAATAGAGCAATCAACACTTTGTCCGCAAACGCTTTTGACAATTTCGATGAGATAAATTTCGAGATAAGCTTTGCAATAAAAAAAGCCAAGATCATCACAAGGATGACAGCTGCGACGAGGCACAATCTGATTATTTTGTTCCACACTGGTGTAGCATTTGATATGGCACAAGACCAAGCACCACCATGAGGGAGGAAATCAAAGCTAAAAACACTTTTGATGGATTGCTTGGCGAAATTCAGTATTGACTTTTCCTCTTCACTGCTAGACGAATTGAACAAAGCATTAATTTGGTAAAAGTAGAATGCAATTTTTAGTAATCCTGTAAGAATATCACTGTTATTGTTACCATCATTTTCAGGGTACATAACTCTTTCTTGGACTGATTGCAGGTCAAGGTAGGGGCATGTGTTGTCAGTTGAAACATTCCATTTCTTGAACCAAAACAAATGTCGCTTTAAAAAGAATGAAATCTCTTGTTTGAAGGTGAATAAAACAAAGTAAAAGATAAGCAGAACAGCAGCAAACAGCCAAAACTTTTCGATATTGCAGGCTTCATTTTTAATGCATTTTGTTGACAAAATGCTTTGCGCAAATCCCTTCCTACACAGACCACAAAGTATGCTTTCTCTTCTGGCTGCACATGAATTATACCGGCTGCACAAATCCCCTCTGCATCCATAGCCTTTGGGTAACTGCGTAAATTTACCAAAGCTTCCATTTTTAGTTGTATAACCCCAAAAATTTTCTTTCGGCTTCAACTTTCCTTCTAGGCATGTGCCACCCGATGGGCACTTTAAGCACTGTGAATCAGTTACTGCTAGTCCAAAAAACATGCCCCTCTTAAGTGAGTATGTTCCAATACCACAAAACTCACATCGGATGCTCAAAAACTGGATTCTGTCCTCTTTCAAGTCGGCGACTCTTTTGGTATAGACTTTTAGAATTGTCGCCTCTGGGCAGACTATTTTTTCATCGCCTCCCATCTTTAATGATCGGTATGGTCCTTCGAACTGTACAACAGGAAACCCATTATTGGACCCCATGATTTCAATATGAGCCGCGTAAAGGTTGGTAAAATATGAAGTAAATATTGCTTGACCTTGAGTGCTTGGGAAACGACTTTCTCTAGGTGTTTTGATAGTAGAAAAGTGAATTGTTAGAGGTGCGTGGGCATAGATAGTGCCACCAATCATCTGGGCAGAATTGTCTTCGAAATAGCTATCAACGATTAGAGCCCAACCTGCGTTCATTGAACCTAGATCCTGCATAATGGCGATTGCACCCCCACTGCCAAATTTGGAATTTAAATCGTAAGACGGAATATTTACATCAGTCTCGTTGTTGTAAAAGGCCCAATTGCTAAGAAATGTATTATTCGTTATATTCAAAGAGAAGACCGCAGGGCTAGAGCTATAAGTACTGATAGCTCCACCAAATGTAGCTACTCCATTGCTCTCAAATATACAGCGATATATGTATGCATTTAGCTGGTTTCTGATAAGCCTGAGTGCAACAGCTGCACCTTCAATGCCAGTATTATTTCGAAATATGCAACCTGTTATAACGACCTTTGTATTCGTACTAGAATCCATCAAAGAAATAGCTGATCCTCTTGCTCCCTGTTCACCAGACTCCTGTGACCAATGGTTGCCGGTAAAGTTGGAATTCGTCACATATAATGAAACCTTATACGCAGAAGATACCACAATAGACGTTGGATAAAAACTTACTGCTGATCCAAAACTGGTAAATTGACAGTAAGTGATATTAGCAATTATAAAAAACGTGCTAATAATGCCATACTGGCCATACTGAATTGCTGTAACTGAGTATCCAAGTTTGCCAAGAAATTTGCTTCTTGAGACGTCTAAAGAAATTAAACCACTGCCTTGAATGTTGAGTCCAAGTTTAGGAGCCACAAATAAGCAATTTGTAATTTCTATCTCACATCTTCTGTCACAAATTGACATAACTGGCTCTTGAACCTCAATAAACGAACAATTTCTAATGTATAAAGACCCGTCCTGTGCAATAATAAGACCACGATAAGGAACTTTGGCCACTGAGTTCCTTCTTTTAAAAAACGCAAGATTTTCAAGGAAAACAGTTACTCCGTCAGTTTTTGAAGCGCCAAATGACAGGATGCTGCTGCAGTTTTCGCACAAAATCGCAGGTCTTCCTTCTATACCTTTAATTGTTAGTGATCTATTCAATAAGATGTTTGACTCAATAAAAACGGCTTGCTTGTGCTTGTGATATCCGTGGACTGAAATTTCATCTTTCGCATATTTCGATTTCATGGCGGCATATCTGATGTGTCGGCATGGCACTGCAACAGTTCCGCACTCTTCATGGTCTCTTCCATCCAGTGATACATGGATCGATTTCATGGTAACATCTAAGAGGAAAAGGTAGTTCAATGATCTAATGGCTGTTTTATAGAACATTTTTTTCTACCTCGCATTTTATAAAACACAGGACTGAACAGTTTGGCTTAGGATTACAGTTGATTCATAAAAGTGTAGAAGACTGATTAAAAACCTGAAGATTTTTGAATATTTTGATAATATTATAAAAGAAATGTGAAATATTACCTTTCTAAAATGGTCAAAATAAAAGAGTTGCAAAGTGACGATGTGATGATAAAAGATATTTCTTATATTTTATAAAATTGAGACTTTTAATTTGAAATAAAAAATGAAATATATCGGAAGGTGCAAACTCAGTTTAACTGTTTAAAATTGCCTGAGGTATGGCCACATTTGTCTGTATTTATAGACGATCCCAGAAAGAGGCTGTTTCAGTAGTCAAAGAGTTGGTCACAGAAAGAATCTCTGCCGGTTTGCGTAAAAAGATTCTGAAGAATAGACAGGACTCTTACAACCAGCCAGTCTTTCCCAGGCTATGAAATTTATCAGGAACGTTGGTAAACAAAACAAAAACCTATAGTAGCATTGGTGAACCAAGCAAAACTATCAGTAACATTAGTAAACCATACAAAACCAACTTCAACATTGGCAAGCTATGCAAAACCGACAGTAACATTCTTAAGAAAAGCGAAGCCGAGAGTTACATTCGTAAACAAAGCAAAACAAACAGTAAAATTGGTAAACTATGCAAAACCAACAACAACAACGGTTAACCAAGCAAAGCAAAAAGTAATATTGTAATATTGGAAAACCAAATAAAACTAACAGTGACATTGCTGATCCTAGCAAAGCCAACAGTAACATTGGTAAGCCAAATATAGCAAGCAGTGACATTGGTAAACCATACAAAACCAACTTCAACATTGGCAAGGTATGCAAAACCAACAGTGACATTTTTATTCAAAGCAAAACCAAGAGTAACGCTCGTAAACTAGGCAAAAAACAGTAACATTGGTAGACGTGACATTTTTAAGCAAAGCAAAACAAACATGGCTCTTGGTGAGAGTGTGACCGCACCAACTAAAGTAGCTGCCTTGCGAATACTTTTAGTTCATAGCATGTTTTCATTTTTGGCGAAATTTAAGATGCAGATTTTGCACATTTTGTCCCTTTTTAACATCATATGGAATTCAGTTTGATGACCCAAATTGTGTAGTATAGGAGTGAAACTCTATGTATTTGTAAAGTATTTCGGAATAGCCAGATCGAACTACAAAGAAACATCGTTTTTGGATCAACATATGCAAAGTATTTGAAGGCATAATCAATGATGGACTAATATGATAAAGTGACGAAAAACATTTAATGTAAGAGGCTTTCGGTGAATTTTGCGAAAAAGGATCTGTAAATTGGGTAGCAGATTCACTCGTATTGTGACCGTATATTGATGTTTTTAAGTAAGCGTCTCAAAGGGTAAATTTACACCAAAAAATGAAACAAAGATGAATTTTTTGATGTCATCCTGTCAGAGAATCCTGTCAGGTGCTCATTCTTTGTGGAAGATAAGCTTGGAATTAAATATAACAGGCTGAATTGCAAATTGAGATAACTTGAATTGCAAGAAGATCTACGTCTATCATTGTTTGTGGTTTTTTAGTAATTACTTTTCAGAGGCATTTGTTAAAACTCTTTCAGGGTATGTGATCCAAATTAATAAGTTCAATAAAATTCACGAAAGACAATATTTAAACATAATATAACAAGGAACAACAAAAGGGCAAAAGTTGATGGCATTTCAACTTTTTATCGTCATAAATCATCATAAATATCTAGATTAACGACATTTTTTATCTGGTGAAAAATACTGATTTATGTAATTGTGTGGATGATAATACTATCTTTTCATATTGATCCTCTTTTGCGCGATCTTTACGTTATATTTAAATCACTTGAAAGAGACACTTGCATGTTATCACAATGGCTTGACAATAGTTACATAAAAATAAACGAAAATAAATATCATCTTCTAATTTTTTGAAAGAAAGATTAAGAAATCTTTGTAAACATCTGTGTGTCTATGATAAAAGAGAGCACCGGAAATACACTTCTGGGAGTAACTTTGAATTAAAGGTTAAGTTTTCAATCTCATGCTGATAGCCTCTGTAAAAAAGCCAATCAAAAATTGCTTTAAATTATTCTTAGATGCACCTCAACTAGCTCTAACAATGACTTCATTTATAATGTCTCATTTTAGTTATTGCCCACTTGTACGGATGTTTCATGATAAAGAAAGTAATAAATAAACAAGATTTATGAACGTGATCTTCAATTCGTATGTAAATAAAGCACCGCCAATTTTGATCAATCATTATCGAAAACCAAATCAGTGTCTATTTACCAGAGAAATTTACACTGCTCTTGATCGAGATATATAAACTTGTCACTAACCTGAATCCAGCACTAATGGATGATATCTTTGTTAATAAAAACCTTAAATATGAATTTCGAACAAAAAGCAACATTATTTTGCCCATTGCAAGAACAACAACATATGGCACAGAAACCATAAAATTTATTGGCCAAAAAATATGGCAAAACAAGCTACCTACTGAAATGAAAGAATCCCAATTACTACATAATTTTAAACACAACTCAAAGCCTTTAAAAATACATTTAGGCTTTTGATAGATAATTACTTTTCATGTCCATTTTAAATAGTTGGCTTAAATTAGCTTAATGCTAGATCTTATTGCCAATTTTAAATAAATTATCTATATTATTATTTTTTATTTATCATCTTTATCATCTGTATCATATCATATTAAGCATTTTATCATCTGTATTGCATTGCTAGAGGTCTCAATGGAAAAGGATAACAGCCGGAGTACCTCATGGCATAGGAAATACGAACTGTGGCCATATCGAAGGGAAAGGGCCAGGACACCCTAGAAGCTATCTTGTTGTTTTCAGATTAATGAGCTACATTTCTGTCTGAGTTATGGGAACTTATACAAAAGTGACAAGAAAAACTTGTCTTCCAAACGAGGTGATAGCATAACTTTGAAATTTTGGATAAGAGAAAATTACATTTAAAACAATTTATAATGGATCTTACCGTTTATCGACAGTGCAAAAATAATGATACCAAAGCATTGCGTTATGCTAAACATCTCGATTTATCTAATATTCTTGTCTCTCTCTCACGTAATAGCTCTTTTGGTTTCATTAAACACCCATAGTCTGAGCCGCACAGCAGTGGTTAGCTTTTATAAAGTACATCATGACAATGAATATTCTTTATTCAATGGAAATTAGCTGGCGTGCCAAAACTATTAGGTAATTTCTAACAAAGGAAGATTTTCTTCTCTTGTCCAAATTAGGTATGATATTTGGTGCCCTTTCCTTGAACTTTTGTCTAATACCTAACAACATCACAGACTGGCAGAGTATTTCTTAATTAACACAAAGGAAAATCAGCCACTGAAAGAGCAGGGCCGTAGAAAGAGGAAAATTACTGAGCCGTAGCGTCGCTAGCCTGAAAAAACTGGGGTGGATAAAAAATTTCTTGACCACGCCTTTCAAAAGTGGAAAAAGCCTTTTTTAGTATTGTTGATCTACTTCCCAATATTTGGTTAGCAACTTTCTCAAGCTGCATGTTTGTAAAGTGGGGTATGTGAGAACGAAAATCGAAACTGACCTGATCAAAAAACCCTCCCCCACCCCCAAAAGGCTTTTCACCTGATTTCAAGAAATAGGAAACTCCGGTTTTGGGAAAACTGGGGTGGACATGTCTACCCTAGTACACCCCGTGGCAACGCCACTGTGGGGAAGGAATTAGAGATGGGGTCTAGGAGTACATTTTCTAAAATTTCCAAACAATGACCTAAGGATAAACTTAAAAGATCTTATATTATGATGAACTATCACTATTGTGTAAAGTAGAGTTTCATTATTTACACAATCCTCTGGAGCCGCAGCCCTGGTGTCAGTAGCAATGAACATGAAAAGGAAACGTCTTTGCATTTTGTTTAAAATTTTACTGGTTTTGTGATACAATTATAAGCGATTCTACCTTACCCACTTACAGAATCAGAAAGTAGAGTGAGTGACACTGAACGTCGCTCAAAGCAACGTGCATAATTAAGGCCCCACAAAACCCACTTTGAAGATTTCTTCAGAGAGCCAATTAGTGGCAGCTTTTGGAAGCCATAGAACACAGTATTGTCATGTTGCACCTTACTAGACCTTGCTAGAGAACTCCTGTGAATGATACAACCAAAATTCAATCCTTTCTATTTGACGATGGCATAAAGAAGAAAAGGACCCATTCTCAGGATCCATTTAAATAGCAGTGTGATATACACAAACAAACATCGTGCACCCCTCTCCCGTTTTCATCCTGCTTTCATTTGACTACTTCATGTAGTTTATGTACTTTTCATAAATTCAAGTTCAAAATTATATTCAACCTTTTATATCATATAATACTCATTACATTCTTAATTCCATCGTCACAGATATATTAGTTGAACAATTTGGAACCTTCAGTTCTTCTACAGTGCCCTTGGCGTATCTTAATGTTGGTTAAATAGTGTTTGATCTTTTTTACATTTATCTAATAGTTTAGCTCTGTAAACATTGCAAAAAAAACACAAACTTCAGTAACAAACAGAGGTTGCGGAGCGAATCTTTAAAGGGGGTGGGGGGTGGGGTCGGCTGAACTTTGAAAAGTAAAAATATAACATGACTTGAATAGAAAGCCATTGTCTGCAAAATAATGTTCAAAAGGTGACGCTTCAGTACTAACATGTATTTCATTTCTCTGGAACAACAAGGCTGTGTTTTGATGACGTAACTATCATAGACAGCTAAGAGAATAATTGAAAGGCGTATTATCCTTTTAACCAGATAAGCTATAAAAATCTAAAGATCTTTCCGCGTAACTTCTTGGAATCACAATACAACACAGCTATGTCAAGTCAATACTTTCACTTTCCTTTGCCCAGGACACTGTAGTTTCCTGGCATATCTCTCACTTCCGCCCTTGTGGATTCCAGAGAAATGGAGTCAGCTGGTACTTCTGGATTTATTAATTCGGAAATATAAATTTATATGGATTAATGTTGAAGTGATATAAAAATTCAGGCCAAATTTACGAAGCTTCATACACAGGAAGTGTGGGCTTCATATCGAGAAAAGTTGCAGATACTTGCATATCCACCATACATTTGAAAAAAACCTCACTGTGATAATAAAATTTAGCTTGAAACCACTGTCAACAATAGGGTACGATTCCTAGAAAATAAATCTTTAATAGAAACTATTCAAAAAGTTTAGTGTTTCTCTACATGTTAGTGTTTGTCTTACTACCAAGCTTGGATATGTCTGTGTCATACCCACTAGAAGAAAAACACACGGCTGCAGTTATATGCAAATTGTTTGAATAAACTACATCTTCAAGAAAAGCTTTTTCCAAATATAATTGCTCTGGAGCTTTTGGTTATTCCCACCTTGATTTAACTTCAAGCAGAGGGCGTGGTGTACCAATATGTAATATGAAGACATATCCTATAATTTTTTAAACATTCCAAAACCCCTACTCCAAAATTTAGATACGATATAAAATGCATATCCTCAACTTTAATTCGAACATGAAGTTAATATTTGATGTGGGCCCATGATCGAGGGAAAAATTCAACAACTCAGTCAAGTTAGTGAATCATCCCCAAACCCGTACCAGTACATATTGCCCCCCCCCTCCCCCCCCCTGGGCAAGGGCAAGATCAAGTCAGCCAAGGAAGCTGTCGCTTGTAAAAAGCATTTCAGAAGGTCCATGAGGCACTAAAATTTTGCTGACGGGCCTGGAATGTTCCATTGGCCGCAGATTGTCTGTCCCTTGTTTACGGTATTGCAATGAAAACGAAATCCATGGTTATGCATATGCACATTATTGTTATGCATAAGAAGAAAGGGAAATCAATAGTTAATTATTACTTGCTGCTCCCATTTTACTCTCACAATACCAGATTGCCAACAGAAGTCAGACACGCCGCAGCAGTGAAGGTGAGGGTGGCAAACCGAAGGAGGTCCCCTCTACCTTTTGCTTTGATGTCACAACCAACATATACCCTTACATTAAAAATGAACTAAAATGCATTTGTACTGTTATATTGTGGTCGTTTTCCTTTTGTTATGGTCTAATGTTTCTATGATATTTATGTAGCACTTATGATACCCTCTCCAGCTTTAAAAGGAGAATAAAATCTTGGAAAGGAGAGGAATGCAACTGTAGACTGTGTAGACCTTTCGTGGCTCAGGTTGGGTTCTTGAACGGATAGATGCATTGTGTTGTTAATGCCAAAAATGCTGTAAAAACATTGTAAAATATGTATATATGTATGTATATGTATGTAGAAAATATGTATGTATATATATGTATTTATACTGAATAATTTTTTATATTAGATATATATGTATTTTTATTTCTTTTTTCATTTTAAATAATTTTACTTTGCAATAGGCTTGAATTAGCTTTTATTTTGTAGCTATTTTTATACGCCTACTTTATATAAATAGATAATAATAATAATGATAATAATAATAATGATAAGATTTGAAAATTCTTGTTTTAACAGGCACAAGTAGGATTTCATTCAAACGTTTTATGTTAAAGTAAGAACAAGCTTTGAAGTCTCATCGTCATTTATAACAGCGATTCAAATATTATGAAAGAAATGACAGCTTCTAATGGCAGTACAATGCGTCACGATTTTCATATTTACGAATAAAAAGGCGCAAAGACGAATAAAAAACAATATTTCTTAGACAGAAATGTGACATTAAAATGCTGTTAAAAGAAAAGCTTCAAAATTTAGAAAGGGTATGGTCATTTTCAGCTATGTAGAGAAACAAATACGGCAATTTTTGCATAAATTAATCCATGCTGTGCCAGATACTTCCATCAAAGCTTGCGCAGTCAAGAATGTAAACTGAAAATAGAGACTAAGGTCGTTTTACTCTTTTTTGTGATAGCAAAATGCAAAGAATACCATGAATGAGAATAATATATAGATGTCTGTGTGATTTATCAAATATTAAAAATATGCCCCAGAGAAATTATGTACATGTTCACACAAAAGTTACAGCCACATAAATTCTCATAAACTTTTATCAAAATCCTGTTGTTTTATCTGGAAAACCCTTGAAATTCTTTTGTTTTCATCGAATTCTTGTGCGCTACTTGAAAAGGTGACCTGCTCCTTACAATGTTCAAGGCCAATCTTTGATCGTTTAATTGTTATGTAATGGATCTTATCTCTTTCGATTTATGATGAATTTAAACCTTACATTAGTATCTAAAATTTTTTTTACCTATTCAAAAATTTCCAATTGAGTCAAATCTTTAAAGTTGATATATGTCACTCAATCAAACAGGATCTTCCTATAGAAAAATAAAAGTTCCAGGAAAATATTGAATTGTGGTTTCTGAGGGACTATTTAGAAAGCATTATTATCTCGACTGACGTAACTGATGATGTAATGCAAGGGACGTGGTGGAGAAAAAGGCCTTTTGCAATATTGAATTTCAGTAATCCAGTTGGCCTAACAAATGGTTTGCAAAGTTGGTTAAGTAAATCTTTTGAGACAGATCTGGAAAGTAATTTGATTATTTCAATTCATCTTTTTGCTTGGTAATCGTCTCAGCGATGTGATCAATGTGCAGTAAATTATCATCAAGAATGCACCACGAACGCTTGAGACCTTAAGTTGTCTTTACATGAATATATGTGAATAATAGAGACTGGATCTTTTATATTTGAAAATTACCTGGCCTGTTTGATCGGATCAGTCTGAAAGTTCAGTGATGGGCCTATTCATTGACAACGAATATAATAGAAGCGATAGGCCCAATCTCTGTTTCGAATTGGGTCATAAACCCTGTTATTTCCAAGAATATCGAATTCTATGAAATTCAGATCCCAACTTACTTATTTACGTGTGGAAACTGTGTCAATTCAATGGAACAATCCAATGCATTCAATGAAAGTAACGTAATACACTAAGCAATAATTCCGCTTTCACAATCATGTCTTGTTGTTAAACCAATGTTCTACGTAATACCCTTATAAATAACACTCAAAACGTCTTCGGTCTTAATGGAAAAAACAGCGCAAATATGTTTACACATGGAGCCATATTTTCTATCATTCATCATTCATTTGTTAAGAAACATATACAGAATGAAAATAAGAAAATGTAAACACATGTGTACATTTTAGTAATGTAATCAGTTTGAACGGGCAAAATAGTAATGTAATCAGTATAGAACGAGGACCACATAATGCAAAACAGTACTGTTTACAACGATTCAAGAAACCACCAATCAAAATCTCAATATATTTAGAACCTTTCTATACAGAGTTACAATGACAATAATCTTGCACCTTCAAATTTCATTATTTTGCCGGAATAAACAGATCATAAACAGAATTCATGACACTTAATCAATTAACTCATCCGTTAGCCAGCACGCTCACGCGAGTTTGAATATGGTGCATACGAACCACATATTGATAAACACATCACAAGCGGGTTTTCATTCTAGCGCAAACGGGAAAGCGTAATATTATCAGTATATGCTGTATGACTTGAAATTCACCGCAATTACGTGAGTTTTGCAGAAAACGTAAGACTTGACAGCTACGAATGCATCTTATTTTATATGTTTTAACAATAAGAATAAACCTTAAAGGGGAACTGAAGTGAAAAATGAAAATCAATTATTTAGTAGTTTTCATCGTGCTGATTTCGAATATCGACACGAAATTAGTGTTTTTCTTTTCGTTTTCCTGCATTCACCACGCGAAGTGTGAAATTTCTCCATTTCGGTGGCGGAGAGGTCTGGAGACAAGTTTCAGGCGCTGACGTAAAGTCGTGGACACGTGCCCCGATCGCAACGAAAACAACATTGTAGTAGGTAGTAGAGTGAATCGGAGGGAGGGAATTCGGTTAGTGGTTAGAATTTCAGTTCGCAATTTTCACGACAGCTCTTCAGGAATGACAACAGACTTTGGATTTGGACGATGAATTTGGAGCATGTGGTGGTGAAGTACTTGCCCTACCAAGGGCGAACGGGAACTGCGAAAGTGGCGATGAAGATTAGCCTAGGCCCGATGAGATCCCAGAGGCTGAGGATGAATTAAGCTCCCGCGACGTGCTCGTTTTGTCGGTAGAAATGAGGAAGTAAATCAATGGTACGTCGATCTTTGTTTCTTTTCTGACAATGAAGGCAAGAACAACTCAAACACAATTTCCTTATTTCCTTATAAAAAGTAAGATACAACTGAGAATGTAGGCTGCTACATATTATAATCTTTCCATTTCTAAAATCTGAAATAATAAGGATTATTACATGTTACAATTTAATAAATATTTGCTTTGATATAAAACGTTTATACATAGTTTGATGTGTAGCACGGAACAGGTCGACCTAATCCACTTTGGTTTAAAAACTGGCTTGTTTTTTGTACATTGACAAGTATTATTAAATCTTACTGCAATTAAGATTTTTGGACTGATAATTCGGAAATGTCAAATATTTAATAGAATTGCATAAATATGCCTAAAATAGATTAATACCTAAAATTATATCCATTTTGCTAGGTATCTACAAACAGTGGCCGATCAATGGATGGTTTGCTGGTTTTTGGATATTTGTGCTGGAAAAACTGGACAACTTTAAGTATGAATTTATCACAAAATGTAAAGAAAAGAACTTTAGTCAAAGAAGACAAGGGTTTCAAAATTCTGCAGAGAGACAATGAAAATGCAAAACTCAGCTACCTACTACATATACAGTGGAGTACAGGGTTATATACAGGGGTTATTCAAAGGGACCAGACTTTCAGTTCATAATAGCAAGAAGAGAAATTTAGAACTAGTGGGGTCATGTTATAAGTTAGAAATTTGTTAAAACTAGTGGGGCAATGGCCAAATCTTGTCAGCCCTAGGCCAAATCACTAGATTAGTCACATCAAGGGGGGAAGGGGTTGGGGATTGAGCAAGGCTTGATATTTTCAAGATTCCTAAGGTATATTTTTCAAGATATTTTACTCACATCAAAATGTGTAGAATAGTTTGGATTTGATAAAGTTTTTCTCTTACAATAATGGTCCTGTACCACCTGCTTGGTAACATTTTTTATACATAATCAGAAGAAAATGTTTTACCTTCACAGTACAATGTTCTTTTAATGTATTCTGTCACTGCCTGTTGTTAGATACACTGTTTTCAAATTTTGAGAATGAAGTTTTTTGGTGCCCAATGGTTATATTTTTCTGAAATTTGCTTCAACTCAACATTTTTCATAGAACAGTTATGAGATAGAAACCCTGACATATCTTTTGTTAAGATAAGGTCTTTTAATAAACTTGGAAACATATACATAATTTAATGGTTGTGCTTTAAATCCTTCTCCTTTATGTACATCCTGGTATGAATTGTTTTTTGTGCCTGGAGTTATACCAGAAAATGCTTTGATATCATGTTCTATAGACAAAGCATGAGAAATCATGTTTAAAGGGGTATTTCTGAGGTGGGGGACTGCTTTTGTCTTTTTTTGCAAACCGAATTGTGTAGGTTTGGCAAGTTTCATGGCTCTACAGCTAACAGAAATGGATTAATCATAGTTATGTCCTCTAAGTGCTGGGCACAGGACCCCCATTCTAAAACTAGCGAAAGAGGTATTTCTGAAGTGGGGACCACTCAATCATTTTCTGCAAGTAAATTATGTGGGTTTGCCAAGTTTCATGGCTGTATAGTTAAC
Source organism: Rhopilema esculentum (assembly GCF_013076305.1). The sequence continues at coordinate 7,899,252 of NW_027019384.1, forward strand.
AGAAATAGATTTACCATACTAACGTATTCTGAGTACTGGGCACAAGTACCCCAGGCTAAAAATAGCACAAGGGTTTTTTTCCCAAAATGATTCTATATTCTATCTTGTTACGCATACCGAATTCTATATTTTCACCAAGTTTCATGCTTTTATCACAATTTTCACGATTGTTATCTGTCATGAACCTTATCAAACTCACTACTACATTACATCAAAACATCTCTGTAGTAGTGGATTGGAGTAAAGTAGTGGATTGGAATCAAATGAATCCCCACGACAAACATTTATGAGATTGCCATCTTCAAAAACACTTATCCACTACGATTCATTAGCTCCATGTTTGATGGGCAATAAGAGGAAACAAAGGACTTAAAGTGTAAAAAATGTTGTGCCACCCTCGGATGGAGAACCTTGTGGATTAATTAAGCACGTGCAGGGATATTTTTACTTAGATGTAGCCCATGCTGGAAAACTCTCTTATGGCACGCCAAAAGTTGACGCCAGTATTTTCAGTGTCCATTTCCTACTGCCAGCTGGCCTAAATTTGAGAGGTGTGCCATGGCACGCCAAGTTACACCCACCCACCCCCTACGATACGCAGTATAGTATATTTATCCAAGGGGGACGTGGCGTTTTTCAGGATTTTTTTTCACTAACCACACATTTTTTTAAATTGTATCGCTTTAAAATGAAAACGGCACAAAACAAGCTCCTTTAGTTTTCAATTTACAATTTTTTCATGACCGGCATAAAATGGAAATAAGGAAGCCAATTTGGAAATGGTAGTACGGGCGTCAGCCACAAATTGGTGGAGGACAGAAAGAGAAGGGGGCTAGGAAGGCCCCAGAAAATATTTTTGGCCCATGCCAAATTTTCCAAGGAGATGCAATATTTCCCATAAGAAAAACCGATTTTCTCCACAAAATGTCCTCTAATATAGCGTTCGCAATAGACGTTATTGTAAATAATCAGATTTACGTTTTTGGGATAAACTTCATCAGAAAAATTCATGTTATAGTAAAGAGACAAACATTTTCGTCGCTACTATAACGGTTGCTTTTTTCTACTGTAACATGGCCAGCATGGCCGAAGCAATTTTAGAAAATTTACCGAAAAGGGGGTTTTGAATCATTTGAATTTCTAAGAAAGTATTTTATTCTTTTTAGCGGAGAAGAGGTTTCTGTTTCATCTATCAGACCCCCTACAGCTTGAGCACATCGCATCGCAATGAAACAAATCAACTTAGTGGCAGCCTCTGATCAGCTGAGTGGCCGTAATGTAAACAAAGCATCTGATTGGCAAAACAACACTTATCTTTGTTTACGGAACTGGAAGAAGAAAATTGTTGATCAAGAAAAGACCGGCCGTCCGCAAGTCAAAGACAATGGGCTTGTAACGAAGTCGTTATTACGCATGCTCCTGGATTCATAGACGTGGGTTCTCATCGAAAAGTCTTTGTGCGGCTGTTCTGGAGAAACAAGGACGTCACCTGAAACAAGTGACTTGACACATAAATGTCAAAGACAAAGTGTAGGAAAAGACACGGTAACAGTAAAATGTATCTTCCACAATTTTGCATTTATAAGTATATCAAAAAGTCTAAAATTTAGTTTCTACCTGTAATAGATAGGACACATGGCTAAACAGAATTGAAAATCAAGATCCACATACACATTATCTCTCATAGTTTGACATCTAACAGCTTACAGAACAAGGTACAAAATAGGAAACGGAACTTCCCAATGACTGATATTACCTAATGGAGTATCAGCATGCAGTCAATTCCTAAAGATTTTTAGAGAAGATTGGCCAGAAAATACCTTGAGGGTTAACAGACGGCAGTGTAAAAATTCTTAGAATTATATAATTGGTGGTTAACTTCTGTGCAAATTTGAAAACTGTTCTAAAGCTAAAATAATCCCAAAATATTGTTATGGGAGTATCTTGCAAAAGCAAAACAACAGTTCATGCTTAAAGTTAGAAATGCTGATCCAGATATCAGTGATCAACAAAGAAATCTCAAGGAGGGAAGAATTCTGTCTTACAACTATTAACCTTGTGCGTGATTATAATTTTATCGGAAAATATGTTTTCTGCTTAACAGTAGCACCAGCAGCATATTGCAAAAATCAATAAAACACAAAAATAGAAAACAAACTAATTTACTACAAACAACTGCAACATTAACAGGTATTGCTAAAATTATCAGACATGCACTTTCCAGGTAATTATCAAAAATTGTTTCTTCTAAAGTATAATTTGTGGCATTAGTTGGGATCATTTTCAATAATGTAAAAACTGGTTGCAGCAACAGGTAAATGAAAAATTCATTTTCTAGAAGATACTAAACACATTTTTATGGATTATAATTAAATGTATTACTGGGGGGAGAAGGAGGACCAGTTTTCTGTCTCCAAGTCACAAAATCCAAACAGGCTCTTCAAAAATAATTGGCTCTAGTTGAATTATTCAGAAAATTGATCATTTAAAATCTGAAGGAAAGTGCATGGTTTTTCTAAAACAATGAGATGTAGAAAGTTGGAAAATACTAAAAGTCTAAAATGTCAAACAGAAACCTTACAGTGATTTCATAAAAGAAGATTCAAGGGGTTTTTACACTTACATCAATCAGAAATTCAATAAACATAAACATCCTCCAAGGTAAAACAACAACAAGACAGACTGGATTAATGAGATGAAAAGTCAGTAAGTGTAAAGATGGGATTATTGACCATTTAAAGACTGATAAACAGAAGAAAAAAGACCTGCATAATCACAAAAGGTTCTTTTGCTGTTAATTATTGGTTAGATATTTTGATATATACATCACATAATGTTATCAATGGTAAAACAGTCAATGAAACAGTTTATGCAAAGACAAACTGAACTCAAATGTTCAAACCTACACGAGGAAAAAAGAAACATCTTTATCAAGCAAAGATGTAAGAAGAATATTATATACTTCAATATGCCACAACGTCCAATAGACTGCAAATTTGAAAAATTACCATTATATCACAATTTTTTTATGAACTGAAGTACTTTGTACCCTTGATTACCTTTATAGGTGCATGGTGTACAAGATACATGGCTATTTTGTATCACCTTATAAAGAAAATATTCATTGATAGCAATTTTCAAGGTAAACCTATTCAATTACAAGTTCAAATTGTACAAACTGCTTGAGCCTTTCAAGATATTGGCCATACAGCTCAACATCATTATGTCCTGCCCCTTCAACCCAGAGTGGTTCAACTGCTCTCGGACATCGCTCATAGATTCCAAGACCATGGGAAAAGTCAATAACTTCATCTTCTGTGCCATGGATGACAAGGACAGGAGAAACAACCTTTGAAACTTTCTCAATGCTAAGGAAATACAAATATCATAAAAAGTCAAACTTGAATAAAAACAAATTTATGTGCTAAGGGGAAGAGAAAAAGGTACACAGCAATGCAATTAATAAGAATTTAACAATGGCATCCCATTGGTTACTTCATAATTGACCTATTTTATCATTATATTTTTTAGTTATTCACCTGTGTTAATATGATTCCAACCAAAATTTCATAAAACAAATTTACATCAGTAGGATTAAATGGGCATTTCATTGCACCATATCTTGAAGAAACCCACAGTACTGGTAAAATCTAACATATGATTCACAGATGACATCAGAACAAGTAGGGGGAGAAGGGGACAAGTTGGTAAACATATCATTTAAAGACAATGGAGTCAGAAAAGATGAGAGGAAAATAAGATTTTGCAGTGAATAACATCAAAATGCAGTTACTAAAAATGCATTGATCAAATTGAGCATACCAAACATCAAAAAACATTTTTCATAAAATTGATTAGTTTTAAATGGAGCAAAGAAGTTTCATCTGTAATCAAGAAGGGCATTGGATGATACAGATTCTGTTCTAATATTTTCTTCAACATCAGTTACACTGTAAAAAGCTGTACAGCTTTATCCTAGCTGAATATCATTCTGCATTATCCACACAATTTGAATCAAAGCACAGTGAAACATGCTCACTTTCTAGCTTTTTTGAAAATTGAGATAAAATTTGTAGTTTGTACTTGTGTTCATAGGAGATTATTAATGTAAATATTGGTTAGAATATGGACATGAATAAAAGGAATTGCACTAGTATAGATTCACACCCTTAGAAATTCAATAATTTGCTTCCATCTCCAGTAAGTCCCACTTTCAAACAGATAGCCTAACCTAGAATACACACAACTTTGACCTAAGATGCTTGAATACAGGTAAGATGTCTCTAATAAGAGCACTGTCCAATATGTATCAAACAAACAGGCTCTGAAAAAATTAGTAACACTTGAGCCTTATTCTGTAACCCTTGGATCTCCCTTTGAGCCATCAAATGCTGCTGTACCTTCAAAAAATTTTTTTGGGGTACCTTCAAAACTTCTTTCTATTTCAAAATGTTTGTAATCAATAATCCCCAAAACAACAGTTTAAAATTCCAAAAATACTTGCTGAATACAACAGAATTTTAAAAGGGAATCCTAATAAAGTTGTTTATCTTGGGTATTTATCTTGGATTATCAGCATTAACGCTCTAAGTCTTTGAGAAAGTCCAAGCAACCACTTTTAATTTCAGCAGGGCATGGGGTCACAATTCTTCTGACTATTTCAGAAAAGACAGAGAGTATGGTTCTTTAGACAAAGGGTGGTTTATATAAAATGTAAACCATCCCATTTAATCCCGTGTTCTCAACTTTGTGTACTTGACAGTCACTTCATTTACAGCTTTACAAGCAAACAACTATCATAATTTTTTAACAACCTATAATTTCGTGAAGGCAGGGCTTACATAAACACACTAAACACAATTTAAATTGGGTGAAGCTTTGATGCTGGATTAAATAGTTAAAATGTCAGGGGAAATTTTTTGTTAACTTCAACCTCACAAATACATTCAAAGTCACGTTTTTTTGGTTGAAAAGCTACCTTATGAAAACAAGAATTTTTCTGTAAATTTGGTGCTTTGGTTCTAAAATATCTTTTGATACTTTTAAAAATTTAATTTAGACAAATGAGTTATTTGAAGTCTTCTTCTATTAATAAAAATTTTCAAAATTGCTTATTAATAGTAGAAAATACACAAAAAATAAATATTTATAAATATAATAGCAGGAATAAAGGTTCTTAATGGGTTTGCAACCTTAAACGCAGTTAGGCCATCAAACAGATGCAATTTTCGAGGTTGTGAATGTCCATTAAAAACTGTTTGACGGATGAAATCACGAAACGATAATATTTTTTAGATCAACGATGACATTGCTAAAAAATCCTTTCAAAAAATCACAGCTACGTGAGAAGCTGTGGTAAGGTGATAATAAGTATCCGTTGCAGATCGGAACTGGTTAGGCCTAGCTGTACTCACCTAGGAAATGCGTCGAAGCAATATGTCTTTTTTGTATCAGGAAAGGCAACTCTCATTCCAGATGTCAACGGTGAGTGAAGTATTACACCAGCACATTCAAAGTGTGAGGCAAGATCGATAGTGGGGACAGTTCCAATACTCTGCCCGTATAAAATAATATTCTCAGGGCTGATTCCGTACCTAGAGCGAAGAGCGCTCCAGGCCGCTTCAATATCAGAATAAATGTTCTTCTCTGATGGTTTCCCGGTGCTTGCCCCATACCCAGAATAGTCGTAAGAAAAGATATTGCAGTTTATCCGCATTCCGAGTCCAACATAAAAACTGCTCATTTGCCCTAGATCGACTGCATTGCCATGGCTGAAGATAATCGTAAAGCGCGCAGTTGATGAGCATCTTACGTACATACAAGCCACCTGATTTCCTCGATTGCTTCTTGTCTTAAAGACTTCTATCCAATCTAACTCCCTCTGTCCATATTGCCATTCGGCACGTTCACTGAGGTGAAGAGCCCAGGTACCATCGCCGAGTTCTTGCATCGTATATGTTGGCTCTGGAGGGAGGAAGGCCAGTTTTGAGGCAATGGATGACGGACATGGTGGACAACAAAACAGGCAGCAAAGTTCGGAGAATGACAAGCTGTTCATACTGAGAAAGTCACTATATCTTCCTTCAGAATAGCAGGCTCAGAATGAGCCAGTCTTTCAAATGAGGCTATATTTTATGACGATGTAATCATGGTTAGTTCACAGAAAGCCATCCACACATTCAGAACATAGCTTCCATGTTGTTTGTGTTGTCGTTGGGTGAATTGAATTTCAAATGGGATTGGGGCCGAATGTGTCGTAGCGGGTCGTCAAATCGGGAAATGACGGCTATAGACGCTAAAAGGTCACGCCTAGCCTGCTGCACAAGTTTAACAAATACGAATAATTGTATTAATGGCTGCACGTGTTATGCTCCTACGGTTGAAACGAACAGAACTATTAGAGAAAGGCACAATCTGCAGGTCTAGCGAGCAAAAGTAGTGCAACCGTTCGATGAATGGCGACAGCGTTGTGAACAACATGATGGCCGAAATTTGAAATTTGAAATACTTTTTTGAAGCCATAAGGCTTAGGCTCCAGCAGTTTGAAATTTGGCAACACTTTTAGTTGAAAATTTTATAAAAGCTATAAGAATTTTGGTACAACGTGTTCTTTGTTTGCTTTATACCAGGACTTTCATATTCAGTATGTTTATTTTCATTTTTCATTCTTCTTTTCTTTTTGGTTTTATCATTGTTTATACCCAATATTCCTTTCAGCTATACAAACGTTACAAAGATGTAAATAGTAAAAAAATATCATATAATCTTTAAAATCTAGATAAATCACAATTAACCAAATTATTAGTACATGTGTGTATGTATATATATAATTCAATATTACAATGAAGAGGAAAGTCGAAACGTTTCTAATTGTGTAAGAGATCTATCAGACTTTCCTGTTATTCTTTCTTGCTGTTGGCCAAATAAGAATGAGCTCAAGGAGCAAAAACAGAATAGAGAAAAAAGATGACTGTGTGTTTAGTCTTTTTCTCTTTTCTGTGATTGTTATGAACAAAACTTTAATATATATTCATAACCGAAATCACTTTTACATCACTGCGTGTATAATCTAATCTCTCTACTCACTACTCCAATCCAATCTGATTTATTGCTGACATGCTGTGTTGTAATTCACTGTGCATGCCGCTGCGCAGTACCATATGCCGCAAACCTTACTTTACAATAGTGACTGACCTTAGCGCAATGTGCTCATCCCATTTTTAGTTTCCTCCAATTTGAAAGGTTCAATTGCACCTGTTCTACTTTAAGGACCTATCTCGACATTATTATATCCTTCTCTTAATCTAAGAAGGTGGGATGTAACTTTTGATTGCCCTTAAGTGCCTTCTGTTGTTGCTGCTTAATTAGAAAATAAAATACGCATTCATTGTAGTGCCTTCCATGACTCCAACATACATTGCTTCGATTTCTATATCTTTCCTCATGCTTCATGTTCGACACATTCATTTGTGCATATATTCAAGGTATGTTCGGTGTTATATACTTTACATGCATTAACAAAAAGGAAACAAGGTTTGATGAGTCATAAAAACACCTGCTAGATACGTTGACGCCAAATCCTGGGAAAAAATTCATCTCCATCATATTATCTCTTTTGAGTACAACGTTTTTATTGTAAATTATGTTACATTTATTGTATTCTTAAAGAACTAGCATACCTCGTTAATTAACAAGGGACAACCCCACAACACAAAAAGTATGTATTCGAAACCTAAGCACAAAAGACCTTTAACAACACAAAAAGGGTGTACCGAATTTTATTGGACGTTACTTCACAAGAATGGGCGTGACCTATATTGCTTGTTTGACGGTGCAGAGAGAAGTAAGGCTCCTCTATTTGATGGAATTTTTCTTGGTTTTCCTTTACTGCAAAAGGTATCATCCTGCAAAGTTTGCAATGTGCAATCTGTAGAATTTATATAGTATGCTAGCATTAAATATTTCATGATTCAGATATTTAATGTTTAAGTACTAAGGGAACAATGAAGAAAACACAGTTTTTCTTACTAATCCATTCTTTGTTTTCCTCGGTGCCTCTGACTCAGGGGCGGATTTAGGGTGTCGCACATGTCGCACGGAAAACCGTCAGATTTTCAGAATTTGGTCTTAGTCTTCAGTCATTTAAATAAGGCAATCATGTTTACTACAATATTTTATTTTCCTCCTTCCTAAATTTTGCTCGCTTTACACAATAAACACAGGACCGAACTTGGTCGATCTCACACACAGTGCTACGATTTAATTCAATATAGAAAAAATTCCAAGACCATCCTAGACCGTAAACAGTATGATTTTTAAGCTTGTCGCCCGTGCCGCACAAATATGCAAGGCTCTTTGTTATGCAAATATTTTACCAAATCTCACCAATCAAAATTCAAGTTTTCACATATTTGTGCGGCACGAAAAGTCTGTAAACACTATGTTAGATTACTGTGCCGCACAACTGCTGGCAAGGGAAGAAAGTGGATGAGGTTGTAAGTTGTGAAAGGGAAGAATCCCAATTTTGTTTATCTATACGGAAGAGGTGCACAGGAAGTATACATATCTGAATCTCAAGATATTTTGTTTCAACTGCGTGTTGGATTTGCTGGAAAATTTGGAGAACCTTCTAGAAGGGAAAAATGTTTGACTGAACAATTTGAACGTTTCAGGGCCCCAGTCCTAATTACTCTGGTTCTGAGGGGAGGGGGGGCCTGGGACCCCATCATAGCTCCATCCTTGGCCATGAGGGAGGCCCCCTAAACCGCCTGCTGGGCAGTTTCAATGTGCGACCGTCAACTTTTATTCTGTATCCGCCTCTGTCTGACTCTTTATGTCTCCCTTTACCTTACATTACAATATACTTCCCATTGCATTGATGTTTTATGCATACCTATAAGGTATTCCTTTCAGTCAGAAATTAGAATAACAGAACAGAGCTCCTACATCAAAACTTTTAATAAATAACAATAAACTAGAAACATGATTTTCCAAATGGTTTTTAGTTGCTTGTTTGGAGTGATTAAGAGCTTGCGTCATCCGACAAACATCGATATGTGTAAATATGTGTATGTACATATACTCGAACTACCTGCACGTTTGCAAGGGTAGCGAATGGCGAATGATTTATTGCGCGCGGGACATCAGTTCAATATCTTTTATTTTTTCAATTAGAAGTTGCAAAGGAGGCAGGTACATCTGAAGACGAGGCAAGCGAACATCATGATAATCTTGCCTTGCCAGCGCCAAGGGGTCAAGTTTCTTGGCTTTCAGGTAATAGTCCAAAGCAGAAGTAAGTATTACTTTGATTTCTTTTGATTCTAATTGTCATTATGTAAGGTACCGGTAGAAAAGATGTGGAAACCTATTACAGAAGCAAAAATGTAGGAAGATATGGCGTAGCAGTTTGGCTGTTGTTGTTGAGCTTGGCTAGCCACTTGTTATCTCTCCACAAAAAGTTAATAAATTAACAAATCTCTAAAATCCATTCCTAAGTATTTATTCTCAATATTGCTCATTGATAAAGGCAGAGTAAAGCCACAATTACTATATATGATTTGGTGCAGGAAAAATTAGTTAGACCTTGGTGCAATATACTTCTTTTAATTTAGGAAAGAGTCTTTGTTCATGGGCGCATAGAATGCAGATTAAGTTTCAGTAACATTAGCTTTTTAAATGACTGCAAAATCGATAGCCCTTTGGAAAATTCGACATTGGTTTTTCTTTGTGAAATTGGCCCATCAGCATCAGGCTACATTGTCACCATAGTACTGTGACCTACTTAGGCTCAGATTGCAGAGATTCACACCCGAGATATTTTTTCTAAAATGTCCCTGCACACCAGGTGAAGGATGTGGCATTTTGAAATCTGGGCATAGCATGGGTGTTTCCTATTGTTTAGGGCAAATGAAGAATCGTGTTTATTCAAAATCAACTTAATCTTGCACTGGTTTGATAAAATACCTATGAATTATGTCATTTTTATCGTTGATATCTTGGTGCAAAATTATACAAACTTTGGTATAATTGTGCATAAAATTGAAGTGCGCAATTATACTAAAGTACACACTTGCACAATTGAAATTTGGCTCTTGCACACCAGTGAGATTTCATTGGAAGTTGCTGTACTATTCAGATTGATTCAAAAATTTGGTCAGGTAGTCCCTTTTATTCAATCAATGATTGAAAACATATGGTTATTCATTAGATATAAAAGTTTAATTTTGTCATTGAAAATAATGCTTCTCATTCAAATGAAATGTTTTTTTACAGATTTTTCAAGAAAAGCAGCATAAAGGTGAGTAAAACTTTTACGTTTTTTCACTCACTGGAATTTTTGACATATCATGGATTTTTTATATGGCATACTTCTTGTTCAAGTACTTCTCTGGTATTAACAATGATAGCCCAGCCAGTTTTACATAACAAGTATTGTGCAAACGTTGAAACTACCCGTGTGATCACTGGAAAGTTAAATCCATCTCATTCATTGCTTGTTGTCAACACTTTGAAAAGAAAATATCCTTTAGAAGGTATTACACATCTAAAAAGAATTCGTTCGTCATTGCAAAATGGGGAGAAGATCTTAGAGATTATTATCTGTGAATATGATGAGGAACATAATGGTAACCTAACGCAGTGCTTAATTGATGATTGTCTTACAAAAAATGTAACAGACTTGAAAGTTAGTGATGTCCCAAAGCATAAGCCACTTACTAGAAGCCAGTTTCAAGATGCAGTAAAGATCTGGCCAACTTCCTTTCATGAAGATAAATACGTAACTAAAATTCAGCAAGGAGAATTGTTTTCAATTCAAGACTTGGGAAAAATTCAGCACTTCATGTCTGCTGCTATACAGTATGCAAAGCTTGGCCATAGCAGAGGCATGAAGGCTATTGGAGCAATTGTTGTTGATCCAGAATCGGAAAGAATCTTGGCAAAGGCATATGACTGCACAAATTCAGGTGATCCATTAAAACATGCAGTTATGGTCTGCATTGATCTAGTGGCAAGTCTTCAAGGTGGTGGAGCATTAAAGCTGCCAGTAGAGAAAACTAAAGATGGATCCCTGTGTCTCTTGGATAATTTACATGATAATGTCAAATCCATGTCAGCTTTTGGGGCTGATCCAAACTCAATATCTTGTTCAACTCCAAATTATGCTTTTGGTGGAAATATTTTAGGTAAAGGAGAAGTTAATTTGAAGCATGTTGATGATCATAGTCCTCTACATAGTTTTGTACAAGGAAATGAACAAGCTGAAAAAGTAAAAGATGGAGGGACACATCAATCCACTCATACAAGTCTTAACAAGAGCACACATGTACACCAAAATATGAAAAGGAAATCCACAAATGATTATGCTGACAATATTTATCTTTGTACTGGGTTTGATTTGTATGTTACACACGAACCCTGTGTTATGTGTGCAATGGCTCTTACTCATTCAAGAATTAGGAGGGTATTTTATGGATTGGAGAATAAAGTGATGGGTGGTCTGGGCAGTCACTTCAAGATCCATTGTCAAGACAATCTAAACCATCATTATGAAGTTTTTAAAGATGTGCTTAAAAGGCAATGCCTTGAGCTAGATTCAAGCATATGATAATAATCCAATTCTGAAAGAAATTTGCTACATATAACTGAGTTAAAAGACCTAGTTTTTAAATTATGTGAAGTTTTCTCTATTGTTTCTTATCTTGGTAGCACTGAATAGTAATAGGTAAACTTTCTTTACATCTCATAAATTAAGTTTTAGGAGCAGATTCTACTTGCGAGGAACCACTTAATATCTGTTTGCCTCCACCCTCCAGGTAGCATAATTACTTCCTGAAAGGTTGCTTGATAGGCAGATGAAAAATGACAGGATTTCAGAGACAAGAAAGCTCAGTTGCACATTTATTTTTCATTGGCCTTTCAGCTCAACCGCATTAATGGTCTTACAGATTTTCCTCACTAAATGAAAGGGTTCATTTCAGAAATCTTTTTGCAAAATTTTCACAAGTTGGGCTACTGCAAATTATTTTTCAGTAAATTTTCTAAAGCCAGTCAAATACAAAGTTTTCTTCAGAAATATACCAAATTCAAACTCAAATAATGACCTAAAGCTATGTGATTTTTCCATTGTTATTTGCATCTTTTTTGTACCAGAAACGTAGGGGTAAAAATATTAAGCTTAAGCTGTCAAAAAGTAAAGAAAAATTTCATAATTGAGAAAGAAGACAAATTGAGAAATACAAACAATTTTATTTCAAATTTCGTGATTTTTCCAAATGTAATGGTGCACTTGAACTTGTCCAATATTATTCTAACCCGTTGTTACTATTGCGACGAAATATTTTACTATTTGTTTATGCTGACTGTATTTTTCCAATTATAGCATTCATTACACAAGAAAAACTAAGAAACATTGGATGCAATAAGGCACTTGAATCTAGAAATACCCTGTATTCTATGAATAAAAAACGTGAAATAAAAAGAGCGAGAGAGATTCATACAAATGAATCATAGCTTGCTACACTAACCTGACTACTAATCAATAAAAACAGACATGAGCAATGAGGCAACAACAGAGTGTAGACCCCCCCCCCCCTTGATAAGAAATTAGTTAACGCCGATTTTATTAGCGATAAACAACACAAGCACATTTAAACTACTTTCTACTTGAAACATCTGTTGGCACAGTACACTTTGAAGATAATTGACATAATTGACGGATTAGCAAAAGGTAGATTTATTGTAATTCAAATGTTTGGTATAAAATTTCTCCCTATATACAAGTTTTAAAAGTTTAGCTTAAAACGTTTTTAGCCCTTCTGTTAGATGCATGTTAATTAATTAGAACGGTCTCTTTGAATGACCCCCGCCTTTTACAAAGTGGAATATGGCCTTCACTTTCAAGGCTGCGTTTTTTGGTAGCATAAGGCTGGTGGGACTAAATGGTACATTCCTCCAAATGTTTGCCATTGAGCTGCCAATCTTTTCTTCTCTTCTAAATTCATCTTCATACTGCAAGGGATCGATTTCAACGTTCAAATCGAAATGTCCAACATTTGATCTGATGAAGCTTGGAATGTGAGATATAATTTTTCTTTTTAGAATAAGCCTGTGATGATCCAAAGTTAACGCATGTGCCGGAGAAACTTGTTTGCTCTTCACCCAACGTACCAAATTAGATGGTTGCTTCGTAGGAACTAGAGTGAGTCATAGGTCCTTTCAATTAGACCCTGTTAGCTCCCGTAGACCAGAGCATGCTGGAAAATGCGTTCAATCGGCCGTAGCACATGATCTTTGTAGTGAATACCATCTTTGGTCCCATGGGGGTACGATGACGTCAGAGGCTGGGCGTCCAATACAAGTATGTCGGCATTGCACATTGCAGCGTTAGCATATGCATTAAACAGTTGCACTCGCTAAAATAGTGATCGTTTCAGTTTTACAGTAACGTCTAGAAGACATTTTTTGCTATGATAACGACTATTAGACTATTAGCTATCCAGCTTGTGCCGCTACTTGTCGTAATCAGCTGATCTACCTGGATAGCTACCCGTATGTGTTTTGCATCTAATAGTAGTATTAACTATTTATTGGGTGAACGTATATGAACAGATTGAAAATGATCTCTGATAATACTTTCGATATTTTTTGCTATCAGGATATAAACAAGTTTACCGTTTTCTACTTTACTTTTGGTTTTCTCTCATTTTTTCTAAATACCGAGCTAGTGACAGAAGAAAAATTTCAATTAAGAGAGAAATTTCCCTCTATGCAATTACTAGAAAATTTTTACAGGAGAGATACCTACCATACGCAAAGTTTCATTAACGGTATCAGATTGATTATCTTTGACTTAGAATTCTCCTTGATTGGCAACAAATATTCTTTTTGGAAACCTAATACATAATGACTGAAAGCTATTTTGCTTTGTAATACCTGGCTAGTTATGTATCTTCGGAAAGAGCCCATGATTGGAAGAGACTGTTTATGAATAGCAGTTGAACTTCTCCATATTGCTGTTCCATTGTATGTCTCCTTTATAGCTTCAATCAAGGCGTCAATTGTCTCTCTGTACTTTTTGAAAGAAGTGTTCTGAAAGAAAGGATCAGAAGTCTTAGCAGCTTTTTTATAAAAAGATAAAGCGTTAGGTTTATCGTTTTTTCCATTTCACTAATTTCTCTTGATCATACTTATCATAAAATCTGTTCATAAAAATTGTCGTTGCACAAGACTGCTTTATGTCAGCTAAAGAATTGAAACATTTTTCAAGACTTAGCAAGACGTTAGTAGCCCTGAAATTCATCATGAAGCTGAAATGTTCCAAGTAATTACGAAGGTCAAGAGAGCGATGATTAATCCCCGTCAAGAGAGCGATTATTAGTTATGTAGGCAAAACTTCAATGTATTCTGATGTGGGAGCTATAATGTCCAATGATGTTGTCTTTTGATACTGTTCTCTTCCCTTTAAATCAAACTACATGCAGGCAATAGATACATTTTTAGATTTGAATTAAGAGCATGCAATAGTTGTGAAGGAGGGTTTGGGAATTTTTGCATGGCAGATTTCTAAATTCTTATTTCTTAGGAGTCGCCGTTGTCTGTATTCATAGAGATTGAATATTGTAGGCATTGCCCACCGCAGCAGTATTCCTTACTTTGACATAATGTGCCCCTGCATTGAAGAGAAGCACACTTGAATCATCCATATCATTTCGGCCTGTAACGTTTTCTAGATAATTCTTTACAAGAGTTACGTTGAGATCCACATCCGCGCAGGTATGGGTCTGAAAAAGAAACCACACGTTAGAGTCAAGTCATTGTAAAACGTCTTAGTTAATTTTTAAGCCCTAATTTTTAATATTATCGTAACTTTTTATCTTATAATGAGATCGAAATTGAACGGTAGGAATAAGATAATGGCATTTAACACCTGGGCAGTATCACTCATGAGGTACGGAGCAGGTATACTTATGAGCTTCAAATAGGATGGAATACGAATGAGCTTCAAAAGCTTGACAGAAAAACAAGAAAAATCATGACAATAAACAAGGAACTTCACCCGAGAAGCGATGTTGCAAGAATATACGTATCAAGAAGGAGAGGGGGAAGAGGTCTTATAAGCTGTGAAAGTTGTGTAAAGGGGGGGGGGGGGAATAGTTTGAGTTGGTACATATTTAACAGTAGAGAGGTACTTTTGAGGAAGGTCGGGGAAACAGGCATAGTTAATGTTGCCGAAGCAATTGGACCAAATGAGTATAAAAGGTCTAATAGCCAGAAAAGAGAAGACGAAAGGAAACAGGAGATACTGCATGGACAGTTTTTGAGGGACAAAGAAGGGGTGGATTGGGATAGGTCATGGCAATGGATTGCAAAGGGAGATATGAAGGGATGTACAGAGGCATTGATTTGCAGTGCTCAAGAACAAGCTTTGAGAACAAATTAAACAAAGTTCCATATTGATAAGAGTTCTGAGTCTCCTATGTGTAGAATGTGCGGAGAGAAAGCGGAAACTATTAGTCATCTAGTTGGTGAATGTAGCAAATTGGCACAAAGGGAGTATAAGAAAAGACATGATAATGTAGCACTATACGTACACTGGCAACTCTGTAGCAAAGGGGGATCGAGAGAGCAGATAGGTGGTATAATCAGCAACCTGAAGCAATTAGTGAAAATGAGAATTACAAGCTCTTATGGGATTTTACGATCCAGTGTGATAGAATGATTGAGGCAAGACGACCGGACATTGTGTTAGTAGATAAAAGAACAAAGTAGTCAAAATAATAGACTTCGCCGTACCGGGAGATGGTAAGGTAAAGAGAAAGAAATTGAAAAAATTGAATAGTACCAGTATTTGATGGGGGAGATAGGACATGTATGGCAAATGAGAATTGCTACAGTAGTACCTGTAGTGATTGGAGCATTAGGAGTTATCTCGGACAAGTTTGAAAGGCATATTGAAAAATTGGGAGTTTTATCTCTTTAGAGATCACAAGTAAAAACTTTGAGACCCTTGGTGGCTTGTTGTCGCCCGCTTTCAAAGAATAACATATCAGAATATTCCAGAGAACTTTATCTGTGATGGAAATGAGGAACAATAATAATAATAATAATAATATGATATATTTGAAGTGGGTAATCTACACTAATTAACAACGTGTTAGTTAATTTGTTACAGTAGGGCCCATTAAAAAGTAAAAGTAGCTAAAAACAAAATACGTATGCAACATTGGTATACTTGATTACATTATATTTAGCGTTGGTAATTTAAATTAGTTGGTTTCAATTAGCTTGAATATAAGTAGAGATCGTAGCAACTTTGAATAAAGAAAGAAAAAATATGCGTGGCTCAGTTGTAATGCCATAGCAATGTGAACATAATTTAAGTACACTCACCACATCATAAAGCGTTTTTGGATATAGCCAGTTGTATGTCACCATGCACTTTCTGAATATCTTTTTGCATAAAACTTTGTGCTCTACTGATTGATAGAAATAGTAGCTTATCGAATCACCGTAGATCCATAGGTTACCCTTGCGAGGCTCATGACCACGTGACCAAGGTTTATCTGATAACATCATATTTTTCACTGAAAAGGTAGAAGAATGTTTCAAAGCTAGACATTTTTGGTCCATAAATTGCAATGCTCATAGTGTATTTTTCCTTTGAGGCACAAGACAAGCCAATAAGGTCCTCGACCTCGCTACAAAAGTTAGCATGCTTCGTATCCTAATGTATTGCCCAAAGAACTAAAGAATACTTGTTCTTATTTTTCCACAATTTTGGTGTATTTTTTTCCTTGAAAGTCGTTAACAAATTTTAACATCAATTTGAGCATTTGGTGATACCAAAAAAGTTTATAATGTTATTTTGTATTTTTTTGATTTTCATACAATGTGAATTTGTTTAGCTTTTATCTGACAACTTTGTAACGAGCAAAACTTCTAATTATGTTTCCTTGTATCGTCACAGTTTTTTGCATATGAATTCTATGAGCATTATTCGGACCAAAATCATATTGTTTTAAGTAAACACAAATGCCTCAGCAATAATCAGTAAGCATACCATCAAGGTCCATCGGTATGTATGGTCGCCATTGCTTTCCGTCTGAACTCCATTCCCCATGACCGTCCCAGAACAAGTTGCAGGGCAAGCCACAGTCAAGCCCGAAAATCAGCGATGGCAGTTCTAGGAAAGTAAATAGTTTTGAAAACATAATACATGAATTCTGCCTCAAGATTTCTTTAGTCTGGTTCTTGTTCTTTTGTATTCATGAAACCTATGCTTGCTAGTGATGTAAGAAGCAAAACTTAAAGAAAGTTGTGCTGATGACAGGAGTACAGGTGTGCCTGCATATAACCGTATTTGTTCTGCTCTTTATTCTTTAGCTCCGCATTCCCACATCATCACATTTGTTTTCTGTTCCGGGCATTGTTATTGTTTTCGTGCATATTAAGCATATTTATTTTCAGATTTTTATTTTTTATAGATTACGGTTTAGTTTTATGTTCTTAGAAATTCGATCAATTGCATACAAAGCAGTAGAGAAGCAATTTCGAGTACCGCTTCAGTTTTGGTCCGTTATGGCATGAAAGTTATTCGCTGGCGAATTTCGTGGAGACCTTTCAAATTTTTTCCCAAAGTTACCTATACCTCAAGGGTAACTGAGATAAACACTGGATTTTTTGTTTTGAAAGCACATTTAGACATTAAATGGTATTCTAGATTATATAGGATTTTCTTCGCAATGAACCTGACGTTAATGTATACCCTTGAAACATTATTTTCGTTGGAATGTTTGGGATTTGCACTTTGGGTTAAAATAGGTTATATAAACTACCTCTCGATGAAGAAGATCTAGCATGGTCATCTTGAGTTTAACTGGCAAAAGAAATGCACTAATTGTGGCACATATTGTAACGCAAGTGTGGTAGCACTTATTATTTATTTGTTTATTTAATTTCGATTTTTTCTCGGTAATACGGTATTGGTGGTCTTATTCATAGGTGCAATAAGCCAATGGCCGAAAGTGAAAATGTATTTGTTGAATGGCAAAGAGCCGCTGTTAAAGATGAAGATATACCAAAACTGAGAGAAGATGTGCTGTCAATGTACCGTGACCAAGGAGTCATTGCTTTGTTGCCATTTTATGGCTTTCTGTACTTTAAAGACAAACTTTGGACTGGCTGTCTTGAGAAAGTAACATGTCTTGGCAGTGGATCAAGAATGCCAGGATCTGCTGCTTTATCAACTGAATTTTACGTTGCGCAATTCAAACCAAAGTTTATTGACGAGTTAAAAGCTTCAGAAGGAGATGGCTCTGCTGTTGTTGATGTAGAAACGTCAACTTTTGTCACCTGTCTTTCAAATCCAAGTTGCTGCGAAGAAGAAGCTTCTCACAATTCTTTCACTTCAGATATTATATCCGCAAAGCTGATTTGTTGCAGAAGTGACATTCTGAAATATATTCCTATTCTTGCTGAAACTAGTTTTAATGTAACTGCACATATAGCAATTTTACATGATAACCAATGCCCAAAATACACTGCGATAAGTTCTAGCGTACCAGGCTATGTAATAAGAGAGATGACGTTAAGGGAAGCACTTTTTGCAATAGAGAAATGGAAATTTGCATCAAGTGAAAGCAAGCTTCGTTTTACAAGTAGCTACAGTAATGGCTTGGCAATTGGTGCCTTTCCAGTTGATGGTGAATTTCCTGTTTCATGGGTTTTTGGGTCTTGGGAAGGCGCCATGGCAGCACTGGAAACTTTGACAGATCACCGCAGAAAGGGACTGGGAAGAGCTGTTATCAAAGAGCTTTCAAGAAGGCTAATTGATAGAGGGCTAATCCCGTACGTATTCATCGAAACCATTAAAACATCGTATATGCAAGAATCCTTTTTTGATGGCCTAGGTTTCACAGTTTATAAGGATGTTTTTTTCAGATGGATACGTCCAGCAAATGCGAAAGATAGCGTTGGCTGTTAAAAAAAGAAGAATTTATGTGTTTGCTTTATCGAGTTTTACAGATGTACTTGACATTTGTATCATATGATGGTACTATAGTTTATTTGATCGAGTGTAAATCATTTTTTTAGCTATTGATTTAATCTTTAGTTTTTTAATGGCGTATTTTTTTATAATTAGCTTTTTGTCTTTTAAGACCTAAGGTCTATAAATGGTACCTTAAAGTAGCACAAGTTTAAACATTTCTCGCGAGTCGAGCTTAATCAAATTTGTGACTGAGTTGAATTTTTCACATAATGATTTTTTCTAGTGATTTAAGGCATAAAATACTTTGTAGATTCAATAGTGAATATTTTGTAGCATCATGATTGTTTTAGAATGTAAATAGATGGCATATATAACGGTTATCTGTATTTCATAAGTATTGTATTTTGTGTTTGACACAAATATATATTGCTATACTGTTTATTGTTCCGATTTGATAAATTTGATGTTGGGGCATTCTTATTTCTATAATACAGGAAGAAACAATCCTTATGTATGTCAATACAATTGTAGATCCTTTTGCAGTTTGTAACTGCCATTGCAAGTTGAATTATCTCCGGAGACTGTCGTAGTTTTTATAAAATACAACCTTTGTCCTAAGAGAGGTTCTAATTACGTATAAGTTTGAAAGAATTTTTACATTCCGTTTTTTGATTCAAAGGCTTGTGTGGAAAGTAATTTGTATTTGTGTCCTGCATTTTTGAGAAAGTAATTTTTATTGGCATGTCTTGAACAACAATCTTTTAACCAAAATATGTACTTTGAAAACAACTTTAGCATATTTTTTTAGATATAAACTGTTGATACTTCGACGCAGGCTTAACTTTCAATTCCATGGCAGGCTTATTTGATGTATACATATATTTATATATATGTCAAATAATTTTATTTGATCTTATCCTGTTCTGCTCTTGCCCTGCACTTTCTGTTAGGATTTTTTGCCTTTTATTCCTGTCTCAGTTAAATTTGTATAACACTTGCAGATTTAAAAACCATGCAAGTTTCTAGAGGCCATAATGTACTGGTCACTTCCTTCGCTGTTTATATCTTCATTAGCCTGTATCTAATGGAGCTTATAAGCAGCGCGTAACTGACGGGTATGTACAGGGATATGAAACACCATGTGTTACTCGAGTTTGTCGGGTAAAATTGTTGGTTGGCCATTTCTTCCGTAAACAAAGAATTTTGTTTACAGTCACCTGACCGTAAACAAAATAGGAACAAAATTGTCTTCTTTTATGTCTCCATCGCTAAATTCTGCTTACTGGGGCAACTTACCAGATATGTTGTAGCGTGCAGGGGGCACAGTGATTGACAAGGATGGAGCAATTCGCCCGTTGATGTACTCAGTCATATTAGACAGAAGATTCCTTGGTATGACACGCTTGATGCCTTTCCATTTTCCAGAGCAATGAGCTGCAAAAAGAATGTTTTATGAATCAAGCAATTTGGATATTTTAGTAATGTATCCAAACATGTTCCCCTAAAAGTGTCAGATATAATCTACCTTAAAACATAGGCTTATCGACAAATCGAGCTTTTCTAGACCGTCGATAGAAGCAAGCCTAAAAAGAAAGATCCAGTTGCATTGATTTTCTTTGTTGGTTATCAATTTTGAAGAAATAGGTTCCTAAAAAGAAGAAATGGGTTCCTTTTTGCAAACATAATTCAAGTATTTTAGAGTTGTATGATTTCAATAATTTCGAAAATGCAAAAGTTTTTTACAATGAAGGATCCAGCGTTCTAGGTATATTAGCTTCCATGAAACAGGTTAAACTTTTGCTCTTTAAGGAATAAAAGCTTTTCGATAGCAGTAGCTTTGTGTCTTTGTCGCAGACATATCTCCTTTGTGGCATTCACTGGTTAAGCCAAGCATTTACCTTCATTTCTGACTCTAAAGTTTTTATAAGCAGCCATTTGAGGCACAAATATGTGGATGCAAAGGCACTTGAATGGAAACCAGCCTTGGAAGGTCTGCACCAAGTTAAACACCACTTACCGTTGACAAACCATTCCATCGGGGGGTCTTTCAAGCCAGCACACATCGTGTAATCTAGCCGAACATCGACAATATAGTCACCAGGGCTCATAAGTAACACAACGGCTTCATACTGTCCATTTCCCAAGTCCCAAACATTTGCGGCAGTGGTTGTTTCGCCTCGTAACGTAACTCTTATTGCATCGCCGCCGAAGTTTTTTGGTTCTCCATTACGGAAGTATGTTTGAATCTGGATTTTAGAGTGCTCGCCTGCGGGCATTATCTTCATTTTTGTGACTTTTGAGTTCTTGGTATCTGTTGCAAATCTATAAATTAAATCATTCATTATGAGCACGAAAGGTTTGAATTCAAAGAATAGACTCAAGCAAAAAGTTACTTGTTTAACAAGAAATTGTTGTAATTATTATCAAAAAGTTCGTAAAAAGTTACTTTGCACATTAAAAATTTACTTTTTGTAACGTCGTTTCGACCATAACTCTTCATTTGAATTGGTGTAATTTTTTGTCTTTCGACTATCAGCAATATCGCAACTGTTTTTTATAAGTATTGGCGTTACATTGTTTTCTGTAATAATTAGCCATTCGGAGATGCTTTGATTTCAATTAACGCATCATTGGTGTGTATTTTAACATATAACGTTGGAAAGTGATTTGTATTTTGAAGAACACATCTATTCTATGCTATGCTATGAATGCTCTGTGCCGTCGTAAAGAAGAAAAAACAGAATATAGAGACAGTGTTCAGCAAGTCAGGATTTTCATTTGTTTACAGATATAATGTCGTTTCGTATTTTGGCTGAAGGCCCCAGTTTCACCAAGTTAGCAGAATTCCTGTAATATTAGTTCCATACTTTCCCTTTTTAAATTTAAAACAATAATTGTCAACAAGCAATCCATTTATTTCACGTCACGTTGCGTTTCACGTGTAAATAAAGATAGTGAGTCTCCATAGCATTTTTTATATTACCTACTGAAGTCCCAACCTTTGTTGGTCAATGGAGAGAATGTAGACGTAAAATTACAAGGCTTTCATGAATGATCTGTTTCATTAGTCCATAAAAGATAACCAAAGAAGCAACAAAATCGTCAGAAATATTATTGGGAAGCTAATGTTTGTGCATCAAGAAAAAGAACCAATAATCGGGCGCAAACGTTTCGAGACAATTTTTGATTAAATGAAGTTCTCAATTTAGCCACAGCTTTCAAAATTCATAGAAGAAAGGCAAATGTCTCACCTCGTAGTGTTAGCTAGTGTTTCGTTATAAAGTATTTTTAAGCATGGTGACAACATCTCCTTCCACTCCACCTTTTGTCTCCTTATTCTGCACCAGTCCTTTTTCAACTGTTCAAAATCTACTGACGGACCAAACAGATCATCGATGTTTGTAGACCATAGAAAGATACTTCTCAATGCAAACCATGACAGCGACGAAGCCAACAGAATGACAGAAAACAGTGCTCTAATGCAATGCATAATTACGTCACACTTTGAGATTTTTTCTGTTTTTTATTAAGGTCGCTTCCCATAGATCTGATTCATTTCTGCGTGTATATTGTGAAAAGGAACAAATTTGCCATCTCTTGTCTTTTGGAGTCTCGTCTGAGATATTGCCATTGAGCTCACGTCAAATGTGACAAAATAATTTCCTGCCATCACAAAAAGGAATTTGATGAGGAAGTATGGAATTCTTTGTGACCATTTTCTACAGTATTTCTGAGAGTATACATATTATTTAAATACTGTTGTAAATAGAGAATTTAATTATTTGAAGCATAGATCCTAATTCTAAACAATTTCAGCATAAAAATAAAATAATTGCAAAACAGAGATAGATAAAAAGATCTTGTCTAATTTGTAAACTAAGTCACGTAGTTGTTGTCAGCATATCTAGAAAATAGCTTTGAAAAGCTAAAATTCCACGGCATACTACTACAAGCTTTTCGTCTGACACTCATCGGAGTTAAAAATGTCAGAATAAGAGTCCAATACCATGGAATATATATATATACCCATTTCTGGATCGAAAAAGGCCAATCAAAAAAATCGCTAGCACATTATCGGCATAGTTGTCCTATCAGTGCCGCGTGCCTGTGGATAAACCACTTCTACTTTAAAAATTATCGTGCGAAATTTTGGCTTTTTCAAAGCCATTTTCAAGTTATGAACCGCCAAAATATTTTTCATATTTAGAAAATAGTAAAATGCATAAGAAACGAAACGAGAAGAGTTTCAATATATCATAGTAGCATATACAAAAAAATTTGTGATGGAATGTGTTAGAAATACAGACTTGACATATTCTTTGCCATAATGTATCAGAATAACATTGGGAACATAAAAATTTATTCAGTAATTGGCAAGGAGGTAGTACAAACCTTGTTCTAACGTTTTCTTTCAAGATATTAGTTTACATTGTCAGAACAAATCTGGAATATACCACCTTATAATATTTGAATGAATAACATCTCGATATATTAATCAAAACTTCATGTCATCATCGATGCAATACCGTTTCGCTATATGCATTTATACTTCTGTTATCATTAATTAGCAGTTTTTTGTAGCATCCAGCACTGCATCAAAGCGAGCTTCAGTATGCTTTTGCCTATTGAGCTAGAGCTCCAACAACAACAACTTCAGTATTAAAGCGGCTGGTACACAATATTTGTAAACAATATACGTAAACAAAACAGATACCAAGCCACTCCTAGCATCCAGTATGCATCAATTTATTTACCTTACGAATCTAAGTCTTTCATGAAAATAACGCCAATTGCCAGTATATATGATAATATTTTAACAGTCAAATGCCAAAAAAATAAAACTTCACGAACACGTCTGTGCATATCAACATGAGATGAATATATGCATGTGCAATAAAGGATTGGCAAGAGGAAGGCTGCTACCCTAAAGTTTTTTCCAAAATTTTGCACGAGTATCAGATGTTTTTGCTCTATCAGCTGTTGTTAACTTTGATAATTTTTCAAATCTGTGTGGACTGCAGCTCCCTTGCGCTAGCCTCAAGCGCTTTTTTATATCATGAAAAACACCTTTATCAAAGAAGATTTATTTTAGAAAGGTCATAGTTAAAACCTTTTTCAAGGTAAATGATATTCATTCACGAAAATTGAGTAAACCGTATTGATAGCCTCCATTTATTTTTAATTTGTAAGATGTAAATGACACATATTCAAGCTACCAAACGTTTCAAAATATATCAACATAAATACCTCCGATTTATAGCAACATCACCAACAAATATACAATGTGAAATTAAGGATGCGAGCTTTTGGAGGCTTTAACTGCTGTTCCTTTATATTCTTGGCTCTAAACGCGGCTATAAGAGAGCTAAAGATTAAAGCTACATTCACTGATCCGTACCACATGCTACAGAGCTGTCGAGTAAATAGAATGGTGAGTGGCATGCGTGTAAGCAAGGGGTAAACAGGTTATTGAAAGCAGGTTCCAGTGCGATGGTTCTCCAGTTACTCTTTGTGTTCTTTTTTTGTATAAGGTTATTTGCCTAAGTAGGTTTCTAATTTGAGGCCGCATTTTGCACCTTCAAATGAGAGCAAGGGTCAATAAAAGGCTGAACGATTACGATAGCATTTGAGAATTCTTTTTTTGGAGTTCTCTCGCAAGCTTTTGGAAAATATTGGCCATAATTTTGCAAGCCAAAATTAAAGTGATTCCAAAACATTTTGTTAAAAATTTTTAAGCATTTCGTTCTCTATTCTTCATGCTCTTTAAATGCACAATTTTCTCTATTCTGTTTAAAGCTTTTTTTGTCTCTGGAAGTATTAGAGCAGCTAGATATAATTATTTTTCTTAAAACAGTGACGTTTTGGCTGATTCACTTAGAAATCTTTTGCAATTTTAAAGTGAAAGTTTTTGCAATTTATGCACGATTTTGCATTTTACGCACGATTTTGAAACAGAAACGAAAGAATAGCCCCTTGTGTTTGCTGCATATTTACAATGTATTGTTTTCATCACACCCCCTTCCTTTGCATATGACTGTTTTAAGTGTGATTAATAAAAAGAAAACCTTTTTCTCAAATTCTAGCATAGATTCAGCTGCCTACCAAAGTGCATCGCAAATCAGTCTTAGAGCAATTTCGGATAACACATAAATTACTACGACAGTGCGCAAATTGTTACAAAATCGCTTTCTCAATACCCTCATATCTATGCTTCAATAAAAATAGGAAAAAATTTAATTTTGAAAAGCAAAACAATTCATGTCCAATAAGTCTATTATAAAACTAAATATAATGCAAATTGATCTTTTTGGCCCCTCCTATAATACGATCTTCACGATACAGAAGCTTTCTGTAATTCCCATAAACCTGTTCTGAATTTCAAACAACCAGTAGTTGCCATGTCCAATCTAGTTTCCTGAGAGGCTTGAGCCCCATAGTCTCAAAAAATGACACTTTTGATAAAAAATGACCAGTTTTCAACTCCAATGTATAACTTCAATTAATCTGACAAAGTTGCAATGGTTCTGATTTTCACTGTGTTTCTTGGTTGCCTATTTTTATTCCTAATAAATGCTTACCACCGCTCATTGATTTGTATATTTCATCTATTTTCCCGGGGCTTTTTGGAAACTCCCTTTAATTAGATCAGGAGATGTTTCGTCCCAAAGTTTGAAATCCTTAGAAAATAAAAAGAAAAAAGCATGCAAGACTTTGACAAAAAATTAAGGTTTGAAAAGTGCAGGAAATTTTTTTTTAAATTATAAAAACCCTGGCACATAAGATTACTTAAAAGCATTTTGATACAAATCAGTTGGCTTTAACTTTCGTTGCCTCAGATTCTAAGGTTTTCAGGGCTAAGCTTTGAACAGTTACTACGATTTTCTAAATTTTCCTCTTTTTTCGATGTAGTACAGAATCAAAATCCACAATGCGGTTTCTACGATGCTTTTAAATGCTTTTCCACCTAGGCTACAGTCTCATTTTTACAAAAAAAAATTTGGTACTAAACTTTTCTATGCTCTAAATACCCACAGTCTTTTCTAAGTTTTTCTCGTACCTTGGCTAATAGCAGGGAAACCTGTACTCAAAAGAGGGCGATTGAGGCAAAGCCCCAAGAAAGAAGACAAAACAATAGGAAAACGAAGAAAAAAGCTTGTCTCCGCTGCCCCCCCTGGCATAGGCGTCATTGGGTACTAGAGTCTCAAAGAACTGACGTTGCAGTATTATGCAGCAAGGTAACATCTTCCCATTTGTTGAGTTTGAGTTGCTAATAATTGATTAATGTAAAATAACAGTAAGTTGCAACATATAATATTTACACCATAAAGTTTTTTACCTAAATGTACAAAACTAACAGGAATCTCAAAAATCAGTTCCTATCACTGAAAGAAGGTTTTCGCATACGATAATGAAAAGCTTTATTTTCATCTTAAAGCATCTCTATCTGTTTATCTGTTTTTCTTTGTCTTTCAGAAAAATTCTTCCTCCTTTCAGTTTATTTAAAGGGGAACTGAAGTGAAAAATGAAAATCATTTAAATAGTAGTTTTCATCGTGCTGATTTCGGATATCGACACGAAATTAGTGTTTTTCTTTTCGTTTTCCTGCATTTAACGCGCAAAGTGTGAAATTTCTCCATTTCCGTGGCGGAGAGGTCTGGAGACAAGTTTCAGGCGCTGACGTAAAGTCGTGGACACGTGCCCCGAACCTAACGAAAACAACAGTGTAGTAGAGTGAATCGGAGGGAGGGAATTTGGTTAGTAGTTAAAGTTTCAGATCGCAATTTTCACGACAGCTCTTCAGGAATGACAACAGACTTAAGATCGAGCGACGATGAAGTGTTTGGAGCATGTGGTGGTGAAGTACTTGCCCTACCAAGGGCGAACGGGACCTGCGAAAGTGGCGATGAAGATTAGCCTAGGCCCGATGAGATCCCAGAGGATGAGGATGAATTATCTCCCACGACGTGCTTGGTACGTCGATCCTTGTTTCTTTTCTTGCAATGAAGGCAAGAAATACTCAAGCTCGATTTCCTTATTTCCTTATAAAAAGTAAGATACAACAGAGAATGAGTAGGCTTCCTATTATAATCTTTCCATTTCTAAAATCTGAAATAATAAGGATTATTACATGTTACAATTTAATAAATATTTGCTTTGATATAAAAACGTTTATACATAGTTTGATGTGTAGCACGAAACAGGTCGACCTAATCCACTTTTTGTTTAAAAACTGGTTTGTTTTGTGTACATTGACAATTCAGATTTTTGGACTGATAATTCGAAAATGTCAAATATTTAATAGAATTGCATAAATATGCCTAAAATAGAATAATACCTAAAATTATATCCACTTTGCTAGGTATCTACAAACAGTGGCTGATCAATGTATGGTTTGCTGGTTTTTGGGTATTTGTGCTGGAATAACTGGACAACTTTAAGTATGCATTTATCACAAATGTAAAGAAAATAACTTTAGTCAAAGAAGACAAGAGTTTCAAAATTCTGCAGAGAGACAATGAAAATGCAAAAATCAGCTACCTACTACATATACAGTGGAGAACAGGGTTATATACAGGGGTTATTCAAAAGGACCAGACTTTTAGTTCAAAATAGCAAGAAGAGAAATTTGTTGAAACTAGTGGGACAATGGCCAAATCTTGTCAGCCCTAGGCCAAATCACTAGATTAGTCACATCAAGGGGTGGGGGGGATTCAGCAAGGCTTGATATTTTTAAGATTCCTAAGGTGTACTTTTCAACATAGTTCACTCACAACAAAATGTGTAGAATAGTTTGGATTTGATCAAGATTTTCTCTTACAATAATGGTCCTGTACCACCTGCTTGGTAACATTTTTTATAAATAATCAGAGGAAAATGTTTTACCTTCAGGGTACAATGTTCTTTAATGTATTCTGTCACTGCCTGTTGTTAAGATGCTGTCTGTCACTGCATGAAGTTTTTTTGTGCCCAATGGTTGTATTTTTTTGAAATTCGCTTCAACTCAACATTTAATAAACTTGGAAACATATACATCATTTAATGGTTGTGCTTTAAATCCTCCCCCTTTATGTACATCCTGGTATGGATTGTTTTTTATGCCTGGAGTTAAATCAGAAAATGCTTTGATATCATGTTCTGTAGACAAGGCATGAGAAATCATGTTTGAAGGGGTATTTCTGAAGTGGGGGACCACTTTTATCATTTTCTGCAAGTAAATTGTGTGGGTTTGCAAAGTTTCATGGCTGTATAGTTAACATACTAACGTATTCTGAGTACTGGGCACAAGTACCCAGTCTAAAAATAATACAAGGGGTAGTTCTGAGGATGGGGACCATTTTATCTTTTTTAGCAAGTCAAATTGTGTAGATTTCCCAAGTTTCATGGCTGTATGGTTAACAGAAATATATTTACCATACTATTGTATTCTGAGTACTGGGCACAAGTACCCCAGTCCAAAAATAGCACAAGGGCATTTCTGAGGGTGGGGACCATTCTTATCATTTTCAGCAAGCCAAATTGTGTCGGTTTGCCAAGTTTCGTGGCTGTATAGTTAACAGAAATAGATTGACCATACTGACGTATTTTGAGTACTGGGCACAAGTACCCCAGTCAAAAATTGCACAAGGGACATTTTTGAGGGTGGGGACCATTCTTATCATTTTCAGCAAGTCAAATTGTGTCGGTTTGCCAAGTTTCATGGCTGTATAGTTCACAGAAATAGATTGACCATGCCAACATATTCTGAGTACTGGGCACAAGTACCCCAGGCTAAAAATAGCACAAGGGTTTTTTTCCCAAAATGGGTCTATATTCTATCTTGTTACGCATATCGAATTCTGTATTTTCACCAAGTTTCATGCTTTTATCACAATTTTCACGATTGTTACCTGTCATGAACCTTATCAAACTCACTACTACATTTCATCAAAACATCTCTTCGTGTCCACCACTTTACGTCACAAGGTCACGTGACACAGTGGTCTGACCGCGTTCTCGCTCCGCCATCGATGAGGGCAAATTTCGACTTTAAAAACTTAATAACTTAAAAACTACATAACGTATTTAAAAAATTCAAACGGTTTTTGAATCAGCACGGGAACTTTTATCAGTGGTAAAAAAATCGTTTTTCATTTCAGTTCCCCTTTAAGCCCCCTTCTGTTGACAGGCGGGAAAAGGTCAGAAGTCGAGGCATAGGTCATTTTATTACATGCAGCCTCTTGTTGGTTTCATCAAAATGGCGTCAAGACTGGGAAACGTACTTCGCTCTGGAGCACTTCTTCAAGCCTTCAGGAGAAGCTTCCATGCTTCTTCGTGTTTGTTAAAAGTAAGTTACAAGCTTTGGTAACTATTTTCCAGAAAGCTAAGTCCTAAAGTAGCAGTAAGCCATGAGCTGTGTGTGAGCTTTTTTCTTTTGATATCCCGCCCCCTTTTACCTCGTGCCATTTAACACCAGATTCATCCCTAGATTCGTCCCCAGGTTCATCCTAAGATTCGAAAACTTTTTTTTGCTGCTTGAATGTGTCGAGGTGACAATATATTTTTTCTGCCAATTTATTTTTGATGTTTTAAGGAGGCCTAGGCATGGTATTTATCATCCCCCAGATTCGCATCTTGCAAAAAATATGGGCCTTAAACAGTGCATGAAATGTGTCAAAATGACAATAATTTGAGAGAATACGTAGTAATATGTGACTTTCGTAAATTTCTACTTGATTAAAGTCACTTTTCTACCTCTTTGTTTCAAATGTTGCTAGTGATCGTTAGTTGGTCTTGGCAGTACCATTCAGCCCCTGATTCGCCGACACGGGGATACAAAACGACCAATCCAATCCAATGCTATAAAAGAAAGGTTGCTAAAGCTGTTGATAATTTTTGACAGTTCTGTGGACTTCTCAGGGACCAACATTTTATGGTTCAAATTTCCGAAAATGTTCTTAATCCCTGAGAATGAGCCTAAGTCATGAATAAGTATATATTGTGATTTCAAGTTTTCTGTCACAAGGTAGGAATTGCCCTCCATGTCCCGTTGGACTTGTACCCTTACATGAACCAAAATATTTCAGGTAACAAACCTTTATTTAGTTAAGAAAGCAAGATCTACTTATATTTCTATTTAAAAAGTGCATATTATCCTCTGATCAGGAGCTGGTTGAATAATGTCAGTGTCAGTGTATTACAAAGCAGCATCAAATATATTTTCACTCTATTGGCAGGTCCCTGTGAATAGCAGGATCACATTCTTTATGGAATGAATTTAAGCTATAGATAAAAGAGGGAGATCCATTGCAGTCCATGTGATTTATTCAAATCTGCTTACCTGAACTATGAAACTGAAGCCATGATGCACCAGGAGCTGCACTGTTAAAATATTTATGTCAAAATTTCTGCACCTGAAATTGTAAAAATTGACACCTTAAATGTCAAATTCATTGTGAAATTTGGCACCAAAAATGAAAACTGTGCTTTGAAAGTTTTTACTTTGCGCACATACACCCAATTTTGCAAATCTGCAACACAGCTTTTCAGGGAAAAATTCTGTGCGCAGTACAAGCTTTCTTACCCAGCTGTTATAAAATAAGGTTAATCTTTGTGGATGCTTTCTTGCTGTCAAAATGATTTTTGTTTAAAGCCCTTTTTCTACATTAAAGATGTTATAGAGTAATGAAGATTTTTAGTTTGGTTCTTTTTTATATTTTCAAGGAAAATCCATGGGAACTTGGAAAATTAAATCATGTTGCCATTGCTGTTCCTGATATGGGTGAGTGTGAACATTTATCTCTGCTGTTGCAAAGATATTTTTAAAGCTTTAACTTTCTTTGATTATTTATGGCAAAAAGAATGTAGAAAGATACCTAAAGTCCACCACTGGAAAATCAAAATAAATTTGTTAGCAATGCATCCAGCAGAATTGATTGTAATTAATACCACCAGTCATTTTTAAGAAGAAGAGCTTGCAAGGTCAGCTAGAAAGTCATGTGTAGAAACATAAGAGGAATTTAAAATATTGGCATTTTAATGATTGAATTGATTTTTTGAATCCATAATTTGTCATTCTAAGTCCAAGCTACATACTCTTAGGGTACTATTGAAAGTATGGAAACGAAAAAGTACAGCTTACGGTCACCAAGGGCTTAAATCAACAAATTTCCACAGCAAAATTGCTAGGTGAATGTACCTTCATGGCTAGATACTTTAGCAGGAAAATAATGTGGCAATCAATGGCTTTGGAATAAAAATTAACTTGAAGAATAATTTTACTGTTTTGAAAAAGAAGTTTGTGGAAACTTTAAACCATTCTGGAAAAATTATCAAAAGATTAATAAACAATCACAACAAGAACAACATACTTTGTTCAAACTTGAATCCTGAATCCTGATGTTCTGACAAGTAATTTATTACTGGAATGTTCCTTCAAACAAATACATTTAATCCCCAAAAATTAATTTCAGATGTTTGATTTTCAAACAGAAAGTTTGAGCCAAAAAGTCTTGATTTCGGACAAAAATTTCAGCTCACCTGGAGTCAATTATTAAACTTTGAGACATTGATTTCTGCTAAATTATTCTTCTATAATAACTTGTCATCAGAGCAAACCTTTAAATGGTTTACTATAACTTTTTCTAAAGTATGGTACATCCTTTTTCAAAAAGCTGCATTTTCCATTGTCATCTTATCAGCAATCAAATACTTATCAGCAATTTTACACCCCTATGTTTTGGAGCAGTGCTTCAAAGTCTTACTGAATTTTTTCATTAAAACACCAAGCTCTAATCGTTCAATTTTGTTTCAATTTATAAACTGTAAAATGGCAAATGCATCTTTGGGCAATGAAATACTGCTTTCAAGCCCCTTCACCTATTAATTATGTTTTGTAAGTTGGTTCACTTTGGCCCCTGGCTACTGTAGGCCGCCATTTGTAACTGACATCTCCTTACTTTCATCTTAAAGTTCAATTTAATTTCTAAAGTGGGCCCTTTTCAGTTAATGAGAAAATATTTCATTTTTGAAGGACCTGTTTTGTAAAGAGGTGCATTTTTATCATTTTTGATTTCTATAATGTTCAAATTGATAACTATATAATACCAAATTATCAGCCCTCGTGTTTATTAAATTTTGAAAATTTTTCTACCCTCAGCTAATCAGACCTCTAATTATTTGTATTTGTAATAATGAAGATATGACAAAAAAAGTTCAGATTAATTGCATCCAATTATTACTACCTCCTCCACCTTCTCCATTTTTTTTCACTTTCTGAAGTATCGCTGATCAGCTATGCAATATAAGTTTGCAATATTGAAAATGGCCCTTGAATTGATGGTTTCTCTATCTGTTTGTTATCCTTCTTTATGTATCTTGGTTTTATAGCTAATATGAAAATTCCTTTTTCTGTTTTCTGGAGTACTCTAATAAATTAATGCCATGAAGAGGAATGAGTCATATCTGTGTTAACATGTAAATGAGTGAAACAGTATCAACAATTTCTAACCAGGAATGTCCCTCTTCTAGAAAAAGCCTGCAAACTTTATAAAGATGCATTTAAAGCCAACGTCAGTGAGAAAGTTGTGAGTATATCTTTGCAAGAAATTTTACAGGTGTTTTGTCAATATATCTGCTAATTATGTCTTGGCACTGCTGTACTGGCTATTTTCTGAACATTTTTCTTTCACTACCAAGTGATGTATTGGAATGGTGGAATCATATTATACCAGCAATACCGTCAGGGCTTGCATGGAGAAAAACGTCAGAAAAAGGAGAACTAGGTGCTTGACAAACTGAGCACCTTAAACCTTTTTGGCATAGGAAAAAACGTATGGCTTAATGCAAAAGCTTACTAGTTAGTGCTTTTGTGCTGATTTATTGGTCGCTATTACAGTAATATGAGTTGAACTGAATTATGCCCAAGAAAAAAGGGCAGCATCAAAAGGAAGAAACTAACACAGGGAAGAGGTCATTTTTTACTGAGGAGAAGAGGGGTTGTTAGAAAAATCTATAATTATTTTGAGTCAGTTTGCAATTTGAGTCTTTCTACAAAATGCCAACAACAAATATATTACCAGATATTATCATATGCTTTCAAATATTATCAATTAAAGATTTGATTTTTTGCTATTTACTTTGAGGCCTTCTTTCATTACTCCATTTTTGTAAGTCTCTGTTTTTTAGATCATTCCATTTCTGTATTTTCTTGAACTGTTCCCATCAACATTTTTCAGAATGGTGGAATAATTTTTTACCAGCAATACCATGCTTGTGAATAAAGAATATGGTATTTGGATTGCTCAGGCACTAAATATATTTTGGATCTGTTTATTTGGTATATATTTCTGGCTTGGTAGAATAAGTCATCCATCTTTTCTTCCTGTATTGTTTTTCTTGTTATTGGCTTTTGTTTTTCTGTTGTTGGCCACTTCTGACAGCCTTCTGTTTCTTCTTATGCTTCTCTAATTTTTGGTACCATCAGATCTGTTTTGATAGCAGTGGTATTCCATTTTTTCCCCTCATATCTGTTTCTTTGTCATTGATATATTCTACATTTGATACGTTCTCACAATTTTCCCAACTTGTCATTTCTCTTTATGCTTTCCTGATCACTCTTGCCGCACAGAGAATGCTTGTTGCATATTTGCGTAGTTTAAAAACCTTTCAAGTTTCCTATTACCTTATTCACTGGTGACAGTATTTTTGATGTTGAAAGGCAGGTTTGGTTTTTCTTGAAAAAGTCAAAAATTTTCAATGGACTATCTGTGCAGAGAAATACTTATGTAGACATTAATTTGACCTCTTTCTTTATAAGGAAAGATTAAGCAGTTTTTGTTCAATATTTTAAGTTGTTTTTCCTCTATTAACATTGTAGTAATTTTTTTCAAACCATTAGTTATGTGCCATTTTTTAACTTTGGCGAATAACTGGTGAATACCTTTTTCTCAAGATGTGGTATTGTATTTGGGAATAAAATATTTGAAACTGGAACGCTCATCAGTCCTAAGTAATGATGGTTTAAAACAGGTGAGGATGTCACAGCCATCTAGTGGCCTGGAAAGACTTCAGGCTACGTTACAACTTTCCATTTGTGCATCAAATGAGCAGACTGGAAAGCCTTAAATGATATGATGGATAGATGTTGAATCGTCATATTGAAAAGAGAAAGCAATTTTCTCATAGTGTTTGTCCTTGAATGCTATTGAGGAATGTTCACTTTATGATATCACGCGATGAAGCAATATCAACACATTGTGACATTTACCAAATTAATAGTAAAAGCCATATTCGACTTACCTTATTTTTCTTTCTAAGCAGAATTTATACTTAAAATATCAGTGTTGTTGAAAATGACTCTCGAATTTTTGAAAATGAACCTCTAAAGAGACTGTAGCGATATCAAATCTAGCAACAGAGAGACTGTCACTCTTTTCACTTCAAAGTATCTTATGACTCAACTAACTTGGGTTTTTTCTCTCAAAGAAACTAAGTATTTTTGTGCTTCTTTCTTTTTAGCCTCAGCCTGAACATGGGGTCTACACTGTATTTGTTGAACTTGGAAACACAAAAATTGAGGTAGCGTAAGCTATTTGCGTCTGGTGTTTATCATGCAGTTCTATACAGACTTTTATGGTGATGATAACGATCCATCGTAGGAGTGTTGATGATAAAAAGGGAATTAGGACTAGTTGTCCTTAACTTGCACATTTACATAAATTGCGTATTTATATATAGATCTACATTTTGCTTTTGTATTTGTTGCTACCTAGCATCCGAAGGTAGTTTTTGGACAATGACAAGCTATGCTTATCGAGCAGTGTCCTGGTCCTTCCTCTCGATGTGACCACACCTCGTGATTCCTATGCCTGGAATTACAGAGAGCTAGCGACTCTCCCTACTCTGGGTGAAAGTTTGGTCATGCCAAGGACTCGAACCACGGACCTTTTGGTCTGTAGTCAGCGCCTCTAACAACTGAGCAATCCTCGCACATTTTGCTTTGTTACAGGCAAATAAATGTCGACATACTTTATGGAAAAGTCCTAATCTGATTTTATGAAATTTTAGAAAAAGTGTGCCCTTTAAAGCCTAAAATTTTCTGCAGTTTTCTTGAGCAGCTTATTCTTTTTATAAAAAATAAGAGTTTAGACATACAAATGAATGACTATACGAATTACATTCTGAATTTTGAATATTGTTGTTGTTTTTATTACAGCTTTTATCGGTGTATGGAGAGAACAGCCCGATTGCAGGCTTTTTTAAGAAGAATCCAGCAGGCGGAATTCATCATATTTGCATTGAGGTGAGGCAAAACATGGAGAATATTCATAATTTTAATTTCATGACTCAGCAGAGTTCGATAGAATTTTATCGTAGGGGCATTTGTCCTTAAAGATAAAAACTGCAGCATTAACAAATTGGTTCAAATAACTTCTATAACCTCCCTGGTTATAGGAAAAAACCACATCTTGCTTACAGTTAAAGTTATCCCCCAGTTTGGTTTTCTAACTTGAATGAGATTTCATCACGTGTCACACGTTCAGCCACAGAAAAATTGTCGAGCATCATAACAGGGAGCCCGGCGTCTCATCGAAGAAGCCGTTAGGCCCATGATAGTGCTTCCGTTATAAAAAAACCTCCATGAATGAAAATTGTGCAAGCTATTGTTTGGGTTTCAACGAAAATTCGTTTTTGAGAGACGAAGAAACACGTTATGGGGGTTTTGTTTGTGATCACGGTGATTTTAGTTTCTATTTAATTTGATATATTTTTTGTATCCTTTAAAATTTCTCCAATATAGAGATTACAAAATTGACGTTCAGTTGAGTCCTGTCAAACGCGCCATGCGCTTGGTTTAGGGTGCTAAAGTGTCACGGCGTCAAAAATCTCTTTTCAGAATATTTCAATTTGACAGCATAGCCTGGAGGAGCATTATGAAATTCCTCTTAATTTGCAAATACCGTTAGATATGTTATAATCTGGGCTAGATATGACCAATGGAAGTTTACAAATTTGATAACGTAATACTGTTATTCTGGATTGGCTCATGAATTTTAGAACTTAGGCCAAAGTACAGTGGTTTGATAGGGAAAAGGAACTATGCTCATGTATCCACACCTTAGCCAGTTGGTAACACATTCAAGTAAATTTTGTACTGCAGTCATGTTGTGTGGTCCGATTGGCTGGCTCGAGTCTGCCCATTATGCGTGACATCTTCATTTTGATCATCGTACAAGGGTCCTCAGAGATAAAAAGCAAAACCACACTAGTTTCTGTCCTGCATACTATGCTTTAATAACCTAAAGAATTTTTTAATAAAGTTGTAGGCCCGTTCGACTTTTTGGTCTTAAAATTTGAAATGTGCAGCGAAATATTTCACAAATGCATGATTAGATCAAGAAGATTGATTCAGTTTATTTGGATAACTCTGCTCAAAATTATTCAAAGCTTTGTTGAAATTTTTTATTAGAAAAACATATTCACGAAATAAAAGTGGTCGCTTTGCTTTTTTATTTTGGGTAGTATTTTAAAGTACCGAAAAGGTTTTCTTTAATCTTGATTTATAAAACTACGTCTTACTCGACACATAAATTATTGGATGTGGTTCCATCTACTAAGATTGCCCCTTTTTTAGGCCTAGAAAGTGCATCTTAATGACAACCACAGTTAGAAACCTAGAAAATTGTAAGCAATAGTTCACTGCACTTTCCTTAAAACTCACCCAAAATATATTGTTTTTTAGACTTCTGTTGCATGTCGTCACTAGGCAAATTAATCAGAATATTGTAGCTTTTTCTCGTAGCTTTTTTTGCTTTGTGAAATTTGATATGAAAAATATCTCCACCTTTTTTCAAATTACCTGAATCATTAGTTTTCTATTTTCTAGCTATTCATTTTATACCTATTCAGCTTTTATCTATATCAGTGATACAAAAATTATGCATAGGTGAAGTTTTGGGCTTTGCTGTTTCTCCTCTATGAGACTCAAAAACTGTGCAGATTAAATATATCATTTTTGTATGTGTTGGCATTCCTGCAGAAAATAAAAATTTTCTGGGAACTTGTTGGTGGATGAAAACTTGTCTGCAACATGAAAGAATTTTTCATTAAACAGTTCCACAAAAATTTCTCAGTTTG
Organism: Rhopilema esculentum; assembly: GCF_013076305.1. The sequence continues at coordinate 7,936,354 of NW_027019384.1, forward strand.
GTTTTGATTTAAAACTTTAAAGATTTGTAGATTGATTGTGAAAGATATTGCAAATAATGATTTTTTTCTTACAATGAGCTAAATTTTTAGATTTTACTTGTAAATGTATTTATTTTGGTGAAAGTTTTTCTACTAATTCGGATAATTTTCTGGGATCTTAGTTTCCAGTTTCTGTTACATTTTGCAGCACGTTTGCTAGTGAAGTTTTGATGTTTTTCAAGCTGCATTTCTGAAAGCAACGCTCAAGTCAAGAAATATTTACGCAAATAAACAAGCCTAATTATTTTAACTGTGGTTTTAAGGTTGATGATGTAAGACAAGCAATGGAATCCATGAAAGAAAACAACATCAGAGTCTTGGATAAAGAGCCAAAGGTACCATTTTATTGAAATTTTAATCTAAACATAGTTATACTTATTTGGAAACTAGCGAAAGACAAGGCCAAGACTTGAGGAGATTTTTAGGTGGCATAAAGACGGTAAGTAAGGCTTTTTTTACTCAATTTTGCATGTTTGTATGTATTTGATTAGTGAGCATAACCAGATAAATTTCACATTTGAATATTCGTGAAAGGGATTGTATGTCACTTCGCAATGATCAAATCAAACATCAAGAAGACAAAAAGTTGGTTTTCATTAACACCAAGTTTTTTTTGATATGTTTTATTTTTTATCATTAGTCCAGGCGTTCAGCTGCTTCTGAAGGAGAATACCAGCGAACTAGTGTCACTGAATATCTTCGCAAAGTAGTTTCAATATAATTTTTTAAGGGTAGGCATGTTCCTGAACTAAGTAATGAAGTCTTCTTTTGGGAAGTAATTTTGAGTTTTTGCTTTTTTTTGTTGGCGGACCGTTTCATGAAAACATTTTTTCAACTAAATTCAATACTGCTAACATTTGATAGGAATCTTGCTTGCTTTTGAATTTGAACTTGCTCATAGGCTAAAATCCATAGCTGAATTGCAAGCGTCTTGTTGGCAGTTTATCTCTTCCCACGTCACTCTTGGTACTGGTGTTTATTTTTACTCTAGAGGGTTGCTGGCTACAGGCCTTGACCTAATAGCCAATCGAAATTGGCAGCTTTCCAGGTTCAAACGTGGTCAATGAATCCTGGCTTAATGTTGATAAAAGCTAGTTTTCTGTGATACTTAAGCTTCTAGAACTGGTAAACAGAAACGGTCATTTTATTTGGCCAGGAAACTGTCTCTCTGTTGGTTGTCATTGAATTTTCAGGTGTGAACTATCATTTGCTTAGAATTTGAATTTGATAAATCAAAGAGCAAGTTATATTGAAAGAAGGAATGTTGCATGATTTGATATCTGCCAAAGTTCACAATGGTATAGTTCACAATGGTAGAGTTTTATTGCCTTCGAGATGCCTCCACAATTCCTGCTATGACCTTAGCAGCGAGAAATATTTAGATTCAAACGATAAACGAACAGATTTTCTTTCCTTGGATTAAAGTCTGGTTAAAGCAGCCGCTAGAGTAAGGACATATCCCTTCAACAAACAGGAAGTCTGCTGTGTAGATGTTTTATTATGTTTTCAACTTTTGATATGTTTCATGATGTTTCTAGACAGGTTCAGGTGATGTGCAAAGTATTTGTCGTTTATATTCGTAGTTCCAGCAAAAATTTGTTTCTGGTATCAGAGCCTCCGCTTCATATTAAGAATCTCTAGCCTTCCAATGTAATTCTCATTGTGAATTTATTTATTATATCGTTTAGTGTTTTGGTTTATTAGGAGTAAAGCAGTCTTTTGGAGAATAAGGTAATAATCACTAGCTATTTAAATATCTTCAAAAGTAACTTAAAGAGGAACTTCCAAGAGAATATTCCTAATGTAAACATATCCTAACTATGCTTCCCAAGGCATGGGTTAACTGCCCATTTTATAGTGACTCTCCTATACTTAACTACAAGCCAATGCGTTACCATCAATGCATCAATATTCACAGACATTGAAAATCTCAGCGGCTACCTAACGCAGAGAAAATGCTGCGACATAACTGAAACGTTTGGTCAATCAATTGAAAGTCATTATCGCCAAAAAATCTTTATCATCTTCCGATTAATGTAGATGGATTTTGTTAAAATTAAGCAAAATGTGCCGCCTGTGAGATAAGGGAGGTGACTTTGTGTGCTTATCGCATTATGTCATCATATTTGACAAAGTCAAAGATCTTTGTATCGCTAGGTGTCTGGTTTTATTTTGTTTTTGTTACACTATCCATGGAAAAAGGGATGAAGATGCGTATCATGGGCTACGCATATAACACGGCTCGAATCACCCGCTATCTTTCAGTCGGCCATTTTGTGATGTAATCAGAACGCCTAAGCTACGGGTGTCTTATTCTTTGCCATTTCTTAGAGGATTAATGTGGCCTTGGATCAAAGCAGTTTTCATAACTTTGTGAAAATTGAATATCAACTACATCTGATAGTAAATGTTTGTTTTACATCAGCCAATTAAAGCCTTCTTTTCGTTTTTTGTTCAGCTTATCTTGATAAGGTCTCTTTTCACCTTTCGCAAGGCAATCTAGGCTTTATGTCGCTCCGCATTCAAGTCCAGTATATTTTCGAGACACCGGCCTTTCTGTTCATACAATTAGTTATTTTATAGACTACTTGTTAGAAATAAAGGGAATTCTATCATTTTGAAATTCTTGTTCACTAACCTTTCTAAATGCTTAGTTTTTATCGACAGAGATTTGTATTTCTTTATTTTTTGGTCAAAGCGAGATCGGTTTGATCAAAGTATCGTTGAAGATGCACGCGCACTTTTTATCGTTATTATCTATAAAAACGCATCTACATCAAAGTATTTTAATCAAAATGAGCCTCCTATAACATCTCACGAGTGTGATCTTAAAAACAACGCCGCAATATCAAATAAACTCTCTAGTTTATTTCTTCTGCCGATTCAATACACTGTTGCTTTGGAATGTCGATTCTCTGTAATCAATGCTTGCAGCTACTGCTGTCTCTGTTATGGTTTACTCTTATATTCTAAATAAATACCTGGCATTTATGACTCTTGGATAGGTCCTATTTCTGTTAACATTTCAAAACCAGTTCAGTATGTTTGTGCACTGCTGCTCGTATTATTGGTCGTTTCACAATCTTTGATATTTATGCAAAGTATTACTGCCCACTATTAATATACATTTGAGGCTTTGTACCTCGACCTTTAAACTTTTACTTGATGGTATCGTTTTTGTATGCATTACTGTGACTAATTTTATTACCTTTTCTCTATGTCTTCTCTTCTCTGGTCACCTAAGATATCATTTTATTGCGAAGTTTTTGAGTTAATAGAAAGTTATTCTTGATGCAAAATGAAAGATCTAATAAACCTTAGTAAATGCAATAGAAATAAGTTGAGAGCTTCCTAACATAAGACTCGATGTTTCATAATTATGAACGCAGGAAATTCTTTAGGATTTGAAGTTTAGAAAATAGGTGGCGATTTTGCAGAAATGTCTTTGCATTTTTCCTTTAAAATTTTGTAGCTATGAGGTGTTTTAGTCTAACCGTTGCTGTAGCTATTTTCGATGGCTTTTAACATTTTTGATCGATCATTTGTTTATATTAATAAAAATTTCTTTAAATGAAAAATCACCAGTGAACATTGTGTTACAATGGTGATATAATTTTCCTAGCGAAGAATAATACTTGGCTTGACAAAAAATGCGTTAGTTTATTGCAATTAATGTTTAAAACTGCTTCTGTTTTCACTCATTACCAAGTCTTAGACTTAGTTTGGTTTTTTATACCAGGATTAGCATTTAATGTATTTTTGAAAGCATATCTAATTTGCCACTTTACCAATCTTTAAGGGACCTGATAGTTGCCGTGTCATTTGATTCTGCTTGGAAAATATGCTTGGCCGTGATAAGAAGAATGTCCCGAGGAGCTCTGTCAGCTTTGCTTTCAATATAATTTACGATTGTTTCTGTCTTTCATGGTCTCGAGACCATCAGGAATTTCATCTTATCGCTGTAGGAAAGTTATTGAAAGGATGACTCTGCTTCTTAGACTTTCTGAAGTTTTATCAATGAAAGGCGATTTTGAACAAAAGGTCTTCCTTCCGCTGCCTACGTGTACCGTGTACCTCTCTTTGGCTGTATTAGTTTTAGGCCCATTTGCTGCCTGTGTAGGGTGCAAAGTAAAGGAATTTGTTTGGTGTGTCTCAATTAAGTTGACTTGATTTGGTTTATTTTCATTGAGGTAAGAGGAAAAACGGCTGGTGTCTTATTAGTAAAAATTTATTTGTCTGCAGACTGGAAAGTAGAAAGCGCCACAAATCATAGGATTGCTCTATATATTTAATTATGTGTATGGCATAAGACAAAAGACTTAATCATATCCATTCATTTTATTAAGGTTTTCAAACAGCCAAATTAGTTTACTGTTTTAGTTTCCAATCATCTGTAGCAAAAGCTAAATATGTTTACAGTGTTTGAACAATAATGTTTCCTTCAATACCTATTAATAACCTTAAACCTATTTGCGTTAATATCCTTGAATGCAAAATTTTTTATTATACCGGGAGTTACTCATATATTTTGTAGCATGATTATCACCTTCAATTAAATCTTCCGGTTTAATGACTTGGCTGTACTCCAGTGCCAAGTTTTAGATTGAAGGGCATGCATTTGGAATTGATTAGGAGTTGTCAGTGGGCGTAAGTTAGGGCTTACAGAATCTTGTTGTGGTCAAAGTAAAGCCCTAAATTGTATTGGTTCGTCTTCCGGCCAATGAGGAAAATCTTTGCAAACTTTCTCTAAAAACAAATATACGGTAGATGGCACAAAACAGGCTTGGTACCTTGTGTGTTTCAGCAATCTTCCTTGCGAGAGACAATCGTGTCACAGTCATTAATCAAGAAAGGTGGACTCCCTCTATCGATACATCACCTTTCTTTGCAAAATTTGTTTCATGATTTTTTGAGTAAGATTTATTTATTTTACATCAGTCTATATGACTTTGTTAATAAAAGCAAGAACAATTGATTTGATGCTTTGGTTGACAAATTAATCTACTATAGCGCAAGCGCTCTTGAGAGTAGATCCATTTGGCGCTCTTGAGACATTCCAGTTGTGTAATCCAGGCTTTTTCTCTAATGAAGATTGTTTCTTCAGTAAGCCGGTGTCTTTATGTTTGCTTATCTTATCGTTCAGATTGACATCTCTGCACTTGTTGATTTGACAGGATTCTTCTGGTTACAATGCTTGTGAAATGTGCAAATGTCATTTCCAGATCTGTACATCCATTTCTCAATAAAACAGCTTAGCACTGTATGATTACATTCAATGAACGTCAGCTGAAAACTCAGCAAAGCCATAGATACGTTGAATTGTGGTGTAGAAGAAACTTTTCCAATCCATCTTTTTAGCCTGATAAGATCTCTGGTAAGCCGTATAGGAAAAAAAGCAGTATAGGAAAAAATTTGTATAGGAAAAAAAGTAGTAAGGCTTTAAAGTAACCAAACTGCTAGCACTCTTCCTAGCTACTCGCATATCTGCAATAATCATTCTTACGATATTTGCAGAACCTCACTTTTCTCGCTGTTGGCATTTCTCTGATTGATACCCGTATTTGTCTTAGTGCCTTTCCGACCACAATGGTTTTTGTTGTTTTGCCACTGCCTAGCTTGTCAAAATCCATACCGTCTAAGTCTGCTTTGTATTCATTAAGATTTTTATGGGACATGGTCCTATAGACGGTGTTGTCCCTGCGATCGTTTGTGGCTTTTCCTGATTGAACTTTCAGGTGTAGCTGCAGTCTATGAATGTCAGCAGGTAGCCGATTATGTCAAACTAGAATCTGCTTAGGGCAGAATTTGCTACTTTTCTGCTGTTATTACAGTCGCCAAACGTATTGTTAGTTTTGGCAAACATGAAATTGATCCAGTCCCACCTTGTCATGTCTAGCTCGATTATCTGTGCATACAGCAAAATGACATGTTCTTTGTAAATTACATCTAGTTAGCGATATTTCTTCAAGGTGGCATTTTCTCTTGATTTACTCTCTGGTTATTCAGGCGAAATAACGTTATCTAAGTTGAATAATTCATGAAGACTGTTTGGTACATACAGTCGTCATAAGATATTCATTAAATACAGAAATACATATATATCTTCTCGTCTCTTTCCTCTCGTCATCTTGATTTCCACTTATGTTTGTTCATTCCTTCCTTTTGACGTCTACCTTTCTTATACCTGTCATATTTCTTGCTGTCTCGCCTCTTCAAATAGGCATACCACTTTCAAGAACTTGCTTATAGAACCTTTTCCTGTATCTAGATAATCTTTTCTTACAATTCCTTCCTTCGCGCTGTGTTCAATCTGCTTTTTCCAAGTGACCAACACAGCAAAATTAAATGGGAACTGTGTTATCGGATCTGTATATTAGAGGTTCACTGCTGTTAAAATTTCTACCACTTTGTATTTTTAGATGTTGTGAACTGGATGAAATTGCGTATTGTATTGAAAATCATCCTGTTTGTTTTAGCTGTCGAACAAGAGACAGAAATGGAAATTTTTTTCATTTGGGTTATATAGCAGTTTTGATTAAGGTATTCCACATCTTATTCATTTCACCTGAGGCAGTGTTCACTTTCTGGTCGAATTCGCAGGTCGTGCAGAATACAGTTAGCTAAAATGTTTAGTTAGTTGTCCATATTCAAGTTGCCATGTGTTTCTTGTTTCAAGGCGGTACATAAAGCCGAATTGTTTTTTGTTATCAAATTATCCCATTCGCCCAAGTGGTCAAATAATTGTTAAATGTTGATTAGTCAGACATGCCCGTTACATTGAGCTCTCGCACTATGTTGACAATAATTTAGATAACAACTTAGCATTTCCAATAGAATATATCTGTATCTTTTCGTTGTTATATCCAGAAGTTTATGGCATCAATCTATGCTTGCATACTACATACCCTATAAACTATTAATCGAGATTGTCACAAATGTTTTTAATTTTGTAATGGCGTTGGTGCACTTTACCTCCTCGATCGTGTTTACAGCGTGATGGCAGTGACTGTGGATTAACAAATTGCACTGATGAGAATGTTATGATTACAAATTAGTGTAAAGGGTGCGCTCTTTGGCTCGCCCTTAATCGGTTTATTTCAAATCTTAGAATATTCCAATTCGAAGGCCTTGTGCAAGTTTTAATCACAGTAGACGTGTTCCATTCATATTGCCTCTCAGGAAATCCACATTAATTCAAGAAAGGGGTGCGTTTTCATAGTACTTTTAGAGCAAACACCCCTTCAATGGATGTCACATGCGACCGTCAGTCCAAACTAATTTTATAATCAATGTGCAGCTAAGCGCTTACTTCTTCTGCAAGTTAGCGAAATGTAGAGACAGGAGGCCAATATGCAAAACATGTTGACGGTATTGTGTGTCAATAACCTGGTTGAGGCGTAATGAAAGAGGTAAAGGGCAACAGAGAAACGCCGCTTTTTGTAAAACTACTAGAAAATGGCACCGTGTCATCTTTGTAACTTGAATTAGACTCAATATTGCAAAGCTACTTACAAAGCATGGCTACACAAGGTTATTAAATCTTCTTCGAAATGGTCTCACTAGCCTCTCTGTGCGAAAGAATGAATGGGAAAGTGTCTTGGTTGATAGAATGACTCCACCCTGTATCATACGCCCTTTCAGTAATAAGCTAACTTCAAATTACCGAGTAATCGTCAGGTACCTTACTTCTTTCTCTTAATCATCTTATTATGGTGCGAAAAACAGATAGCTTTAGACCCTTATTGGTAACTTTTTCGTTCGATCTGAAGTCGTATCTAAACGTTCAGTTAAACTGCCCGATGTTTACTTATTATGAAAGGAAATCATTCCTTTGCAAATAACCTCATAATATCCTCATACATTCTCCTCCTTATTACACTTTTTGTTCGGTTCTTTACACCCTTTCTGTCATAAATAGACATTTCCCTGAATTTCAAAGGTAAGGTCCAAATCAGAACGCTAGCATCATTCACAATTAAAATTGAGATAAGCGTTAGGATCTTTAAAATGACGTAATGAATGGCAATGAAATGGCAAATGTCAACTAGATCCTTTAATGATTCCTGTATAAGCATCATGATAACAGCCTAGTCAGAAACAGGCTAGTCCTTAGCTTGTTAGTATTAAAACGCTGCAAATCTGTCGACAATCGTAAAGACGTTGAATAATCAGATACCAGAAAACACGACGGCCACTCTGTCAAAGGCCGCGCGGAAGGCCAATTAAAAATAGTGAAAACTTTAGTGCCACACCCATACCCAACTATTTTTTGACTGTTTTTTAGGAAGGTTCTCACACCTTGCGGTTAGTTTCCAGAGGAAAGTACACCCTGGATATACTCTGTTAGAAATTGAATTTATTTATCACTTATTGAACGCGGAAGGTATTGGGGTTTGTAGTCGA
>NW_027019384.1:7944895-8276258 GCF_013076305.1 Rhopilema esculentum
ATCGGTTTATTTCAAATCTTAGAATATTCCAATTCGAAGGCCTTGTGCAAGTTTTAATCACAGTAGACGTGTTCCATTCATATTGCCTCTCAGGAAATCCACATTAATTCAAGAAAGGGGTGCGTTTTCATAGTACTTTTAGAGCAAACACCCCTTCAATGGATGTCACATGCGACCGTCAGTCCAAACTAATTTTATAATCAATGTGCAGCTAAGCGCTTACTTCTTCTGCAAGTTAGCGAAATGTAGAGACAGGAGGCCAATATGCAAAACATGTTGACGGTATTGTGTGTCAATAACCTGGTTGAGGCGTAATGAAAGAGGTAAAGGGCAACAGAGAAACGCCGCTTTTTGTAAAACTACTAGAAAATGGCACCGTGTCATCTTTGTAACTTGAATTAGACTCAATATTGCAAAGCTACTTACAAAGCATGGCTACACAAGGTTATTAAATCTTCTTCGAAATGGTCTCACTAGCCTCTCTGTGCGAAAGAATGAATGGGAAAGTGTCTTGGTTGATAGAATGACTCCACCCTGTATCATACGCCCTTTCAGTAATAAGCTAACTTCAAATTACCGAGTAATCGTCAGGTACCTTACTTCTTTCTCTTAATCATCTTATTATGGTGCGAAAAACAGATAGCTTTAGACCCTTATTGGTAACTTTTTCGTTAGATCTGAAGTCGTATCTAAACGTTCAGTTAAACTGCCCGATGTTTACTTATTATGAAAGGAAATCATTCCTTTGCAAATAACCTCATAATATCCTCATACATTCTCCTCCTTGTTACACCTTTTGTTCGGTTCTTTACACCCTTTCTGTCATAAATAGACATTTCCCTGAATTTCAAAGGTGAGGTCCAAACCAGAACGCTAGCATCATTGACAATTAAAATTGAGATAAGTGTTAGGATCTTTAAAATGACGTAATGAATGGCAATGAAATGGCAAATGTCAACTAGATCCTTTAATGATTCCTGTATCAACATGATAACAGCCTAGTCAGAAACAGGCTAGTCCTTAGCTTGTAAGTATTAAAACGCTGCAAATCTGTCGACAATCGTAAAGACGTTGAATAATCAGATACTAGAAAACACGACGGCCACTCTGTCAAAGGCCGAGCGGAAGGCCAATAAAAAATAGTGAAAACTTTAGTGCCACACCCATACCCAACTATTTTTTGACTGTTTTTTAGGAAGGTTCTCACACCTTGTGGATAGTTTCCAGAGGAAAGTACACCCTGGATATATTCTGTTAGAAATTGAATTTATTTATCACTTATTGAACGCGGAAGGTATTGGGGTTTGTAGTCGATTTCTATAATGTTTTGGCTATTAGAGAGGATTTTATCATTGAGTCGGCTATTGCCTAAAACGCTTGTTTGTTTCTCATTTCTCCTAAAAGCTGAAAGGGTGACTCACTGCGGTGGATTATTTCAGTATGCATGGTACGCGGCTAGCCTTGTTCAACGCGGAGCAGGTTTCTCTTATGCTTTATCCTTGTATTAGTGTGAGCCTTTGGGTGATTACTTTCCACTATCACACAGGGATTGTTTGGCAAATTCTGGCATTAAAATCTCCTTATAGACGTTTACTGCTATCAAAGCAGCTAAATGAAAAACAAATTCGGTTATTTTTGTGCGAATCGCTTTTTTGTGACATTTGCCGTTTTCCATTTGTGACCAGTTTTGTAGAACAGCAACGATTGATCGTTCAAAGTACAAAAAGTCCTTCCGAAATTGTCGCAGTAGGTTACAGAAGTTGGTTATTTTCATTTCTACCTAGCATTAATCTACTGGATTCATCTGTTTAAACAATTCACTTAAGTAATTTTGAGGCCACATACTATCAGGTTTAGTGCTGACGTCTCTCCCAGACATCACAACGTAGATGAGCCCATCTTTTTCCTCCGAGGCCTCGTATTACCATCTATGCTGCAAAGGTTGACAAAAGCTCCTTCTTTTAAACTTGCCATTCGCCAACATACTGCACAAATGTGAATAGAAACAAGTCCGAATGACATAGAGTTGTAGGTCATTGTAGGTTGTTGCATAAGCAACCGGCAACCGATTCCCATATCCATCAGTAATGATGATGAATATCTAGTGCCCAGGCATTTATGAGTTCACTCTAATCTTATCAGTAAATGGCAGAAAATGAGATTCTTAGTTTCAATTTCGTTTGCATAGTATTAAACTTCATATCATTTCCAGTCATTCAACTGCATCCGGTGCTTTTTCCATCTTTAAAAGCAAGCGACCTGCTGGAAGTCATTTTCAAGTGATTTAGGAATCTTTATTTTTTTTCTCTTTCAACCAATTTATTTCATACTTTTTTATATTTACCTTTATGCTATTTACTATCATTAAAATTTTGAATTCAATTAGATTAATTTTTTACTGGCAACAATTTCTCTCTATACAAACGAAAAAAACTTTTTTTACGTTCTCATGCTTAAACTAAGATTATTTAAAACTGTAAGTTCTTGTCAAATTTTGAAGAGAGAGTAAAACTTCATTGTGTAGTCTCGCGTACTTTTTTTTCGATCATAACGCTAAATTTTCAATGATGTAAAGCTACACAAGCCTCTTTTTAGTACCCACCAATCTATTGTAAATGAATTGCTTTGAGTTGAATGGAGGCAGCACATTGAAATACCTTTGAAAATAAATGTAAATAAATGTAAAATCAGATCGTTTCCGCAGGAGAGTTCTGTCAACTACCTTGAAGAATAGCAGCGACAGTTGACGATTTATGATTTTTTGCCATCGTACGCCTGCAGCGCCTGTAGTGATACGACCACTCAGATTTGATTTGATTCTCCAGGCATCGTCATTTCAATCCACAAAAATAATGGAATCTTTGCCTGATCAGTGGCGGAATTCTGTTCCATTTAAAATGTATATTTTTTTTCATGTAAGCGAATAATGTTAAAGCAGATTTAGAAAAGTAGCGATTTAGTTCAGTGTCATATTGCAAACTTTATTTCTGAACAAATGAGACCCCCAAGCTCTCTTTTTGACAAAGAATTAAGGGGTGTTAATATATTGATAAGGCTTAGGTGTGGCTGCATAAGCATATAGCCCTCCGGTGTCTTATAATATGCTGTCTTACGCTAGGTAGAAACAAACAAAGCGATACATTCTAATGCTTTTGCATATACTGACAAAAGCCTTGATCTGATCAATGGATGCCTTGAGCAGCAATCTCGTTCTCCTTAGTATGTGATTACCCAGTTTAGTGTATTATCAATCAGTTAGTATCACGTTGAACCAGTAGTGAAAAGCTTTAGTAATAGGCTTGTGATTCAGTTTAAATTTCCGGTGTGCCAGAGGATGTGAAGTAAATTTGATCTCTTGTGTTATCAAAACTTTGTGAAAATATCAATGCAGTTTTATATGGAATAATTGCACACAGAAAACAGAATGAGGCATCTTTTCAATCCTAGATCTTCAATTTCCATGAGAGTTAAGATAATTCCTAACAAGGCCCCGCCTCAAAAGATCTAATTTCCGCTTTCGTTTGCTTAATAGTAATAATATTTTTGCATTCCAAAACGAATAAATGCTCACATTTTGAATGATAGAACAAAACTCTTTGTGTCTTTCCAGTTTGATACATTTTGCACAATGGTAGACAGGCTAGAAGCACAAATGCAGCTAGCTTTCAGGTTGTGTTGCTTCTTTGACGATTTATTTGCAAGGCATGGTGAAAGGTCTTCAGGACACAAATATTGTACTTATATTCTGAAACCTTGTATCTTTCTTTCGTAACACAATTTATTCCAGTTCCCATTCCCTCTATGTTAACTATAACGTATATTGTTTGCGGTAAGGGAATAGCTTTACATGCTCACGAAGAAAGTGAAGGTGGGTTAGGGTTAGGGTTAGAGTTAGGGTTAGGGTTACAAGACATGTGTTCCAATGCATTCTACAACATCATGTTTATATTAGTCATTTGTGCTCAATTTCTCAAAATCTCAAATTTATCAGTTCTCAAAATCTTGCAGAACAACCATGATATATGTCTGTTACAAATTAGGCTGTGCGTTAGTGACAGCATTGCTTCATATCTCCACGAAGGAATTGAGTTGCCTATACCTAATAACAGAGAGGGAGAATACTTTAAATAAATATTGGAACGGGTACCCTGGCCTTTTTTGGTTACGGCTTTGATTTTTGATTCTTACTCTAATGTTATGCAATCTGTCTCATCTCGATCAAACATTTCAATTGTACTAGCTGCGAAACTTTGTTACGCTCAGCTGTCTAACTGTTGACTTGATTGCGAGAGTTTTCTTGAAAGCTGTACCTCTTACTAATGTGATGATTAAATAACATTGCACCAAAAATATTTCGTGTTGCATGCTTGTCATTTTTCTCAACCTGTGGAATTTTTTTATCTTTAATAAGCTTCGTTTAATAAAGACTCTTCTATGATTTGAACTTCTCTATCATTAGTTTTTTCAGCTCATCATTTATCCTCCCATTTAGTCTTATATCGGTTATTTCTTTTCTACTGATTGTTTTTAGCGTTTAGCAAAGACGTAGGTAGAAGAGCATTTTTAATCTTTTGGAAATAAAAGTCATCCGTTTTCAAGGGGAGTAAATTCCTTATGTACCCATTTAGAGGATTTACAGAACTTTGCCTGATACTAGCGTACGTGCTGGTTAGATAGATCGAGACGAAAGAAGTTATTTCAATAACCTATTAGCTATTTTCAACTTTCAACTGAATGTTTACTTAGAACCTTCCAAATATTTGGCACATTTGTCTGTAAGCCAATTTTTATATCTAAAAGGCTAATCCATTTCTGTTACTCTTCCAGCAAGCTTTCATTCTCTTAAACATTTTATCCTCTTTGAAAAGATACTCAAAGCCATGGAATGAAATACCAAAATATCTTATTGTCTTCAAGCCGTTCAAGCAGATTGCGAAGACCTTTTTGGTGCTTATTTTCTGTTTTCGAGAAGTAAATCCTAGTTTTGTGAACTTTCCACATCTCCTGTAAGCTACGCTTTCCTGTTCATTTCGGTGGATATTTATTTGTGAAGACCTTATCTGCCCAAGAATCATTCTGCCTAGGTTGTTCTTTGTTTCTGTTTTGCTATTTCGTTACGTCATATTTTCCAAAAGCTGTTTCATTGCTGCGGATATTGCTTTGTAGTATTTGATCCTTGGTTACTGTTATGACAGGAATTTCATAACTACAATTTTCGGGGAAATTTTTAAAACAATATGTTTGTTCTTTGCTTCTGATGGTGATCTTTGGTGTTGTTTCGGTATGTTTTTTAAACTTTGTTGCAATACAAAGACAATCTAAAAACTGTAGTTATTATTGTCTTTGAAAGATAAATATTTATGACCATCTTTTCAATTCTTGTTTCTATTGGTTTTTGATCATCGTATTCATTGTCAGGTCTACGCGAATTTCTGTAAGAGTTCACAACTCAATCAAAGTCGTTTTCTATACCGTATGGGCTGTATCAGCAAATAATTGTCTCGATCAGTGCTGTCTCTCAGAAGAGATTTAACTTATTTTTTACGAGTTATCTGCAAAGACCTTAAGACTATGTGTATTTCTTTTTAAAATATTTCATCATTTTTCGCATATTTGGGAACCCAATAGAAGCGGTTAACGTCATGATCAACGTTTTCCATTAAGAAACAATCCTCCAATATGATTTTATCCAGTGATAAACTTGCTTTAAGGCTTCTTAATTGTTGTTGTCTACAATTGGCTATCTTACAGATGTAAAGAGAAACTATCCAATAGATCTTACTCATCATTGCAGATTGCTATACAAATTCAAATAATGTTATTTTGCCTCTATGTCGAAAGTCATCAACCGATATCCTTTGATACTTTTAGCCGATTTCTTATCCAACAATTAACATTCTTCGCAGCAATGATAAGCCCTTCCCAGATGATTTTGCAAGCAAAGTTTGTGCTTTCTTCGTGACTTTATTGCTTCTAGCTACATTTAAGCAGTTTATACTAGAATTCTAGTGTTTACTAAATCGCTTTATTCCCCTTTCGGCTAGGATCAGTTACTAAGTGGATTGTTATTAAGTTAAATGTACAGTGTTATGCATTTTACGGTGGTAATGACGTTGTTTCATTAGCTTGTGATAAACGTGCTAGTTAGATCCCATAATGATTATTGTCATGATGGCCTCATAAACGAATGTGTTTAATGCTACTTTGTGTCGGTGAACTCTTGTCTTTGTCTAAGTATTAAGGGTGGTCTTGTCATTTTGAAGTCGTCATCATCCCGTCTCAGCTTTCGTTCTTCAAGATAGTTTTAGGAATTCACTCTCGCTTTTATTGTTGTAAACTGTAGATTAATTTGTGGATTTTTCTCCACCCTAGCTTAGAGTCCAGAGGGACAAAGGGAAGCATTACCACCCGACGAGGGACTTTACCAGACCAACTTTTTCTAGATCAGTTTTTGGTGTAGAATTCAAACTTGGGTGTTGATCGGGCGGGAGAGGAGGCTTTTCCGAGATACCTCCTCCAGGCAGTTTGCGCTTTAGGAAGCACATTCTATGCTCAAACTATATTGCAAGTCTTTGGAGACAGGATAGAAACGCCATATTCAGAAATAAAAAAAGGACTATTGAGTCAGCTAGATTTAAAGAAAGTCTAGATGATGAAGGTAATACGGACACTGAACAATCTAGTAACAATGCAGAAAAAGGAGAAACTAACGACATGATAGCTTATGATCTTGAAATTTTTATCTGGATAAAATAAGCTAATGTAAATGTGTTATGGTTTCAGGTTTGAATGTTGTAGAGATAACTCAGAGACTAAACTGATTCAATAATTCCTTTTTCCAAACCATATGACCCTAATTACATCCCTCTTCCTATGTCAAGAGCCCCAGTGCTGACAGCAGTGCTCGTCTATGTCCACTGGAAGTGATTTTTTTGCTAAACATGCATGAGAAATAAACTTGATCTATTTATGGGACATTCAGCGGATTTACCCCAGTTTTCGGCAAAGCCCCCTTGTATCTCGCAATAGCGTCCTCTTCCACCCGATCAACATTTATTTTTGAATTCTACACCAAAAACTGGTCCAGTAAAAGTTGGTTTGGTCAAGTTCCTCTTCGGATGGTCATTGACAGTTCATTCCCAGGCTGCATCCCACTTTTGGACAACCCCACCCCGAATCTCGGAAAGGCATCCTCTCCCGCCCTATCAACTTTTCTTTTTGAATTCTACACCAAAAACTAGTCTTGTAAAAGTTGGTTTGGTAAAGTTCCTCTTCGGATGGTCATTGACAGTTCATTCATAGGCTGCATCCCAGTTTTTAGACAAGGCCCCCCTGTATTTCGGAAAGCCCTCTCTCTCGCCCGATCAACATCCGGATTTGGTTTCTACATCAAAAATTGATCTAGGAAAAGTTGGTTTGGTAAAGTCCCCCCTCGGGTGGTAATGCTCCCCCTTGTGCCTCTGGACTATTACCACAATTATGGTTATCGTTTAGAAGGGAGGTTGGAGCGAGTATAAGGCAGCAAGTTAGACTTCAACCAAAATGCTTTCTTGATTAAGTTTCAAGTTATTTTTTTTTTTAATTTAGAGTTTAGAGTAAAATTGAGGCGTTGAAAAACTGTTAAAATTATTCATGTCGAAAGAAGTAATCCGTTGGCATCACTTTTGGGTTTATAAGGCTCTTTTACCTTTTTCCTGTCTTTGCCTATTCTGTTTCATGCGGCAATCATGGCTCTTTGAGCTCCTTTAAAGTATAGTTAATATGTAATAACTATCCTGGTCATGTGCTCGCGTTTTTCTGATTACCCTATTCCGATCCACAACTGGAAATATATTTTTCATCGTGTTCTTTCGGAACCTTATTCTGACTTTTTATACTCCAAGGAGTTTCAGATAAAAAAGCTTTTAGTATGTTGTAAAATTTTTGTTTTTTTTCAAAGCCATTTTTAAATTTTGTGCCACCAGAAAAGTTCTCAAACCAAACATATAATTAAAAATAATGTAAGCTTGAAAGTATTGATGAAAATTTGGGCCTAAAAGCAAAGAGGTGATCCACTGGAATTGTGCCCAAAGACAAAGATATCTCATTGCTTTTTACTGTCGAAGTTTTTCTTTTTTTTCCTCTGTGTACGTGTAATATGGTGAAACTATTTGAGAAGAGAAACTGATAGCTGTTTGGTTTATTCTTCTTTGAAATAAAATGTCATTTGGTTAGTTTTATAGAAATATTCTTTCCAGCAATTCAAGCTTTATGTTCACGTGACTTTTCCACGTACTAAGCATTGGCTGTTTCTGGATATAAGAAATAAGAGACATGTTAAATACTTTCACTCAAATTTTCAAATAATATTTATATCCTTCACGAAACGTTGTTTGTATACGATGCGATACAGTGCTAAAATCTTTACATATTCTGTACATTAATGACATTAAAATGTGCTCCGTCGTTGTATTTAACAAAGCAATGATAGCTTAGCGTAAATTATTGCTATTCAACGCTTACTTCATTGCATCATTCCCAACTGTCAGTTTATCTCACATCTGTATTTCTTTTGTTTATCATCATAGAATTTAGTGTTTTGGCCTAAGTTGTCAGAGGTTTTAGCAAATAGGCCAGCTAGATAGCCTCCCAGCTTGCCATTTCACATACTTTTGCTGTGCAAGGAGAAAACAAAATATCTAGTCTAATCTGATTGATGTGACTGACTTTCTGCTGAGAATTAGATGCGTGAAAAAACCAGACACCGCAAAGCTAAACTTTTGATAAGTTACTCTAAGTTAGAAATATTTACAAGGCATATCATTGAATTGAACTACCTGTTTTAACTCAAAGCAAATCTTCTTTGCCGAGAGTTTGAATAAATAGGTTAATATTCTTGTTATTAAAACGGAAAATTGCTTGGATTTCAATGAGCTCAGTCAGTCTTTACTATTTGATGCATTTAAAAGTCTAATTTTCATTATGGTTTTAGCAAAATGCAACAAATTGTGAAATTTTCAAAGCAATTTAACTTTCTTGGCTATATAAACTTCTCAGATTCATGTTTTATCTTTACTGGCATTTGGTTCATTAATATTTCTAGATTTTTTGCATTTTCAGAGTGGTGAAATCCATTTTTTCCAAGCTTACTTTTCCTTGTAATGAAATTATTGATTGTTCAAGCCGTTTTTTATTGTTTCAATTGAAATTTTTCTAAGGACGTCTATACCACTTTATCAATGCTTTGCCGAGAGGTGTTTCATGTGCCTTGGCGACTCATCAAATTCATGTGGAGAGTCTCTGCGTGTACTGTCATGATGTGAAGAGCTAGAGTAGGGTGTAGGTGGTGATAATCTGTGATTTCGGCTCCTGGATCTTATTGGTGATCTATGGCAGACTGAAGGTAGGACCTTGTGACCATTGTAGTACGGTGCACCAGATCTTGGTGACAGATGCACATAAGGGACTGGATGAGAGGAGTGACCATGTCCTTCGCATGGGTGACCACGTGACATATCTCGTAGGTAGCTCTCCTCTTTGAGGCGGTCGGATATCGAATGACTATGTCGCATCGATTCAATTATTTTGATATGTTCGTCGTCAACTGGGTGCCGCGAAGAAACATGCCTATGTCTCTCTGGAGAGCTTGATCGTGGGCAGCTGTGTGATGGAGGTGATGAGCCTGTTGATACAATCAGTAATGGTGAAAATTTTATAAAGAATACAATTATTGAAAGTTATGATATCTTTCTGATTTAAGAACACTTTGGTCGACAAATCACACTAGAAATCTCAGTAAAATTGGAAATGCCGATCAAAGATCTTCGTATATTCCCAGTGTTTTTCCCAGAAGTATAAAATATAGATTCAATCGAAAATTTTTGGTTTGAAATACTTACACATTGGCGGTCGTGAGTCTGAGTCGTCTATTGGATGGCTTATTCTATACGGTGCATGGCGATGCAATTTGAGACCGAGCCTGTGGCAAGGAGACTGGTGTGGATCTAGCATGCGCATTTCCGGTCTGAGAAGGAGAGGAGGAAGGCCGATCGTGTGTTGCGGTGGAAGATGAGACGGTGGGCTGTATGGACCAGATGGATGACAGCAGCTGCCTGAAATTTAAAAGAGTTTTTTTCTCAGTAATGCTTATTTTGGTTTTGATTTGATAATTCTTCTTTGATCAAAGATTTGATTACGTCGGCTACTGGATTTGGCTATGTCCACAAATTTCTCCTGTTCCTTTTGTTCGCCTTTTTTATATGTATTTGTTATCAATTGTGGGATTCTCTTGTAGTGGCGGCCTACTCATATTGTGTTCGAGCAACATGGCAGATAAGCTATTTTTTTTAAAAAGTATTAGAAAATATACAGCTATCTGAATTTTGGGCATACTTACAGGAAGGACCGTAGCTCATCATGGAACTTCTTTCGATGATGTCACGTTGCTCTGCCCTGAAAAAATAATCGGTGAAATTTGATTATCTATTTAAAAAGACGTTTTCAACAGAAAATTTCTTCGAAAGATACAGCAAGTTCGTCTATTGGCCTAAGTTTGTTAGCAGAAGTTGTGGCAGATAGGCCAGTGCATAAACTGCGAGCTTGCCAGTTTCACAGACGATTCGCGGTGTAATCCTGTGTTTGATGATTAGCGAGAAACAACAGATGTAAAAATAATTAGGCGTGAAACCCGTAATATTCTTTGTCTTTATGGTATCTCATAATTATTTTATCTTCCATCTGCATGTTGTTATGCTGTTGATAACGACATGATATGACCTTGTCTTTATATCTAATGACAATTTTCATTGCATTTCGCGTCTTAGTTGGACTGTTGTCCAGTCGCATGGTCATCAACCTATCAGTGGAATTTAGAGTTAATAACTAAAGATATGTGATTACTATAGTTCCAATTATGAAGCTAATCATCCTTGGTGTACTTATCACTTATGTTTTAATAGTGTGAACCGCAAAGCTATACAAGTTTGTTATGACTATTCCTTCTGCGAATTCAGGTGCTTTAACGTCCACGGTCCAAGGAATCTATCGACCACTTAAGATGATTTCATGTTAATCGCCGTAAATGACGGTAACTACCAATGAACTACAGAAAAATTCTCGTTATGCACCTAGAATAATAACACACTGTAGTCCTAATAACAGTGAAAATTGTTTTGCCTAAACGTAAAATGAAATATCGTCTCTTTCCTTTCTGATTTTTACTAAAGCCGTCAAAATATTCTTGTCTCTTATGAATGGTTTTTTGATAGCTCAGCACCCAGACGTTGCTCCCACCGAATGGCGTAAGTCCAATACGAATTAAGCTTACTTGAAATCCTTTTAGAATCATTGATTTTATATTTTGAGAGCAGAATGAATATTAATGTGCAAATATCATAATTGGTATTCATACTCAGGGTACGTACCTTTCTTTGGCATCAAGGAATGCCTTGGCAAATGGGTTGAACTTGATTTTCAGAGCCGTTATCTGCAAAATGGAAGATTTTGTCAGTTAAAACTTCCTTTTCTGCTTCAAGCAGTTGAATTAGTCAAAACATAGAACGGCTACTCATACTGCAAATGCTTCAATCTATTCCAACTTAGAATGTCGCTTATATGCATGTCTACGATTAAAAATGGTTATCATTAGATAGCTTGGAATCTTAACATGCATCGATAACAAATGATAGGCATAACATCGGCCTTTTTCTCAATTATTTGCTCGATAACAACTCAAGAGTACGTTGCCATGTTACCCAACAAAGATTTGCCTTTTGGCTACCTCTGCAAGGTAACGTAATTTTTTCAAACCGTCTTTCTTTTCAATGGGAAGATAATCCAAACCATTCATAACTTTTGCATGCTTTCTTGGCGCATCTTTTTGTCAATCTTTATAGTAATTTCCCTTTTAAGGTTGCCCATTTCATAACTCTGTCTTCATTTAGGAGGTTTCATTTAATATATTCCTCTTGTGACAATATTTAAGAAGACACAGCCCTGCTAATCTGCACTTTGCCGCTTTTATTGTTCTAAACTAGAGTCAATTAGCGGCTGTCATAATAAATTTGAAGCTAAAAAAATCACTGTATTAACTTCTCCGCATGTTATAGTTTGAAATGAAAATGCATATTGGCCCATTTATTAAATCAATCAGTATTTTCTTTTAACAAGACAAGCCTGACGGCCTGTGTCAAATCCAGTCAGAGCTTGAACAATGAACTAATTTACCTCAAATTTATCTAAGCGAACAGAAACGAGCGACCTTACCAAATCTTTAGCGCGACCGATTCAACTGTTTTTCTCTTATATTTGTTTAATATTCATTAAACTTGTTGAATGATCTTCATTTGTTCGAATTATCGATAAACCATGATTTACTTATTCGGTCTCTCTGGACATTTCTGCCTCATGCCGCAGTGTTATGTTGTTGTTATCAACCTTAAAGATTGCTTTGTGAATTTCACCGACATTGCCATATTCAGCTCTTAGCACTTGTAACTATAACACGTTTGACAGTCCTCCCTATTCCGAATACCGTGCTTTAGATTCTATATCATTATTATTAGTAACTTTGGCAAACGATTGTTTTTAAGTGCAAAGCTAACGAGCATATTCAGCTTTTTAATCGTTCCAGAAAGCTTTTATTTGATTCTTGCCGTATTCGTATTTCGAACGTCATTTTTCAGGTCAAAAATTGAAAGTAACCTCCATTTTTTTCTCCAGTAATATTGCAAGTCGAAGACATTCTCGCTTAAGTGTCATCATGTCATCTGTATATAGAATGCTGACAAATGTTTTTTTGTGGTGTCTACAAAATTAAAACTTCTACCATTTTTGAATTGATGTTAATTTCTATTTTGTTTTCTCTTTGCAAGGACCACTTCTATAGCATTAAGAAGTTCGATAAAATTGTCATGCTTCTTTGAAAATTTTCAGAAAAAAGTCAATTTTCTTGTGACTTAGTAGAAGGGCCCAGGAAACCTATCTTCTTCACGAAAATCAGCTAGACGAGATATCCAGAAGTTTGGTCTTTGATGATTTGTTCTTTTTGTCAACTTTGCAAAGGGTTGGTAGCGCGATGAACGTTCTTAGCTTATATGCCTGGGGTTACAAATAAACTAATTGAATACAGGTTATTGGGAACAGACGTTTAAAATCTAGCTGTATTTAGCTTTTATTCATTCTTTGTAGGTGCGCGAGAATTAGTATGTAGCTTCCAATGTGTTTATTTTATTTATCCGTTAGAATTTTATTAAGCAGTAAACAAGGTCACTTAAAGCAGTGCCCTGTCCCAAGGTGCTGCACTGAAATCCATTGAAATCGTTGATTAGCAGGGGGTTTATAAATCAGAGTCAATCGACAGAGTGATTTGAGGACGTTTATAACAAACACAATCCGTTTTAGGAATTTTAGCGTGGATTTATCATGCACCGTCTCGACCACAAATGATTTGTCATACATACACACTCATTAATCACATGCGTTTTTATTTCGCTGAGAGTTTCTGTTTTTCGCGTCATTGTCCTGCGACCACTGATGATCATCGGCTAATTGGTTTAGCCTTGAATGAAATGTAGTTAGAAAGATAAAATAGCTCTCTGTGTATCTCATCAAGTGCGAGTAAATCAGCTCCACTGGCAAAGCGGTTGGTATTTTGCGCACGCGGTAGCCTTTGTGGTACACTATATTAGTGTAAGATAGATCTTATCCGAAAGCCATGAAAGGCTCCTTTAGAGTTTCGCGCACCTTTCTACAAATTCAGCTTTCTTGCTATAAAATGCCCTCATTACATAGATTGTCTAAATCCTTTAAGTATATAAACAGTTATTATTGATCGATCGCTCATCGGCTCGTTTTAATAATGTTTTTATTAAGATTTATTATGTCCATTGTACGCTAGTGTTTTATGCGCTCCTATCCGTTTTAAGTCAAAGAGTTCTGTTCGCATTTCTAACGTTTTGATTAAAGCGCCAATGAATAACTTTCAATGGACATGGAAACTGAGAGAATGGAGATTTCTGCTCAAGACATGTGAATTTGTTTTGACATCAAAGTCTTTTGCGACCGACCATCCATTTGAATCGCGTTAAACGATGCCGAATTTCGGATTTGCGTGGGACTTTGCTTATTCATTCTTGTAGCGCTTGGCACAAACTCCTTCAGAGGGACCGAACTTCGTACAAATGGGTTATAATCTTCTATATTTATGTTGAAGAAAGTTCACGTTTCCAGGCACCTGTGAACAGGTTTTACCTTTTTTCATCAAAGTGCAAGCTAGCCAAAATGCGCAACTGTGTTTCTTTTCACACCTTTACATCGATATTCTAGAGCAGGAAGTGGGTGCTAAATAAGGTCTTCATAAATAGCAGTTGGTATGCAACTATCCTATAGATAAGTTTCCCAACGTATAAAATATGTCCGAGAAAGAAGATCCTAGTCTTTGTGAAAGAAACAATAATTGGTTTTTCAAGTAAGTGCTTACCTCTTCGTTTTGGTAAGCTGTAACTGCAATGAATTGGGTTTCTGCAAATGTATGCGTGGAAACTCTCTTCTCTGGGTCTGGTCCACCTACTCGCATGATGTGAATTCTAGGCTCATACTTGTGCAGTGAATTGAGCATCACCTTAAAGTAAAAAATATTTTTATCATAATGGGATGAAAGCCAAAGTCCGCACAGCTCAAACTTTTTTGTTTAGGTACCGCAGCTTCTGTGGAAATCGTGAGCATCCATGTTCCTAACTTTATATATCGGCAACATGGAAATGGTATTTTTGTCGTTACTGCTTCTAAATTTACTACCTGTGTTATTCTCATTAATCTTAACAAAGATGCTCCTTGCTCCAAGTGGCTTCCGGTAAAACGACTCTTGGAAAAACGAGTGCCTATTTTGATGATAACTTTTTTAGCGAATCAACTTTTTTTGCGTTGTTTAAAAAAGTGAAGACGAGCTAAGTACATTTAGAAAGTTAGATAACTGGATGTAAAATATGAAATGAGTCTTTATGCATAATAAATATGCATGAAATATTTTCTCTTTTCTTTGGATTTTTTTCCTTTTGCCTGTTGTCAACTATTTCTATTGCTTTTCAAGCACTGTCGTTTAACACTCAATCCACAAGGCCTAAACTCATCAATTAGCCTGCTAAGTGAAGCCAGGTGATGCCAAGCCAGTATATTGTCTACGCTTCGCTTTACATTCGAAAACACTTACAAAACATTGGCTAGCGAACCAAATTACAATTCTCACATTTTAGTTTTTGTTGTTATCGCAATCAAACTCGTTGTCATCATTTTTAATTATTATGTCAAGCAATTGATTCTGTGACTGCTAATAGAAAGAAGGCGATCAAATATTTTGCCTAATGAATACGTTCTAAAGATATTTATACACATGAAAATTGATATTGAATGAAAACTCAATTGTAGGACAAGGCTTTGTATGGTATTATTCTCATCACTTTCAAGTTAGCTATGCGACTACCAACTGATCGAATTAAAGTGCCTGCTATCCAATACGCGTATGCTGTTACTTAAAACGTGTTTTTAGAGTTCCATGTAAACATGTCTGAAGATGTCAAAAACTTGGCTGGTATTACCATCCATCTGTGAAATTACTTGATTGTTCAAAACTGTCACAAAGAATTGTCAGGCATTAAGCTACCAGTTTTGGTAAAGATATCACACATTTGAAGTGACATTCATTTGGTATTCAACTATTGAAACGAAAATAAAGCAACCTGTATGTAATTACAAGATACATGTTGACGATTCGTTTGTTCAATTATCTTTGTGGGGAATAGGTTTGGTGGTGCAGGTTAGATTGTTTCTGAAAAAGCAGCCATTTACCAAGTGGCGGCTATTATCAAAGAAATGGTATAAATACATATTTAAAGTTGCAATAAGCATGAATACCAAGTAAACACTCGTTTCTTTTGTATTTTTAATTATATTTCATCACATGGCCTGTTTTCAAGTAGATCATGATGAAATGTGTAAACCACGATGTATTGTCTCAATTAGATCATCAGAACACCTTGGTTACCCACATTTTTAATCACAATATTGCTGAATCTTACAAACACTTGAATATTATATTCATAGTATTTGTCTAACTCTCTTTAAATTTCAAAGCATAATGAATTATTTGATAATCTGTATAGAGCCCTATGTTTTTTAATTGTTTCTACTTTGCGAAAGTACCAGTTGCCTTGCTTTAGTGTTTTGGTTACTGCTCCTACCTGTATAATATGCGTGGGCCTTTCAAGATTATTCCCGATTAAATGAATGATGGATATGCTATGTAAGACTACAGACCTTGACTCAGACCAATAGCCCTATGTTTTTAATTGCATATTCAAATTTTTCATCTAAAGTTTAAAAGTTTCGAAATCTAATTTAGTGTTTTTGCTACCTACCACTTGGTTGTTGCTGCTTTCTTTGTTAGTTAACTTGACTTTAGAGAAGACTATGGGGTTTTTCATCCAATGAGTTCCGAAGTTTGGTGAGTCCGGATGCACGTATACCTGACTCGGAGGAGTTGGTTCAGGCTTACCACTGTGTGACCATTCGCCATTAACGTACTTCCATCTATGTGAATCAACAGCAACGAAATCCAAAAGAATGGAATACATAGCCTGAGGATCCAGTCCTCGAATCGTTGTCTTTAAAACAGGGAACATTCGTCTGAGGAAATAAACATAAACATTAGTATCTGCAAGCGTTTATCATTTTCATTGCTACCACTGCTCTAATGGCTAATGTTATGTTATGTGGGATAAAATGATGTTTCAATGATCTGAAAGTGATTTGGATTCCTATTGTAAATAACGAAACTTTCATTTAAAGAAATAATGAAATTAGAGATTGAAAAATCTAAATTTTTCTACCATGGAGATGTAGCATTATAGAGGGAGGATAGAAATCCAAGAAGCCAACTTAAAATACCCTTCTATGAGACTGTGGTACAACATTTAAACAAGCCAGGCAAATTTGCTGTGGAATTGAAGAGATGATACAGAAACCTATGTACATACGATGATACTACAGGGTAGGCAGTTTAGAAAACAAGGTTTTCCCAGCTGTAGTAAGATGTAAGCAGTCTAGCAAGTAGCATGGTCCTGATAACCCACTCAGTACGAGCGATGGCTAATCTTGAAAATGATTGTGTTCACAATATAGGATTCCTGTATCTCGTTGGGAGTGGTTACTGAGTTTGCTGGCAATATTTCCGGTGTTTTTTCACCAAAAGTACAGATATCTCAGTATTGCTGAAACCATCTTTTTGTCTGCTATCAACAAATCAGCGTATCTTATTGAAATAGTTACACTTATCAATCTCTGGCAGAGACGGAATAATGGGGAATGACATTGTTGATCCTCTTTCTTGTAATTGCTTTCAGAGAGATAATTTGTCTAGTCTCCCTGTATTACCTGCTAATGTCTTCAACTGGTCCTAAACAATAAAACCTATTACATTTCATAAGCCAGCCTAGCATATTTCTTTTTAGGCTCTCTTTTCTAAAGGCCTCAAAGGGACCTGGTACTAGTCTGACGTAGCCCTTATCTCAACAAACAGATTAAAGCTGTCAGGTTTTGTGTCTGACTTTGCAGCCAAAAAGGAACCGACATGGGTCATCAGTGTCAAAACTATTTATATTTGTCAACGATAACTTTTCCGAATTAATACAAGTAAATCGTTCTAATGTATCTCATTTAAAGATGACGTTTAAATCTTTAAAATTCTCTTTCTAATTAGATAAACATTCTCTATTTCCATTTAGTCGTTAATTCTTATCTCAATTTTTCTTTATTTAACATTTCTGAAAGCCAACCAAAGACATATGTTTGTTGAAATCAGGGTTTTGTTTGTGTACGAATTCTTATAGATTTATGAAAAGCAATGCAAAACACAAGAATGTTGCAAATAATTTGGCAGGCATTGCTTTTTCTCAACATGTACATTTTCAAAACCTTTATAGTCTTCTCAATGTGCCTAAGACCAGGCGCCTTGCAATGTTGTTTTTCAATTTTTTGTTTAAGTAAAAGCTCGTTACCAGAAGCGAATGCTATCACTGATGTGCCCCTTAAGCTTTTCTTCTATCCACCTGTTTGTCGCGTTAATTTCATTGCCTTCGGGGATTATCCTTCATCTAACACCCAATTTGTACGATAAGAATGCATGTTGTTACCGACTGTTGTCAATTCTCTTCATCTTATTCAGCTCTTGTGTGTTCTTTCGTATCCACATTAATACATCGCACATTCTTTTGAGTGTGGTGCGAAAATGCCATTAAGCAACAATGATGAATATCCTTTCAAGCTGCGAGTATTTCGCGATATACCTACATTTGATTGTTTAACTGATTATCTAATTTCTTTATTCAGTTTCTGAAAGCCGCGAAATGCAAAACATGTTTTATAGATAGGAAAATTTTAAAAGTGAGATAGAAGATCAGAAGCTGTTATCTGCCTATTAATACTTTGTCACATTTCCAGAATGTCCATTCAAAGCTTTTTCAAGCTAATGATTTTTTCGTAGCTATAATTAAAATCTTCTCACTGCAAAGCTGTTTTTCTGAAAGGAGTCAGCTGCAGCTATCATTCCCTCAAAGTTGAAATATACAAAACGGTAAACTGTTTGTCAAATTTCACACATTCGTTAATGAATTTCCACCTATTGATCAAAACTAGATAGTTGAGTAAATAGCGCGTCGCGGACAAACTGCCTACCCGCGACTCATTAACGGATATAGATTGATGTAGCTGTTTCTTATGAAGAACCACGACGAGGCACCAATGAAGATTTCAAAATCGAAAAAAAAACAACAAAAGATTTTTGATAAAATTCAGAGTAAAACCTCACAATACTGTATCCATTAACTTTTATCTGGTTTTATAGTTTCTCTATTGCTATATTCCTGTTTGCGAGAAAGTGATAATTGCACCAACTAATAATGCTGAGACTTACAAAATATCAAATCCTTTTTATGAATTTTTAGTCAATGGACTCAAATTTTGCTTTTTGAAAGTTTGTGCCTATGTTTAAAGGATCATTTGATACGACTGTCTCTTCAATATCCTTAATAAAATGATATTAAATCGTAAACTTGATTGTTATTGCTTATGCCACTTGTTATGACAGTTGTCTACCTGGCCTATTTATAACCAACAATTCCCCACGCTTGTAATTATCAGTGTTGCCTAATTGTCAACAGGTTATACCAGTTATCATTGAAAGTTATTCACAAAATCGAAATACAAACGACATTAAATCAACAGTATTAATTTTGGAGGGTTGGTGAAGGAGCATTCGTAGTTAATTTGGAGGCTGTTTGTTATGATTTTATGATAGGTTATAATGGCATAGTCTTTAAGATCAGAAAATGCGACACAAAGGCCGGACTTTCTCTGATACCATTCAAATTGTTAATGCCACTCAAGATTTACGGGGGATTTTCATCTAAAACACATTTAGTTTTGAGTATAATAATAAAATTATACTCGAGTTGTGTGTTTTCCGGATCATTAGTGACATTAATTCTTACTGTTTTCCCTCCCGTCCTTTCATCAGATTACATCACATCCTTGCTTTACTTTGCATCTCAAAAATCTGGATCTCTCTCTTCGATGTTTCCGCCTCTGTTTGGTTTGATTGGCTTAAGTCTTTTCTATCCGATGTACGGTAAAAGCTCATTGATAAACATTCATATATCGCATGATTACAGTGGAGCGCGAAAACATTGCGGAAAGATCAAACATAAAGACATTTCGATGCTGATCCGTAAATCTTCTAGCCTTAGATTGATTTCACACCACAATAGGGTGCCTCTTACTGGCATAATACCTAATCATGAATTAAAGATAGGAACTCTAAAACCAATCGAAAATGGCCTTGATGTATTGCGAATCCGTAGAAACGGGTTAATATGAAGAACGTCTTTCAACTGTTAGCATTAATAGTTGTCATGATGTCATTGCCTGAATGGCACAATTTCTACTTGTTTACAGTTTACTTGTGTTGTTGCCCTTACTTACGTAGAAACATAGGTTTTAAAGCAGCTCACGATAATACAGCAAAGCATATATCTTCATTTTATCTATCACACCTATGTTTATTGTGCTAAGTAGCCATAACCAAGCAGACAACAACTAGAATTGGAATGTTCTATCGAGACATTATCAAGTTGCCCGTTTTGATTGCCATATTTTCTCCGGAGGGCATTGTCTTCTAACTGTCCCCAACGCAGTGTGCCCGTTACACAAAGAGACTGTCTTCTACTCAACAGTGATAACTTGATACCACTGTCTGGAATTGAACGTGGACCACGAGATGAACTTCTGACCTGTCTATATACCCATATAAGCCCTTAACTTAATGTATTCATCTTAGTCTCTAACACTCTAAGCCGTGAGACTGTGAGGAACTAGTAAACTTGTCATATTTTTGCCTGTAAATCCAGAGGGTTCTTGCTGTGAGTGCTCGATCGAAATATGACGCGTATTATTTATTGTATAACCTTAATACGGCATTACTAAAAGGAAATTAGATGATCTTTTTGGATGGCACATTGATCTCAAAGCCATTTGACGCAAATGCTCGAATCTCAGCAATTATTAGTAAGGATTCTCCTACAGATCTCTTTGAAGATCCTACAGTTGAATAGTGAACAAAACCAAGCTACTTTTTCAAAATTAACAACAGTGAAAAGACTTTAATTGATATAGGCCTTTGTTCATAATGATCTCCAATTTATTGGAAAGTTTTTAGGCCCCATTCACATACTCCGCCGTGTTATTCTACCTGAACTTATGCCTTGGGGATGTGCTGGGCTCAGTTTCGGTCCCAGATTTACTTTTCCCACATACAGCTTAGCTTTATGTAAGTATTTGATCAGGTACATCATTCTTCTTGCAGAATAATTCTAGAACAATATGTCAACTCTTCTTGGAGTATTCTTCTGCAAAGTCACTTGAGTCAAATCCTTGACACTTCACCCACGATAAATGTTCAAATTTCGACCGCGCATTATCCTGTGCTAGCACCTTTACTGTCACCTGGCAACCAGAATCTATGGATATATCATTAAAAGGTTCCGATAGTCTTCATCTGCATCGAAATATGTACCATGCGATTATCAATTCCTATATGAATACTAAAAAATGTAGAGCCTAGCGATTAGTATGAATTCAGACTGTCTTTGGCACATTTGCTCTGATTGCCCCCTTAATCTCTGCTGTTATTATTGGAATACATCACGATTCCCTCTAAACCTTCATGTCTCTTATATTATTGAAATTTCAGAGTGAGCTGCCCAGGCCCAATTCGCTTAGCCACTAGATGACGTTACTTTTAAATACTTTGTTGCTCTACAGCGTTGGAATCTTGCCCCAGGTACCGTAGTCTATATTAACAGGAGACTTTTGGCTTGGTAGATACTTTTGTCAATTTCCCTTCAGAGAAAGGTCCTGTTAACATAACTTTTATCCGTTAAGAAGGTACACAACAAGATTTGGTTAGTTTGCTAAAAGATGTACCCTTATCTCTAGCTTTGCTTTCCTTTCTTGATCCAAGCTTTCCACTGCCTACTGCTTGCAAAATAAAGTCAGTTGTTTGCCTCTATATTAACCCAATACCTTCCATTAGTGTTGGTGATTCAAAAACTTCGAATGTTTTGATTAGACGATTTTTAATAAGTATGCGTTTTAAGGCAGGCTTTTGTTTAGACTAAGGTACAAATTCGTAGCTCGGAATCGTTTGATAAGAAACCTGAGGATTGTCACAGGTTGATTGGAATGAGCGAGGTATTTGGAGGTGGCATGGGCATTACCTTGTCGGCACCAGAAGTGCCAGAAAGGAAAATTTTCTTACACAAATGTTCTAAATCTCTGTCGGTTACTTTCTAGAATTTCTCTAACAAATAAAACAGATCGCCAATCTTGTATCCTGAATTAGCGTTTTTTTCGCACTGGACGGGCAGGAATTCAGATCTAAGGATCAATTATACTTGTTTAGTTTCGGGCTGTGTATGGCTTGCAGGCTTTGTTAGGCCGCTTCTTTTTAGAAGATTTTGCAACGTGGTTAAGGCTTTATATCCATTAAGGTGCATCTTTTTATGTTGCCGTTCTAGCCATGCGCTTCACCAGATTGAATCCCACAGGTCTTAATCTGTTCTGTTTGTTAAATTGATCGCTCTTTTCTTTGATTGGATGTATTCACGTATTAAGTAATTCATTGATTGGCTAAATCTGCATTCACTCTACATTCTTTCGGATTCTCTGAAATCCAAAAATAAGCGAACGAGTATGCCGCTTTCGCTGCATTTTGAATTAGAATGTACATTTTCCCTTTTTGTCAGCTAACATGGAGGACGTCAAAATTGTCACAAATTTTTCCTGGGTGGCTTTCAGGTACACCCATCTCTCTAAAAATTGGAATTCCAGTTAAGAAAATTGTCGAACTTTCCTTGTTTTCTAATGGTGTCCTTTAATCCTTGTCATTACAACTAATTTGGTAAATAGCACCGATAAATTTTGCACATGCGCATTAACGGAAACTCATTGTGGAAATTAAAAAGAAACCCGTTTCTGATTTTTAAAAAAACCACGCCCAATCCGGATCCTTTGTAGCAAATTAATGTTTACAAACACTATCATTCATTGGATACACGAGCACTTGCAGGCCTCGTGTATTTTGTAGCGAAGTAAGGTGCATTTGATTTAAAAAATTAGCGTTTTACAAAAGTTTTAAAGAATTTCTAGTAAAAATGTTGTACTTCATTCCACGCGGTAGGTTGCCTTCTGTATCGAAAATTTAAACACGCTCGTTGATACTGCGTTGCTACTTGACTGAGTTCCTTGAAATAATACAATGATGCATACAGCTAACATTATTTGTAGCTGAGAGAAAAACCATCATATCCCCCAAACGTCATTCAGTTAGTTTGGCCTACTGTTTACATACCGATTGATACAGTTTTATGCTACATTGCAATATTAAGAGAACAGTCGCCAACCCCGATTTAACTATAGTGGAGATTCTGAAGATGCAACTTTTAAGATCTGAAGTCTCAAATCAAAAGGCAATGTTAAGGAAACTGTTCTTGGAAGTAAAGGCTAATTTTGTACTGGTTTACCTTACCATAAAGTTATATCAGTTAGTTTTGTTTCATTTTTTCCTAATACTGGACAATTTCTTGCTTGCCCACATACGTTTTTATCGTATCCTTTTTTCGATGTTGCCAAGCATGTATACCCTAAACATTGGAAAAAATTTTGCCAAAATTTGTTAACCATTCCCTTTTTTGTAGAGTTGGGGCTAGAGTCTCATCTGGGATTATACTTGATTCTAAACATTTCTACATAAGTTTCGTAAAGGATTCAAAGACTTTTATCAAATTTTTTGGTTCGCGAATTCTGTTGTCATTGCTAGAATTTTGCAACTCGTTGGCAATACCGCTAAAATAACGAGAGCAGAATTTTACTGCCTAAGGCTAGTGCCTTTACGAGATAGAAAATCAAACATACAGTGATGTCATCTTTATATTTCTGCTCTTACTCAAAAATGTTTTTTAAATGGCCCTTTCGAGTATTCGGAAAGAAAAATTTTTCCCCCTCTCTCTGCTCTATCAACTTTGCATTACAAGTTTGAAATGCAAGTTCAGCAACATAAAATAAATTTATTTTTTGGTGCTTGATATATTCTCAGGACTGTTTGGCGGTTTAAAACGCCTCTGTTAAAATGCTTTCATTGATTTTGCTTTCATTAGAATGACTTTGGTGATCTGAAGATCGGATCAAGAACTTTGTTGATTTAAACATTTTTGAAATTGGTTTAAATCCAGTTGATGTTTACGGATTGCTTCGTGTTTACGGCTAAAAGTGATGAACTGGAAAATGTATAGTACACCGCAAACGATTCAAAATGATTCTTTCAATTGCAAGAAGATTCAAGTTTGTATCAAGATAAAAATAAAGCAGTTAAAAACAAAACGAATGTTGTAGTGTTAACTGAATTGAATTGCCAATTTATTCATGTTGCTTTATGCTTTGTTTGCTCTTTGCTTGTTAATTTTTGAATAACAAATTTATTCAAGTATAAAGGTAAGAGAAAAATTTTGACATTTAATTGGACCCTTTTTCCAACCTTGAAGACTTACAGTTGTGCAGTTGTGCTTTTTTTCATAAAAATAAAGGTGTATTCTATATTTATTTTATATATACGATTGAAACTTTGAAACTGTTTAAGACTTTTTTACCTAGAAAATCTCTGATAAAAATGTAAAAAAACCTAGAAATAAATAATTTTTCCCAATAAATATGCGACAGGGCAATCTTTCTAATGATGTTCGTTTAGTTTAGGTTAGTTAAGGCTGATACTTGAATCGAGAAAGGGCTAACTTTTTGCAGCGAGTTTCCATCAAACTATTTGACCTAAAATTTATTTTGTGATGTTGGATATGGTAAACTGTTCAAATGCTCAGTTGAGATAAAAGTTTAAAGACCTTCCAGTTAGTTTCAAATATCTTGCAAAATCTACTTGTGAATTAAGACTTTTCTTGTTCTTATGTCTTTCTAGATCCTACGTCTTTTAGACTTGGAATATGCTAAATAGAGTTTCAGTGGCTATAGAATGTTAATTTTTGTTATGTCTGACAGTTTCCTAACGCTCGAGATAAAAAATTTCGTATTTAGGAT
This sequence comes from Rhopilema esculentum, assembly GCF_013076305.1. The sequence goes on from NW_027019384.1 coordinate 7,969,565, forward strand.
GTTTAAAAGCAGTTCATTGTAGTTTTCAGTTGTTCTGTTTCTAGTAAAATTAGCTCTCCAAATTTATGCTTCATCATTTCCTAGCACGTTGATGTGAAGGATTATTGATAAAGGAAATGGAGATGTTTTAACTTTTTGAAGTCCTAGTAAAGCACAGTTTTGGTCATTTACCCAAAAAATGATAAAGCCATTTTGAATGTTCTGATTGGTCAAGAATATCTATCTATCCACCCATCTTTCTACCAATCTAACCCACATGACAAATTCACTTTCTTAAAAACTGATCATACTTAAAGATACCGAAGTCTTGCCTTATTGAAATCAATACAAAAAGTCATATTTGTGATGATTTTGCCCGCCTTGTTTGTTTGGTCCTTTGAGAGCAACTTTGGTTTTGGCGCTAACGTCTTGTAATTGTTACCTATTATTGGCGCAATTAAGATTTATCGGCGTTTTATCGCTCTTTTGTTCTACTTTGATTGTCCTCAGGTGTTTCTCGCTGTAATCAAGTCTCGTGTTTTAAATGGGTTAACGTTTGTTGTTACTTCATGCCAAGAAGTTGTTTATAAATTGCATATTTGCCTTCTTCATCTGATAGAAGACAGATAGTGGCGAATGAGTTTTCATCTTATATATAAGCATTTGCAAATTTCTTGTTTTAAAGCAACACAAAATAGGGCTGCTTTGTGGTTTTCATGTTGCCTATGTTTAGAAGCATGTTTAGTTTGAAAGTGACCTGTATTTCCTGCACTGTGTATAGTCCACCTGTCATATAGATCTCTGTTAATCTTTTCGCACTTTAAAATAAAGGCATCAGATCAACAAGCTTCACAATATACTCATGCCAAAAATACAATTCTCGCTGTAGCCTGTTTACCCGAAGGAACAAACCATCTGTTATCATTGTATAAAGTTTTCAAACCTATGGAAGGTCTACTTTTGTGGATTGTAATAACTTTTGCTAACACCATGGCTGCTTTCCCTTTGAATGTCATTAAAGGTGCTGCAGGCATTTTCTTATAACATTGCTATATGTTTCAGTTCAGATCTGGGCTATTTACCTAATTGCAAGAAGTACTGGGAGCTGCTATGTATAATGTCATAAAACACAAGTTAATGTCTTTTAGCAATGCAAAATGAACTTTATTCTATCTAAAAGCTCTTGTCTCATCAACATCCCTGTTTGAGGGGCATACATTTGAAAGTGGGAAACGGTTGTAGAAAATATAAATTTATTTCAGAGCTTGCTAGCCTTTCTCAAGTTATCAATGTGAAAATGTGAAGTTAATATGAAAACAAGTTGTTCATGCTGCGTCTTTGGATTTTCATTTTCTTAAAATTCAGCCATGGACCCATCCACAAAAATTTATTAATGAAAATATAATTGATGGGGTAATGGAATTTACATCTGAGGACGTACAACTGACTTTGAAAACGAGAATCGGAAATCTATTAACTTTATGGAATTGATTCTTGTCAAAAGGCTTTAAGTGAGCACCTTTATGTGACTACCATATATTTTGAAGTCAGTTGATAAAACTTTGTGCAAATAAAATTCTTATAGTCTGGCTGATCCTAGCACGAAGATGCTTCTGTAAACACTCTTAATTAAATTTTCTATTTGGATTGTATACTGCAAATGAAATCAAACTCCATTTTTCATAACACTCTGAGAAGTGGTGTGGATGTGATAGGAAAAACTGGCAAAAATGACTTTCGTTTAATTTGTTTTAAATCCCAATAACTTTTTTGATAATAATTCTAATCCATTGTTCTGGTGAAAGTAGCTTTTGATTAAGCTTTCATAAATCGTGGATTCGCTTAAAGCCTATTGAAGGAAGTGAAAAGACGATGCCTCAGAAGCATAAAGGCCAAAGGAATATACAGATTGGAATGGATAAAGTTTAATCTCAGCTAACTGAATTCCCTTCTTTATTCATGTCTTGTAACTTAATCAATACTGTGTGTTTTAATGCAATTCTTTGTTAGTTTTTAAACTCCAATGTCGATGTTTTCAAGTTATCTCCTAGTAGAGAAACCATTTTTGCTTCAAACATAAGATAATTCGAATAATATGAAACGATCAAACGATAACTGTTTTATCGCAATGTTTTAGTGCAGTTGAATGATGCAAAAGCATTTAATATTTTAAACTGAAGCATTGTTTTGAAAAATGATTTGAAGATATTTTGAAGTGATATATGCATGTTTCGATCCAGAGTGTTATTTCCATTATTTTTGTTTCCAAAACCAGACGGTCAATCGATAAAGTGTAGCGAATTGGGAGGGTATATCAAGAATTATGAGATTCTTTACGATACGAAGCGTCAATAAAGCTTTTAATGTTCTTACTTACCTTCCGTTTTTTGTGACAATCATTTCGTTTGTGAGTTGATGAAAGCTTCTCCACAAATCAACATCATCCAGCATTACCCTTACACATTCTCTGCTCTCCCCACTCGTCTCTCTGTTTTCCAAGTCCGGACTTCCTGGATTCGATGATACTTCAGTCTTAGGACTCGTATCGGGAGATTTCTTCGGGCTGCCACTGCTCCCCTCTAAAATGGATGCCATGGAAAAATCTGATTTCATCTCGGCTACGTTTTTGCTCATCTGCTACTCCACGTTGTGTACGCCAACTCCGCAACTTCGGTCTGGTGTGTTTACGATCGCTGCACCCTGCACAAAACGACAAGTATCGACGTATTCAAACTGGGAAATGAAGCTTTTGCCGTGTGTTTGTCAAAGATATTACGTACGAGATCTAAGACAGAATGCCTTTTACCGACACTCTGAGTAATTGTCTTGGCTTGTTAAAACGATTGTCGACTAAAGCGGTAATGTTGCCCGTTCATTATAGCCGTATTATGACCTCTTTTGCCCTTCCGACATTCACACTTCAAAAGCTAATTAGCAATCGCAGCTACCCGTACTAAGTAGCCAATCAGATGGCGCGCTCGATCTTCTTGTAACTCTCCCCCAAACCAACTATACAGTCAGTTATATACGGGCTCTGAGAGTGATTTTGACACAACTCCGTGAATGTGAGCGTAGGATTGATGCTTGATGACCGATGACGAACTCTCGATCTGACTTAAAACAGGTTTCTTTGTAAATAATAAACCTCTTTACCTACCGCCTCATTGTTGTTTATTAAGATCTGTGCTAATACGCTATGCCCGTGCTGTTGATTAGAAAACCGAGTGACCACGTGATTTATGAAACAATATAGCATGATGCTGTTGGTTCGCCTTTTCGCCTATTGCTTCAATGGAGTCTGGTTCGAGTACCAAAATGTACTGAGGAGTCACATTTTGTTGATTCCCACTAACTTGCCAGTACAAAATAACCACATTGGTATTTGCTAGAACGTTGCTCTGAGAGCTTTTTATGAATCCAGTAGACGCTTTAAAGCAAGATTATAAAAGAAATAAAGTTTAATTTACATCGGTTTGACACATAATAGGATTTTTATCAAGAAGTAGTGTGCTTTTGTTACAAAGTCATTCCAACTACCCGCTTCTTGTCTAATTGGTAATCAATGGCGTTAATTCAGCAAAGGCCAGTGAAAGCTATTAAATCCTAGGTTATTCTCTTAACAATTCATCGTTCTGTGGTCACATCTAAATAGTTGTATTGAACAAAACTTAGCAAAAATAACATTCATCACTTGGCACATGTGCTTCAGAGAGCCTTTCGGTTAAACAGCTGGATGCGTTAATTCATAAAAATTGTGCACCTTATTCAAATTATTCGCTAACATTTATTGTTTCAAATAGATTGTAATAGGATATATTCATTGGGTTTACACTATCCACAATTATTCTTATTTCAGGCAATAATATGCTCTAACTTCTGGGCTTCCGTGCCAAGTTGTTTGGTACCTGCGCCTGCGCAGAGGCAGCATGTTAGCCAGAAACAAATGTTATTGTGTATTTTTTAATGCTGTGTCAAAAACATTTAACATTGAGAAGTGCAGTTGTGTTTTGTGAAAACGAGATTTTCTGTATATACTCAGCCAATAGTAGTTTTTATCAGTTTGTATCAGTTGTTCAAGGCAGCTGTTTTGGTTCGTGATTTCGTGAACTTTAAAATTTGCATCCAGTATTATTCACTAGTACTCCATTGGATATTTTCATAATTTTCTATGACATAAATTTCTTTTCAAGAATTATTTTGTACATTTGGTTTCAGATAGCTATTGCCTATTTAAAATTCGTATAGGATATAGATTTATGTAAGGAGACCTTAGATTAATATTCGAATCTTTAGGGAAAATTATGATCAACGTTTTTGCGCTTTGCAGTGCCGATATGATACAGTCAGTCAAAGTGTAATTAACTTTTGCTGAAAATTTGAATTTTCTACACAGGGATTTTATTAGGGAAGTTTATAACGATGTTTATAGTTCTTGGAGTAAATATAGAATGCTTCTTACCAAATAAACGTAAGATTTCGGGCGTTAATTTTTAAATCATGCAACATTTATTTTGAAAGTCGTCTTTTCTGAAAAGATGGAACAAAAACCGGAATGTTTGAGAAGTGAGATGCTTAGAACTTTACAAATGTCTGGTGAAAAATATTTTGTAAAATTTCCCCATTTTGCTGTTTTTAATTCTAACAATCGAATTTCTTACAATCGTGAATCTTTGTTCAACTGCTAGCATGGGCTGTGTGAATCATGTTTTCCAGAGAACAAAAATTCAATACACTACACCATGCGGAAAGATGATGAGTACGGAAAATTAACAGGAAATTGTGATTGTTTAAATTCACTTGTCATGTACTATCTTTTGCTTATTTTACACGCACATCTTCAGGATGGTGTGCAAATTGGATATATTTGTTCGTTTCCTTATTCAATGACCGAACATTTGATTAGCTGGCTTTGGTTTCTGATCTGTGAATCGACAAATACATGAAATATCGCAGAAGTATGTTAATTAAAAATACGCTGGCTTTTAAAGATATCAAAATTCTTCGTGAAATATCATTACGTCACAAGAATTGTGATTACACTGCTGTACTGTAGAAAGATTTACTATGCGATAGCTTCTGGTGTATCTTGTTGAAGACCATTTTGTTGACTTTTTTATGGTTGGCGATTTAGTTGAAAGATATGAATTTATAAATGTAATTAAAATAATAATGATTTAATAAGAATTAACGAAGCTACCTTTTATCTAACAAGTTCGGAATAGTTTTCCAGCAGTAACTAGTCTTCCCGCAATGAGTACGATTTTTGAAAGTGTCTTCAGCTGAGTAAACTTTTCTATGATTTGATAAGTTCATCCTACTTGATGTTTTTATAATATTTTTTCAGTATTGTTTTTATAATATTTTTTCAGTATTGTTTTTATAATATTTTTTCAATATTGTTTTTATAATATTGCTCAGTAGATCATGGCGATTGTTTGCATTTGCTTTTCTTGCAAGTTGGTTGTCTAAAGTTTAGTCGTCTAATTGAAATTTTGCTTGATAATAAAACCTTAGAGATAAAATATTTCTTGCTCTTTATTGTTTTCTATCTTCTTAATAACCCCTTTTATGTTGGTTTTGTTATTAAGATAATGGCTAATAGGGTCAAATTTTGTCAGCTAATAATATTTAGGCATGTCTAACAAATATTAGTATCGAAATTACAATGCTACTTACTATGTTTCTCTCAGCTGCCCCTAAATCAAGGACGCCTACGGATTTTTTTGTGCCAAATTTTATCATAAAAGATCTTCTGTTTAAACAGCAATTAACCTGTTTTTCTACAGCCAAAAATGTGCTTCTAAAAATTTAAGAAATTTTCAATATGGATTGAAATTTGAAAGCAAAGAGCTACTTTGCCAAAGGCTTTTTTGTTCTGTCAGCGACGAGCTGCAAGCCTGCTTATAATATCTCATGCTAGGCTCTCCCACGGTGTACTGGACTTTGAAAGTCCATAAAGCTTGCCGTCCGTTGTAACAGATGCTCCGATCATTATCAAGTCCGTAAAAGAAAAAACGAATTGTAAAATGTACAAAAAACGAACTCAGTCGCCCTAATGATGATTGAATAATTCTAAAGGCATAGCGCTTTATCTGTACACGATAACTGTTAAGCTACTATCGACAAGATTCTAATTAAAGCCTAAATTTTCATTTTTACTTTGAGGTAGATACTTCTCGTACCCTGCTCAAAATTACTTGCTATTGTGAAAATTAATTTGCCAGTTATATTAACTCATAGAAAGACGTGAAGAGCACCTTGAGAGCAGTATTTTAAACCCTGCAAAGTGAGCAGACAATGAAACATTTTGAGATTGTTCAGCAAAGCTACATATGCTGCAGATATTTGTTTACAATTTCATTTGATATGCTCAAGATAATTGTGAAAACTGGTACTCTATGTCTCAAATCTTTCACATTCCTCATTTAAACTTCATTCTAATTTGCATGACCAGAATCGGTTGCCATCATTTCTTTTATTTGACAAGAAGTAAGGGAATCTTGTCAAAAGTAAATTGAAGTAGCTTTCATTCTCTCTGCTTGCTACAAGAGAGTTTGAAAGTGCATTCTAGAAAACCGAATACCCAGTACAACTGAGAAAGCTCGAACAGATTTTGAGAGGGTTTTCATGAAGGACTTTTTGCCTAGAATATGTACTTTTTTAATAGGTCAAAGCATCGAATGAGTTAGGTAAAATGAGTTGTTGGTTTTGCAATACGTTGCTAATTTATTTTCAAGATGAATTAGACAGGATCTTTTTTGCAGCATTTCTTTCGATAAAGCTCGTGTTGCCTGTTTCTAACGTTCCAGCTTGTGCAGTGATTAACTACCATCCATTCATTTGAGATTTGAGTTTTTGGTTGCAACTTTTACTTGTTTGTTCTTGGATTTAATCTAGTCTGTCAATTTCTACATGCTGGTCACTTTTTACCAAGAGGAAAGTCGAAAGAAAGCCTTGGATTATTCAGTACATCCTACATAATCACGAGCAAAATGATGTTAAAAAGATGAAAATTTCTCTTCCTATCCTTAAACAAAGTCTAAAATGCTGATATGAAACTAGAAAGCAGTTTCCAGTTTGTTTAAGTTGATCAAGACAATAATTTTTAAATTTTTGTTCATTTTCTGCCCTTTTTTCCTGGCTTTGAAACCTTGATTGTAACGTAGGGGTGGCGAACTGTGGTTACGATTCAAAGCCCAAAGTCTCGCATTAACCCGCTTTGGTAGGGCTTGTTTACATAAAGGACTAAGTGTATTCCCACAGACAGTTAGTGTACCTGAGATGTCTGTGCGTTTTCTAAGTTAAACTACTAAGGATGCATGGCGAATTGTGGTTGTTTTCTATGTTTTAAAGAAATTTCTAATTATCCTGATCACTTTCCATTCAATTGCTTGAAAACTCAAAGGCTATTGTAGTCTACAAATTTTAAATCGTTTTATAAAATAGAAGGTTTATCATGTCTTTCATGTTGTCAGTGTTTTGTAGGGTTTCAGAGAGTCGCTTCATATGCAGATTCCAAAACTATATATTGTAGCTGAAAAGGCCTTCCGCGAAAACCCTGCAGGCTTTTTAAAAATCGATGTGAGCTTACCCAGTTGTATTGGGTATTTGCTCTTCTGGAACAAATTTAAAGCAGTGCGAAAGCATTTTACTTCCCATGAAACCATGCCCTTCTATTCTGTGGGAAAACTCCTCATACGGAGATATCTCTCCGTGAAAGTTTGTCACGAATGGTGTTGCATCATGAATAAAGATTGCCATTTCTTTCATGTTTGGGGCATAAAAGAGGTGCTTATGACACCTGGAGCTCGTCAATATTTAATCGATATATTATTGTATATCAATAACTTGCTGTAATGATCCCGGATACATTACGGTAAACCCCAACTGAATTTCAAGCTAGCCACACCAGTTTGCAAAAGAATCAGGCTTTAATTTTAAAAAAAGTCAAAATCATATTCCTTGCGCGTGCAAAATAAGTTAATAAGATTTATGTCTTACAAAATAACCAGCTGTCCCACAAGTCTAAGAACTCCCTGAAGAAGCCAGTTATTTTGATTTTTCCTCAACAGGCTAAACTTCTTTTACCCAGCATCCAAGCATATGCTTGTATTTGAGGCTACTGAAATATAACTCTTTAATTCAACAGGGGCATTTTGATAGTTTTCGGAAAAATCTTGCTAGCTTTTCCCAAAAAAAATTCAGTATAACCCATTTAGAAGACTCCTAAAGTTAATAAATATGAAGAACTCCTATCTTTGCGCCTATCTTTGCAAAACAGGGATAGGATCTTATTCTTCTAAGAAAAAATATTCAACACTCTGCTTTTATTTGACTTTATTTACAGCTCTATCATATCTCATTTACTACTTACAACAGAGCAAAGTCCTAAAATATAGTCTTTTGAAAAGGCCTGTGTATTCAGATGCAATTATTAACTATCAAACTATTTTCTTTTTTCTATCTGAGTTCTGGAGCGAACCATCAATTTCATTACTTGAAGTCGTTGCGTTTGATTCTTTGATTATTCTTTTTAGATCAGTCAAGAGGTATTCATTCTTATAAATATGAAATCATACAGTTTTCCCATAGTTTGCATATAAGTCACTATATTTCTAACTTATTTCTATGCATTTCGAAAAAACAGAAAACTGTCACGGTCTCTTATCATTATTGTCATCATTTTGTGCCGTTATTTATTTTTACAACCGTGAACTTATAGCAGAAATCTTCAACGACATTCGACAGTTTTAGCGAATCTTTACTCAAAGTTGTATGTTTTTTATTGGTTTTTAACTGTGAATGAACAGAAACGCTTTACCCTATTTTAGATTCCTTTAAGTAGTTTTATGCCCTTGATTTCATGATCTATCGTGTTAAGTAACTGTATCTCTATAGTTTTCAGTTTTATTCGAACAAATTTTTGACAACTACAAAGAAAAATTTCCACTTAAATTATGGTATATCAATCAACTTTTGATGTTTTTTCTGGCAGTATCAAAAATTCTTTTTCCAGGCAAACCCATGCCTGTTGTAATGCAAAGCAATCTATATTTAGAATTTCAGAATTTGCATGAATTGCTCTTGCAAATTTTGCATTTAGCCTAACGAACACAGCATAAGTTGAAAAATTTTAATTAGCTTTATTTCAGCCAGTAAAGTTAACGATGCTTTCTTGCTATTTGATAACTTTGTCTCTAGTTTCCTAGATTCATGTTAGAAAATGTTTAAAATTATGGGTTTTTTTAATTCTAAGAAACAAATTAAAGTCTCTAAAAGCTCAGTATTTTCCTTTTGCAAAATTACATACATTTTCCGCAAAAATGACTCGTTAAATTCGCACCGAAAATATAAGAGCGAAGATCTTTGAAATTCTGAAGAAATTTGTATTTGAATATCTGTTTGGTGCGTTAAGCATGTCTCACCAGATGCATTCAGATATCAATGTTAATGCTAAATTCGAGGTCACACCCTTATTCTCTGTTTCATCTTCGAAATAGAAGGCTGTTGACGACCCTTTTAATGCTCTTAGGGCTTCGCTAGGCTTGTAAGCAGCTCTATTTCTTTGTCACAATGAAATGGTGAAAACATTTGTTGAGCGCACTGCATTGTGTGATTGTCTTATTGTTTCGCAAAGTTCGCTTCCCTTTTTCTTCCTATGTTCAACAAGACCTTAAAGAACAACCGACCATACATGTTTTAGTGATCCAAATCGTCAGCCGCTTAAACTTTTGCACATTGCATAGAAAACGTTAATATCATCGTTTCGCGGACATCCCGCCACAAAAGAGCGATTGAGCGGCGCTTTTGCTGTGATTGTGCGCGCTTGCGTTTCCTCGCTAAAATAACAACCAAATAGAATCATTTCACAACTATCAGGGGAAATTCACTGGTGGTAAAGGCCCCGCTTCATGTGTTTTATTTGTTTTGTTGACACAGCTCTAGTATTCTCAGGCAACAAGTGCTTGCTATTCATTTTGCTCTTCTTTAACACTGCTATTGTCAATGTGTTCCTAAATGACTCCAGAGAAAGATGGAAAAATCTGATTCCGCAATCAATGCCGTTCACAGGCAAACAACGGCTCTTCGTTGCAGTAACCCTGCACGCCCTGCACTTTTCAAATCTGTTGCACATTGAATGGACCAACTGATCACTTTTCTACAGTCATTGTTATTAAAACATAACCCATGTATGAAAGACATATTTTTGTACAATTTTATTGGCGGCTTTTTCTTAAGAAATCTTTTTCTATATTGTCTGTTTTTAACCTATCTGTTTTAGTAAATATTAGCAAATGAAAAGGTCATTGATTTGCTTTTATGATTTTCTTTCAAAAGCGCACTGTAACACACAGGTATATTGAGAATGTTTGGTTAGCTTGTGAATTTTTTGCCGTCCTGCAAATTTTGTAAAAATAGCAAATGAGCTCGTGCACAAACAATTATCATCCAACCGTGTTAATTTTTTCGAGGAAGCAGTCAGAAATCATTCATTTTCATTTGAAAGGCCGTCAAAGCTGATCAAGAGCTGGCTGTTACCGAATTTGCCAAGACGATATTATATTTTTCTGAGAGCTTTCTTTCAGTCTTTTGCGGAACTCTGATACGTTTATCTGTTTGTTGAGTGGATTGACATTGATTCATTCTTTTTAAAAATGATTAATATTCTATAAGTACCGATTGGTAAGGAAATGCTTGAAGTATTTGCTTAGTAAAAATGCCGAGGCAAACAGACCTTAACATTGTGAAAATATGCGATATTAACGCTAACAGGAGATAATGAAAGCCTTCAAATATGTCCAGCAAATGTACATTTTCAGAAGATTCTAAACATGTTTTGCTACAGCAACAACCACAGTGATGTTTATTTGTAACACAATGTTTCTGTTCCACTTTACCTGCGGTTTTGTCATTATTATCGTGTTTAAACGTTTGTTTTTGTATTTATTATTGCTCGAATCATCATGATTATAACTGGAATAATATTATTGAACTATCGGTTAGCATAAGCTTTGTCTCGTTATTACATTTTTATTAGTTCTATTTTGTTTTTCTTACTCATGAACATTGCTATACCTTCATTTACCATAAGAAATAACGCTAACTTATGATCTTTTGCATGTCCTTATAATTATGCCAAAGATCATTTAGATGTGTTAAAGAAATCAATCATTTCAAGATAACAGAACATGCCTTATCGTAAATAAGTCAAGAACCTTAGAGCTAATATGAATATATAGTAAAAATTATTTTCAGGTATAAAAAAACCACAATGAAACAACAAAGCAACAATTCAGTTTGCCCATAAGAAAAGCCTCTTGTATATAACATATTCGTATTAATGTTACGTGTGGTATTTTATTTAAATAACGACAATATGATCAGCGAACAAGCTAAGCGCCAAAATGAAATAGATAAAAATTTACTTCATTTGGTACTGAATTTATCCGCTAATTATAGTGTCGTCTTGAGTTTCGTGTCTGTACAGTTTCTTATATACCAGTTTGTTATAAATAATAACATGTTTATTATATCAGGCCTTTGGTCTTCTACATTTTGTTTTTGAAAAGCATTTGATGTTAGACAATTGAACTAGCATTTGAACTAGCTAGACAATAATCGTGCAAATTTGCAATGAATTTTTTTGCAATTCCTGTTGTATTAAATTCAGATTTACTTATGTACTGTGAAGAGCTAACCGATTAGTTTTACTTTTCACTGTAAGTGCCGGATCGATAATGGTGATCCTTTGGAAAGTCAGTATAATTCTACTAGTTATGCGTTTCCGCATTTTCATGTTATTTTTCAAATAAACAAGTTTTTTGACGTCACAACTATTGCTGCGAAAATTATCTGAGCTTATAAAAATTGTTTAATTAAGGATGCAAAAGGAGAAATTTCAGAGCCTTGACCATTTTTTATGCTCTTTTTATTGTGTTATAAAAGTTAGTTTTTGACATTTCCATTTCTGCTTACTTTTTGTAGATTTCCATGCAATATCTATAACTTAAAATGTTCCAAATTTTTTTCTTCTGGAAATGCATCTACATTAGCTAATGATTTTTAGAATTAAGCAAATTTATCTGCTTCACATGACGAGAATGTCTCTATGCATCAACATTTGAAGAATATGGGCTAGTAAAAACCTGCTAGAATTGATGATCAGCCAAAAACAGTTTGGATAAACTTTATCTATTTAGTAGCTATGTATACCTTGAATCGTTCTTGAAAGATTTGGTGATCTTCATCTCTAATTCATTCGCTTTCAAACAGATTGGTGCAACAAGCCAATAGAATGTGGTAACTTTCTGATAATTGAACATAAATCATGAAGATTTAGGTACCGTGATTTCTTATGCGGAGATTGAGCCATCATTAGACCACCTCGTGGCAGTCGTTCCAAGCACATGTTTTTTCCTCTTCTACTTCCAAATGTTATGCCGACTTTTGAACCTGGCTCAGGCCAGCAAAACTTGCTGCCTATCTTCTGCGTATCTGCTAGTATTCTGACCATTTTTAAGGCCTACAGCTACTCTCATGAAATATATGCTGGTGTTTTATAACCTGTTTACTGGACACTACAAACTGCATTACCCTAATAGTAACTTTATCATCATTTATAGGCTCCATGCTCTGGGCGTGGTGTTATTCACTAAGTCGGAAACGATATTCCATCCTTAGGATTCTTTTAGAAAAGTTTCGTCATTAGTGCCCTGAATTTAGATAGCTATTTGCACATATGAAATGCAGTTAATGATTTGATTGAATCATTAGAAGCCACTGGCCATGTGCATATCTATATTTCTAAAGCCCTACTCGTTAGTAGAGTGAATTTATTAATTCTGGAACGTTTTAATGCAAGCAAATAGAGAGTAATTACTCCACGCATCTTTTTATTATATACCGGTACGTTTTTATTGCTATTTGGATATTAAAGATCTTAAACGCAGTGCATTATATTTTAGAACTTGCCAAACCAGAACACAATTTTAGAAAATAATCAGAACACAATTTATTCTTGGCAAAAATCTTCACGAGAATAAATTTTTGGATAAAAGAGCTAAGGATAAAACATAAAAACCATCAATGAAACTTAACACAACGTCGGTTAGAACTGTATTTGGACTGAGGTCTGCCATTTACATTTTACTTACTTTCTGTAGAAATGTCTTGCGTTGTTGCCTCTGTGCCATAAATAACTTAAGTCTTTGTTCGTAAAAACACTTGTGGCGCGATAAATTTCCTCGTCTTCAGTCAAAGGTAGACTCACTTGATATTTTTATCTGCTTTTGATAGAGAGCAAGATCCTACACTCAACTAGTGTAGCTACTACTGGAGATTTAGCTCAATATGTTGTTTATGTGCGCTAGGTAGCTTTCCCTCCCTTTGCGGGCGAAATAATTTCATTGTTCTCTATCACTGTTATTTCATACATATCTCAAGGCCCGTTCTTTATTTATGCAAAACAATTTTCTAATTGTTTTGTGACACTGTTTACAATCGAAATGGGTTAATCGACAGATGAATATGAAAAAATTTTCATGTCCGATTTACATCATGATACAAGGGAGACAGTGAAATCAGTTGATCGGCGTTAGGTGGCCGCGACGTTTTTAAATTGGTCATATTATCTGCTCTTGTCGTCTGTTCAAGCGATTAGCTTTCTAGTCGAAGTAGCTGCTTGTCTGCGGAGTTGCCATCTCTTGTATTTAATGAGAAAGTCAGATGGTTGCAGTGTTGCCAGAAACAAGGTGGATAACGCACATGTAATCTTATGTAAAGGCAAACTGCTAATCCGCCTGTTTTATCCAATGTACTGTACTACAGTCTGATTACAACGTCAATTAATTTTTCTCAATTTGTTACTTTATGACAAAGCAATCTGTTTTGCTATCAGTACTGTTTTATTCAATCAAATACCAAGCATAATTTGATACGAAAGTTGCATCTTTCTTCTAATGAGTTGAGTATCAACTGCGAAAAATGCTTCTGTCTTAGAATGATCTTATCGCATCAGTCCTTGCAGCTCCTCACTGCACTACATGAGGCTTTTACCGCTTTTGTTAAAAACACATGCCTAGATGCATAAAAGATGCATCGCTTGTAATTGGTACAACTATTGACACCTGAAACTGGGTTTTCAAATTTCTCAGAAGTAGAACATCGAACATTTTTCTGAACTGCATAGCGAGTTCTGTAGTACTTTTAGGTAGCAACCTTTCTAAAAACTAAAAACTAATATATTCTTAAAGTTGAATTTTGTTTTTTTGTTTAATTCTGGCTCGTGCCAATGGCATGACCAAACTTTGACTATGAGCGAAGAGAGTCGCCTGCTCTCTTTAATTCCAGGCGATGGAGTCACCAGATGTGGCCACAAGACCAGGACATTGCTCCTTTAGCAAGATTTTTCAGTGTACCAAAAGCCAACAGTGTTTTAAGTATTCAACTAACAATTATTTCTAAAAGAAACATCAGAAAATCAAGCTTCTGAAGTAAACAGTGCTTACTTCATTAATGAATTTTCGTTAAGAAAAAAACTAAACGAAAATAATATCCTATGCTTTAGATTATGAATCTGATTCTTCAATAAATTATCCTTCATATTTTTGTTTTCATCCTTTCTAAGAGAAGTTGTGACCCACTTAGTTTTTCTTCTTACATCATCCTTTTTCTCAAATGTATTTAATCTTTGCCATACACGTCATCAAAGTTAACCTTCATAGTTTTTATTCCTACTATAAAGCACGAAACATTCTTATGATTTCGAGTTTGGTGTATTTATTGTTGGTCTTGGAACGTTTAATTTGCTTGAAAGAGATGGCTACCTTTCATCTTAATATATCTGCGAATTTGTAGCTATACCAAGTTGAGTATATTCTATAATAATTACGATTTCTGCAGTTATAGCGTTATTGATTATGGTTAGACATATCAAAAGTGAGAAAAACTTACAAAATAATTGAAATATTCCTTTAAACCACAACAACAACAAATTTCAGGTTTCTTTAAAAAATTTGTATGTTTCCAAGGTTTCAATAATTTCATATTTTCTTGAAAAATCGTAATTTTTAAATATATGGCGTTTTCCATTTCCCTTCTGCTTCACTTATCAACCATGTGTACCCATCCCTTTCGTATTTGTCCCTATTTCGCTAATTTTGAAACTTTAGACAGTTTCACACATTTTGTTAACTGTTTATTTTCGGATTTTATAGTAATTGCGCTTTTAATTGGCGTAATTTCGTTTAAGCATTTCGTTTACGTGAATATGCTTCATAATGGCTTGGTCTATTTAATATAGGGTGTGGTCACCAAGCCATTTGTAACCTTTTAACATTTTGTTCCAGTTACAGATGCTATTTGTGTCAAAGTATTTTGCTCGATATGCCCCAAGCCATTCAGTTCAGTTTTAGTACCCAACGCTAAATATTTATGGCTAACATGTACTTCGTCTTGTGTTTCCTTTTAAGAATATCTTCTTGCACATCGTTTTAAAAAGAAATCGGTACAAAACCATTGTTTTTCCCCTTTTTTCCTTCGATTGCAGAGCGTTTCAAGCATTCAAAGGTTTCAACCTTTGAAGGAAATAGTATTTAGAGAATCTTAAACCTGATAGATAAAAAAATTTTCCACCATTGTGATAGTGTGCGCTTCATGAGTATACAACAATCGTTTTTTAGTATTATAAAATGCCACCCTAATTTCAAGCCAAGCATCATTTAAATCATTTTATATTGCCAGTTGAATTGTTCGGTTTTAAGATGCTTGCTCTATAATTACCGAGATTAAGCTCACTAACACGATTAAACTGTATTCCAGCTTCAATTTGTTGTTATGCAGTTGCAGTGTTACCTTTACCTTAATGAGGCAACTCAATGCTTGTAATAATTGTGACAGTCGTAGTTTTTCAATGCTAGGGCAATGAATTCTATCCCCTGTACATATTCTATGTTTGCTGATAAAAAGCGTTGTACTCTGCATCTGGCTAATATTTGAGGGACAGACATTTTAACTCTTGTTGTTAGCTCACATACCTGTTGTACTAAGCTATGTAATATCATTTTCAAGCATTGCCATGACAGTTTTCAGTTTACTATTCCATCTTTTTGTAAAGGTGGTATAGCAAAACTGCTATCTTTGTATTATAGAGAAATTTTTTCTCACTTGAAGACTCATAGACTCAAAGAGCAAGGAACAGACTCCAAGCTTATCGTTGACTTTATGTAGTGTTTAGGCTTTAATCCAAGTTTAAAAAGCGCAACCCTTGAAAAATTTGAAAATCTCCCTCAAGTTGTTTTCAGTTTCAAGATTTCCATTCACAGAGACTTTCGTTTTCGCCAAATCGGCTGTTTCGACACATACTTTGTAGGAATGCATTAAAACTTGCAGTTTAAAAATGCAAAATGCTACTTTAATTTGAATGAATATTATTTGTGCAAACAAGTATTTTTTATATCTTTAGCTGCAAAGATTTTTTTTCCTGGTAATAATTTTTGTTTTAAAACATTCGTAGCATATCCTCCATTTGTTACTGTCTACATCTTTTACCTAGATATAATTCAGGATGAAAATTGCAGAAATCGTTACTTTGTGTTGCTCTCATATCCCCTGTTTAGTTATTGCATAGGAAGCTAGGCTATCAAGCCAAAATCCAGTTCAAAGCGTACAAATTAAATTCAGAATGGTAGTGTTTTGCGTATGTTTATGCGTGTGATGAAATGATAACATTAACTTCTAAGAAATATGTTCAAAACTGCGTAGTTATTCTAAAGGATTTTTATTACTATGTGTTTATTGCTTCCAAATTTCCGTAAAAAATCTTTCTATGTGCCCTTGCAACTGAACAAACATCTAGGTTAATGGAATTGTTTTGCTTTTTTCTCATGGCACTTCTTTGTTCGCAAATGGACATTAAGTATCATGTTGCAAAACCAATATAAGAAAACCAATAAAAGTTGACAAAGATATCTTCGTAGTTACTTACTTTGGTCGGTTGTTCACGCCTCCACTATCGCGTTCCGCTCCGTCAAGCGCGGATGCTAGTCTGTTGGCGTTTAGCGATGTTCGCTCATAATTATCGTATTGGCACATTTGTCAAATTGTTGGTTTTGGCTTGACGGTCGTTCGCAGTTTAGCTATAGAGGGCGTGATCTGTCAATCATTTTTCAGAGGCAGTCATACAAACCTGTCAAAGTTACTGTATTGTGCGCTATTGATTGTCGGCTAATAACTCTGTACAGTACGAAAAAGCGTATTCGGTCTTTTTCATGGTTTACGATCTTTAGAATTGTACAAGAAAAGTGTTTGGTCCGAAGGCTTTTTGAACAGGAAAGCTGTAATACTGTTTGTCAACACGTATTCACTATCCTAGATCGTTAAGTATATGTAAGGATTAAAAAGTTTGCGCCCTAAGTCACGTTACTATCGGTGCAACGCACATATTACTGGTCGCTCAATTGTCGCAATGATGGAAACATCATGTTAAGATCACCGCGCTTTTTGTCATCTTTCAGCCTCATAACGCGAATATGTCTTTCATGTACCTTTCTCGTTTGAACAGTCTTACCCTCTTAACCTTCCCTTAAACCATGCTAAAACCTACAGTTTTCTTTTTCCATCAATGGTTCTATGCGCAAACGTAATGCGCGGTTGTGTCTGTCGGTTCGCGAGGGTATCCTAGGGCTTTGTTCAATTGGTGAACAATGTTTGTGCGGGCTTCTTATTTGAATGCAAATGTAAATGAATAGTAGTTGTGACTATGTCAAAGTTGCGCAGAGAAGATCAAACGAGTTCGGGTATTAAAGTCTTTGAATGTGAATATTGTATGTGTGAAAGAGCCGATTTTCGTATATATCTTGTTTGAATTGAGATATCCTTGATTTTCCAGCTAACTCCACCGTCAATCCACCGGTGTTTGTTGTTACTTTTCTTTCCTATATACAATCTTTTGGGGGATTGTGGATTGTTTACCTTGAACTAAAGTAGATTTTACTAAAAGTAATTCTCTCTTTACAGGAGGAAGGAGACTTTTCTAGGCCGATCTTAAGTATATTTGAACCTGCCGTGTTTTTACCTCTTTGACAAAGCCGTATTTTTAGCCATAGTGAAATGACTCATGGTTATATAAGAATTACTGCTATGTGACAGCATAGTGCAGTTAATTTTCTGCCAGCTCAGATTTATCGAATCCACATTATGGCCTAAGATAAAATTAGTGCTGCCAGTGCAAGGCTATAGATTTTCATTATCTATTACCAGATAATGTTCTTTTTGAAAATTTAAAATTTCTAAAATTGCGAACCCCCTTAATAGGGTCTGGCCCCTTAAAGATGTCATCCGTGCTTTATGTAGCTCAAAATGCTAATATGTTCTACTTGCAATGGCATTATGTTGCTGAACAAATTTAAGGACTTTGTAGACCTCAAACCAGCATTGCTGTTTCAATTTATCAATCTTTGAACAAGTATTTATAACGTGGTCAATTCTGTTTCTTCAAATAAAACAGCAGATATTCCTAACATAAAACTAATGATGCTTCAGCGCAATTGACATTGCTCTATGCATGCTTTGCATGTTTTTTCTTCAAAGCTGGGTTAATCAAAAGAGTTTTAGTACAGATACTTTTTTAAAGACGCCTCTAAAGTGCATAAAGAGATTTTTGGTCCATTTTTTTAGCATCAACAAGCATCATGCTAGTGTTCACAGAACAGCGTCTTTAAATCTTATTAGTAATTTTTTATTTCATATCATCTGTAACTCATTTTATATGTCCTATATGATGGATGTCTTTTAAAACATTTTATGCTCGGTTCCATCGAGATGCAATCTTTTTTACGGACGGATTTTTAAAAAGAACAATGTTTTTCAAATTTGAGTTTATTTGATTTTCTGATGAACGGAAAGCTTGTTTGTTTTTATAACTTATTAGCCCTGTTTATCATAAAACAATGAAGTTTTTTTTTCTTCGGGATCGTAATAGGGAAGGACCCTTAAATCTAAAGTGATGAATAGTTTCTCAAGGCACTGTTGTCATAACGATTTTTCTCTATGCTAGAGATATGTCGCTGATTGCCTTACAAATAAGAAAACAGGGAAAAAATATTTAAACAAAACAAAGCAACAGTATCGTCATAAATTTTTTGTTTTTTAAGAACCTTCCGCCCCTGTTGCAATTAGCTACGGCATTGCATAGTATCCCAAACCTTTTTTTGTATTCCAGCTCGTTGTCCTACAAGGTCAGAGATTTTACTGATCTACGCTAGTTTCACCACTCTACTTTATTGAAATCCAAACAAATTTACAAGCGGATGCAACCCTAATGAAGATTACCTAGTCTGTACCAGCAGTTAAAAAAGTTGGAAGAGCTAGTTTTCGTAAACTTTCGTAGTGTTTGCTATTTGTTGTTGCGTTTTTGCCCATTTGGTATTCGTTCCCTAACTCGTGCAAGTTTATACTTAAGGGTATGCTTCATTTCAGATGTTTCACAAAACAGTAGTTCAAGATCTCGATGCTAATGAAGAAGAGTCTAGAAAAGTGCCTTTCTTCATCTGGACAAGACCTTTTCTGAGAACGTCTCTAGGAATAGCTATAAAAGGAATGTGGAATTTGGGAGTGGCTCTAAAATTTCAAATCATTTTCATTTTCCTTCTTCACCTTAAATGGTCGGGTGACTGCAATGTTATCTAGACTCTGATAGATTTAACCGTTTTTATTTTTGTCTGTCAAATCTTCCACTTTCTTTCTTTCTTCTTCCTCCTTTGTTATTCCTTTCTTGTTGCCTCCTCATATCTTTTGTGGAATAACTGTTTCGTTGCGTGAACAAGCTGACAGGTAAAATCGCCCACCAGCTCTTTGCAAATGTAAAACTTGTTTACTTATTGAATAAAAACAATTTTCTGCTTCATTTCGCTGGAACGTTATCGATGCTTGCGTTGTATTCAAGGTAACTGGTATCTTAGAAGCAATGGCATTATTTCTTTTGATGCCCATCGGTTTAATACAGTTACCACATCAAGGTATTACTATAAACGACGCTGCATATTTCCGAAATATGCTTCTCTGGCACCAGTTGTAACGGTAGTTGATTTTGATTGAATGGTTTACAAAATTTATTCATCGGTGACAATCGCCCAAGTGCTTGCTCATGTGCTATGGCATTAATTGAATGCCACCTTCTTGCTAGCTTTAATAGCGTTTTTCTTATGCCATCGTGTTTCTTATCAGGCGAAATGACTGCAAACTGATTTTACCTCAAATTTGATTTATTCAAACAATGCCCTAAAACATAGAAAATGGTTCATTCTGTTTTTTTTTGTACTTTAAATACAATATATGCTTTCGGACAAATTTGAAACTCTGGCTGATTATTGCATTGAGCGTGAAACTCACTGTATCAACTCGAGACCGTCCTATTGTGCACATTAATGTGTGCAGATGCATGACCATATGGCTTTCTACAGGAAAAATCGATAACTTATTTTTCATAAAATTATTTTGAATAATTTTCGAGTGAAAAATTGGCAAAATTTTGGGTTGCCGTCTTACCGAAGCTTGTTTATAATCAGAAACTAATTTTCATTAGTTCGTGTGAAGACAGCTTGATAGAGCGTTAGATACTCTTTGCTCGTAACAAAATCTTGCTAAAGCTTATTCTTCTTAGTTTTACAGATAATTATTCGACATATTTTAACTAGAGGAAATTCCCTGTCCAAAGCCCAATTGAAATTACTACCAAAGCAAATTATCCCTTAAATAGGTGTAGAAACCTGCTCTGTTCTACACACCAAGGGTGCATAGGTCTACATACACGGCCTCGAGCACTTTATGGCTGATTAGAATACAACTAATGTTCATCACTAAGTCTATAGCAATGCAGTGGTATAAAGGCGACACATTTAACTTTCTTATTATTTCATAAAAGATTGAACTTTCAGGGACTCAGTTTACAAGCTAAGCTAATATCCCATCGCCTGATGTTCGTACGTCAAATGTACTTCTATGTAACTGGCCAAAAAGCTTAACGTTTTCCGTTGCTAATCATGAAACGTACATTTTTTAAATATACTCTTATTGGTGATTGTTGTTATATTTCCGGATAATACAGATTTTTAAGATTGCAAGATTTACTTTATATCCTAACTCTAAGGTAACAACTAACACCAGAAGCTTGCGCTCAAATGTTGCTTTATGACCGTAACTGAGCACACATCAGCAAAGGAACTTTGCTTCTAAATCTATTCGGTAAATAAAGCAAGACCGAAGCTGAAATATCCAGTTGTTTTTATTAATATCCCGAGAATTGTCGGTTTGATGAGACAAAATTTCTGACAATGCTCTAATAAACCTCTTTCTTTGGGCCTTCTGTTTGTGCACGAGAAAAAAGCCAACTTCTAATGCATAGGATGAGCCGTTGACACCATCTTATCATGAACAATTTTATCATCTTGAAATATTCAACAATTTTTGGTGCGAAGTTTCTTTGATCATCACTTTTAGACGGGTCTAAGTTGTTAATCATAACATTTAAGAGCTATTACAGATGTTCTACTTGAGTTTTTACGCGCATTTTATTAGCACTTCAACGGGCTATTAGGAAGACGGTTTCTTTTAACTCTGCTCATGATCCACTTTGTTCGGTTTCCGAATGCGGTTCCTATATGCCTTTTTCTCATGGACTTGCTGGTCTAATTTCAATTCACCTACATGTTGATTCCAGAATGTACGTTCATTCATAAACTAGTTCGTTTAAACGGGTTTTTGGCAGACATGTTTTCTGCATACTGCAGTTAATGGTTTAATGCCCTTGCGATTCTTTTGTATTGATCATTTATTTTAAAGAATTCCTGCTTCGTCTAGCTTTTTCCTCTTGCAATGCACTCATACAGAGTACTGAGAGGCGAAAGCGATCAAATTATGCATCAAAGGTCTATATGTGTATGGCAAAATCGCTTCAACTTCTCCTCATATATGTGATAATTTAAGATTTAAGTGAAGAATCGTGTTCGAATCAGATATGAGTTTCCGTAAGACTGTTTTATAACATAACCTCAGTGACGAACGATCGGATATTTAAAAAATTTTATAACTCTAGCCGATGGTGTATGTAGCTTTCTGAAATATATATATTAAACGCTACTTTAATAACTTGCTTCCATTAACTGATGCTATCTGCAGAAACAATACTTTTGCTTTCATCGTTGCTCTTGGTTATTAAAAAAATCTGTCTTTCTTTCTGGCGATGTCTTTCTACAAGAAGTTTACTTAAAACTCGATTTTCCCTTCGATCGTTTCACGAAATTGATAGCATGGCAGTCTGGGCGAATGATAATACATGTCTTTGTCCGATATAATACATTTGATTGTTAGTTGTGTTTCATTTCATTGAACCTTTTGCAATATATTGAGGCTCGTTACAACCTAAAGACAGAGTGCTCCGCTTCAAGTTTTATCGAAGCTTAGCAATATCTTGTTTCGCAGGTAGTCGTCGGAAATAAATTTTTCCCAAAGCGTTGTAAGTAAACGATCAGCAAGACTGTCCGTAAGGATTTTTTGTATGAAGCTAAAACTGATTTTGTCTTTCATTTGAAACAATCTCCTGTTTTTTCTAGATTGGTGCACATGGAAAGCCTGTCGTGTTTTTGCACCCAAAAGATTGTGGTGGAGTTTTGATAGAACTTGAAGAAAGTTGAATGATGAAAAGTTGAAGACAATGCTTTGACTTTGCTGATTTACAAATAGAAATTTGATTCTTCACAAAAATCCCTTTTGAAATGCTAGCTAATGTATCACATTTATGCAGATGCTCTTTTTACGCCATCCAATTATCTAATCCACTTGTTTATGAATGTTGTCCCCTGATTGATACTTTTTTCATACCTCTTATACTCTTTTACCCTTTATACTACTTCTAACAGCTCTTTTCTTAAATGAATCTTTTTCTGCTATACTTTATGCAGCCTTGTCGATCAAATATGTACAGTAAAATTAAGTAAGACATGTTGCATCGAAGTCCGTGTTAATTCAACTTATCGATACCTAGACATGTTTATGTACTTACCAAAAGGTTGACTTTGCCAAATAAAAATGCTTGTAAAGGTGTATTGAATATCTGGAAGAGACGAGGAAAACCGATTCATGATTAGGTTGTTAGATTTTACATTTCTAGCTTGAGAACTAATAAAAGACTAAACAAATGAGGAAGTTCATTTACTTATCTTGCCATCCCAGTTTACCTGTATAAAAAGCTTCTCATTGAAGAACGAAACCTCTATTTTATCTAATATCCGTGCATAAACATTTGCTAGACAGAATATTTATAATTATGTTACTGCTTTAATGCTTGCCTGTGCTTGCTTACAATAATACTTGATGATAACTTATTAAAGTCTTTTTACAACCTGCTTTCGTTTTTTACAAACCTTAAGTGCTTTTATATTGAAATGCTTCTACTCACGATACTGATATTTTCTCGCGCTCAGTTGCTCTCAAATGCTTTCTTTAGCGCCGTACTGCCTACACATCGATTTTCGACTTGCACACTACAAATTCAGTTCTGCTCTCACACGATGTTTGATAAAATGCCCCAACGCGCTCTTCGTGACCTTGTTTTTACGCAGCATGTGGTTTAAATACTGTTTTACTTGACCTTCTCTAAATCGTAAACTTTATAAGATAACCAATAAGTAATTAATTCTCAATATTCTGCTATTGGTTGTTTGATTGTTGATGAATCACTGCAGCAAATCTACCTTAGTATGAAAATAGTCAAGAAGTACGTAACAATTGCAGGCTGACCGCATTTAAGGTGCAAGGTGGTTAGCTTATGACTCGCGGTCTGGCTGACACCTTTCTAAATCAACTGATGACCCAGGCTGGTTTTTGCTGATCACCAATGGTTACCATAGTCGTTTTGTCTATGTTGATGATACATTCAGATTGAAAAATGTTGTTTTCGGTATTTTCTGTCATTATTCGTGGATTTTAGTTTGGCCTTTAATAGTGGCTAAAGCTGGAACAAACCGTAGTGCTAGAAACTAGTTCGAACACCAGGAGGCTGCTTGTGCTATCAATTTATTTTGTTGAAAGGTGACATTTGCATACGTACGATCGTATCAACATCAATTAAATACTTTTTTACAATAATATCCAAAGTACTAGATGTGTATAATTGTCTTCCTTATCACTGATACTTCCTTTTATCAATAAGAAACTCGTATAACTCTTTCAAGTGCAAAACGTCATAGATGTCCTCTTGTTTGCTTCTGACAACCGAGTCTGACCTGAGAATTCAAAAGTTGACCTCTCTCTTAGCAATGCGTATATTTAGATGTCACTAAGATTGCAATACAATAGTGTTACTAAGCATTTTCAAGAAACAGCCTCATCATATTTAAAGCCTGTTTCATCTCATTCTTCTCGGTGTGTGAATCGTCAGAATGATAGTCGAAAGATAAACCCCTCTCATTATTTTTGTAGTTCTGTACCACCGGAAAGTTGTTAGTAATTTTCACACAGCTCTAAATTTCAATTATAGTTGGCTTGCATATGACTCGTTTACCTGCCTATATAGTTATGATAGTAACCTATTTCCATTTTCATCGAAGTTTTTATGAATTTACAGGACAAAACTTTGTATATAGAACTACCGATACCTTATTCACGTCGACATTCTATCAAAGAATAAACAAATACATTTGGTTTTTTGCTTCAAAATGAGCAAATTTACCGACAGGCCTGATCACTTGTAGAAAATTCACCAAAACTGTGTTTTTTGCATCCGATTCTACTGTAAGAGAAGCACGCTCATGCTAGTGGGAATTCTGTCATTTTGACTTTTTGCCAGCCTAGATGCTTGTAGGATCTTTACCAATACACGTGTAAATGCTTTACATCAAAACTGAGGCTTGTAGAACGATCGGCGTCTATTTGAAATGAACGAGCGTCACGCAACGTTAATCTTCCCGGATTGTAAACAGTTCCTCATGGCATTAATGTACAGCCGAAAAACAGTAGGATGCATAAAAAATTATCGTGCACATTCATGATAATTCTTCGCTTTACTTGACTATTAAAATGGCTTGGGATTTTGTCCCAAAAAGTTCCTGTTTTTAAAGCGAAGTTACAGGTACCATATTTCCACTAGTTTCATGTGTAGCAAGGTCATATTTACATAAGGATGTCACACCCTGTATAAACCGCAAGCACTATTGCAAATACTGTTAAATTGAGAAGAAAAATGATGTAGAAAATCAGATCCCCAACACCAAGAGGACATGGAAAACACAGAAAATACAAAATGTTCAAAGAAGATTATGAACTACTTTCTTTAAAGACTATTAGATTTTTAAGGGGCTTATCTCTATTCGATTTTGGCAACCCATAGATTCAGTTTATACTTAACACAAATTATTATGTCACAAAGCACATGTATTGGATTCAAGCCCATAAATCTCTTCTTTATGTAGTTTGTAAGTTTTAAAATGCTCTAGGCTGGATATCTCTGAAACTGCTTTACTGATATTTAGTAATTTGTTTATGCTCAAATGATTTTATAATCTCTTCGATGGATCATAGTGGTATTAGTCAAAAAGAAACAGGATTAATTTTCGCAAAAATGAGCAAATCATTCACAGTTGAACATTATTCATCAAAAAGATTATTTCGTTGGTCGTTTGATAATTAATATTTATCAGCTAGTTCCGTTGTAAGGCCAAAAGCCGATGATGATTAATTACAATCAAATTTGCCTGTATTTGTGATTTCAGTGTGAATTCTACTGATTTCCTTTATATTTTTCTTTGACTCCTTTTCCTTGCCGCTTTGGTGATAAAGGCTTTGCTTTCAATTTTACTTTATTGAACATGCAAGCACATAAACTTGCATTTCGTTATTTCTACTGTTACAAAATCTTTCTTTAGTGTTATTAAGTTAATTTGACATTTTGAAATTCTGCAATATGAAAATGTCAATATGATTTGAAACTGTGAGAAATCGTCAGATATAAGACTTAGAGGGGGAAAGTTATAGAGTATGGCATTCGACAGAAATGTCACAAAGCTTTGCAGATGGGATACTTAGTTGAAGATCATATCAAACTCTTTAAAGTAGAAGACCCCAGAACGGTTTGCAGGGCTGCTATTTGAGCCACGAAGCATCTTATTTTTTTATTTTTTTATTCTGATGAATATCATTATATTTTTTTATTCTGATGAATATCGACAATTTCCCATTCATGCCTTAGAAACAGACATATTGCTTAAGATCTATAATGCCTGATATAGTTAATATTACAACTCCACTCACTTGTCTTGTTTATTGCTATTTTTGAATAAAAAAATAATAGCTATGTAAATAACGAAAATATAAATAGTAATATTAAATGATAATTATAAATTGTGTAGACAAAAGGAGTTCGTTTTCTCTCTTGGACTCCATTGGTAATTTTTCTTTAGGCTCGCGGCACTGATTGGTCAACTATACCGGTCTTGTGCTTGCATAATTATAAATGATAGGACGTTGCTGTAAAGCCATATGGTATGGAGTCATCACATGTGCAGTTACTCTACTCTATTTAAGAAAGCAGTTCACAAGTGACGGATACGATTGATACCGAGTCAGCTGAGATTCAAAAGCTTGAGTTGAAAAACTGTAGAAACATTTCTAGCTATCAAGCTTTGATGTTTTCCTCTATTTGAAAAGGCCATCTCAAACAAAGACTTTCAAGTTGATTTCAAATAAGAAAATAGAGAATTCTTCAAAGATTATTGAAACCAAATAAGCCTTTTTAGTAATCAATCAAGATTTCAAATTTCGATGCTAATCTTTTTTCTCATTGGTTACATGATACCAAATTATTGATTGTTGAATTATAGCATCATTAAAGTATCTTGCGCAACCGGCATGCTTTGCGACTATCATACAAAAGACCAGCCTAATATCGCACTGCATGAAAATAACAAACAGAGTCAAGCTCTCAAAACAATCTCGATAATCATGGCGGTTGTGCAAGAGTCTTTAGCCACTGTCAAAGACGTTTACAGAGTCCATCCACTTTTTCAATGGTTTTTTTATTTTCCTTTGAAAGTGTATTTGACGAAAAATGTTCACACAGTATAGAAAAATAACTTTAATGGTATTTATAAATGAAATTTATTTATGAATCCAAAACTTTCTAGCAAATCAATCCAAATCGGGTTGTTTATAATGATATTTGACTTAGTTTTTAGCATATATAATACCGATTGATTCTTACCTACATTCAAATGCAGATTTTTGTTGTTACGAGAATACCCTGTCTGTTGCCTCTTGTGATTTTCTGTAAAAATATTTTGTCCCTTCATAGAATCCCCAGGTTTTTTATTTCGACGCTAAAGTCCGCTTCACGCTAGCACATAGTTTTTCAATATTTCAAACATTAGTACAAAGCTTTATCTTTTATTCTGAATGTAAGTTACATTTTATCAATCTGCAATTTTTTTGGAGCTTTTCACTTTTTCTAGTGTTTGCGTCTGTATTTCAAATACCTGGACAAGGTTAAAATTCATTTTACTCGAAATTTAATTCAACAGAACCTTCTCCTCGAGAAATGACCAGTCTTCCGTGCAGAAATGGCTTTATTGTTGTTTGGAATAATCATCAAGCTTGTTTTTTGCTAAAATTCAAGGCGACAAAAAGTGTTGCCAACTAAGCATTTACACCAAGTGTTGTTGAAAGACAAACATTTGAAAATATACGTCAAGTTTCAACATCGCCCTGCACTTTTGGATTCCCGCAAGTTTCCTTTCTAGAATCTTTTTTTCAAAGCCATGGAAAACTAACCATCAAACAAGGGAACCTACAGCCCTATGATCTCATTTCTACTTGATTTCCTACATTTTGCAAGGATTCGCCGATTATTGGAATATCACGCGACATAGTGTTCTTTGTATCTATTTAAGAGAATTTAAGTGATTCTGTACTTCAAGATTACATATAAAACAAAGAAACATATTCACAAGATGTTGAAAATTGTATAATTAAGTATTCCCTAATACCCAGTATGAAATTTGTCCCTATCATCTTGGCTAATTTTTCTAATTTGCTGATCGATAGGATACACAAAAGTTACCGAAGCGGGTAAAATGGCGTGGGGGAACAGACGTTTTCATGTAGGGGATCAACTATTATTAGAAAACATACGTCAAGTCATGTTGAAAATCCACTTACAAGTGTCTGCTCTTTGTTGTGCAAAAATCATTCGAGCCACAGATGCACCAGGTGTAGCCTTAAATGAAATAGGCTACCTAAATCAGGTTACTTCTCTGATGTATTATCAATTTAATGGGATTTCTCTTTATTTAGATATTTTGGCAGCTTGATATTTGATATTAATTTTCAATAAGGTGTAGTCTGACATTATGCTGTTTTTGTGTAGATTCTGATATCGAAATGACCTCGAAAAGGAGTGATGTTGTTGCAAAGCTTTTATAGAAGTTTCATGCAACGATTGCTTGAAAAACAATTCTCTGTGTGCAATGTACTCCCATGTCACTACATTGTAAATGGACCAAATGACAATGTTAGGAAAATTTCGATTAGTGAAAAACCGTTATGCAACCAATCGATATTCCTGTCCTATCAAAAGGGTATTAAAAGAAATATTCTTGCGAATCACATATTCACAATTTCACATTGAATGGTCACATAGGTTCAACATATTCTAAAGCTGTCAATCTGAAGCAAAAACATTTTACAATAGATAGAATATTTTTTTCTTTTACCTTGGTGTCGGTTTTTTTACCTTCGGTGGACAACGAGTGTGTCTGCCGTTAGCATGTTTCTACTGTCTGTTTGCTGTGCAGCTTGTCATTATATGATGATGTTGTTATATCGCTAACTCTTTTATAGCAAGAAATGCTTCCATTTTTCTACAGTGACGTGTACATCATTACTTTTCACCTGCCTGTAGACCACGAGAGATACTGCCAGCCGTGTACGGCAGAAATGTTTTTAAAGAGAGGCAATGCGTCGGATTAATTAGAAAAAAATAGGTCTAGGCTCGTATTGCAAATACCATTTTACCATGAAAGAACTGTGCTCTGAGTGAATTTCTCGCTACTAATTATAGTAATATATTATAAAACGTTTTCGGATTTCTTCTGTGTTCATCCTTTAAACTCTAAAATTCATTCATTTCTAAAGCCTCAGTTTAAGAAGGTCATATTTGGTTGTTTTCTTTAAGAGTGTTGCAATGCAGCCATTGATTTCGATTTTTGTACATGTGCAGTTCTATTTATGCAAATGATTATTCCTCATAGGTCTCAGATGACTGCAAAGAACGTCATTAAAGCAAATAATTTCAGTTACAAAGCCCAGGTGCATTTTCTTCTAAAGCTAGGCTTTTCAGGTTAAAAGTTTTTCTCTTTTGGCAGAAAGAGAATGCAATCTTCTAAGAAATAATCTTGATTTCTCTGTTCTCTCTAGGTTTCTGTTTTTGTTTGCCATGCTGAGTTCTATGGTTGTTATCTTTTAATAATGAAATATGTAAATCTGCTTGGTGAAGCTTTGCTTTAGGTACAGCAAGGCTTAATATATATTTTCTGCGGCAAAGAAGAAGTAGGCCTATTTTAGCAACTTAATCTCTCACGTTTACATATGAAGAAATTTTATTGTTAAGATGATATTGTTCCAAACTGGTAAAAATGTTCAAGGGGAAGAAAAATGTGGAAAAGAGGCAAAAATGTTTCAGGCCTATATATAAACGGCTGTATATAAACGATTCAATGGACAGTGGCTGTATATAAACGATTCTTCTTATATTGCTTTGTTTGGTATCATTATTACTTTTTCAAGTTAATCTTATTTGCAAAACTCTGCAAAGAATCTTATTTCTGTTTAATTCTGATCTTTGTTCATTTTTCGAAACAGATCAATTTATTCTATCTCACAGCTCGTTTCTTATCAGCTCTGTCGATGTGAAATTCTGCATAGTTCAGATGTATGGCACTAGAGGAGCTCTTTTTGTATTGAAATTGCTCGAGAAGTTCTTTAGGAATGCTTTAGGGCTATTGATGTTCTAAATTAAAAGGAGACTTGGCTTTCATCAATGTATGGCATTTCTAGACCATACTATAGTAATACTTAAGAACATTAATTCAATTCAAGTGATTTTGTAAGCTTTGTCGTGAAAAACCTTCTGGATTTAAGATGAGCAAATCAAGAAAATTCACGTAGAAAGGATCTTTTCAAAAGGAGGCAAAAAAGAGAATTTTTTCTAGACGTGGTTCGCCATTGTTTTTGACATGCGCAAAACATTCTTGTTATTCCATTCAAACTTCTTTAGTGTAATGACAGTAAATGAATTGGAAAGATATGGGGTAGTGTTGTCCCGTTTGAGCTCTTCTCACCAAATCATTTTGTGATTAGGTTATCAAGGATGGCATCCACACATATGAACATCCACTGATTGGTTCTGCCATTGATTACAATTTATTTGATATGCTTAAACCGTCACATTTTCATATATCTTCTCAATTTTGACAGTGGTACGTTTAAGTGATTAGCTGAGTGCAGACTTCCTTTTGCCTTTTGTCACTATTAACTGTTCCACTTTTGTTTATGAAATCAACTCTGATTTGGAAAATAAGCTCATTAATTGGCCTAATCCGTTGTTTTTCTCGATTTATCTACAGCCCAAAGTCTGCCACAATCAGGATATCTACTGGTCATGACGGACTATATTTACGCGATTACGCCGAACACGGCGCCAGCATTTTCCACACAACACATCCAAATAATACATTTCAATGGAGTGCTACATTAAAAGTTTGACTAGATGTCGTTAGGGGATAATCTCTTGAAATTTAAAATTCAGACATGTTTATGGGAGAATAATCGTCTAATAGTTAATTTGTATTACAATAATAAGATAGAAAATACACTCTGAATATGTACTGGAATAGTTTAAGCAATTAACAGACAACTTTCTTATACACATTTCAAGAGCTCCATTGATCTTGCAACTCCCCAGGCTACTGTTGGCAGCCTAACACAAAAGATAGGATATTTCTGTCAATTCTGATTCTGCTTAGACAAAAATTATCCTCTATTACCCGATCGAGCCAGAACTATACCATCTTATTGTCACTGACACGTGGATTGCAGCATCTCACAGCCATGCAACCTCTTTGAGATTACTGGCTGCTCCATCAACCTCTAAGTTTAACTGCTAGTCACTGATGTATATGCTTAAAAAGCTATCGAGCCAATGTGCCTGACAGCCAATTGTAGTGAACACTAACATAGGATAGTGGCTCTTACAGCATAAACATTTCATAGGCCAAAGTTCTTCTTGCAAAGACGTCATTCTGATCTCTTGATCAATGATCAATGATTCTGACTTCTTATTGATTATCTAAATTTTAAACTAGCTTATTTTAAACTTTTGTCATTGTAAAGCGCCATAGATAGATATTTTTTCATTTGTATGTGCGCTCTAAAAATGTTTATTATAATTATTATTGTTATCTCTGTTACCTCAAAATTACATCAAATTACGTGACATACTTCATGTCAAACACTTTTTTCTAACTCAAGACCTTAAGATGTGGATGATATAAGAAAATTAAGCATAGGCCTATGGCAGTGGCGGTTTTAAGGCATGGCCCCAGGCCCCGCGTATATGGTAACCAAAAGGGGCCCAACACCTAGAAAGACAGAAATTGTAGAGAACAAGGGCCCCGTATATGTTTTTGGCTTCGGGCCCCGCAGTCCCTTAAACCGCTGCTGGCTTATGATTTTTGCTGGAGACGGACATACCAGGAAGATAAAGCAACATTTGCATTTCAATGTAAAATCGACGTTTTCTACAAAGATTACTTCTTTTAATTTATTCTCTTACAGCCTCTCGAATTCCGCACCATCCCCCCCCCTCCCCCCGTAAGTGGGATTGTGCAATTGAATTTAGCAGAATAACCTTTCCATTCTGCAAATTCGATGCAAAAAGCACGAAAATCTAAACAGCAATCCCTTAGAGGAAATGATTCACGATTATTAGATTCTACAGAATTGCTCAATTGTTGAAAGGGAATTCCAACTTGGCTTGAGCTGGACACATAGAGCAGTTACATAAAAACACATATAACTACACGACATCAATGGCCTACATTTCGTGATTCAAATCGCGCTACATGTCAAGAGCAGAGACATCATCTGAAAGATGAATATGACAGAGGGAGCATTGATGGGAAGGTAGGTACACCATCTGGTGAGTTGATCTGAATTTTCTTACTACATTTTCAAAATGGGACGTGCGACTTGTGACAGTGGCAACTGTCAAGACTGTCAGCTTTGCACAACGGGAAAAGCAGATTTTGTGATTTTATCTTTATCGTCTTCTTTCCGTCTACTCTATTTCTTTTCTGCGGCCACCGCAACTGTAAACACAGCGACTACACAAGACAGAGCTCGCTCACGCAGATGTTTTATGATTTTTTGGGGCCTACTTCATAGATTCCGCTCTTAAGATCTGCATGAAGAAACGATCATAAATTGAAATAACTTAAACACTTAAGAGGCTGATTATATGGAGCTAGCACGGCAAATCGGGCCGCAATTTAACGTATTTGTTCATGTAATCGACTAAAGCCTGACCAGCCCGGCAATGCAGAATGCGGCTTTAAACGACGCATGCGCTATCGGGCATAAATCAAATCATGAAGCTGAAGACTCTCATAGCTGAAAAGGTTTCTTGGCGAGCGTTGCAGCCATGTTTAAAATCACTTTACCCTCTAATACTTTTACGCTAATTTTCAGGCCGGGTTGTGTTATCCATATAATCGTTAGGGAGTTACAGCCCGGGTGACCCGGCCAGCCCATTCCATGTAATCAGCCCTTTAAAACGAGCTCAACTTTATTATAACATTTTAATGATAATGTTTGTAATACCGCTAGCTAATTAACTGTGTAATCTAAACAAGGGATTTTCCTGATATGGGTTTATCACCAATTCTGATTGGCTATTGCTTCATGTTTTATGCTTTAATTAGACATTGGCCTGTGGATCGTTTGGCTGATTCACTTTTCACGGACATATTCTAAGTATGCTTCTGCATCCGATATATCTCTTATTGTTTCACTTTGATATTCTTAACAGATCTAGCATTCGCTGCAAAATAAAAATATTTAAAATGTTCATTTCTCCTATTGCTTTAAAAGAAATTAAGCTTTTCCTTGCACAGCGTAAGCTTCATACAATCTTGAGGATATAGGGTGGAAATTATGCGATTCTTCGAAAAAGCAAACCTGCTCATAGGCAAAGATGCATTCTCAGAGAGGAATTCTCTTTGGGAAGCTTTGACCGCTTCTTGTTGACTTGTCTGCTCGTGGTGGATCCATGGGAATAGAGTCAGATGGGCGAGGCTTCGGACCTATGTCGGAGGACGCTCTGAACAGCTTAACTGCGATCTCGCAATAATGATTTCAGCAGAGCCTCATGTTATACTGATAGTTTCCTCTCAAATAAAGCGATAATCTCCGATTCAAAGGTTCCCGCTAAAATGTGTACCATGTGTGCTAGCTTTCTGTTTGTGCACCACAAAAAGAAAATCATTTCTGGAGTGATTTCCTTAAAAGCTGAGATGAAACATTTTAGATAGCGGAATCAATAGCTATCAGCACAACAACCTTGTGCAAGCACGCCAGCTGAAGCTCGGCATAGCTAAAGTTCTTTTACGCGAGTACTTTTAAACGTTCCCACTATTCAAAAACCTTTTCCTAGAAACTCCTAATTTCCTAGACAAACTAATTCCTTGATGAATAGACGTGTATGTAGAAACTTTATCCAACCGTACAATAGTAGCATCTTTGTGTCACTAGAAATTTTGAACAATTGTTTTGAACAGATTTGAAAGTTTGATGGATAATTATCAGTTCAATCTTAAGGAAACTATAGATGCTTACTGAAAAACTATTCAATAATCATTTGCCCCAATATTTGTTTAGCCATTTAAGGAGAGCGCTCAGCTTGAAGCTGTCTTGTTCTACAAATGCAAGAAAATCTACTACTTCTAATCGCTATAATTCATAAAGCCAAAACATTATCATTCTGTGAGCAAATACAACTGTATAAAATTAGATTAAAAAGTGTATAAATTAAGAAAAAAAGGTCTTCAGGAACTTGTAAGGCGCACAAAGCTTTTTTTATTCAGTCCGGCTTTTTAGTGGTTTTCGGGACTTTTTTTATTTATTTGGATAACATAATCAATACATAGCGTTGTGCATCATATCAAACTTTTATCGTTATATTATTGATCTTTTCATTCAAAAAGAGCATTCAATAAGCTATACAAAAT
Organism: Rhopilema esculentum; assembly: GCF_013076305.1. The sequence goes on from NW_027019384.1 coordinate 8,003,872, forward strand.
CGTATAAAATTATGTAATGAATAAAATATTCAAGTACTTTTAGTTGAAAAGCTTTCTTTTTTTCAATTTCTATAACCCTTTTGCTACTTAATTTCCTCAACACCTTACTGAAGTATACGTCAAGAAGATGAGAATTTTTGTTTCAAGAAAACGTTACACATTTCTAGCGGTATCGTAATTGCAGGGTGGCTCTCAAGCCACACGGATGAGGGTGTAGTTGCGCGACCACACCCACGGAAATAACAGCCGGAAGTATACTTTCATTAGAAAACATTTTATCAGTTAGTTAATGTGCTGGTAGTATTTGTGATGCAGTTTTTGCACATTTTTGTAGTTTGTGTGAATCAGTTAAACGTCCAAGCTGTGTCTTTTGTACTACAAATTACTATGTGACATGTTTATCAGAATTTCTAGCAATCTTTTTTATTATTGATTATCATATCTGTTGAGCCAAGGTGTAAAAGATTCATCATTTTAAGGTGTTGCGGAATAGTTATATCGAAATAGAGGGAAACACCGTTTTTGGCAAATATATGAAAAGTATTAGGAGGAATTATGAATAATCAACTGATATGATTAAGTGACAAACATATTTTGTGGAGATAACTTGGGAGAATTTCGTGAAAAATGATCTGTAAACTGGAAATACTTTCAAACAAACAGCTTCCCTGTATTTTGGGCGTGTATCTAAATTATAATGCAAGCGTCGAAACTTCAAACCATGTATGTTACAGAAGGCCTTTGTCATCGTTATTTTGAAGATGCGTAAAATGCCGAGGGGCGACCAGTTCAGATACCGTAAAAGCTCTATTATGCCCCCTCTCTTTAAAGCCCCTTTTAAGCCCCTCTCTCTATATAGCCCCTTATCAAGCAAAAATTCAAAATAAGCCCCCCTTCTCTTCTCTTTTAAGCCCCTCTCCTTCTTAAGCCCCTGATGACAAACAAAGAAAACATGTGCATTCAGTGGTCTCTTGACGAGTGTGATGACGATAAGATTGTGTGCATTAAATACAGCCCATGTAAGGATTCACTTGTGCGCCTTAGAGGTCAGTCAAAATTTGTTTAGAAGATGTCTCAAGGGATATCAATTGATTCTGGTGACTCTGAGAAGATGAGGACATTATAATTGATTGATTTTAAGAAACTTTCGAAACTGCTAGCAAAGTTTTTGAGAACATTTGTATGCCATTTTCATAACGAGAAATGCATACGGGTATTTTTACAGAATTTTTTCACATTGAATTACTAATAATTCACCTCAAATAAGCCAGGATAACGAAAAAATAATTGCTGAAATCTCTAATATCTTAAACAAGTACTTTGTCGACATTGCTGAAAATATCACCCAAACCTTGCCAAAAATCTCTAAGTCGCTTTTTGATAATAAGAAAATAAATTCAACCTTCCTCTCTCCAGTCAATCACATAGAAGTTGAGAGTGAAGTTTCAAAATTGGACTCGCCGAATTCTTTTGGGCCTCACAGTATTCCAATAAGCATATTTTAATTTCTAGGACCCTATATTTTGAATTCCTTAGCTACCATCAATCTGTCATTCTTCAAAGGAATTTTTCTAAATAAATTAAAATTAGCCAAACAAAGTGATTCCTGTTTTTGAAAAGGGGGACGCCAAAACTAAGTCAAACCTTAGGCCTAGATCGCTGTTGCCAGTCTTCAGCAAATTATATGAAAAACTAATATACAAATGACTCTATTCGTTTATTACTCATAACAAAATAATCTACCAATTACAGTTTGGTTTTCAAGAAAATCATTTAATTGACCATGCTTTGATTAGTATGGCTGAAGCAATAAGAAGCACTCTTGACAATTGGAAATATGGATGTGGATTATTTATCAACCTACAAAAAGCCTTTGATACTGTGAACCACGATAATTTCATTAACACAATTGAACACTATGGTATCGAAGGATTTGCCCTTGCTTGGTCCCACCTTTCAGAAAGACATCAATATGTTTCAGTCAATGGCGTAAATTTTGAATTACTAAAAATCATATCTGGTGTGCAACAGTGATCTGTACTAGGACCGTTGCTTTTTAAATTTTTAGCAATGACTAACCCAAAGTCTCAAAAAACTAAACTTTTACCTTTTTGCAGACGATACAAATATTTATTACGAATCAAAATCAATAGACAATCTTGTTAGAAACATAAATACAGAATTTGAAAATGTGCTAAAATGGCTTGATAAGCTAGACTTTCATGAATATAAGTGAAACTAATAATATAATTTTTCACTCCTCCAGCAAAACTTTTCCATCCGACATTTTAATTAAAGTTGGTGAAAACCAATTCGGCCTTAGGTTAAATGACATGGAATCATAAAATCATAAATCAAAAAAATGCAACCACCTGCTTAGGCAATCAGCGATGAAGCAAAAAGATACACAGACTGGTGTTGGATGAGCTAACGGGTAGTTGTTAGTTAGTCTCGAAAGCATCTTCCAAAGCTCGTTATGAAATTATTGTCCTGTGGTTCGTTGTGCTAATTTTTGCAGGTTCTTCTCTGTGGTTGCAAGTAAAAGAAAGTTGCCGGTCATATTATAAATATGCTTCGTTTTTTTGATGTTATGCGACATCTCATTGTAATATATGTCAGTATTTTAGGTTCACACACACACACAATTACTGCTTCACTTATGCCAAGTCTTCTTAATCATATGTATATGATTTTTTTAGAAAAGGCTTAATGATCTTGAATAAATTGCAGACTCATATTTTCTAATATATTGCAGAGTAATATTATCTATCTAAAATGCAACCAATTTGGTGTTTTGGCGTAGGCTGGTACAGAGAAAATATCCTTTATCAATTTTATCTGTTAGCTGTTTTGGCGGGCAACTCGAATATTTCTCATCCAACATAAGTGCAAAATTATTGATTTAAATTTATACTTGGATGGAGTCTCTTATAAAGAAAGTGCAAGCAAGGTTGTTTCTTCAATTTTTATTTCAGGCTCAGTTGTGGCTAAGAATACCTCTGTGTCTTCCCCTGTTTAGAAAAACCTTATATGAAAAAATAGAAACTAATAATTAAAGAGAGAATAGAAACGCTCGATAATTAATCACTTCATTTCATCACAAATACGATGGAAAAATGATAATGCATCAGATTTTCATTGTTTTGATTCTGTTTAGTGACTAGTATTTCGCTACGTTTGGAATGTATCCAAAGGTTATTTATTCCTTAGTCAAGCATCTTATTAAGTGACTATTTGGAAAATAGTCTTGATTACCGAATCCATCCTCAAGAAATCTTGTTTGATTTGTACTCAGGCTCAAAATTCTAAAATTTAGTGTCCCCAAGAATTTTAGCCATAAAACGCAATCTTAAAACGAGGTTTATGGAGTTTAAAAGCAAAGTGTGATCGAAGCGAATATTCGATTACAGTATCCATGGCAACAGCCTTAAGGCGCAGGGAAGAAAGGAAAGCTTGTTTAAATAAGATTTTCTACTCTATTAGTAGATATATGGGATGATTTTTTGATTGAGATGTTAAAATGACGCTACAATGTGATTTGTACAGCTGAGTTCAATTCGAAGGCCAAAGAAGCAATTGCCTGTTAAACAATAAATACCATTAATCTAAATAGATTGTTATTTCATTTCAGCTGTGCTTCGGCAACTAGGTTTGCAAATAGCTAGTGAAATAAATAAATCGGACTTTAAAGAGAAGTTGATAAATGAAGTAGAAAGAGGCTCAAACTGTAATGCAGTCTACTAATTCTCTTTTACAATAGTAAATAGCACTAAATTCGATAGCGAAATTTTTATTGAAAATATCTTTATGGCAGTGATGATTTTAAATTGAGTAAGTAATTGATGAGCAGCATTCTAGATTCAAGTAACACATTTGCATGATTTGAAAAAAACAAGACAAATTAAAGGATATTAGAATGGCAAAGGCAGGCAAATATTTAATTGTTTGGCATAAATTTGTGTTTTACATAAGGTGACCATTGTATCAGAAGTGCCTTGTACATCAGATCCCTTAACGATAAAAATAATCCAAAAGAACGCAAGATGAAAGATTGTTCTATTAGCATCTAGAAAAATTCACACAAGCTCATTTACTGCTGAGCAATCTGTATTTTGCCAATTATAAGACCTTCAAAGGACATGATCGGATTCATAACCAAAATGCAACAATTAATGAGTGACTTTTTGAAAATAAACTCCGTGAAAATTGGAATTTCTTGCTTTTTCTAAAATTAATGATTTTTGCATTTTTCTTTTCTTTCCTAAAAACTAAATTTTATCCAAGCTTTAAGAACTTTGGGTTACTATAAAAGTTCAAAACCTTTTGTATAGTCCTTAAGTTCTGAATATGTACGAACTTCATTCATGATTTAACGCAGCACACTTGTTTTTTTTACTGGCGCAAACTATCTTAATAAATGTTAAATTCAATAATGTTTTTTTACCGAGTACTTCCTGAAACTTCAGCTACACATTGAAGCAAAATACAATTTTGAAATAATTAAGCAAACCAGTTCTTTTGTCATTCTTATTTTGACTGGAATAACATATGCAAATGGCTCGAGTGAATGGACATTTCGACTGTTTGCATGGATTCTTATGTTGAACATAAGACGTGAGGTTTTTGTTATAAAGATTAATGACATATTAACGATGGTTAAAAAGATATATGTGATCATTTGTTAGCTTTGACTTTGAAGGACACAACATGCAAGGACATTATAGAAACTTATATAGATTTATATTAATCAAAATTATTATTGACGTATCAATTTTTGTGTGTATTGAAAACATTATCCTTTATAAACGTGTCGTCATTTATTTGCTTAGAAGCTCAAATATTAAACCAAAGAAATTTGCTAATCAATCACTTGCTAGAAGAAAGTCAAAGTTTATTAAAAGCTATAGCCTATTTTTCATGGTTTTTGTAGTTTACGAAGAGCATTAGATATTAGAGAAATACGAAGGTATTAGAGAAAGAAAGTACCTTTTTAAGGTACCTTGATGCGGGAAAACAATGAGAGAGAATCGGTCCAGAAAAACGTTTTCGTAAAGAAAAAACTTGCAGGAAGATCTTCCTTTGATTCCTTGCAATTTTTTGCAGTTTAAAGAATATGAAAGTAGCACAGACTAACGCCCGTAAATGTCAATGATTTGTTGATTTATGTTTTCGGATATTTCGTGATCACATGGCACTTCGAACAGTATCTTCTTGAATGCACTGTTAAACTATGAGCTGGTGATAATTAATTCTTACTTTATATTTGCTTTAAAAGCCATAATCGAAAGTTGTACTTACAATTGAGAATGAAATTGTACAGTCGCGGGCTTCTAACACTTCCAATAACAGTGATTAACAGACCTTTCGTAGATTCTCTGGCAATGATCTTGTCTTGATCTTAATTTGAAAACTTTTCTTCTGCTGGTTCAAAATTATATCTTTTATGTAGCCTTTCTTAGATTTTTTAGTGTGTTTCCTTTAACTTGAAGAGGCTATGTTACAGGTGGAGACAACCAAGGAGAGTGATCAAGAATGCCCATGTCTGTGTTTTGAATAGGTGGAGCCTTTCAGTTATCAATGGTTGAATTCTTAATTCATTTTGTGCACCAGTCTCCTTGTCTCTTCGCTAATCATCAGTTGCTGTCACGTTATTACACATTGGCTAATATTTACATCAACAAGTAGGGCCGCATTCAGAATCTTGAGCCTTGGGTAAAAAATGTAATTAGGGCACCCATGTGAATATCCGTACTTCAAAAAACACTATCGTAAAAACTTTTTGCAGAAAAACATAACAAGCAAGCAAATTATGTTTAAATAACAACACATATCTTGAGGTTCAAATTGTAAACTTTCTTAATTGCCCTGTATTATGTCACAACAACGAAAGCCAATAATTATATTATGTCTAAAGCTTTTTTCCAGTTATAAGCAACACATAGGGCGTTGAGTGCACATTAGGTAATTATTTTTTCTTGCATGCAACCCAGTATATTTACTTGGTATAGAAGAATTGTCATACGATTGTTCTAAAGTGATGAAGTAATGAAATAATGGCTGTCCAAAAAATTGGATTTTGATCTTGTGCCATAAATCCCTTTGCGAAAAAACTGAGAATTCCTGAAAATTTGTGGCCTCTCTAATGCTAGGGCCTTGGCCACAATGCCAAGTGTGCCCTGTGGTTGATGTGGCGCTACCATCAATGACTGAATCTCCTTTCCAAATAGAAAGGAATTTTTACAGGAACCAAGAGATTACTACACCCATAGTTTTTACATTCAATCTTTTACAAAAATTTGCTTATACAAGTCTTATTTTTTGTAGTGACAGGAGTTCAGACTAAACTGAGCTAGCAAGAAACTTCAATATTTCAAAAGCTGTAAAATGAATTTTTTTAAATAAACTTCGCAACCTTCTTTTAAAAGCAAAATTGCTAATTGAATGTGCAATGAAGAGAATATTGCACAGCTCAATTAAAGAAGAAGTTGTTTTGGTTTCGAATCCAAGGCACTGGTCGTCTGGATTTGCAGCTCGTAGAATCTCTGCCTCAATAAAATAGGTATGGAACATGATTGATGTTTCGCAAAGTGCAGTTTAAGGGGTACCAAAGAAACTTAAAACCAAAGTGCCAAAGAAACTTAAATTATGGTCAATATCCCAGTAAATTTACTTAATGGCATAATATTCAAATATTTGCAATTCAAAATCTTTATACACCAAGGGATCCAATACTCATAAACATTTGGCTGATACGTGACACTGACATCTTTGAAACGTTCTCTGCCACATTCCTAATAAAGTGCACTTTGCCGCGAAAGTTGGTGCTAGAAGAATTAATGTGGATATTGATGCATTTTCTGCTAAACTGTTGCCTATGACAGCAAGCTAGTTGCCTATGATAGCATGATCAAACTAATAACAACTTTAGCATGACGTTGTATTAGTAAATGAAGCCTAAACGAGGTAGCCTCGAACATTGAATACTGCAACCTGTCCAGACGACTTTTCATCTATTCTATTCAATATGGCCGTTCAATATGGCCGGCTTGTTACCTTCTTAAAGAGATTTAACGATTGCCTGTGGCTCGCTAATCCTTTAGCGCCGTCCTGCTCCATTGTCTCGAGCAATGCGTCACATAGATAATGGATGTTAGCAGTCTGGATATCTCGCCATCATTTATAAACTTTCTATTCATTTCAAATTGATGCCTCTCTTCATAAAGAAATAGCATATTAGCAGGCTAAAGAATCGATTCACTATCAGTTCTTTACTGAATAGATAAATCTAACTGTTTACATAAAGTCATACACATGTCCTGTTTACGAGTATCACGAGGATATGTTTTAATTAACATCTATATACTTTTGTCATTTAGAGGCCCACATTCATCTAAGTATCATAATCCCGTGTCATTATTTGTTCGCTTGATTGAAATGCTGGCGTTGATTTAGCGTCGTTAACTTTCTCTTTGTGCCCGAGTCCCACCCAACGCTGACTTTTGTCGAAGAAAAAATGTCTAAATAGCTTTTAAAAGGCCAGATCGATAACGCGGAAAGCGCGGAAAACGTGGAACACGCAAACACGCGGAAAAGTGAAATTTTGCTTTAAGCTACTGGATTGCAAATACATAAACAACAAGCAACAGACCTCTTTGAAGAATTGAAATATAAGAACTTACTTTTGAAGGAATCAGAATTCCGCGTTTTCCGCGTTTTCGATTTTGAACGAGGGTGAAAATCGAAAACGCGGAAAACGCGGAAACCTTTAATAATCAACCATATTTGCTAATTTGATGACAAGAGAGGTATATAATGAGTTATTAAGCCTTTGGTAAAGTTTCATGAATACAACGATATTCAAACCTGTCTTATGAATACAACGCGGGTGAAAATCGAAGACGCGGAAAACGCGGAATTCTCGTTCCTTTAAAAGTAAGTTCTTATATTTCAATTCCTTAAAGATGTCTGTTGCTTTGTTTATGTATTTGCAATCCAGGAGCTTAAAGCAAAATTTCACTTTTCCGCGTGTCCCGCGTGTTCCGCGTTTTCCGCGTTCTCGACCTGGCCGTTTTAAAAGATGATCTGACATTTTGTTAAATTTGTTTATAGAAATCTTATCAGTATTATCAATTAACGATTAACGTTCCCACTGCTCTGTATTCAGTTCCCTTGGTTTTCCTTAGTGCAAAAGACGTCCGATATTTAAATGAATGTGCCATGAATGCGGAAAGGGTTCACATTTTCTTGACTAAAACTAAAACGCTGTTTGTAGTCTCGTTTTTAAACAGAACATTTAACTGTAACAATCGCCATCAAACTCTGCAAAAATTTTATTGTGAATACATTTTTTGTACCCATTTGAAATGTTCGAAAAATGGGTAGCTAGAAAGCGCATAAGTTGTTGCTGTACTTAGAGTATTCAAGGGTCTCCAATTTTGGCGTTCCACTGAAAATGAAGCGTATTCGGTAAGTATTCAGTAGTAACTGCATTCAAAAGGAACACAATATATTCAATAAAATGTGTCATTCATAGCCAAATAAAAAAAGGGTCACCTAGTTCTAGCTATGTATGGTACTTACAATATACAACATTTAATTATACTTACTAACAAGAGAAATGAATACAATAATTTTAGAAAGATTAAAACGTACCAAAGGTGTGTCTTAAGATAGACGTCAGAAATGATGAATTATAATTGAATTGATCAGTGATTTGCGTTATTCCTACAGACCTTTCCAACGTCTAGCCCTAGACAGACCTTTAAGGGGAAAGATAGATTGAAATTAAAAGGAAAAATAAAATAAGATAGAAAAAAGGACACAAAAGGCTGCTGCTGTTTTGATTCCATTTATCCCTTATCAAACCGACCCGTATTTTTTATGTATGAAATAGTAACCTCAATAATGATACTATTTTCTATAACATTGCAACGAGGATTTTGGTATAAAAGAAGATTGCACAGGGATTTATCATCTAAGCAAGTAAGGTCCATTTCGGGGATGTTTGGTATCTGCTCAAAGAGATCCAAACGAAAGGTGTCAAACTGTGGACAGTGCAGGAGAAAATGTCCGTTATTTTCATCGGCTAAACTACAAATACAGACAGGGGCAAGGCAGTCAAATGCATGTCTGAAACCAGAAGCGGACTGGCCCACCGGGACACCGGGACACCGGGACACCGGGAAATTTCCCTGTAGGCCATTTGCCCCAAGATATTTTTTCAAAAACTTGAAAACTTTCAAAAGGGAAACTAACCTTCGAATAAAACTAAAACTGATTGCAATCATAAATTGACCTCCTGTCTAAAGTACGTTTCCATGAAAAGTTTGGAGAATTCATTGAAGGCAAAGTTTTGATCAGCAGTTTCTGCAAGATTTTTTGAAAACCTTGAAAAAACATATTTTGTTTTGAAAATGGCTTTGAAAAAAGCAAAACTTTTAGTTTATAGAGTTCTAGAACGTCTCTGGGAACATTTAGAAAAATATTTTATCAACCCAATACCTCTACGTGCCTTCAGAATTGCTTCTCGTATATGACATTGACAATCAAGTTTGTAGTCTAAAATCATCCCGAGGTGTTTGTGTTCTGAGCACGATTTTATTTCATCTTTTCCCAATTTGAGAATAGGATGGTGTGGCGTAGTTTTTTTCCAAGAAAATATAACTTCCTCTGTTTTATCGTCATTAAAAGACATTTTCCACTGCCATGCCTACATTCTGAGCTTTTCAAGGTCACAATTTAAGTCTGAGCCTGTTTCATGTTTATTTTTTGCAATGGAAGAAAGAGACGTATCATCAGCAAAGAGCTTTACTCTGCACGAAACATTGTCAGGGAGATCATTTATGTAGACGAGGAAGAACAAGAGACCAAGGACTGAGCCCTGTGGTACACCAGCTGAAACTAAGGATCAATTAGAATATTTCCCATTTAATATGACACGTTGTTTGCGTTCGTGTAAGAGTCTTGAATAATTCGAAGAAGATTTCCACCCATGCCATTGCATTTCAGCTTGTATAATAGACCTTCGTGCCATACCCTACCAAATGCCTTTGATAAGTCAAGAAAGACGGCTCGAGTTTTCCTGCTAGGTACGTTTTCGAAGGCAGTAAATATCGTATTCGTTATTGACAACAGTTGGTTTACGGTTGAATCACCAGGGCGAAATCCAGATTGATTTGGAGTTATAGGCTATGGTAATATAAATGCTTATAGATAGCATCAAATTGAAGTTTTTCAAATATCTTTCCAAGAATTGACAAAAGGAAATTGGGTGATAGTTCACAAAAAGAACAGCAGACAGAGCAAAAAACTAGCTTGAGGTTAAAATAAATTTCTATTCAGTTCAGAATCAAAAATTTTCTTGTGACCGAAGGGTGCATCCGATGGCCTATTTGTTGTATTCAAATGCCCATTTAACATTGAAACGATTAAAGAGTCCAAATTCAAAACGAGCTCCGAAGAATTGTTTCTGGTTTATAAAGAAAAATCCAAGAGGAGAGAGAAAACTAAACAGTCTTGCATTCCCAGAGATTTTAAGATTGTTTTTACATAGGTCATATGGTCAAAAATTATTTGAAATAATGCATTAAATTGGTGAAACCGCAGTCTTTTTAATAAGTTCTTTTTCAAGAATTTTTCAATATTCTATTAAAGAAATATTATTGTGTAGACATTTGCCGTGCATATTTTGTACTGTTTGTTGCTGCAAGAAAAACACCAATCTCAGGAGTAAAATCCGAATGTAAAACTTACTCCTCGGTAACTGGTATAAACAGAGTGAGCGTAATGAAACATTAAACTGAAACAAAATTCGTTCAAGATTTGTGTAAGAAAAAAAATCTCAAATAGCCCTCATCTGAATTTTCCTTCGTCTTAAAAACTTTTTTTCTGAAAATTCTTCATTTTAGAAATTTTAATTTCTCGAATTCTCTCTTCTGAAAAACTCTTAATCCTGAAGATTTCTTCATTTAAAAACTTTTTCATATAGAAGTTGCTTTATTGGATTTTCCTTTTCTGGTAATCTCTTTACAATAACCGACTAAACTACCCAACACCATGATCGACTCGTTTTACGATAGCAATTTTCATAATGTCGGCACATATCCATATCAATCCTGTTTGGCCCATCTTTGAAATAATCTTAATGTTTTTATCCCATTTTAGTATCTTTCATTGACAGGACACGATACACGAAATATCAATGTGGCTTGTTTCTTCAAATATCAAAGGCTGCTATAGTAGTTGTGATGATCAATGAAGTAGGATAGCTACCTTCTTTGCTTCTTTTTATCCACCGTTGTCACAAAATATGATGACGTGTAGCTTGCTATTAAAATGGGCTGGTTATTGGGTGAAATATTTTTAAACAATTCAAAATTATTTCTGATATACCTTTCACTAAAATACCTTTCCAAAATAATAAAACTTTTCCTAGAAGGTTAAAATGTTTCTTATCAACGACAAAATTGTCCTTCTATAATGATATTAGAAAACAGCAAGCTTTGGAGAAGAAAGAATGCCATTGGATGTCGCCACTGAAAATTTCAAACTTTATTAGTAAAAGCACAAAGTTATCTTGCCTTCAGTATGTCAAGCCGAATATTGTTCTACCTATTGTAGCAGCTTAATACTGAATATATTTAATAGAATCTCGATTATGTACTTTGATACATCGATTATATACATCAGAGTATCAAAAGTACTATAACTTCTAGTTTCATTTTTATGAAGCTTCTGCAAAATTGTTCCATTAACTTTTTTGATAAATAGAACGAAATTTTGAAAGTAATTTAAGTGAATTTTGAGCCTGAAATAACATAAGATACTTTCCTGGGAAACGTAAGAAACAATTATAGTGCATATAAACAGTGTACCGAATATTTAAATAATTTATATTTTACTTGTATGCTTCATAATACATTTAAATTGTTTTTATAAATTGTTTAATGATAGCAATTAATATTCCAACAACTTGGTTTATCGAGCATGGTTTTGAAACAACATTCCAGTAGATGCAAGTATACCATTTAAGTATCAATACTTTTTTTTAAATCTTTCTGTAAATTTAGCAATCACTTGCTATTGTACATTGTTGTAAACCAAGCTGACTCTTTCAAATTTTTCCTTCTCGTTTAGTCACTTATAGAGCTCCTCCTTAGTGCATGAATCTTTAGTACTTATACCGTCTATGTTGTATGAATCTATTTCTAGATTTGTATTTTCTACAATCTTTCTCAAAGTATCAACTTATACAGGTTATTATTGATATCGTAGTTGAATTTAAAATCTATAAGCAACACCTGAATTGATTTTGGTCAATATGCAGATCAACAAACTCTGAAATTGTGAGCACAATATTGAATTTAACATAGTTTGCTGTTTTTCAACCCGCTAATTGTGCTCTCTTACAGCGTGTTAGAAGTTTTTCCATTTCTACTGCATGCGCTTAAACCAAGCTCTGTTAATTATGTGCACGTTTTAATTACCATTTTTATAAGTTTTATTAATCAACATTATCAAGGCTTGATGAGCAGGCACTGAGAAAAATTAACTACAAGAGCCACAAATTGTTTATATATCGTAATTCATAAAAATATTTTCAATGTTTTCAAATGTACATAAAATTAATACTTTAAAGAATACTTATTTACAAGCTAGAAATTGATCAACATGAACATTAACTATATGTTTCCAAAAAAGGTAAAAAAAGCTTTCTAAGAAAATTCGCCAGTTCTATAAAATTCACTATCGATAGACCGAAATTTTCGATTTTTAAGATTACGCCCAACGATTAATTTCATTTAAAACAGCAAAACTTCGATAATTCAATGAGCAACATCATAAAGTTATTTTTACATCAATGTATCTATTGATTTATTGACCTTGAATAATACTCTTGCAAACCTGACACAAACATTCTTTCTCCAGCCATGAGACCGTATCCAAATCATCGAATGAGGCATATGAACCGCTCAGTTACTCTGTGGCTTTTCTCTTAGGCCCTCTTTTGGCAGCCTTTTTCTCGGCTTCTTCTTGATCTTTTATGTCCTCGCTGTCAGATGCCTTTTTTCTTCCTTTAGGTTTTGCAGCCGCTTTCTCTTCGGTTCGCATTTCTTCAACCTTACTCATGCTGGCTGACTTTTTCAAAGTCTTCTTCCCTTCCTTTTCTTTTGTAGGCTTTTTGGCCTTACTGGAGGCCTCTTCGTTCTCTTTGTCCTTGGCTGTTGATTTTCCCTGTTTTCCCTTTTTAACTGGTTCATTTTCCTTGTCTTCTTTACTTTCCGAGGCCTTCTTTTTCTTCTCGAGCGAAGGTTTTGGTGGTTTATTGGCAACTTTCCCGCTTTCTTCACTTGCATCTTTCTCTGCCTTTTTTACCAATTTCTTTTCAAGCTTCTTCAACTCTTCCTTTCTCTCCTTGGAGAGCTTGAACTTTCCTTTAAGATCTCCTGTCGATGATGCAATCGTGTTGCTTTCCATGCACGCCTTCAGGGCTTTGCTGGCGTGTGTCTGACATGCGGTCGAATCTAGTTGGTACTTGCCTGTCATGTGCTTAAACAACGCCTGCCTGGTGGAACCTTGACGCTCATTCAATGTTACTATTGCTTGCTCCACCATTACAGCATAAGATGGATGCTTATACTTCACCTGTTCTGGCTTTGCTCCGTCTGTTTCAGTCTTTGCTGCCATTCTTGTTGACAATGTTGTGGCAAAGCAAAAAAGCAATGGTACTGTAAAAGTCAGTCTCGCACATTTTATATTGCACGGGGCTGCGTAGGACGGGAATTCCCGCGTGCATCTTGTAAGAGAAAATATAGATATCGATTCTATTCAATGCTCAGACAATTACAATTAAATCAATACCTCTAGAGACTTCTTCCCCATAGAAAAAGCTAAATACAGTTCAGAATGATATTTGTTTCCAATTCACGAAAAAGCTATAATGATTCTTTTGAGATGGCTCATGAACTGACTGCTCTGCTGATTAGCGTAACCAATTTACGAGAGCACCATGTTTTGGTGAAATAGTTTAGGCCATTGTCATGGAATCGTTTCAGGTGCGTTTAGGTTTCAGGTACTGCCCTGAGCTACTTCCTATGTCTTGAAAGTTTTTATTAAAAAGAAAGAACTTCTACTATAAAGCTTGCTCAGCATAGTTGTTACGTATTCGAAGTAGGTAATTTCAAAGTGTTTTTCTATTTTAATTTGCGTCCTTTCATTGCATATGATTGTGAAACATTTTTCTTGCCATTCACAAGACTGATAGTTACTTACCTTGACTTGTTTGCTATTTGATTCGGTGTTTTGTTGCGTGCAACTAAGATGGGAGCATAATATTTAGCGAACCAACAATTTCGACGTTAGCGACTCACGTAGCGCATGAGCGCCATGCTATTTGGAATGATTAAAAATGGTCACATGGTACCATCCACAGCTGTTTTTCAGTTGTCATTACTGACATTTATAGCAATATGATAATTACAATAAAAATAGTTAAACTGGGAGTTGCGAGGATGGCTCAGTTGTTAGAGGCGCTGACTACAGACCTAAGGGTCCGTTGTTCGAGTCCCTGGCATGACCAGACATTCACCCAGAGTGAGGAGAGTCGCCAGCTCTCCGAATCCCAGGCGTAGAAATCACGAGGTGTGGTCACATCGAGAGGAAGGACCAAGACACTGCTCGATAAACATAGCTTCCTAGTGTCCTAAAAACTACCTTCGGGTGCTAAGTAGAAACAAATAAAGAAAATACAAATAAAGGGAGAGGAATTTTTTTATGTCCTTGATAATCTTGTATACTATAGGACTGCATTTGCACATGTCAAAGAAGAAGGTGAATAATGGGTTAAAGGATGCAATGAAGAATGTAAGTTGATTTTGTATAAATTCTAAAACTCAATTTTATTCTATTTGAAATATTTACGATATGTACTCATAAGGTTTGAGAAACACGCATGCAAAATTTTTTCTAAAGTTATCAACGCTTACAGAAGGGTACTTAAAGCAAAACGGCAGGCATTATCGTATAAAGAAATTTTTGTCAAGAAGAGCCTTTCCCTTCTTTACAAATCGGTTTGAATGGAACCTAGAAGCTAGACAAAAGGCTGAAAAATGGAAGCAAAGATTAAGAAACCAGAAAATCTGTTGATGTGGATAACTGTAATTACAAATCTTCACGCTGCTTCAAATATACCAAGCATCTTTATCCTTTCCCAATTTTGCCCTTTCTAAGATTAAATTGAAAATATTCTGACTCACAAATCAATCCCTTAGATTACCCTAAAAAGTTCCATTCAAAGTTTCTTTATATTGATGCTGACTGGAGAGGACCGAAAGTTACATAATCATATTCATACTGCAAATCGTTTTGACCTTGGTCAATCTCTGTAAGTTTCAGGTCTTTCTTACTTGCAAAATAGCTTAGCTCCAGGATTATATTCTGCATTTGAGTATATTTGGAAAGCTATCGATTTCCTAAAGCCAGTTTTGTATGTGAAGGAAATCTATAAGATTTTAATTCGCTGTCCTTCAAATACATGAAAATATACGTGTTTGCATTTGATTCCCTTGGATATGGCCCTTAGTACAAAAGTAAGCTTCTGTTTATGCTACAGAACCTACTCAATTCAATTCAATTCAATTTTATTCGTATGAATTGGTTTGTGAGGGGAATTTATAAGATTTTAATCGCTGTCCTTCAAATACATGAAACTATATGTTTTTGCGTTCAGTACCTTTGAATACGGCTCATAGTTTTTTATAGGTAACCGATTTTCAAAAACAAAAATCTGTTTGTATTACAGAACCTACTCCATTCAATTTAATTCAATTTTATTCATATACTACAGAGGACGCGTACTATTCTAATCACCTAAGGTATCGATAATTTACACTGCAATGCTTACCAATATTATCAAAATACAAAGATTTAGAGGTATATGTTGATCAAGCAGACAATCTCTATAGACATTCGGAAAAGAGAACAAAGCCCTTCGAATATATTTCCTTTGTAGCAACTTTTGGTAATGAAATACTTGTTATAGCAGAAAGTTAAGAAGCATTTTATGTAATTTCAGTTCACTAGCAAAGTTATCTGGTGAAATTTGGAAAAATGAAAATTCAGATTAAACCAGCAGTTACACTAAATTGAATCTTTTCATCTTTATTGCAAATAAAATAGCTTTGAAAAAAGCAAACATTTAGTAAACTAAAGCTTTTTGCTGACACTTTTCAGAGTTTAAAACTTCAGAACATAGATCGAAAACTCTACGCTAGGAAATATATATACCCAGTTGTGGATCAAAATAGGCCAATCAGAAACACAAGCACATGACTGTTGAGGTTGACCAATCAGTGGCGCTTGCCTAATGAGAATGTCACCAATGGAGTCCTAAGATGAAAACTTACTCCTTTTGTCTACACAGTAGCGGTTTTTTCGTGCTTATGTAGATAAATTCCAAAACTGCTAGGTGGAACGACGATCGGGCTTTACCAATAATCCAAAACATGTCGCCATTATAGTTTTTCGCACAATCTGGGTTTTCCAGTAAATGCTGCCCGATAGCAGAATCGTAGGTTTTAGTTGTAATTTTAGATTTGCAAGACCGAGGCGACTGTTCTCTTTGGGGACGAGTTTTGTTTCTAATACTAGGCGGAACATGTTGTTTTATTCCATCCTCCAATCATTGGGTAGTGCTTCCTACGTAGCCAGAATCACACTGGCACGTAAATTCATAAACATCGGAACTTTTTTGTGTGGCAGGAACGCAGTCCTTTTAATGGACGGAAGAGCCTTTTTTGTACTATAAACAATACGTGGGTTGACTGCAAAGAAACAATTTGTAATGGCCTGTTTTATTTGACTTTCAAAAAGCAGGGAACTGTCATCGATCCAGGGTAGTTTTAGATGGACCGGGCACTTTTGAGGACCAAATTTTACGTCAGCCGAGAAATTTCCTATCTTCTCCTTAATGTAAACTGAAATGACATTTTCTGGATAGCCGTTCTCCAGAAAGATCTTAGTTAGTTTTTCAAGTTCCGAGTCGAGTATTGCAAATTAGTTCCAAGTACTGACTGTTAAATGCAAAAGATGGGTTTTCCTTGCTATTGGATGCGCTAATCCCATCCTTACCAATTTGTTTATATTAATAGAAACAATTTCGAGGTTCATGCGAAAAAGAACTTAGTTTCCTCCTTTTTGCTGAAAGACTGGTAAAATTGTAGCAAAATATAAAAGAAGTCTGTCTTGACGAAATTGGTGGTTTACCTGCCTTGTCAATGCGGATCATGGAGCGTTGTAGCTGTGTTTAGCTCCCACATTAACTCTCACAAACATAGACTGAACCAATATCCTTGGGCTTTGCAAAACCGAAAAACCTCTTGGTTTCCTATCTGCCGCTGCCCGCACTTTCCCCGTGGTCCTGTTACAGATACATGTGGATATTTCTGAACACTGTGTTATCATTCGCTGACGTTAATGTGTTATCTTCAAGTGATAAAGCCTTTTAATTTTTCGTGCGAGATTCCAAGCTCTTTTAGATTTTAACAAGGAAACTTCTGACAATTTTTATAGTGCCTCTTTAATTCTAAGGACGTCTTTTATTAGAAATGTAGTGAAGGACACCAGAAAACAGTCAATTGGGAGATTTTTAAGAGGAAGAGACTAAAGATTCCTCCAAACTTAAAGGTTTAGCTTAACCCAAAGCAACGCTAAATGATATAAAAGATACTTAGGAAAAGAAAACGAATATTCTTTTCTAGAATGACTGCTATGACGTCAAATGTGTTCTCTTTATCCTCAAGGCCTGTGAACTTATAAAGGTGAGATTTCACTATACTTGCCTCTTAATTAGAATTCTTTATACACATTAGAAGATAAAGGTTTATAGACGCAAAAAAAACTTTCAATGGGATTTTTTCAACAAAAATTGTTGGCAAGGTTTCTCTTATGTTCCATAGATTATGATGTTTGCAGATTTCATTCAAACGTTTCCTCAATTAAACTTCAGCCTCCACAATGAACAACCATGAAATTTGATAAATGTCTCAAAGTTGTTAATTCCTTGGACTCATTTTTATTAAAAACATTTCCGGTATTTTTTTACTATATCTGAGAATCGAAAAATGCTCTCGCGTTTGTATATTTAGTTAATTTTAATCCCAAAAAATCCGTGCAGAGACGCCCCTGTTTGAATGGGAACAGACTCCAGGACCTGCAATGAGGTTTCATTGATACTATCTGCATTCGATTCCGATGTCACGAAACTATAATTACCTCAAGAGGGCACTTTTAAGTGTAAAAGAAGTCCAAAGTAATGTGGATCAAGTTTACTTTGTGACTTTCATGTACAATTAGAGCTAGATTACCGAAGAGAACACGCTTTGAATTAGATATGTGAATGACGTACATCTGACCATAGTATTGATCTGGCTGAAAAGTAAGAGCTTCCTTAAAAATTTATCCGAGCGTTAACTCATGGTGGAAATAGGAACATAAGAGGTTGATCTTTAAACAAAACTAAATCCCGGAATTTTGCTTTTTCCTGATAAACAAAATTCGCAATTACATAACGGTGCAGTTTCTACCACTTCAGCCAGTGAAACCCTGTCTCAGATTTCCCCACATTTTCATATTCTTAACTGTGTAGCAAAGTTTATCTTAGTCTTTAAAGGTCTTTAAGTAACAAACAAAGTGAAATTCAAAATGTGTAATACTAAAGTTTGAGCCTTGCTACTAATCCACTGGTTTCTAGAAGAATCGTTTCAGCTTTCGTTCCCTTTTTGTTTCCTGTGCAGAAACTGATACTAAGATTCTTCTGAAAACCAGTTGTTTGCAAGGAGATTGTTGACCAAGTCAAATATAGTTTTCGGAAATCCAAAATTAAGCCAGAACTTGTGCCACGAATCATTACCCTTTGGTCATTGAACAGCTATAGTGACAAGTGATATAATACGTTGCCACCAAACAAAACAATATACAAACGCAAGTTTCTTTGCCAAAAAGCATCACTTGAATTTGATATGTCCCGCACGAGCCACTCCGGTGAAGGCAAATGTAATTGAGAGCAGTTTTCCGGCTTTCACATTACCTCAACTGACTATATGGTTCGTAAATACCAAGACAGTTTATAATAATGTTCAAGGAAAGCGTCGGTTCCCTCGAGGAGGTCTCGCTGCAATGAGCTTTTCTGAATGCTCAAAATCATTTGACTGAAGATTGATGAGCTACTGTCTATTGAGTTTTTCCCCAGTTATCAGCCATCAGAATCTATTAAATGAGTAATGAGAAGTATTGCATTGAAGTTCCAAGGTCTAAGTAGACATGTAGTAAGAAACTAATGGAAGTAGAGTTCAGGGTCGTATTCTGCTATTCTATGGAAATGTTATTGTTTTGCTTGTAATATGAAATGTAAACAAAAGTTTTTCTCTCTGCCTCTCTATCAATTTTAGCATCGGATCGGAATTCAAGATATTAAGTTTGAGGTATCTATCCCCAGGCTCTTGTTTTGAGATTAAAGTATAAGTGCTAAATATAATACCTTAAATTGCTGGCCATCATAGTTTAGAATTAGTAGTAAAGAGTTAATTTGATTTTTAACTAAAGTCGTGGTTTGGGTTAATACCATAATAGATTTTATATACCTTTAAAGATATTGTGATATATGTCTTAGAAATAGAGTTCAGGGTCAGGGTATTAGAAATATATATCTATATATATATGGCTGAAGATTCTGCACGATCAGATGAAACCGGTACCAACAATGTGTTATTTCTGCGATTAAATCTATATCGCAAGTATATATATATATATGTATATTCTATGATGTAAATCATAGAATATATATAAATATATAGATATATATTAGAAAACCATTTCTATTATAAATACTTAAAATAACCTATATTCAAAGCAAAGAGTACATTTTTTGATCTTCTCCAGTGGTGGAGACAAAAATAAAAAATTTCATTCTTTAAGATTGTCGTTAGCTTCAAAATTTTCAGTACTTCAGCCTTTCAAATGAATGCTTTTTGTTGCATGTATCCTTTGTATATACGTTATATGCTTACTTATATCTATATTTGCTTATATACTTTTATTTATATTTTACTATTGGACGATATAATTGATTGCACGACTATTCCTATTTTGAATAAATACTGGTGGGCCTAAACTACATTTTTCTAAGATTTTGAGATAATTAAAGTCGATTTTGAAAAAATAATACCCTTTTAAGTACGATATAAATTAGGCAGATTCTTTCATGTGCCTTATTTTGTTTGTTATCATTGAAAGAAAAGGAGTATTGAAAGGATGAAGAAGGATTCCTAATAAATAGAGAAGTCTCCCTGGAAATCTCAGTTTTGGTAGAAAATGTGTTTTTATGCATCAGGAATACCTCATCAAATTATTCATGACACCCAACAAAAGACGCTTGAAAAATATTCTCGAAAAAACAAATTCAAATTTTAAGCGAATATTTTTTGAGCAATTGCTGGTAAATTTAATTCCAGTATC
The DNA here is from genome assembly GCF_013076305.1 of Rhopilema esculentum. The sequence continues at coordinate 8,024,383 of NW_027019384.1, forward strand.
TTAAAGAAACAGGTATTGCCAATGCCTTAGAGCAGCAACATATGAAGATGCCAATTAACTTGATGCGACTGTGGCACCTGATGCGACTCATTCTTCTGCTAGACGATCTACTGCAGAATGCCTTAATTTGGTATAAAGACTTCCAGGCTCACTTAAAGTAGCTTATCTTGAAACGTTAAAGACATCGGCATTAGGTTCAGCTCTAGAGATCTATTAGGAACAGAAATGTCTGCAACTTACATAAGACAGCAATACTGTCGATCACCAGCATTGTAGCAGGCCTAAGCCGGCCATAGAGAAAAGTTATGTCAATAACTACAATGAATTTTCATCGAGATTGTTAACATATCTCAATTAAGTTTTTTACTTTGATGTATTTTATTCTTGTATGAAGTATTTGCTACTGATTTCCTGTCAATAATGCCGCTCACTTACTTTAAATGTATCTCATCAAGTATGTTTACTGCAGAATCTTACGTTTACGCAGGAATGGATTACTGTGTAAGAATTGAGTTAATGGCATCAATAGTAAACACTGGAAAACCCTCTGTGATACTGGCGTTGTTTTGGAATTCAAGGATACAGGCAATCGGTATGTTGGTAGATCTTTGCATCACTTCTCAGAAATTATGTTTATAAAGGCAAAATAAATTGGATTGCTGTTGGAAACATACCTAAAATTGTTATTCAATTCAACTTGGAAAGGGTTTCGAAGATAATCAAAATATTAATTTGTGATCCGCAATGATTGATAATATCTTTTTGATGCATTGAAACAATTATTGAAGATACATCTTCTGCTTTTTCAAATTCAAATCCGAACTAACAGTTGGTGCTAGGTTAAGTAACTTTTTCTTAAATAGGTCATTAAACATACACAACTCTCACCTAAATTTAAAAATTCAAGGCTCACTCAAATCTGTTACCAATGGCGTAACGGAGGAACCTCTGCCTCTTAGAAATAATGCTGAAACGAGCTTGTTTCTACGGACTGCAAGAAGGTCTCGTCCATTGGTGTTTAGCATGTTAAACAGAAAAAATAAGATAACAAAATAATGATTTCAAAAGGGGAACCTGAGATACATGCTTCAGTTAAAGAACATTCAAAATTGTTTTTAAACAAGGTGAACTTGAGCGAAGTCTTAAAAACATTGCTATTAAGATGTATTTTGTTGAGGAAGGGGCTGTCGTCAGGCCACTGCCTACTACTAGTTAATTAAAGCTAAAATATCTTTGAAAACAAAGCACGGCATCGTTTGAAAATAATGCAAGGCAGTCAGGTATTGGCAAGACTTAGGGGGCTTCGCTTTTAAAGTACTACCTAGTCGTGCTCTCTTTTCTACACAGTCGAGTCCTTAGAAGATTGTAGATCTGTCATCATTATTGCTTCCTTCCTTATATGTGTTTCACTTAAACTACCTTGATATCTGGTCTCAAAAAGAATTGTTGGACACTTGCAGCCTGCAAACTACTTTTGCATATAATTAGGCGTGGGAGCCTATTGCAAAGTCCTCAAAAAAGATAAGGAGGGAGGGGCTAAGAAGAGAGAGAGAGGCTAAGAAGTGAAAAAGAGAGGCCAAATAAAAAGAGTGAGATGGGGTCAAGTTTATTGATTCTAAATTTAAAAGATGGCAGAATCTTTAAAGCGATAAGAGAGTAAAGCACTTCAAAGTTTACAATCTCTGAGCAGAAAAAATAAGCTTTGGAATTAAAAATATTATCCACAAAAATGTAGGCTGTCTGCAGTTACAAAAATGTAGTTTTGCTTCAGGTTTAGGTAAATGCTTGCATGTATTTTGAAAGGTCGATGAAAGATGACTAATGTAGCATAAGATAAGTACTTTTAGAGATTGAATCGATATCACTGATACTTTACAGCCTACGCTTATGCTATGTTGAGACGGAATCGATCTGGGCGATAGGAACAAGCCTTATATATTTACATAGCGGCACTGATCACAGTGAGTCAAAACGGGAAGAGTGTTTGAATAACGGTTGCTAAGTTATACATTTGCTTTAGGCTTCAGTGTTATCATTGGGCCAGAAAGGTTGCCATGCCTCTTTCAGATATGTTATGTCGTAATCCTTCCCAATAACAGTTTCTCAAAAGGCGTCATGCAAACGATAAATTCAAAGTATCGGAAGCTCGTCTCTAGTCAATTATCAAAGTATCATTAAGAAATGCATAATATTCAAAATACATCATGCTTATTCACAGAAAAAACAAAAAGCTTGAAACAATATTTGGAATATTTATTTGAAATAAAATTTTTATGTTACTTTCCTGACTTCTACTCACTTCCTTTTAGTTGATGTTAGAAATGATAACTTACTAGATGAATCATAGTTACCTGATGGCTTGAAATTTATAATATTTTTTCAAGTACAGTTACGCTAGAAAACACTGTAAACTAAAAAAAATACTAATCCTAACAAGTCATCAGAATATTCATACACGAAATATTGGTAGATGGACTACTATAATGCGACATGCATGAAATGAAAAAGAAAGTTACCCGTCGTTGCGACTGAAGCAACTTTGACATTTTTCTATGTGTGATGGAGAAGGACTCTTTTGAAAATAAACCTTTACAGTGATTTTCTTCTTAGTCAATCAATTCTTTTTAAAATCATGTAATTTGCTAGTTCTGAGGAATTTTATTGTATTTATATGGTTATAGGATGTAATTGAACATTGCAATTAGCATTGATTGATCACAAATAGGAAACTGAAAACTGAACTGATCCCTTCGCAAACTTACTCTGAGAAGCGAACAAATATTTCTACCTGGTTGCAATTATCTTTATAGCATGTTGCGATACTGCTTATTTTCATATGTTTCCAAGTAATTTGCTTGCAGTTTAAAGCAGGGGAAGAGTTTGTAAGTACAAATATATTTTAATAGGTCTGGAAAAGCAAGTTGAAACATTTCTGCTTTAAAGATGAGTTTTGAAGTGACACGCGAGAGTGGATATTTTGACTCTTATGAACTCATGTTTTTTGTGAGTGTTGAATAACTTAAAAACTAGGGAATCATGGATAAGAAATTAAGATCCACAACACCAAGCAGTTTGAAAAGTAATTTCTACGTGAATGCATGCCTTTCGCGTACAAGGTTTTAACAGATTCATTTCGATCTACAAATTGTCTGGTCTGTGAACTATATCAAGGTAGCTGTGACTAGATCGCTAAAGCCAGCTGTTTAGTTCTCGACATCTTTTAGTCTGACAACCTAGTATGGCTCTGAAAATTCAATCTAAGCTTCTGAAATTAATCAACGCATTTTTCACTACAGGTAACAAACTATGAAGAGTTTAGAGTTTAGAGATTCATCTTCCAATCTGCTCTTTCTGGTGCGTTTGTTATGATAATCTCTCCCGTTTCTAAGTACGAAAACCATTATTTCCATCTATGTCTAAAACATAAGCTCAGGAACAAATCTTTAAGTAATAAGACCCTCGCGCAAAGCAAGTTACGCATTACAGAATCACTTAAATGGATTAAAATGCTCTTCATCTTCAAGGATCGATTACTGTACGTCGTTTTTCTCCTATTAACTTCAATTCAAGTCCCTTGCCAACACTAAATAAAAAACTGGCTATAAACATGACGATTAATGAAAGAGGCAAAGGTCAAATGAGGAGAATCTCTTACAAAGAAGCTCATCTATGAATCTCCTTAAGGTATACTTTCGGAAAAGTTAATAACTACAGATTACGAGGTATTCATAATCTTAAGACATAGACTAACAGTGCCAGTCAGTTCTTTTTCCATAAAGGCTCTCATGATCTACTCACCCATTGAATCTTCCTTGAGGATACTTATGAAAAAAGCTAATAAATACGGATTACATGGCATTCAAAAATCATTAGCTGTATCATAACGATGCCAATGAGATCACTGGAAAACGCCCATTAGAGAAGAATGACAATTTCCTTTCTGACCACGAGCGAAAATTCCGATCTACAAAAGACATGTGGCGACCATTATCTAATTGATACTCTTTACATAGAGTATTTGCTTCAGGCTCAGAGCGAGATTATTTTTATTATACCTATCAGGATCAACGTGCTTTTGTCCGATTTCCGTACAAATTTCTTAGCTTCGTGTTTCTTTAATCAATCATTTGCGACTTTACAAGCCAGCGTCAGGTCTCTTGTGCTAACAAAGGGGAGGTCTTCGAGGTTAAGCAGGAACGTCAAGACTATCGTGTAATCTGGAGAAAAACTCTGATATCTGAGGCTAAAAATTGCATTTTGGAGAATAAAGCCTTACCCAAGGTACGAGAAATCTTATTTAATGATTAATAAATCATAGAAGTATCGGTGTATTGACCTGATATTAACAATCTTGGCATCATTTTCTGAACTTTCAAAAGTATGTGTTGTTTGGCAATTTCAAGAATATTAGGGACGCTTTTATGATATTAAAAAAGAGAATATCGCTATTGGTTTTTCAGTAGTAAATGTGTACCTATGGTGTTCCATTAATGATATCGAAGTGCAGGCATTAAAGTCTGGTTTGGATATTTTTTACCTAATTGGCAATCTAGGTTACTTGATCTGCTTTGAAATATTTTGCTTCCATTAATTTTATATTCCATGTAAATAGATACTTAACCGATTCTAGTAGCGGCATTTTTGTGCATTTTTGCGCATTAGGCCTGAAAATGAGTTTACCAATTATGACAATAAATATTTGTTCACTGTTTTGTCATTTTATTTGTAAAAAAAAAACTTTTTAAGTTGATTTATTATTGAGGTTGGCCTCACGTACAAATCTCTTCCAGTTGTACATGCAAAATTGTAATTGTAAGTGAAAAGATATAAAAATCATTGCTTCAGAAAGAAGCATAGCTGCAAAGCAATTCATCTCTAGGTAATACGGATATGGATTCATTATAATGCATTTGACTGAAATTGGAACATCAAACTTGCTATATGACGTTATCTAGTGTTTGTCATCGCTAGATATCTAAAGAAACTTTGCCCAAAAAGCTGAAACTAGCTGAAACCTCAATTTGACAAACTAAACCACCATACTGAAGATTTTGATTGATGAATCAAGAATTGATGTAAGAACAAGGTTTTCAATGTTTTCTTTGAATTGAAAATCCGCAAATGTTTACAAGAAACTAAGGGATGCGCGTATACCCTTTACAACATATGGATACGAATTTTACTGAGCTTCAAAGACTCTCGCTTTTTTCAGCAGCAAAAATTAATAGCTGCTTTAGCAGTATGAAAAAAGTGCTTTCCTCTTATTTCTTGTATAAAGAGCCTTAAAGGATAAAATCTAAAAGCAACCTTTGGAAATTGATTTCTCAAAGTCAAATCGGATCAAATTAGTCTAACGTTAAAGCATGCTCTTTATTTATTAAGGAGTATTATACACATCTCCAATGCTCAGATATTTGAATCTCAAGGCTTACCATACTTCACACTTAATCACATAGGATGAAGCTCCATGTAAGGCAATAGACAACGATATGATCGAAATGCTTTCTTTATAACATGCCAAGGAAATGTTTGCCAGAAACAAACAAAATAGTATAATGATGATGTCATATTCTTAAATGGTTTGTCAGTTTCTCGCATATTCAATGCTTTTCAAAGATGCTTCCTCGTTATTTAAACGGTTTTCAAAGAACCGCGATGGGAAAGCTGGCGATAGATCGCGCAAGTAGTAAAAATACCAGGAAATGAGCTGGTGGTAAATCCTAATTATCATCATGATTCATTAAAAGCCACGACAGTGAAACACATCTCAGTGATTCATTTGCAACTCATTTAATGTCAATATATGACTCCCTAAATGCTTATACCTGCAATGGCACTGCTACAGCAGAGACACGTCCTCCAAGCCCAGTTCTTGGCTTGATCAATTTCATATTTCGTCTAAATCTGATAAGAAAATGTTGGGTGATGGGACAATATTTTTGCAAATTTTACTTTGTGAGGGGATAAAAGGGTGTTTTATCGTGGCAACAATAAGGACATGGCCTAAGTTTTTTATCCATTTATTCAAACCTCAGACCTTAATTTAAGTGTGCTGGTAACTAGCCCCTCCCAAGCCCGCAACAAAATATCAAGGGATGTAAAATTAAGGAAATGTATCATCAAGTGACTAATTTTTTTCGTTCTCTGCTTAGCTGCGTGATGGGTAAACCCTGAAGAATTTCCTCACCAAAAGGAATCCGCAAATTCTAATATCTCTGCCCAGTTTCCTTTTGGAAAAAAGCAAGTACTTCAGTTTGCTTTTTAGCAAAGTTTAAATTGTCAGTCCTGGATAATCCGTGGCTGGTAATCTAGCGATTGCTTTCTAAAGTGTGACACAATGAAGCCAATCGGAAATTTCTTCCAGTCCACCTAAAGCGAAAGTTGCCATCTCCTCTTTTCCATTAATTTCCAGTAGAACTGAGGTTGATTTGACCCGAAACATGGGCGAAACTCCATCCAAGATTTCACTTATTTAACTCCATCATGTTAAACTTCATATTGTTACTTTAGATTGCCAATGAAGCATTTAACTGAAATAATGAATTTAAATAGGTAATGAACATACACAGTCAATTCCGCCTAAAGTCACACTACCCGTGACAGTCACAAACATTTTAGACCCAAAGTTGCAAAACTACTCAATTTAGCTCCGTTTACAGTCACACTCCGCTTAGTGTCACAAATTTTTAAGCATCATTTGACGCAACTGTAACCGGAGTCCACTGTAAATAAACATTAGAATAGAACACCAAAATGCTTTGGAGCCCAATATTATACTTTCTCGTTCAATTCCAGATGAGGTTTTCTCTTATTAACAAACTTTCTTCTTGATTCGATAACAGTCGGATATCTATCTCTTTTTAATGGGGAAGTGAAGTACAATCATTTGTTATCAGATCTTTCTAGATGTACGAGTGACGCTATTTGAAGGCGCAAAATGTAAGCAAAAATCTCTTAAGGGCTGCATTCGCTTTTCACTGTCCTAGACATAGAATATCATGATCACTACGAGGGAGTAATATGTAATTCCAGTTCGAAAGAGGGATTTTTGAATCATTATTGCCAAATTATCCTGTGATGCTTTGCTAAAAGGTCGGCCACAAGGGGGAGAACGGCAAAGGTAATAGATGATAAACAAAAGACGTGTTCCCTCCAAAGTACTCCAGAAACCTAAGAAGGATAAATCGGTATAAAAACTTGGTGGGCAATCAAAATTTTACAACCAGCCCATTTATAACAACCATGATTTTTAGAAAACCAAATATTGTGAATAGTGACAAGGCCATTTTTTACCCTTTTTCATTCATGGATAATTTCGTCAACATTTTCTTTATGTTTAGAATCTTTGATGGTAAAAAACCCAACTGTATGGGTGGCACATATTCTAGTTAATATTTTATCATGTTACCCCAGCCTCGCCCTCTCCCACCTAGGAATGCTCGATTATGTTAATAGAAAACTTCAACGATTTGCCCTTGGCACCAACACTGCCCCCTGCCCTAATCTTGTGCAGGCGTCCCTGGCCGAACGTACAGTGCACTTTGTGACACGTGTTGTACCTTCTTCTTCAGCATCAGAAGATACTTGCCAACAATCAGATGAGCTTTATCTCAGAAAATGATAGAGATCTTCATTTCAAGCTACGTCAACCATGAAAAATTTTAACTGTTGAAATTGCCTAGAGATTTCATTAAATTTAGAAAAATAATTGCTTTTATATAAACAAATAAAGTTTACAAAGGTTTAGCGGTTGATTCGTTTATAATAAGCTCGTAGGGATGCTAAATTTAACAGATAAGGTGTAGACCTCGACTAACACGAAGGTTTCCTCCTTTAATAACTAAATTTTTGTTTCTTTATCACAAAACGTAAGCGCTACGACTGTTTTGTGGGTCGCTTTGCTGTCAATGATCTCGCAATACTTGTAGGTTGCAGCCTCGGACATGTGATGCTAATTCTGCATCCTTTTTATCTCGATCTTGATTTATCTGCCTATAAAATATGAACAGTCCAGCTTATAGGAGAGGGCAGAGGCGGATTAAAGAGGCAAGGATCGGGTGGGGAGTTGTTAACTGATGATTGGATTTTGGTGCCACGCCCTTCAGGTGCTTTGAAAATGATGGAAGCTCCGGATTTTACAATGCCGTTTTTAGGTTTGAGATAAAGACCGTAAAGAGAAAACCGAAATAAAATATTGGCATCATTTAAATAATTTTATGTAAGGTAGAAGACTAAAATCTGTGATGAATGATTAGAATGCAGTACCACTCAGCCATAAAAAATGTACATTGACTAAAGTTCCTGATAATATGAATGATTTTTAGTCGTCAAGCTTGCAAAGTTGTTAAAGAGAAAAAGTACAGTCATGTACGTAGATCAAAGCAAAACATGGCAAGCAAAGAGATACTGTTTACATATCATAGACGTAGGAATATGAATTCAGAAAACATCTTTTCGCTTATCGGGACTGGTAGATGATAAGGATGGTAATTTGAAATAAAACAGACTTCAAAACCACACCCAGACCTACCCATGTTCTTCTTTGTCAAAGACGCTTCTTATAATTTTCTTTCATATCTGTGTTACAGATCAAGGCAGAAGCTCTTTCTGTCCATTCAAGGAATTAAGCAGTCTGAATTCCAATAGAATTCAGGTATCTTATTGATTCAAGGCTCCGCGTCTAACATTGAAATTACCACATATGTGTGTGTGGTAGGGTTTACTGCATTCCTTTTGGAAGACCCTAAATCTATGTTAATGTGTGAAATTTCAGTTCTTATGGATATCCGGTATAATGAAATCCTATGCGACATTTTGATGGTCACAATTTAACCCAATAAATCAGCCGGCTCCGATTGAATGCCCCGGTATGAACAGCAATATTGATTGGAGAATATCTTTACTCAAAGACAGATGAGTCCTCTTCGTCTGTGGAATAAAGGTATTCGTTACAAGGCTTCCATCAAGGTTGCCAGAAAGTTCAAAGGATTCGCAGAGATCAATTTATATGCTGCCTATTGCATGACATGTTTCAGACGACTTTAATCTGCCTAGTCTTGTTAACTTACGACGTGGTCAGAAGTTCAGTTGACCCAAGTAGAGACAACGAGACTCTTGACATGTTATGATGTATCTACATTGCGAGCTGACGCTATTCCTTGTAGACTGGGGGTCCATACAAGTAGTATCGAGGGGGGGGGGCGTAACTTGTTCTAATCAGACCAATCAGCATACAAGTTGCTCGATATTAACCAATCAAATTACAGAATAGCTGGATTCATATCAGCATTTTGACAGCAGTTATAACAATCGAGTAAGCAACCGGAGTTTATCTGGACTGCTACGCATGTTCAAAAATACGATTATACTTTTTGAGCCTTATTAATGTTCCCTTGTCACATACCCCCAACTTCTATTGTCACTTAAAGTGAAACGTTATGCATATAGCAACTAGAGCATAAAAGTTATTTTATGAAAGTCTCTCAATGACAGCATCAAAAGAGATTTTCAAATTTAGCTTTCATTAGTGGCAATTTGATGCAAACCAGGCCCTTCCTTACCTTCTTTTTCTACTTTAAAGTTCCTTATTTTGAAAAATATTCTAAATTTCGTGAATTCATTGGAAGTTTTTGGGATATTTCTAGAAGAAAGCATATCATAAGCTATTGTCATTCATCTGGAATCTGCCTTTCAACAAGAGCGCTATCAAAATAGTTTCCTGCAAGAAATATGTGACTTACATACTTATGCTGTATTGATAACTATTCCAGAAGGAACATTGTAGGAGACAAACTCAAGGTCATCGTTTTACTCGATGATGATAACGAATGTTAATCTCTTAAGATTCATAATACTTAAGCGAATAAAGCTATAAGCCTGTATAAACTTCTCACTGGGGCTCCATAAATTGTCCCAATGTCTTACTGGGCCTTTTCTCAATAATAATCTTCTTGATTCTAGCATTAGGTAAAATTAATTCCCTGCCTTTTAGACGTGTACCGACTTAAGCTGCATGTATAAATGCGTGACAAGAAACTCTAACGATCAATTATCATAGGTTTCCAGAAACTAATGCGCATAAAAGAGTTGACAGAAGCGATTCTGTAAATTAATTCGGCATTCTTAACTGCTTCCAATTAAATACCTATTCATGCTACAGCGGAAATGCCGTTTTATCGGTTGATGATCTAGCAAAACTTTTGGGAAGGTGCGAAATTCCTGAGAATTTTTGTTGCTTCTCAACACACTGCTTTTGCCTATTATTTTCTGTTTTTTACATTCTATTATTATTGTTCTTTCATTTAGACTTGTTTGCATCCTTTATTCCATGATAGTCTACTTAACTAAACTGAATTCTCCTCTTCTTTTTTTCCCTTTAATAGCAGTAAACAAGGACTTTTAGTACTTGAAATGTACGTTTGCCCCTTTGTATTCAATGATTTGCTCTCATTTGACACATTTGCCAAGCTCCAGGGCAGCTTAATTTCCTTATTAGAAAACACGTTGTAAGGACACCAAGTTTCGATTTTTGAAAAATAATAAAGAACAACGAAAGCCTTGGATGGAAAATTAGAAGAAAAGACAATGAGTTTTTTTAAAATATTTTCATATTAAAAAACACAGGAGTATTTGTCACTTAATTAACCGAGCACTAAAAACGTCATGCACGACTGTTATTTTGTGGCCTTAAAACAGCATTTATGTTAAGTAAGTGCAGCAAAGCCAATGTAGTCAAAAATAACATTAAGAACAACCGAGCCTGAAATTACCCCGAAATAAGACCATAGAGCTTCGACGAAAATTATCTTGTGCTTTTTAGAAAGAGTGTACTGTTTGACTGACTGCTTTAAAAGAAATAAATTGATATCAAAATACCACCAACAAAAGACAAATCAGGACTTGGAAAAAATTGAATATTTTCAAACCAGACCCTGGAATTGACAGGCTGCTTTTGACATTTATTTCAAGTAGGGTTAGCCAATCTTAGCCCCCTTCTTCTACACCCTTGCATTCTCTCAATATCTGTCGTCGTGAGAGTTAGATTGAAATTCAGACTGTACAGAAAAATATGAAGTCAGAAGCAAGTGCAAAATATTTACAGTCGAAGACATGCAAAAACAATATTGGAAATTCATATGGTTGGCACCAAGCTAAGTGCCTTTTCTTCGATCATGTGGTTTGGAGACTTTGCACTATGTGGTTATCAACTTGTTTTTTCTGCAGTCATACCTTGTCACCACATAAATTTGCGTAGGATGGCTGTGTTCACAGAAAAAACGCAGCAGTTGCAGGCTTTGTGGCCTCCAACGCAATATTTCTACGTTCTTAAAAATTTAAACAAGTGACTTCAGGGATTCTGTTTGACTAGCAACTTTTTAATGAGAGGATGATCCTGTCGTTAGGTTATGCAGATCAGCACAAACCTCGCCTGTGTAACAAACCTCATTTCTATGCAATCATTATCAGTATCCAGAGAATGGCCATTCATTTTATATGCAGTGATATAAAAATATATTGTGACCAGATATAGCATGAGACGAATTGTTTTTGCTGGAAAGTAGTCTGCTGAACAGATCTACTGCGCTTGCGCCCAAAAAAGTTCTCTAATATGCAATCCGACTTCAGTAAAAGAGCAGTGTTTAATCTAAACCCGCATTCTCATTGACGTCGCTTGACTGTCCAGACTTGGGGGCTGGAGGGTCATCAATAGAGAAATTTACCGACGAAGACGTAGATTAAGAAGAGTTTTGGTACCATTTCGCCTACTGACATTTTACCGACAAACTAAGGGTTTTGTGGACAAACTGAAGACTTACACGTTTTTTTGAGAAACCAGTTTATAAGAAACCTAGTACTAGAGCCCCAAAAATTTAAGAAACTTTAAGAGCTAAATCAATGCTTTTAAGAAACTCCGAAAAAGATAAGATGACTTTCTGAGCCGGAAAATGATACGCCAAACAATCCATTTTTGCTTGATTTGAATTTGCTAACACATGGTTCAATTCAAAGCTAAAAGAATACCGTGTCCTGTTTTAAGACCAAGGCAAAGACTAGAAGGTTAAATGACATAAATGGAGTAGACATGATTTTGCTCAATAATTGACGCTTATTCTTGGGCCTAGAGGCACAAAATTTTAAGTATTACTATCGCTTTATAGGCTATTCCCGTATTACAACAATTTTAGCACACTGTACCGGGTATCTCGATGAAAAGTACCCCTGTTTCCATGAGAATGATTAACAAGAGATACGATATTAAATCTTACTGTTGTGTTATAAACTTTAATACAATTAATATGCGAGGGAAAGCGCAAAATTTGATGTTAAATGCTTATCTAAAAGTAAGAAACTTTAAGTACTAGAAACTGGTGAAAAATTAGAAACCTTTAGTGCTAGGACCCAAGCTAGGTTTCTTATAAAAAAGACGTGTACCGACGATTCCATGAAGTATTGTGGGTTGCTGAAACCTCCTACAACCACCCCTCCCCCCTTCCCCCTGTAGCTACGCACCTGCGCACTCTTGCCACTTGCCACTGCCAGATTATGTAAGCTTGAGCTAAATCTAAAATTTGGTTTACACGTAGCTCTTTAGCAGACCTTAGATAAGCAATTCTGTTTAACATGTTCTACGATTACCACCCATGTTAGACTTGTGTCTTTGACCTATATATAAAGCGTTAATGACAAAAGTGGATTTGAATTTTTTCTTTTTTTGCTGTTTCCGCTAAAGGAATTCATCTCTTGATTACGTCACACATTTTTTATGATTATCTCTAAGATGTATTGACATACAGAATATGGACTTCGTAGAAGAAACAATTTCTGCTGCAATTCTGTGACAATGTTTCAGACAAACCCAAGTACATGTCTAAAGTTGACAAGGATTTAAATCTTTCGAATCTGTTTTTCAGGCTAGATTTCAAGGGTCTTAGCTTTGATTTAAAAAGCAATCCAAGATTGTACAGTTATGCTCAATAATCTTGTATGTAGCCTTTGAAAAGATTTGTCTTCTTGTGACCTTCTGCTGCCATGCATTGTTTACTAGCTATAAAACATTTTAAGCATTAGAAATCATGTCAGTCCTGTTCCTGGCTTAAATATTTCACTGAATTCTATCAGAAGTTACATTTTCAGCACGTTCCCGCCATCGAAATTTTACATTTTCACAAACTAATGATGGGAAACGCTAAAATGCCTTGCATGTGACCTTTTTCGATGTTTAGTTTCAGAAATTTTAGGTTCTAGAAAAGGTGGTGAACAGGCATCTTTTGATATGTCGGCTTTAACTGTAGCTAGGTCCAACTGGTAAAACTGAAACCTCTTCAAAAATTAGTCTCGCATCAGTTCGTTTACCACTAGACCCAAACAGATAAAGCACAGGCAAACTGGGCGATGTTTTCATTACTCAAATCACTTTTCAAAGTTTAAACGTCAGAACATATTTGGCCTATTTTGATCCACAACTGGGTATATATATTTCCTAGCGTAGAGTTTTCCGATCTATGTTCTGAAGCTTGAAACTCTGAAGGGTGTCAGACGAAAAGCTTTAGTTTACTCAAATGTTTGCTCTTTTCAAAGCTATTTTCAAGTTTTGTACCACCAAATGACTGTTTATACTAAACGTATCGAATTATAACACCATGATACTTAACATAGCTCCATGTATTTCTTGAGTTAGCTCCATGTTTTTCTTGATCAGTATAACGTGCCTAATCAAAGCATTTAGTTGAAATTGCAAATCACTTGAAATATCGGCAAACAAGGAATGGAGATCCATTGCTAATTATAACCCACATGAAAGCCCTTACGATCTCAAGGTTAAAGACTGTGAGAGAATAGAATGAAAATAAGAGGACCTAATATGCAACCTTGTCTCACCCCACACGTAAAAAGGGAATATTTTAGCTGAAAAACTGTACTAGTACCTTCAACCCCCGTTCATTGCCGAGCCTTTCTAATACGTGTGACGCTAAAGCTGTCTGCTAAGAAAAAGCTTTTTATGTTCAATAGTTTCCCAAAAACTTAAAGTAGAATGATGTTTCTCTAACAAACCAGGCTTAATTTTATCCCACCTTTAAAAAGAAAAAATTTGCAATGATAAGTGTACAATTTAAGTTGGCGAACTCTGAACCAAAAATTTTCAAATATTCTGCTTTAAGTCCGATTCTATTGCATTGAACAAGACAATAAGCCAATTAAAATAGTTTTATGGAGACATCCCAAACAAACTGTAACTTGGCAAGGAACATCAATTCGTATTATTTGCTTCTTGAAGCGACTTACTCAATAATTGTTTTAAATGGGGTATTGTCTTTTTTCTGGTCTTGTTATTTCTTCATCTAATCTAATTATCGGAATTATGTTAACACTAATCTTCCTTACATTTAATGCGAATTTTCAGAGAAGAAATTTAAAACTATATCCGCAATCATTCTTAAGCCCCATTTAGTCACCGTCATTAAAACGATCTGAGCCATTTTTATGTGAGGTGCTAAATCAGTGAATCGTGTTTACTTTTTAATTATGTCTTCCTCGTCATTCTTTTAAATGACAATATTCAATGCATAGCAAGTCATTGAACATCAGCAAAAAATAGAATCTCTATTCTGTTATATGGACCAGAGAAGAAGGGCAAAACCAACAGCAACAATAAGAGAAATATTATCAATAGGAAATGCAAAAAAACTTATGTACAATAATTCTCCCACCTCAGCATAGAGCATTTAACTCTATGATTTCACAGACACTCAGCGTGGCTCTGAATTATTATTCAGACCCTAGAAATGAAAATTCTACGTTGCAGTTTGTAATACTGAATCTAGAATCTTACTGTCTAAAAAATTAACTAAATAGCAAGCGAATAAACTTACTAACTATCAAACTAACCAACTAACTAGCTAACTAACGAACTAACTAACTAACTAACTAACTAAGTAACTAACTAACTAACTAACTAACTAACTAACTTACTAACTAACTAACTAACTAACTAACTAACTAACTAACTAACTAACTAACTAACTAACTAACTAACTAACTAACTAACTAACTAACTAACTAACTAACTAACTAGCTAACTAACTAACTAACTAACTAACTAGCAAATTAACTAACTAACTAACTAACTAACTAACTAACTAGCTAACTAGCTCTCTAACTGAATAGGGAACTAACTAACTAAGTAAGCAACTAACTAACTAAATAAGCAACTGAATAAGTAGCTAATTGAGTAACTAATCAACAAATTATCTGACTGAATGCCGAATCGCTGACTGACTAAAAAACTGAGAAAATAACTGACAGAGAATAAGAACCAAGAATGACTACCATTCTAAATTCCCTACAAACGGTTAGGCCGAATTAAATCTTCAGATCCCCATATGTATACGTATATTGCCAATATATCAAAAGTTTGACTAGATTTATCCAACTATCGATTCTAAAATCTTTCGTTTTGGATTATTTCAACTATAGTATCCTTTTTATATTTGAAACATTAAAGGTACAGAAAGATGGCAATGAATGTGTCTGAGAGAGCTCTCAAAATGTAATTGGTGCCTTCTTTTTCAAAACCATGACCACATTCTGACAAATATTTTCAAAAAATACTCAATAAAGAAAAACCCAAGGTGAACAAAATATTGTAGTTAAACAGTTTGTAATGATTTTGTAGATAAACAGTTAGTAACAAATTTCATTTAGTTGGTAGACAAGTGTAACCTTTCAAAATGAATTGTTTCGGTTGACATGCCCCCACATTCAAATTAACAGACATTAATGCAGTTAAAAGATAAACTCTTCAATGTAATAAACGGGACCACAGTCGCTGTCTAGTCAAAGGTTTTGATTAAATTTTTACATCATACATCCTTCCCTGAATTAAGTGTTGAAAAAGACAAGGTCTTCACTGTCTTCTCGCTCATATTCAATGGAGATATTGTACTGAAAACGAACGAAGCTTTCGTTCCATTGCCTCGCATTCCAATCCCAATGTACGGTTGTGCTGTTGAAATTAAGTGTCAATCTTGAAATGACGTCATGAAATGGTCAATCGATACACCACTATTTCAAATTCTTATAACTTGGCTTAACATTAACTGCGGTTTTTAGTCATTGCTATTTGCTAACGCATCGTAATTGCAAATTTCCGGTGAGAAAATTTCCGAGTACTAAGATTTTGCAGGCGACAAATTGAATGAAGGTACAATATTCGATAAAACCCTTAAACCTTCCTGGACTCCACCCTGCGAACAGAAGCGATGAATCTATGAATTACCTTGATGGCCATGGTATCCTTATCCTCTCATTTCAGTTGAACTTGAAAGCATGCCGCTGCTGATAAAGTGGATAAAACGACCAGCAGATCAATTCGCCTCAGATGGAGTGTAGATCACGGTGAAGAAGGTTCGCACCCACAGTCTGTAGTATTGGTTGTATAGAAAAAGCTGTCACATGGAGACGCCGTATATTGCTATGTTGAAATTCTGGTTTCTAGCAAGCCTGTTTCTTATCGAAGCAAATAATTCACTGAAAAACAATCGATTTCATTTCAAATGCAACAACGACTGTAGCAGATACAATTGCAGAAAAGCTAAAGACGTCCGCGATGATTGTCCGGGTGGTATTGTATATGGTGTGTGTGGTTGCTGTCTGTACTGTGCCAGGTTAGAAGGCCAAGAGTGTGGCGCCTACAAAAATGCCAAAGGAGTGTGTGATGTTGGTTTGTACTGTGATGTTGGGCGTATAAGAAGGAAAAAACTTCATAAATATGCATCTGGCAGATGCAAGAGTGAGTATTATCTTATCTTGATTTCTTCTTTGCGGCTTTGGTTCGCTGTTTTAGAGCAGTGGACGCCCCGCCATTTAGAAAAAACTAAGTCATAATGAATAAGATGTTGAGTTGGACCCTTCGAAGTGGACACTGAGTATCTCATTCGAAGTCTTAGTTTGCTCTCCAAACGGAATCCGATATTTGAAATAAAGAAAACGTCCTTTAAATGTTTTCAAAATATCAATGAAACGTAATTGTTCCAATTTTTCATTGAAAATGTTTTCATGGACTTCTGTCACTAAGTTTAGCAAAAACTGTGAGACACTTTTGATGTGTAGATGCTTTTCGTTTACATATCAACATGCTTAAAAACATTTATCTCAGCTTTAACATTAAAAAATTTGAGAAAAGCCACGTTTTAACAACCTCGATTACCTCAAACCCAAGGTTAATTACAATTGTACCAATCATATTGATTTCTCTCCTTAAGCAAGTCATTTTTAACTGTGTCGAAGAGATAGGAGAAAAAAGGGTTGGAGGGCTACTGACCCCCTAACCAGGCAAACTTCATCACATTTCAGGCTCTTTTCGGACAGTTCTATCTCAATTAAGCAATAATATTCAGGCAAAACCCACACTAACCCCCCTGTAAACGTTTAGCTTCCACGACACCCAACATTACGTTTAGCTGCAACATCGAGATGAAGTCCAATGAGAAAGACCCTTGGAATTTTCAATTGTTCTTTGTTTGCGCTATGCAGAATTTTCTTTGTGTATCTTCTGCTCTTTTTTCTTGAAATCGGCTGCAAAATCGTAGAACTTGAAAGAATGGAAGTTTTTGGCGGGTAAACGCAATGTTTGAAAAAGGTGAAAATGTATTTTCTTTCCTTAAAGGTTAAGATTAATAGTGCTAAGGAACCTCTTTTATCGAGGTTTCTTTGCAAATTGTTTCAACACACTTTGGTTAACTCAGAGATACGGAAATCCAATTAAAAACAGTTATACTTAACGTATTTGAATTACCGTTTGTTATTCAACTCTCAATGAAATTATTGTTTTGACGCTGATTAAAAAGTGTTCGACTGACGAAGAACGAACTGAATTGTAAAACCTACAAAATCCGGTATCTCGCCCAGAAGCCATCCTTCGACATTGAAATGACATGGCTAGAGACGACGGTTTAGTCGTTCGTGAAAGTATGGTTCATTTTTGTGCGCCAGTCGCCATAAGCTGTCGCTTCTACAAAGTGAATGGTTAGAAACTTACAAAATTAGAGGATCCTCCCCTGTGCTGGGTTCTGTCATTTTTCGAATGAATTCTTTTCTACATTTAAGATCCTATTACATACGGCATTGTTTCATGGCTGTCTAAAATCGTAAGCTGTATAAAGTTAATTCAAAATCTTTTACAGTTATTAGAATTGAGTGCCACATAAACAAGCAGCTAGCGGTGCTGGTTGCAGCTCCAATGCAAAAAGGAGGGGGGTTTTCTAGTATTTCCCTCTAAAGTTTGTTTACAACTGTGCAGCCTGGGTAAGTTCTATTGAAACTTGTTATACCGGTTCATACGAGAAAGATCAAGGACACTGTTACAATCTTTTAGTGGCTTCTTCAAAACTTGCATATTACTTTTACGCCCATTGGCTTGGAATGTACTGATACTTTTACCTAAAGTTGGAGACAGTTCTGAAAAATAAACGTATATAGACATTGCAGACAAATGCTTGTAAAAACACTACATGAATTCAAGTTTGGGTAGAATACAAAATAGAAGGACAGACACATTTCGTTATAACATTACCCAAACCGAGATTGATTAAATCATAGGTATTTCTTAAAATGAAACAGTAGCAGGCGATTAGCTTCTGAGTGACAATGTCCGATGTCCAAGATATGCACTCTTTTGATATTTTATTGAAAAGCCCCCACTCCCTTCTTATTAAGGGGATGTAGCGTCATCACAGTTCCAATCTACGGTAATCAGTCTTCTTCATACGTATTATTATTTTGTCACCGACCCGAATCCGTTAACCGGTTGAGAATACCATGTTTATGAATTTCATTTAAAAACTGGTGCCATAGAAGGGGACTCGGGGCTCAGCCCCCCATTGTAGAGATTAATGAGATTTTTTGGGGCTCAGCCCCCTCTACAGCCCAGTGAATTAGACTTAAAATCCCAATTTTCTCTACGAGGCTAATATTAAGCAAGCTTTTATACATGTTTAACAATACAATCATGCTAGATGAGGTAACATCCGGAAGAGAATGCTTCTCCATCTTCTTTAAGACCGAACTAGGTTCAGTATCGTGGTCGCCAACGTCCATAACTGACATGGTACTTTAAAAAGATCAAAACAATAAACAAGCGTGAGGAATTGCCATGTGATCAGCATGTGAATTCTGCTGTATTGCTCTTTCCATAATGCCACCCCCTAGCTCACACTGTAAATTAAAAAATTAAAATACGCTGCGATTTTTGCATCGATCAAGCTGACTTGAAAAAACTAACACTGGGCCTTTTATGATCTTTAACGTTTTATTAATGATGAAAACAAATTCCCAGGAAATCATGTTTGTACAAAATATCCTAGTGCACGAAAACAATTATGGAAATGTATTTTTTAGACTGCAGAACAAATCGTTTTTGTTTATCAAAATACTAGATATTTACATTCGTCAAATTTTCAAGGAGAAAATTATAGATAATACAACTTTGACTTTTAACATTCATGTGATGTTAACTTATTTAAAGGTTGTTACGTTACGGTTGCTAATTAATTTTCCTGCAGACAATTTCTCATTTATGTGGTCTTCAGTCTCCTGTTTTTGTGGTTTTAGACCAGTTTCACGTCTCCTTCTTAACTTCATTATTTGTGCTTGGAAATGTTAAATATGCCATGTTGAAAGCAAACCAAAGTTAGAGTTGTCATAGCTTGTTACGCTTAACAACTTAAGTAGCACCTTAGGACAAAGAAGTTGTATCGCGTCTTATGGTGTTGTATCATATTATATCGTATCGTACCGTATCGCATCATATCGTGTCGTATTTTCACGTGTCGTACCGTGTCGTTTCGTGTAGTGTAGTGTCGTTTCCTATCGTACCCTGTCGTATCGACTAGAGCAATATATACTTTGAAGAATTCACCAGATTTCTAAGTAACTTCTGATCTACACAACCCTAGACAACTTCACGGCTACAAGTATAAAAATTAATTGTACATTTTCATTCTTAACGAAAATTTTTAGACATGTATCCAGTTTGCGTGCTTCGTTTGAAAATATTGATAAGATTTGGGTTTCAAATCTTTGTAAATATGAGAATTCATACACATTTGGCCATGGAACCACGTCTTTTCTCAGATCTCTGTCCAAAGGGATCCTATTAACGTCTTTTTGGTGTAACTTCATACGTCATCTTGCAAATGGGTCGATGAAATCGAAATGCCTAGGGATGCAATTTTCTAGAAACTAAAGGAAAGCAAATGTGTAAAATAGTCTAGGAATGTCAAACGAAATAAATGTTATTAATTCCTCTACACCTTTCTACAGTTAAACCAAGAGAACTACGGCCTAAAACTAAGTGAAACATCCTCTAGTTGTGCCTCTGTGCACCTTTGACGTCCTTTGCTTCAAAATATGGAGACGTTGCCTTTTGAAATAAACGTGTATTTGCTGGTTTTGAATCATGATGAGATGGAGACCTATGAGTTTTGAGGCGAGCATCTTTCACTAAAAGATTGACTTTTTCCACAGCTTTGGTGTTAAGGCAAGAGATAAGCTGGTGAGATTAATAACAATAATAGATCATGAAGGAATTAGACCACCTACTCAATATTTTTAAGTGTTAAACCAATATCATTAGCAACAGTTTAACAACAATGTTTTTTACTAGTGAGATGGTAAGCGAGAATCATTGTGGCTGACACTAGCGTGATGTCATGCAAAATATTGTAGGAGCTGTCAGCGAATGCTAAGGGCGTGTGTTCTCCATGCTTCTTATGTGTTTCTAGGCGTGTGTTCACATATGACTTGTTCTTTGCTTTCTTTACAAAATAATCAGTTTGGGAAAAACTGCAGTTTCAATTTTCGAAAAATCTGGAATTGATGGGCAATACAGCATGGCTTTGTCTGCATACACGGATTTTTTGCTTGTTTTGCCAAAATCTATGGTTAGTTGTCTTCAATAGATTAAGAATTGAAAATAAAGAGTTAAGCAACTCGATAAAAAATTCTTGCAAGAAAAAGATACAAATTCTTTATGATTTCATATAAATGAATCGTTTGATTCAAAGAAGATGTAACTAGGGTTTATGGAATAATTTCCATCCATGGAGAAAATACAGATATTATCAGATATTATAACTTAAGACATCTGAAGCAAATTCCAAATTAAACATATCAGACTTTTTTGAATTATCTTTGGAGTTTGAAAATCACTTTTCATCAGCATTCGTAATATCTAGAAGAGGGCTGGGTTGCGGCCTGCTTGTGTATACTCAAATTAAAAACCAAGAGTTTCATACCGTAACAGATATACGAAGCGAACAAGCTTAGCACTTCTCTGTTAAACTGATAAACAACTTTTTAAATTCAGTCCCAATCCCGCCATTATAAAAGAAGCACGAGTCTCTGCATAAATTTTTGTTGTATACTTCTTGTGTTTGTTTAATTATAACTTAAGCTATAAAATTTTAGCAAAACATGAATTTTATTTCAATCCACATGACTTTCAAAAAGAGCTTAAATCAAATTTCGGACTAATAGGAGACTGAAAAAGTAGTAACAACAGTGGTTGTGTTTTCAAGTATTGCATCTTCAGTTACACGTCCCTTGACGGCTAACCGATCATGCAGCTGGTTCTTGTTCAACAATACCTGATCTGAAATTTGAGCTAACCTTTGGCCATGAAACTGCAACCTAATTAATGCACTGTTGTTTTCTTCGTTCTTTATTTAAGTTAGGAACAAAAGTTCAGAGCTGTAAATCTTGACATTCAATAAAGCCTAACAGGTCTCAAGGCGTCAGATGTTCGTGTCAAGGGTGTCTTGTAATCAGATCAGCGGAACATTCTTAGGTATCACCGCACTAAGCCTCGTCCACCAGGCCAAATATTATCGAATGACAAGATAGGAAAGTATAGCTCATCAAGATGTCGACTCATATTATGTTTTAAAACAAGTCGAAGTCTTGATTAATTAGGAAGAAGGGGCTTTGCTGTAGGGAACGTGTAGAAGCCACATTCAATACCACACTCATGGTCACCCCCTTTTTACTTGGCATGACCTTTTTACATGACCTTTAGAAAATGCGTCCACTATTACCTTACTGTACTGCAATACAGCATGGTACCAGTAGAATTGGGACCAATTTTGGGTGTGATAGACAGAAATACTAAGCACAGGGCTAGATCGGGACCGACTTTATCGCCATCAAATTTAAATTGGGACCGGGTGGTGAAATTATTGGGCGGTGTCGCACCCCCTCCCCCTCCCCCACGCCCCCTCATTTGCACCCCTGGTCACCCCCTTTTTACTTGCATTTGTTTTAAAGGTTTTCTGTTTTGTTTATGAAATCATCCAAACTGTTCATTGACTTTAAAAGGCTAATAGATATTGCTCATTTGTGGAATACCTAGAGTAAATTCACATTGTCAAGTAACGAACTGGCCTAACAAAACATACAACACTTGGCTGTAGAGAGGCTTAGCCCTCAGACACCTCTATTTAATTTTACAAGGGGGGGGCTGTGCCCCGATTGTGCTCCATGGCACTATTTTTAAATGAAATTCATGAATATGGTATTCTCAACCGGATAATGGAGTTTGCACGAATATTTCTCACACGACAATTTTTTAATCTGAGGCCAAGGTCTAATGGCAAAAGAGTTGTGCCAAGCTGCATGCTGCATGGCATAAGAGAGGCACTATAAAACAGGACAGTCAAAATTGGGTGACTGGGAGCTTCCCAGCTCTAATAATTTCCTCAACAATGTCCCATTATCTCCATAACATAGGTTATCTGCACCATCGGTTTTTTCGCTACTCTCTTAGCTTAGCTTGAATTAATAAATTTATATCGTCATCTCTTGAAGAATTCCTTGCTTTATACCAAGTACAACGCGCCAACCCTTTTTGCATCACAACTACCGACAAACATCCCACCAAGCATCGTTTGTCTATAGCTCTCTAATTTGTTAGGAAACGTGACGTTAATCGTGTTTTAAAAATATCACCATGATAACTCCCTGTATTTTTCATGCATGTGGTCTCTCTAGGGGAAAAGTATCTTTTGTTACTTTTGTATAGCCTACTTCTTATCATATTTCTCTCTTAGGTTGATGGCAATTTGTAAAACAATCTGTATAAAACTGAGTAGACACTTTATCAAATGTAGTTTAAGGCAGCAGTTAAGACTAACACAAGATTTGTTTATCAACTATACAAATTTTAGCTGCTATGGCTAAGAACTTAGTGAGATCCTCGAAATATCGCTCTATCAAAGTACCTTAATTTACGCGTGAGGTTTAGGTAATGTCATATCATACTTTTTTATTTCGATGTAATATTATCGTGTCGAAGAGATCGATTACTTAACAGCCAATCAATATTCTTGTGTCAATATGCCAATAATTTTTGCTTGAACTTAGCTTTTCTCTGTCTACAGCAAAGGCTTTTGGCAGCTTTGTGCAAATTAATATTGCCAATAGCAAGTGGCTTATATAAAACCTCATTCCAATATTCAAGGTTCAATGTCCCGTTTTCAGGACAACCATGGGCATAGGGCGGGGCTTAGTGGATCTCGCCCCAATTTAATGGCTTCATCAAGATAGAATTGCCAAAAAGAAGCCTGAAATGCGACAATCTTTTCTGATTATGGGGCTGCAGCTCCTTCTCCCTCCAGGCCCTATGTAGTAGGATCTAATTACTGATAACAGTGGTGGTTTTAAAGGGGTCCAGGGGGGCCATGGCCCAAGGCCCTGTGCTTTTGGTAATCAAAAGGGGCCCAACACCTAAGAAAAAAGAGACAAAAAGGCCCCGCAGATGTTTTTGGCCCCGCAGTCCCTAAAACCGCTGCTTTTTGATTACGATAATTACTATGCCCCCTACACCTTTGAAGACAACAAGAAATCTGAGACTGAAACTTCAAAACATTTCAAGGCACATTCTACAGTAGCGTTTTTATGCAACTAAATGACTTGTTAATTTCCATTTGGCACAAAATTTTGATTTTTGCATTAAGATTGAAAAGAAAGGACATATAAGTTTTTCATTAGCAGCTTCTTGGAGATTTTCAAAACTTGCATAATTTAATGTGGTATTTTTTTCATAGAAATTCCCAAGCAAAAGGAGCGCCTTTACAAACCTTTCTCGTTGATACTTGAAAATCGGATACCAAACTGTAGACCAGAATGCACGCCAGAGTTTTGTTCCATGTGGCCAGATGCCATTTGCTCTGCATCGTAAGTATCATCTAGTTTCTAAACCAATTCAAAAACAGTTATCAGTGTACCTCCCAGGTAAAGAAAATATACAGCTTCAATATATTTACATTTTTAGAAAATATTTCCGTCAGCTTAAAGAACATGGATAGCGTAAAGAATATACTGAGAATGTGGATGGCGTCCAGCTTTAATGTTTAATTTTCAAAGCAAACGTAGTTAAAAGTGCTTTTATAAAGCCGTGCCTGTACGTTTTACAACGCTTTCCACGTCCCAAATTATGGCACGCTGTGCAAACATGAGACGAAGAAGGGGCGGCCTCAAGGCGAATATATGACGTCAGTGAAATTTGTCACCAGCCCTCCGGCGAATATTGCTAAGTTTTGCCCCTACTTCTAGGCCCCTCCTACACTCAAAGTTACAATCCACGTAGTGCCAACTCCGCCCTTGAAAGCGTTACAACAAGCTGTGGTATTCGTCAAAGAGCCTTCTCCACTGAAATTATGGTTTGATGATCCGACGATGATGGTTATTGCTATTGATTTTTCTTTATATCAGCTGAATGTGTCTGCAAATTTTTCTTGCTCAAATTTTCGAGATGTGGATTATTCTAATACGAAGTTAGTTACTGGAATCTTTATCTAAATTTCATTCATAAGCTGTGTCAGTTATACAAGGGAGGGTAGAACAAGGTATAACTGACACTGCTTATGAATGAAATTTAGATAATTTATAGTTTCATGTTCTAATGACTCCATTCAACTTGAACATCTTAGCAAAAACCACGAAAAGCACAGACCATGTCAAGCCCCATGTCAGCACACTACATGTCAAGCGTGTTATTTTGAACAAAAAGACGAGCCTCCGTGCCGAAAGTGTGCGAAAAATGACTTCGATTGTCTAAGAAGATTTGGTAGATGTGTCAAGCGAGAAATCTGCACCAGAGCTAAATACCCCTGTTTGTCAAAAGCGAGGGTATGTACCAGTTGGCTCTTTATTCTATAGCTAAGAATGAGTAAGAAGACGTCGTAAGAGGAGAAAATGGGATCATATAATCGTTCTTTCTGAAACTTTCGGTGTTGTTGATTGAGACGCTAGTCCCTAAAAGGCTCACTTTACCAGATGAATCACTTTGGATTTTCTTCATATTTTCTTTGACAATAGCAGCTTCAGCTGTGTAAATAATATTTGAAGCTGAGTCAGTGGTGTAGTGCTATCAAAATGACAAAGAGGCTCCTGCACAAAATGCTGCAAAAAACAATAGCAAAAGTAGAAATTTGCCAATTTTTGGCATTAGCAAGGGGAGCTCAGCCCCCCCGAGCCCCCCTAGCTCTACACCCCTGAGCTGAATTGACATTTTACAAAAAATTTTGTGTCCATTGCAAACAAATATTTGGGGCATCAGGATTCTCTTTCTACCAACCATAGTAAACCGATAGCATATATTTTCTTAAGATATGCTTGTTTCATCAAATTGTATGAAATGTCGTTTTTACTGCTTTGAACAATGTAACAAGTGAAACTCATATCAATCTAGGATCCTTATCTAATAATCAAGATACTTGAGGGTCTTTTTAACATACTAATTGGGGGGCAATTTCCACCCAGTCCTTCTGACTCTTCTTCAAACCCAAAGCATCTTTTCTATTCAAAAACAGACACATTCCTCTTATCCAATTTTTTCTATAATTTTAGCGGCAAGTCGATGGAAAATTCAAGTGCAAAGTTCCAGCATGTGAGAGATAGAGAATCCTTCCTTCATTGCTGAGATCTGCCATATTTTATTTTGGTAAGAAAGTAAAGATCTCACCATCGAGGCATGAATTAGCTTGCTCGCGTAGGAAAGTTGGCACGACGGAGTGAGAAAGGCCAGTAGATCATGTACAGTTCGAGGCTACATCGATACATTATTACTAAAGACAATTTATATGATAGCAAGGTTAGATTTATATAATTTATTATAAGATTCCTTTCTCAAATAAGAAAATTCGACCAACAATAAATTTCAGCAATGCCTGTCAAAAAGAATTCTACTTGAAATGTTTATTATGCTTGAAAATATCTTTATACTTGAATTGTTTTATCACGAGCACAAATGCATTGCAAAAACTCTTTCGACGAGGTTAAAAGTTTACCTAGCAATAAATGTGAAACTTATTCAACCAATGCAATGGATTCTCGACAGATATGACAAGCAACCATATTCAGCTTCTGACAAATGGATATTGCGTTCGTCAAAGGCAGACAGTAAGACATAGTTTAGAGAACGGTTTATATTCTTTTACTTTTGATGTAAATTCGAAAATTTAGGAATCGTGTTCGTACTTACGCAGTAATAAAGGTATTAATTTGCAACATAGCATTAAGTATACAAACACAAATAAATCGTTTCAATTCACTGCTCTTACAACGGTGCGTGGCACAATCTGATCTTTCCACAGTTCAATATAAAGGCCCAACTGAGGCTATCATATGGTTCCTGCCAAAACATGTTCGAGTGTTTACCTAGTGATATGGTGTGTCTGTCGCAAGCTGTTTCACGTGAATTCAATATTGGGCTGCTGAGTAGCACGAATAAGACGCACAATAAATAAAATTACTTAATTTTTATTCTATTTCTCACCAGTAGCAAACCGACCTTAGCATATATGCCTAGCAATCTATGACAGTCAAGGACATCTTGTAACTAAACATTTGCTATTTCATTAGCAACTAACTGAAATAAGCTGCCTATAAAAGTAGACAACGTTTACTGAATTAGAATTGGCCCAGTACAGCTTTTAATACCGAATTACCGCTTTAGCAGCTCCTTCTAAAAAGGCATATAAATTTAGAAGCAAACGTTTTAAACCTGTTCCTAGGCTACTGGAAAACACAGTTTCACAAACTGACTCTTGACGCTTAGTGTCTATCTCTTGTTTGGGGGCTAATGGCGTCATTACACAACACAAACTATCTAGCGACAAACAGCTCTTCCAACCATCTGCTAGCATCCCGGAGGTTCCATGGTTTTTTGTGGTTGCACTTGTGTGAAGCCATGTAGTTCCAGGGCTCTAGAATATCAGCTTCTTTGCTAACGGGCCTAAAACGTAAAAAGATTATTTTTCTGTAACAACTAAGCTGTTACGATGTGACAGATTCAGACTAACAGTGCAAGTAATAGCTGAATATTAAACTAAAGTAACATTCATTCAAAAATTCTCTTTCAAAAATCAAACCAAAAACGTTTCTAAAAATACCAAATAAGACATCAAATCTTAAGGTTTTCTAGAAATTATCGAAATATCTGGGGAATGTTTACCCTGTTCCAATTTGAACGAATCAAACTTGGTGAACTGCTTATGAGAAGACAAACTACAGAATATACAAAAAGTTCAATTAAAGAATTTCACAATAGCCTAACAACATACCAAAATCGCCGTTTTCTTCCAGCTTTCTTTTGAGGTTTGACGAAACTGATGTATTCTGGTCATCATTCTCTGACTTAGTCGAGGAACAATTTGGTAATAGCTCGCCTGGTGTTGGTGCAGGCTTGTTGCTAAAGTATTTATGCTGCAAAGCCTTGAAAAATATGACAAACACAACGTGTAAGATTGTCAAATTCAACTGTGTAGTAAGAATTATTATTTGATACATATAAAAGAGGATCTGCTGAAGCAGGAATTTCAGGATTACTCACTATTATCTTAAAAGAGATGTAAAAATGTAAAAATTGTCGTTTTTATAATGAATGATAATGTTATAACGATGGGTGATATCCATATATGGCTGGAAATTTTGAATAGCAAAATAAGATAAAGTCGATTACTAATACCTCGATAACATTACCTTTAGAGATAGCTAATTTAAAAACAAATCATAGTTTGCCGTTAAGTAAACTTTGCAGGGATGCCTTGCATTATCGCAAATTGTATATTGTTTTTATGCTTAAACAAAATCATAAAAAGCCCGACAGCACTGAAGAGGACCCCAACTGTTTTGACTAAAGTTCTTACATATAACTCTTTTTTGTCTGATAACACAGTGGATAAAATAGGATTGCGATTTATCATTTAACATGTCGCTGAGACGTGCTTTGCTCGAATTGACAGAAAAGTAGGACAATATTGGAAACCATATTTGCTTTAAAGTTTCAATAGCAAAGTCTGATTTCATGAACAAAAATTTAATCATTTTTTATGACAGCTTTTACTCTCGTGTTACCAAAATTGTAAAGCTAAACAAAAA
Organism: Rhopilema esculentum; assembly: GCF_013076305.1. The sequence continues at coordinate 8,052,817 of NW_027019384.1, forward strand.
TGGAAATTTTCTGTTTGAAGACTTGCAGTATCACTCGTGCTGGCAATGCGTTGCGCCTAGATCTAATCGCAGTGCACTCACTGTTAAAGCTTAAGACCAACTCGGCACTAGAAGAAATGAGGTCGATATGTTTATATCACAAAACATACATTCACATCTATAACAGATAAATCAGCACATAAGTTCATACCTTCGTGGCAGTTATACGCTCTGGTGGAAAGTACCTAAACAGCCTGTACAGCAAATCCAATAAATCATCCCCAGCAGCCGAGAATATGTCGTGTAATGGAATAGCCGGAAATTTATTAAATGATATATAATCTGGCAGATCCTTTATCCCCTGTGAAGAAAAAAGAGTCAATAAATAACAAAGATTTATTATTGCAAAATGATTCCCATGTACCAATGCTACCAGCTTATTAGCACCTTTCCTTAAACGTTAAGCGCATCGGTTAAAATAAGGCTGATATCATAATCTCAAAAAAGGCAGGTCACTAGAAATTTATTCTGTTATCAACTAATTTTCCCGTTAACTTGTTTTCTTTGTCCAGCCTTGGGTCCCAGCTTTAAAATTACTTAAGCATTAGATAACAACAAGAAACAAAGCAATAAAACGCAAAAGAGTAGCATGGGATAAAACATGTCGTTTTTTGATGACATATATGGACAATAATATAAACTAAAGCCTGAGGGTGGCAACTGATTTAAAAATTTTAGCGGTAGAATTACATCTCAAAGTGACTGAAGGAACTTTTGCAGATTTTTAAAATAAATGTTTAATATTCACTTACCGGCCATTCTTTGTCAGTTGGAGTTCCAAGAGTTTGAAATATGCGGCTAAGCTGGTCGAGGTCTGAGTCGCCAGGAAGAAAAGGGGCCTGGAAGTACAAAGAAACCGTCTCAGTGTGTTTCAAACACTCCTTCCCATACAAAAATCTATCACCCTACTTGTCCTATTTCAACCTACTTTTGGTATTCAACACAGTTTTTATCTTTTTCCCCAGTGAAAAATAAGAAATGATAAAAAGTTGTAAACTTACTTAATTTTATAAAAATAAAGCCGAACCCAGAGTTAATCTACCTTTTTATCTAAAGGAGAGAAGTTAAAGGAGTTCTACTGCTTTTTCAGTTCCTGCAGGGTTACAATTTCTATGATCTATATAAAAAATACTGGTTAACTTTTAGCAAAATATTTGTTATGCAACGGTATGTAGAGTAGTGAAGCCAACAACAACAAAACCGATTTTAAATTTTCTAAAGTCATCTAAATGTATTCAAGAACGTTACCCGAAGTAGAAGCTCAGCTAGGATGCAACCAACTGCCCACATATCGATTCCAACACCATAATTTTTTGCACCAAACAAAAGTTCAGGACATCGATACCACCTACGAAAAAATCATTAAACAGTGATCAATCATTAAACAATCATTAAACAATCATAAACAAACTGTGAAACAATCATTAAACAGTGATCAATCATCGAAGGTATGTTCCTAAGGTTTGCCAAAAACCAGAGAACTTTCATAACTGTACCATTGCAAAACCATAGTTAGTTAATCAACAAACAGACTACCTACCTAGTTACGACTTGGTGGGAATATATCCTATTAGGCGAACCAAAAGATCTTGCTAAACCAAAATCGGCTATTTTTAGTACACCCTTTTCATCGACCAGTAAATTGTTAGGTTTCAGATCCTGAAAAAAATGACCAATTAAAATGATTATAATTTTATAACTTGAATAACCAGATAAATAAGATTGAAGCTATCTTCACACGATGCTCGATATATAGTTACAAATGATCATCACGTTGATAAGTGGTGGATGAACCAGGATAGGTGAAATTTGCCTTTACTTACTCTATGAAGAATCCAGTTTGCATGTAGGTATTCCAAGCCTTTCACAGTCATCAGCATGTAGCTCTTGATATGAGCTGGCGTGAGTACTATCTTTGAATCCTTTATTATGACCTTGAAATTACATCACACATTTTTTACTTAACCAATATAAAGCAAAAAAGTATTCTACAATATACAACTTCGATGACTGTTTGTAGATTTTAAAATTACCTCCCAGAAAGTTTGAATAAAGAATGAGAGCTGTTCATAAACTGAATCAGTGAAGACAAGCAAAATAGACAACATATAATTTATGCTGAAGTTTAGTGTGTCAAACTTACAAGAAGCAAGAATAAAAAAGCAGAAAGATAGCATACTAAAGTACTTTTCATTTAACACTTTTCAGAGTATAAACTCTAGATGGTTACTGAAAGGAAGCCGAAAATTTATAGACTGAAAGAAATGTGAGAACAAGAATGTCAGGTTTGACTGGTTACTTCTTTTTAACTGCTTGGTAGCCAATAACATCCACCCAAGTTGAAGAATTGAAGAAAGAAAAAAAATACATTCCTTCTAACACAAGCCAGGATCCTTACATTACGTTTCACTTCAAAATACTCAGAATTCTATTAACCTGGGTTGCTCAACCTACGCAAAATTAGCCATACAGTGTGCCTAACAGTTTATTTTGACAAAAAAGACAAAAATGCAACCTTATTAACTGGAGTTGGCTTTATTTTCTAATAAACTTTAATTTAATACAACAATACAAGCTCTATTCCTATACCCTGTAACATGAAGAAGAAAGCTCTAAGGCACATGACAGTACAGCAAAAAAAGATACAGTGTATATGAAAATTACCTCTAAATCAGTTTCCATGAAATCAAAAACAAGGCTGATATTCGATTTATGTCCAAATACATCAAGAAGCTAAACAAAACATAGCTCAGCTTAAAAACAGAAAAGTTAAAGGTCAGTGCCCAAGTCCTCTATGGAAAGAGGCAAACAGTGCTAAATAAATTTTGCAAGGACAGCAGTTTAATATGTGTTTCAGGAATCGCAACATTTGAGCAGGAATTGTGTTCTATTTCACTCAGTTGCAATTACAACGATATACATATAATATAATTGTCTTCTTAAAATATCTAACAAAATCATTCAAATTATCAAAATAGGTTTTTTGTGTATATTAAGAAATGCTTAATGCAAATATTAGGCAACTTTTGAACAATTGACTCAATGATCACAATAAGTGTGAGACTTGGAGTTACTAATTAGAACAGTCTTCTTCAACACATGACTTGTAACAGAAAAGGAACTGATATTTTTAGAAATCAAAATAAGATCTTTTGATCAATACAATTTAAACCAAATTCAACAATAAAGTAATATTTTGCTCCACTTTATTTTATAGCTTTATAAACTTATTCAATTATGAAACATAGCTCATAGAACACAGAATTAAATACCTTAATTTAAACATTAAAACATCAAAGTAGAATTATGAAACATGTTACTAACCCCAACTATATTGGGATGAGAAAGTTCTTGAAGCAGTTTGATCTCTCGTAAAGCTGTTCTGTTAACACCTTTTGTAAAAGATTGTAGCAATTTTTCAACATTATTGAAAACTTTGAATACCAGAGAGTCAACTTCAATGAACTAGATGGATGAATTGTGCCATTTCTCACAAATTTCTCAATTTGATTGAAAATAATACAATGAATCCCTATATGCAACAGAAATACATGTAAAGATTAATGTAAATATCATCTCTCTGATTGATTAATAAGCAGCAGTTTGTGATAAAATTGTTCAGGTTGATGTGTAGAATAATATGTATAACTGATCCTAGTCAAAGACAAAAAGACATTGAAAACAATTCATTGCCAAAAAAATTTCAGTTTGGATAAAATTAGTGTAAATTAAACTAATTGGTATACCATCCACTGCCTCTGCCCTGTGACCCAGTTTTATCTAGGATGATATAAAATAACCATTTTTAAGCCACCATTATAGATTTTTAAATTAAAAAATGGTAAATTTCTAATCCTAATCTTTAGTTCAGAACTTGGCAAATTCCAGTGCATTCAAATTAAGTGAAAACTTACATAAAATGATCCCTTTCTATAAAATGATGTTTAATTTGGTGATAATTTATGTCATCTTTGAAGAAAAAAGCAATCTCAAGCTCTTGCGCTGTGCAAAAAAGCCAGCAAACAGTGATATTAAAAAATGGTAACAATCCACTTCCCTTAAAAAGCAAGACATGACTTTCAAAGGTAGCTTAAAAAGAAACTGATGTAACTACCAAATGTCCTGTAACAATTCTAACCCAATTGAACAGCATCAGTTCCAGGCTACTGTGCTTTGTATACGAATCAGCAAAAAATATTGACCCTCTATATTTTCATGATCTCTTCTGCATCATATATTTTTGAACATGAACGTTGAGATGTCACAAAGCAATACAGACAAAGACCGAGATACAGCTTTTTGTTTGGGGAGGGCAGCCCTGATGAATAAGTGCAACAACAGCCATATTTACAAAATTAAAGTATTTTACTTATGCTACTTAAGTTTTGGGGGGGGGGGGCAAAGGACCCCCTGGCCCCCAGGTATCTCCAACCTTGAATACAGGCTTGGTGACACATTGGTAACATATTAAAAAAGTTTTCAATATGGTTTGAGGTCAGTTTGATTTTTGGGTTTAAAAATATGGAATGATATTCCTGATAATTAAGAAAATGTCTATCAATACACTCCTTTAAAAGATATCTTAAGCAATTCATCAAAAATTCCTCATGATTAATAATTATTGGTATCAGGTTACAACACTCTGCAGATAACTACATCGCTGATATCAAATGTTATAGCACACTGCAAACAAATAGCATTTGTCTTCAGTATAAGTCAAATCAAAGTAAAATCTTGTAATAACTTGAACTCATTTCTTTGACTGAAATTGTAAGTGTAATTGTAGTTGTGGAATTTTAAAATTAAACAAAAACTGAAACTGAAACAGATCTCAGTTCATATCTGAGAAAAATTTAGCTACCTTCTTTACTGCAACAATTCTGTTAGAATTTTCAGTGTCTTCTGCTTTATATACTGTGGCAAACTGCAAGAAAAGATTTATGTAAAACAACTATGAGTGTCAGTTTCAAAATTCTTCCTGAAAACAGAAAACAAGCTATCACAGAACAAATTGCACAAAAATTATTAAGATTTCAGCTAATCTAAAAATATGGTTTGTGTGACAACTAGCGATTTATACATTAATATAGAAAATCATCTATTTTTCAAAAGTAACGTGCTGCAGTCTCTTCTCTCAAGAAGCGAAACATTGGCATCCACATCCTCTTTTCATAAATGATTATATCTCTGCAGACATCTTAGGCCAAGAAGTTGCAAACCGGTAAACGCTATACGCCAAATATTTTACCTTTTTTCTGTTAATTCTTTTCTATCTGATCAAAAATATGATAAATGTAAAATTTTTAAATCATAAATTTTTCTTAACGCAATCCTACACTTCTAAGTAACTTTCAACCGATTATAATGAATTTGAATTTTGAATTTGAAATTTGCTTCGTTTGTGTTAACCATTTTTTTTATACACCAAATAATAATTATTATGCCATAATTTTCATACAGTTCTGCTCTGACAAAGGAACAAACGTTTCTTTAGATAAGAATATTATCAAATTTTCGTAAAAAACATTCTTAATAATTTTCACCTGTCCTTCACCAAGAAAACATATCTTGTGATATCTTTTGGTTCGATCTTTGAGATCCTCCATCTTGAAATAATTTTTTTAAATTGTTGCTGCTGCTGCAAGAACTCAAGAACCCTCGTTTTCAAGACAAGGCTCGATATACGTGAGTTATTTTAGCGCACAAGTTTGCAATTGTACATTGTTTTTTATATATATATTTAACTAAAAAAGCTTAAAAATGGAATTGTTTTGCTGGGAAGGAGAATGGGGACTTCCGTCGATCGACATCGAATGCTTAGAAGTGCTGGTAAGTGTATTCACATTAGCAGAGGCCTGTCTATTTTGCACATAAAAACAACAATCAAAGGGCAAAAAGATACAGAGGTTGATGTAATTATCTGATGTCGGCCTGCAAGTTGAACTCATACTTTATATCTGAATGTCAGCTAAATTAACCAAACTGTTGTCTTTTGATGCTTTTCTGCGGTAAAACAAAAAAGCACTGGAAAGCACCTTTTCAGCGCGCAAGACAGCTTCCAAGCCCAGTTTGCAGCCCGCCACCTCGTGGCGGGTGTACAAAAATCATACGAAAGTGCTAGGTGCGCCAGAACTAGCACTGTTTCCTGATTGGAGTCGATTGTATCTAGTTTTTAGGTGTACCCTTACTGATGCCATGTCTGCACCCTGGGTGCTCCACAACCATGCATATCAGGCATGATTTTCAGCTACTAATTTAATTCAAGCAAGCTAAAATAAAGTTCATATCTTTTTAACATTAGTCATTCTATATATGTAAAGCACTTAAGTACAGCCAATCTTGTTACGTCATTTCTTTGAAGGTGAACATGTCCTGAACCCTGTATGGAAGTGTCCATTATTATTCGTACTTTTCTACTTTGCATACATTTTTCACCGCTCGCTTTATAGAATGTTAGCGTTTTGGTCTTACATCTTTGCCTCTCGCACCAACCCTGATTTAAAAGAGTAACTACTAGCTTTGATGATTGAACTACCAGCTTTGATGATACAAAAGAACAGCAAACAGAAACCCAGAGCACGATGTAGGATACATCAATACTTATAAAGTTTCTAGTTTGCTAGAACTGATATGAAATCTAATCAAAGTTATTTATAGATTTAAGAACTACTAACTTTAACCTTGAAAACAAACTATTAGTATTGTGCTTGGTCAGGTTCTTCTTGATCTTCTAATACAGTATAAACAAAATTATTGCTGTTCGAAAAGCTATTATCAAAAATCGAACAACCAGCAATGAGTTCTTTTTTAGTATGGCAGTTTATTTTTTGGACAAATGTTTAAACAAATCAAGCAACTTAAAATGTTACTATCAGTGGCTGGAAACTTTGTCAAAGCTTCCCAGGAAATCTTGAATTTTCATTTTGCTGCCAGGAAGAAAAATCTTTTTTCATAGCCTATCTGTGCAATGACAGCCTATATCATCAAGATTTGTAAATTTCTCTGTAGCCTAAGCAAGATCCATTGTAAATCAACAAAATTCACAATTTTTTTAATTCTGAAAGCATTTTTATCTATTCTTAAGAAGCTTCATGGCCAAAAAAAGAAAAGCATGAAACTTTTACTGGTTTACCCCCACCTGAGGGATTGGAACTTACCTATAGAACAATAAAACCCCATCATCTATAGATGGTCTATTTAACAATCTATTCTATACTCTGACCGGTTTTCAGTTACCTCATACCAGATTGGTATGTTAGCAAAGAGATCTGCAGATATGCTATTGATCCTTTTCATAATATGCCAAATTTTGTTGTGAATCTTAAATCACTTTTGAACTGGTGTATAATTTTATAGTTTTAGTTACAGGGTTGTTGTTATTTAGATAACATACAGGAACAAAGCAAAACGGCAATGAGAACCAAATGAAAGAAATTTTCACAATAAATTAAATAGAACATTCTGTTTGATATTTTTTGAAAATTTCTCTCATTGGATTCTCGTCACTGTTTTGCTTTGTTCCTGAGTTTTATCTTTGTATTTAAACTCATAACAAGATTCACAGAATCTGGCAGACAGCGTATCCTCTTATTCTTCCTTCTAACACATTGTTTTTGTTACTCTTGCATGCTCATACTTTTTAGGCTCATTTAAAATTTGCTGAGACTCCTGCTGCAATCAAATTTTCCAGGACACCAACACTAAATAAATCAAGTATGGATTATAAGTTATTATTTTCTGTATCGTCTTACTTAGAATTACTTTGTTGCTACTCAGCAGCATATATTTCCATTATGATTATGCTCAAATCTTCAGGTATGATCTTTTAGCCAAAGCTTGTAAGATATTTTCTCAAAAATCTGCTAATTCTCTCCACACAAAACATTGCCTGTGGTATGTTTTTCAGTAGTTGAGTCCTTATATTTGCAACCTGAATTTGTTTTTGCAAGTTTTTATTGTGATATCACTAAACACTTAAGATCATAACTGATTGCTTTTTCCAGTAAAAAGCTTTCCAATTCTGAAGAAGAGAGATGGCACATTTATCTCTGGAGCTGATGATATATTGAATCACCTCCGAGACAATGTAGGTTATCTTTGTGGTGAATGCATCCTAATCTTTGCATGTTGGTGGCACTACCTCTTTGTGTTAGTTTTTTATTACAATTTGTATCCAATTGTGTGAAATATTCCCACATCACATTGAAACATAATCAAGTGCATTAAGCCCGAGTCTGTTATTTTAAGGTTGCATATATGAAACTATGTTTTCATAAATGGGTTTGCAGCAATGATCAACAACACTTTGATATTCTTTTTTTATCTTAGTACTGTTATAGATCTTGCTGCAAAGATTTTATCTAAAATAAATAATGTGCAAATTGCATGTTGTATAATGTTTTATACCAACTATTGTAACTGATCATTAAGTTTCAGTATTAATGCTTTGTTTTTTACCATAGGGTACCATGTCTTTTGAAGTATGGATGATAATTTCAGATTATTGATACAAATATCTGATGTCTGCTTTTTTATAATTTCTCTTGTTCTTATAATTACTAATTTAATTTATTTCATATAATTATTTTGTAGGACCAACACCCAGATATTGGATTAAGCCCCCAACAGTATGCAGACATTGTTTCACTAAAGGCTTTAGTTAAAGATAGGATCCATCCATATATTGTGAGTTTTGATTTTATTATACTTTAATACATTCATTTTTAGAGTTTATATGTTATTTGCCAGGCAAATGTATTATGAATCAAGTCAATACTAAAAGTACTGGAGTAAAAAATTGAAATTGAAAGGAAACTATTGAATTAATTGAATCTCTGTGACTCCAACGCAGTGGCTGCCTCACTCAACTTTTTCTTCCTCATCTCCCCAGCAAGTCTGCCCCTAAGTAATCTCTCTATCAGTTGCATGCTCTTCTTAGTAGCAGTGCCTTATGCATTGTAACTGCAGCAATAACATAAAGACTTGTTTTTAAGACCTCAAGTTCATACTGCCCAAGCCTTTTCTTTAGGTGATAAAACAACAGCCCACGGATTGTAACTACAGCCTTCATTTAACCATTAGAATAAGTAACTTGACTATATTGCGATCTTGTTTAAAGGGCCTCTCCAGCCAAAAAAAAAAAATTTTTAATGACTAAAAAGTTAGCATCTGGTGCGTGTATTATGGCAAAGTTGTTGTTTTTGCAAAGTTTCAATTAGTTTAGAAGTTATAAGGCTTTAAGTTGCACCTTTTCGAGAAAAAAACGACAAAAGCCGAATGAGTTTTGTGACATTCTGACGTCACAGTGTGCGGCTCTCGTTCGTCATGAATTTCGTATATCTTCCACCGAGTCGTGAAGGAGTCATGGTCACGCGTTGATAGCTGCATCTAGATCTACAACAGGTGCTTTTTAGGATCGAAAAATATTAAATGTTTACAATTATTCTAAGTTTGCGGGTCGGAATGTGTCCATGCTGTGTCACGACTTTGTTATGATCAGCTGTGTAGGCCCACAAAGCTACGGCTTCCTGTTCCAGCTCTTCCCTCGCGTATAATTAATCGAAATTGACACTTCAGTTGTTTTTCAGAAACGATGAACAACTAAAAGCTTCAGAATTTATATCTGAAATGCTCAAACTAAAAGCCGATGGAACAGAACTGAGGGTACCAACAATTGCAGTGTTCAATTTGCGAATCGCCGACGTTCGATTCGGTTTGAGGCGAGACTAACGAAATACACTGTGACGTCAAAATTGCGTCACAGTGTCACCAAACCGAAAATTTTTTGTCGGTTAATTCAATTCAATTATCGAAATGCAAGAGCTTATATCTCACAAACTGTAAAAAATATCGAAAAACAAATAACGAATTCGTAATCAGCAGGTTCAACTCCTTTAGATTAGCCAATAAAATGCAATTGCAAATTTTGGCTGGAGAGGCCCTTTAATTATGATTTATATCTGATAACCCTGTTAAGCCTGCAACCCAAAGGTCAATCTGTCTTTTAACTAATTTGAAAAGATATTTTTATTAAGATTTAAAACTGGTCTTTTTTAAATGCTATACAAGCCATTTTGATGTCTGGTGATTAGAGATACAAAAATAAAGAAAATGTCATTTTTTGCCAATTTTTGCAAACTTCAATCAATCACTACCTGAGAAATTTCTTTTCATATATTTTTTCGTTTTTTTCCTCTGGAGTCAAATTAGTTACTGCTTTGCTAAAAACACCAGTAACCCTTCTTGCATTTTCGAAGGCCATTGTTGATTTTTTTAATCATTTGCAAGATCCATTGAAAACATTTGTTCAAGATCCGGTGATTTTTCAGAAAGATTTCTGTTTTTTTTAGACATTCTGTTTGTGGCTGGATGGCAAAAATTTTACAGAGTTTTCAAGGCCGTTATATGCCAAAAAATGTGTGTTTCCTTTGAATTTCATTATTCCTGGAAAACTATACAACAATGCTCAGGACTTCATAAATAGCACCAAAGCACATGTAAACACAACTCAAGATCAACTGGCAGACGAGGTAATTCTTTAATTTCATCTCATATACTTTTGGCCTTTTGAACTAGAGAGAAAGAATAGTGCGTTACTTTTGATCCCCTTCTAGATGTAAGCCTTCTGCTTACCTTTGGACATTAGCCGATGTTTATACGCGGACAAAAAAGTACTTTAGTTAACATGTTTCTGCTTTTCCGTGCTATTTTTAAATTTGTGCAGTACAAAAGGCTGTTTTGGTTGAATCACATTTTCCATCTTTCGCTACATTACTCACTAGAAAATAAAACTTTGCAACCTGACCAACCCATTTATCTGCGGTGTGCAGTACATATTGTGGATTTTCTATTTTTGCTCATAACTATGCACACTTTAATCTTGCAATTGATTTTTTATTCTTTATGCTTCTTCCTGCCTTGTTTTCAAGCAACAACATAACTCGAGATTGTATTTTTATAATGAAATTGTACGTAGGAAGAAAAAAACGAAATTTCTTATTAAATTTTTCTTGCATTGCCCGTTGTCACGTGAGTACTGAAAGCGATAACAGAATTTGAAATGCATATAGAAGATAGGTTACGACAGGTAGGAATAAGGCAAGAAAAAAGGGGAACTAACTTTTGCAGTTTGGTTAATTGCTGGTTTAGTTTAGAAGAATATAAGGCCCCGCGTTTTTAAGATGAAAAAGGCGTTTTTGCATTTTTTTCTGCCTTTTCTTGTTACATATATCTTTTCCATCTTTTCTCTTAATTTTATGCGTATGGTTTTCATACAGCTCTTATATTATTTTCTTCATCTTTCCTTTCCCATGCTGCATTGTCTGTCATTCTATTTTTATCTGTTGCATCCTATCTTCCTTCTACGTTCAACGTCTTTATTGCTTTCTATCTTCACTTGACAACAGGCCATGCTTGAAACATCGTTAATATCGTTTTCTCATTCTTCCTACGTACAGTTCTATTTCAATTTAAAAGCTCTATTGTTAAAGATATTGAACGACACTCTTTTTAGTAATTTATGGAACTTTTCCACGTTGTAACTTACCTTATGAATCTAAAGTTAGAATTGTGTCTGCATAACGCAATTTGTTCTTCTTGTGACCTGTAATCACAAAGCCTTGTATGCTTTTTAGTTCTCTAAAGCTTTTTTTTAAATCAGGCTTTGCTAAGCAGGGTTAAGAATTAACTCCTTTCTATCACAGGGTTAAAAGTGATGTTTTCATTTAGTTAATAAAATGTAAATGAAGTGATTTGGAAATCATTTTGACAAAGCCAGTCTAACAAAAAAGCACGTTTAATGGCAAGGCATATCTCACACATTTACCCTGCGTAACTGTGTCTAGTTTTAAGCTGATCTCAGTTCTTTTCTAAAGTAACTTTTGTCTCTCTTAGTTGTACTTAGAGGCAGTTGACAGTATCAACCTTCTTGAAACCTACCTTGCAGACAAAGAATTTTTCTTTGGCAGCAAGTAAGTAATTTTAAAAACCTGAATAATATTATTTGGATTTTGTATTGAAATGTAATGAAGTTATATTCTAAAGAACATTTCAGTAATTGACATATCTAATTGGATGGTGCAAGTAACTGTGGTTGCATAGTGCAAACCTGTGATTATAAATGACACAAGTAAATGGCATGTAAAAAGTTAGTATAACAGTGACTAATTTGCTCTTTAGTTTGAATATTTCTCCGAATTCTTTTTCAAAATATTTTACCAATGATATTTAATAATGTTGTGCCCTGTGGTATAAAAATTTGATACTCATATCTAATTTAACCATTGAACAAGAATCATCACATTGCTCAAAAATTTGAAATTCTTTGACTTGCAATTTTAAGAATTTAAGGTTTTGGGAATGTTTCAGTTGTTGATTCTGATTGTAGTTGCAAACGTAACTGATTTCGCTGAACCTGAAACCTATTGTTGATACGAACATGCTATTAATTTTTTTACCATCCTCTCAAAGTTTTCTTTCTCTGCAAAAAAGTAATGCAATGTTTTCTTCGTTAACTCTTTTACAGGCCAACAAGTTTTGATGCTTTGATATTCGCATACTTGGCTCCTTTAGTCAAGGCAAAGCTTGCAAGCACAAAGTTGCAAAATCACGTGAGGGCTTGTGATAATCTCACCAAATTCGTTAGTAGAATACTGACTCGGTTCTTCCCAACTGAAGATGGCAGCAAAGACAAAACAAGTAAGAACCCTTTTATCAATATTCAGACCAGGTCAACAGCACGTTTTACGTTTTTGGGGCTGAGAATAGAAAAGGTGTGACTTAGTATTCAGTGCTATAATGATACCAACCTATTCATCTGCTTCTCTTGGTGCACTTCTGTACAATTCTTGCTATCATTTTTTATGCAAACATTCCATTCCAGTCCTTGTTTTCTGCATACAAAACCCTCTATATTCTTTGAGTGTTTGTCATTTCTGTTTCTTTCGATGGCTAATAATTTTTGTGATAAACTATTGATTTTGCAAATTGCTCCCTACTAGGTTTTCAGCTACTGCAGCTCAAACTTTTAGTTTTCTCCTATTTTTTTAAATTTATCACTGTATACATAGTAAGCAAATATCAAGTGATTATTGAATTACGTGATTTATTGCTCTCATTCATTTGCATTTTATTTTAAATTGGTAAAATGTGTGAGACAAATCAATCTGCAAGTGAAATTACATGCTTGTTAAACAGGCCTTATACAATGGTATTCTCGTTTGCTTGTCAGATTCAAATGTTTTTTTTTCATTCTCAACCATGTCTTTTAAGAGGAAATTATTTCAAATCATCACAAATTATTTCTCAGCAGCACCAAAACACGATGGCCAAAGTGAGAGAAGTTATGACTGGATTCTATCTGTTGCAATTGGCTCACTTGTAATGACAATGTACGCAGCTAATATTGGACTCCTTGCAAAGCTACGGTGGTAACCTTTGCTTGTTCTTTACTGAATATTTCTAGGAAGTTATCTTCTTTCTTGGATTATATTTCAAGCCAGTTTATGTTTCGAACGAAATATCTTTATCGAAAAAGCTTAAAATGAAAATATAGTTCAGTACTAACAATATCCATGGATGATTTTCGTCTATCCAAGGAAAGGTTTTATAAATGTCTATAGAAGGTGTTTTTTAGTGTGTAGAGTTTTTTGATTGAGCATAAAATCTCATTTCGTTTATTTGCATTGCTTTTTTGGTGTTTACAAAATTATCCACCAGATAATGCTGTCAAAGAAATGAACAGATCTTCTTCACGCCTCAAGTACAATTTGGCCCTTCTCGTCTTCACATTAATGTATCACGTAATGACTAGAAGCTAAAAATTTACAACTCTGTCGTTTAAACGTAAGCAAGATTTTGCTTGCTGTGCTTTGTTATTTCTACAGCCAAGGAAACATTACAACGTTCATCGCTCATCGTTCTGTTAAACTGTTTTGGAAACCATTCTGTATTATTGTGCATGTTGTATCATATCATATTCTTCTTCTTCTTTTCAAAAATAATGTATGACTTTTGCTAAAAGTGTTGAAAATTTTCCAATTTTCTTCCTGACAAAGCCTTGCTTTTTCACACGATTTTTATCGACTTTAGTTCTGATATTTTATTTCGCTAGACGGCATATACCAATCTCTCTCTCTCTCTCTTTTTAAATTGGAACTTTCCTTTTTTAAAAGTGTTTTCAAAAAAATTTCTTCGTTCTTGTAAGGTTATAGTTTTACTGTTCCACAAAATTTTGTCTGTTTTCAAACACCCATTTATTGACCTTAGCAATCCTTTTATGCCATAGGCAACATTTACTAGTCCCTCTTTCCCTTTCCAACAAGAAAATATTGCTGTTATCCAAAATATTTCGAGAAAATTCACCATTTTTTAAACTAATAGCCTTACCTTTTCAGTAAATTTTGCTTTGCTAAAAACACCTTTTTTCTTACCTTAGCAGTCCTTCTATTTGCCCTAGACAACATTCAACAGTCCTCTCTTTCTCTATCCAACCAGAAAAAATAGGTTTTTTTGAAAAATATTTTCGAAAAAATTCACAATTTTTCTAAGCCTATAGCCTTTACTTTTTCAGTGAATTTGGTTTTTCTAAATACACGTCTTTTCTTACTTTAGCAGTCCTTTCACGTACCTTAGACAACATTCAATGGTCCTCTCTTTCTCTTTACAACCAGGAGATGTTGCTTTTATCCAAAAAATATTTTCAAAAAAATTCACCATTTGTCTAAGCCTATAGCTTTACTTTTTCAGTAAATTTTGATCCTCTAAGAACACATTTTTTCATGCCTAAGCAGTCCTTTCATGTGCCCTAGACAACATTCAATGGTCCTCTCTTTCTCTTTACAACCAAAAATTATTGCTTTTATCCCTAAATATTTTCGAAAAATTTCACCATTTTTCTAAGCCTATAGCCTTACTTTTTCAGTAAATTTTTTGATTCTCTAAGAACACCTTTTTTCGTGCCTTAGCAGTCCTTTCATGTGCGCTAGACAACATTCAATGGTCCTCTCTTTCTATTTACAACCAGGAATTGTTGCTTTTATCCCTAAATATTTTCGAAAAAACTCACCATTCTTCTAAGCCTATAGCCTTACTTTTTCAGTAACTTTTGCTTCTTCAAAAACACTTTTTTCTGGCCTTAGCAGTCCTTTCATGTGCCCTAGACAACATTCAATGGTCCTCTCTTTCTATTTACAACCAGGAATTATTGCTTTTATCCATAAATATTTTTGAAAAATTTCACCATTTTTCTAAGCCTATAGCCTTACTTTTTCAGTAAATTTTTTGATTCTCTAAGAACACCTTTTTTCATGCCTTAGCAGTCCTTTCATGTGCCCTAGACAAAATTCAATGGTCCTCTCTTTCTCTTTACAACCAGGAAATGTTGCTTTTATCCAAAAACATTTTCGAAAGATTTCACCATTTTGCTAAGCCTATAGCCTTACTTTTTCAGTAAATTTTGCTTCTTCAAAAACACCTTTTTTCTTGCCTTAGCAGTCCTTTCATGTGCCCTAGACAACATTCAATGGTCCTCTCTTTCTATTTACAACCAGGAATTATTGCTTTTATCCAAAAACATTTTCGAAAAAAGTCATCATTTTTCTAAGACTATAGCCTTACTTTTTCAGTAAGTTTTGCTTCTTCAAAAACACCTTTTTCTGGCCTTAGCAGTCCTTTCATGTGCCCTAGACAACATTCAATGGTCCTCTCTTTCTATTTACAACCAGGAATTATTGCTTTTATCCAAAAATATTTTTTAAAAATTTCACCATTTTTCTAAGCCTATAGCCTTACTTTTTCAGTAAATTTTTTGATTCTCTAAGAACACCTTTTTTCATGCCTTAGCAGTCCTTTCATGTGCCCTAGACAAAATTCAATGGTCCTCTCTTTCTCTTTACAACCAGGAAATGTTGCTTTTATCCAAAAACATTTTCGAAAGATTTCACCATTTTTCTAAGCCTATAGCCTTACTTTTTCAGTAAATTTTGCTTCTTCAAAAACACCTTTTTTCTTGCCTTAGCAGTCCTTTCATGTGCCCTAGACAACATTCAATGGTCCTCTCTTTCTATTTACAACCAGGAATTATTGCTTTTATCCAAAAACATTTTCGAAAAAAGTCATCATTTTTCTAAGCCTATAGCCTTACTTTTTCAGTAAGTTTTGCTTCTTCAAAAACACCTTTTTCTGGCCTTAGCAGTCCTTTCATTTGCCCTAGACAATATTCAATGGTCCTCTATTTCTCTTTACGACCAGGAAATGTTGCTTTTATCCAAAAATATTTTCGAAAAATTTCACCATTTTTCTAAGCCTATAGCCTTACTTTTTCAGTAAATTTTAATTCTCTAAGAACACCTTTTTTCTTGCCTTAGCTGTCCGTTCATGTGCCCTAGACAACATTCAATGGTCCTCTCTTTCTCTTTACAACCAGAAAATGTTGCTTTTATCCATAATTTTTTTCGAAAAAATTCACCATTCATCTAAGCCTTTAGCCTTACTTTGTCAGTAAATTTTCATTCTCTAAGAACACCTTTTTTCTTGCCTTAGCAGTCCTTTCATGTGGCCTAGACAACATTCAATGGTCCTCTCTTTCTCTTTACAACCAGGAAATGTTGCTTTTATCCATAAATATTTTCGAAAAATTTCACCATTTTTCTAAGCCTATAGCCTTACTCTTTCAGTATATTTTGATTCTCTAAGAACACCTTTTTTCATGTCTAAGCAGTCCTTTAATGTGCCCTAGACAACATTCAATGGTCCTTTCTTTCTCTTTACAACCAGGAAATGTTGCTTTTATCCATAAATATTTTCGAAAAATTTCACCATTTTTCAAAGCCTATAGCCTTACTTTTTCAGTAAATTTTGATTCTCTAAGAACACCTTCTTTCATGCCTTAGCAGTCCTTTCATGTGCCCTGGACAACATTCAATGGTCCTCTCTTTCTATTTTTAACCAGGAATTATTGCTTTTATCCAAAAATATTTTCGAAAAAAGTCATCATTTTTCTAAGCCTATAGCCTTACTTTTTCAGTAAATTTTAATTCTCTAAGAACACCTTTTTTCATGCCTTAGCAGTCCTTTCATGTGCCCTAGACAACATTCAATGGTCCTCTCTTTCTATTTACAACCAGGAATTATTGCTTTTATCCAAAAATATTTTCGAAAAAACTCACCATTTTTCTAAGCCTATAGCCTTACTTTTTCAGTAACTTTTGCTTCTTCAAAAACACCTTTTTTCTGGCCTTAGCAGTCCTTTCATGTACCCTAGACAACATTCAATGGTCCTCTCTTTCTCTTTACAACCAGGAAATGTTGCTTTTATCCAAAAATGTTTTCGAAAAATTTCACTATTTTTCTAAGCCTATAGCCTTACTTTTTCAGTAAATTTTGATTCTCTAAGAACACCTTTTTTCTGGCCTTAGCAGTCCTTTCATGTACCCTAGACATAATTTAATGGTCCTTTCTTTCTCTTTTTAACCAGAAAATGTTGCTTTTATCCAAAATATTTTCGAAAAAATTCGCCATTTTTCTAAGCCTATAGCCTTACTTTTTCAGTAACTTTTGTTTCTTCAAAAACACCTTTTTTCTGGCCTTAGCAGTCCTTTCATGTACCCTAGACAACATTCAATGGTCCTCTCTTTCTCTTTTTAACTAGAAAATGTTGCTTTTATCGAAAAATATTTTCGAAAAAATTCACCATTTTTCTAAGCCTATAGCCTTACTTTTTCAGTAACTTTTGCTTCTTCAAAAACACCTTTTTTCTGGCCTTAGCAGTCCTTTCATGTACCCTAGACAACATTCAATGGTCCTCTCTTTATCTTTACAACCAGGAAATGTTGCTTTTATCCAAAAATATTTTCGAAAAATTTCACTATTTTTCTAAGCCTATAGCCTTACTTTTTCAGTAACTTTTGCTTCTTCAAAAATGACCTTTTTCATGTCTAAGCAGTCCTTTCATGTGCCCTAAACAACATTTAATGGTCCTCTATTTCTCTTTACGACCAGGAAATGTTGCTTTTATCCAAAAATATTTTCGAAAAATTTCACCATTTTTCTAAGCCTATAGCCTTACTTTTTCAGTAAATTTTAATTCTCTAAGAACACCTTTTTCTTGCCTTAGATGTACTTTCATGTGCCCTAGACAACATTCAATGGTCCTCTCTTTCTCTTTACAACCAGGAAATGTTGCTTTTATCCATGATTATTTTCGAAAAAATTCACTATTTTTCTAAGCCTTTAGCCTTACTTTTTCAGTAAATTTTGATTCTCTAAGAACACCTTTTTTCTTGCCTTAGCAGTCCTTTCATGTGCCCTAGACAACATTCAATGGTCCTTTTTTTCTATTTACAACCAGGAATTATTGCTTTTATCCAAAAATATTTTCGAAAAATTTCACCATTTTTCTAAGCCTATAGCCTTACTTTTTCAGTAGATTTTGCTTCTTCAAAAACACCTTTTTCTGGCGTTAGCAGTCCTTTCATGTGCCCTAGACAACATTCAATGGTCCTCTATTTCTCTTTACGACCTGGAAATGTTGCTTTTATCCAAAAATATTTTCGAAAAATTTCACCATTTTTCTAAGCCTATAGCTTTACTTTTTCAGTAAATTTTAATTCCCTAAGAACACCTTTTTCTTGCCTTAGCTGTACTTTCATGTGCCCTAGACAACATTCAATGGTCCTCTCTTTCTCTTTACAACCAGGAAATGTTGCTTTTATCCAAAAATATTTTCGAAAAATTTCACCATTTTTCTAAGCCTATAGCTTTACTTTTTCAGTAAATTTTAATTCCCTAAGAACACCTTTTTCTTGCCTTAGCTGTACTTTCATGTGCCCTAGACAACATTCAATGGTCCTCTCTTTCTCTTTACAACCAGGAAATGTTGCTTTTATCCAAAAATATTTTCGAAAAATTTCACCATTTTTCTAAGCCTATAGCTTTACTTTTTCAGTAAATTTTAATTCCCTAAGAACACCTTTTTCTTGCCTTAGCTGTACTTTCATGTGCCCTAGACAACATTCAATGGTCCTCTCTTTCTCTTTACAACCAGGAAATGTTGCTTTTATCCATGATTATTTTCGAAAAAACTTCACTATTTTTCTAAGCCTTTAGCCTTACTTTTTCAGTAAATTTTGATTCTCCGAGAACACCTTTTTTCTTGCCTTAGCAGTCCTTTCATGTGCCCTAGACAACATTCAATGGTCCTCTCTTTCTCTTCACAACCAGGAAATGCTGCTTATATCCAAAAATATTTTCGAAAAATTTCACCATTTTTCTAAGCCTATAGCCTTACTTTTTCAGTAAATTTTGCTTCTCCAAAAACACCTTTTTTCTGGCCTTAGCAGTCCTTTCATGTGCCCTAGACAACATTCAATGGTCCTCTCTTTCTCTTTACAACCAGGAAATGCTGCTTTTATCCAAAAATATTTTCGAAAAATTTCACTATTTTTCTAAGCCTTTAGCCTTACTTTTTCAGTAAATTTTGATTCTCCGAGAACACCCTTTTTCTTGCCTTAGCAGTCCTTTCATGTGCCCTAGACAACATTCAATGGTCCTCTCTTTCTCTTTACAACCAGGAAATGCTGCTTATATCCAAAAATATTTTCGAAAAATTTCAACATTTTTCTAAGCCTATAGCCTTACTTTTTCAGTAAATTTTGCTTCTCTTAAAACTCCTTTTTTGTCACCCTAGCTGTTCTTCTATTTGCCCTAGACAATATTTACTGGTCCTCTCTTTCTCTTTTCAACGAGGAAACGTTGCTCTTATGTAAAAAATATTTTTTAAAAATCTCACCCTTTTTGAAAATTAATAAATGGCCTTACTTTTTCAGTAAATTTTTTCGTCTCTATAGATACCTTTTCTTGACTTTAGCAGTCGTTTTATTTGTTCTTAACCTTATTAACCGGTCCTTTCCATTCTTGCCGTTATAAAAATTATTGTCTTGAACTAAAAATTTTTGAATAAATCTCCTATTTTGTAAGCGAATAGTCTTGCTTTTTGATTGAGCGGAGTACCTCTGAAAATTGAGTGGATTGCCTCTTTGTCTCCTGTGCAAAAAAATGTTTTTTGCAAAAATTGACCATTGGGTAAGAATATGTCCTTTTTCTTTTGACCAAAATCTAGGTTTTTTGGTAACACGATTTTTTCGATCTTGATTGCCTTGTTGCATGAAAACACTTACCCGTCGCTTTTCGGTTACAAAATACGGTCCAAGTATGTATATTTGAGAGAGAGTAGAAAGGACAACAGAAAAAATGGGGCTTCACTGAGTAGAACAATAGAACTCGGATATACACGTAACAGAAGAGGTTTAAACCACAAGAGTGCATCGTGGGTCTTGTTGTCGAATGTGTCAAAGTCTTTCTGGCTGTTATTTCATTTCATTTCATTTTATCTACACGAAACGCCCTTCGGGCAGAGAAAACTGTTTTTTCAGAGAGCCCTCATGAACTGTATAATAAACAGAGGTGCTGATTTGAAATAGTGTCGAGATTAAGTTGTCTTGTTACTGGCCCATTGATAACTCTAGTTCGAATTTATGAATGCAATTTCAAAAAATTGATGAAAAGAGCAAACGCTCCATTCCCTGTTCCGATATTGAATGAAATTAAGCATTCAATGGACAAAGTATTTTACCATATCTAATAAATAAAACTTCTATTATTTCACATTGCTAATACACAAAATCAACACGATTTAGTATTACTTTAGCTAATATCAGCAACTTGATTTATCTTAGCGAGCATATAAGAGCTTTTTATCGTTGGAATCAAAAATTCTAACTATAGCTGAGAGCATTCGACAAACATGAATTCAGTTTAATTTGCAATTTTGTATTTTTAATCTTCCAATTTCCACCCGTCAACGGATCTTGAATCAAACCAAATGTTTGCTCGTATAAACCAACGACAGAAGAGCTCTTGTGAATTGTTCCAGCACTTTTAACTGCTAATAAGCCATGATGACTCATCTCACTGCGGACTCCTTCTGAGCTCATATTTGGATTGAAAAGACCCTTGAAATTTGACACGAACAACGCTAGGGTACGGCTTACCTCATCAGCCCCTACAACTTCATCGCAAGACGTTCCATCTGGTCTGTCTATTGTAAATTCTAGTTTGGCATCATTCCAGAAATGCTGAGGTCCCCAGTTTTTACTATCTGGTAATGCTTGTGTAGAGTTCAAAATATTGTAAAACCAATTGACAAATGAGGTAGCGATTTTTTGTGATTCTTTTTCGTCTTCTCGATACGTTGATTCTTCTTTCTTTTCCACGGTCTTTTGGAGAAAATAAATAGCATTATCGAACAAGCTAAAGGATTGTTTAACCCTAATTCTAATACACCAATTTCAAATAAAAATTTTTTCTTGAGGTCTCTTAAATTTGGAAACAATTTTTGTGGTGGCAGTTTCCTGCAAAATTTCATCTTAACACATGCTGCAGTAAATCATCTAAATAAGAGTGGTAGAACTAATTTGTTAAAAACCATCAACAGCCACAAAAAATGTTATATAGAAGAAATAATTTTCAGTTCAAGTAATATATAGAAAGAGTAATTCAAGTTGACTTTTGATTTATAATGACAGCTTCTTATGAAGGATTTTTACCAAACAGTATGAATGTATATCAACTACTATTTTGTGAATATTTTTAACAACAAGCATTGGTAACCGTCGCATTTAGTTATGTCTTATTCTTCGTTTGGTGATAAAGTTGGCGATAGACTGAAAAAATGTGTCTAAACAAAGACATTATTATTATCATCAAATGGAGTTTGCAAATTAATTTTATTCATGTTACAGTGACACCAAACTTTGAAAAATCGATAAAAAATAGCTGCTAATGGAAAGTGTACTTAAAATGACAGACCACTGAGGTATATTCATCCATTATGGATTAAAATAAAGGAACAAGAAGATGGGCTTAACTGATTTTGCTCACTATTGATTGCTAGTGTCATTGTAGCCAAATTAGAATGGTTGCTTTTATGTCAAAATTTAAGTGAACCAACAGAGTCAAGAAAAGAAAGTGATAATGTTCACCTAGAAATCAAAATAGTACCTGATCTGGAGGATATTTCCATGAATCAGTCAGCAGCTTAACAATAGTTGCTTTGTCTGACTTTACGATTAACGGCCCCCATGACTGTTCACCATACTTGACTGCGTATGCTTTTAAGTGATCCTTTTTCAACTTTTGTCGATGAAGCAACTCATGTGCTGATTCTGAATACTGAAGGATAGCCTCTATAGCTTCTAAGAGGCAATAAGAGCAAAATCAATGTACAAGAAGTTTTGTTTCAAAAAAGATGAGCATAAAAGGCACAATGTTAGGAAGAATTACCCACAATTAAAGATAAATGTGTTGATTAATACTTCATATCAACAAATAAAAGAAATATTAAAGCTGCTTAGTGGCCTTTGTTGAACTGACTTTAATTAGAATTCCAATTAATCTCAGCTGTAAAATCTTTTTTGCAGTTTTAACTACACAAGGTAAGTTTACAGTTATATATTTACAGTTTCATTGCAAGATATTATAAACCTAGCAAAAAGCCGATTTGGCATTTCTTTCATTTGGCTTATCATTTTCTAATGGGATTATGGGATTACAATACAATCCTCAAGAAGGAAGCCAAAATGCTAGCATAGCACCTTCAGATAGCATCAAATGGGTGGCAGCAAAAAAAGGAAATTCTTCTGTCCTTACAGAAATTACTTCAAACACAATCATGAAAATGAAGTCTTATATTTAGCCTGTATGTATAGAGAATAAGTTAAACAGAGCAAGACAGACCCTCTACCTCATAGATATTTTGCACTAAATTATGCCACTCTGGCCTTGATGGCACACTGTTGATAACAAGGAGTCTGGTTAACATAAGAATATGCAAATATAAATCCACTCTTGAGACACTTGCGTCAACTAATTTTCATACTTTTCTTTTTCAAAAAATTTTGATAAAAATATAGTGTAGTTCTATCCATCAATTGTATTTTATTTTGGACTATAATTGGCATTCAAAAATTACAGTGTGTAAATCAACATTATCAATTACGTCTTTATTGATCAATACTTTTGAGAATAACCAAGCTTCAAAATTCCAACCAATCTAAGTATACTTCTCCACTGATTTCAATAACAAAAATTTATTTACATCCTTACAGTACATGAACACCAAATATCTCAAGCAAATTTAAGATAAACAATTTCTAAAGAAATGTAACAGCCACCAAGAACTCTGAATCAGAATTTTGATTGAATAATACCTTCACAGCCTTGAACTTGATGCAGTGGTGCTGTGCAGCAGGGCTTTATTTCCCCCGTGACCATGTGACCATTGATCATAGGAAATCACAGGTAAAATATTTTTCTCACAGGAAATTTTCAACATAGATAAGCAATTTAACAGTTTTATACACTTCACAGAAAATTAGAAGGTTTGGAAGGAAAATAAATGCCCAAAATTAAATAAACTCGTTACATTGGGAAAGATCAAAACTATTTTTAAAACATCTTTATTATGATAGAGGAGCTGATAGAGGACTGTCACTTTGTAAAACAATTTCTAACCCTACTCCATATTTCTAGCAAAGTTGCCCTCTCTTCTCAACAGCATAGAGGAGAATTTCTGTTAGATTGTATCCCCTCCTCTGCAATTTGAAAATGTAGACTTTCCTTTGCACTTTTCTCCATCAGTTCAATTCACAGCCCTAACACCCATACAGCTGTTACATTTTGCTTTATCTATCCCACTAAATAGTCAGCTCTTAAGGCCGATTTCCACTATGCAAATTCTTTCGTGCGAGTGGAAATCGGCCTTTATTCCATTGTTCTGAAATGTGACAAAAATGTTTGTCTTTTTCTGATTTATTTTCATGACTCAATCACAACACCACAGATTCATCCCCTTTATACAAAACTATAGTTTTTGGAATGAACCATTCGGCAAATCACTTCATTCATTTTTCTGCCTTCTGATTTCAACAGCATACATATTGGGTGTGGTAAGGGTGTGGTCCTAGGTGTGGCCTCTTGAATTTGCGCACAACCCTCTTTCCTTAGTTTTTTAGGACGACATCCCTGACTGGATGGCATTACAACAAAAAGTGGATTCAACAAATAAGCGTTCCATATGTTTTGGTGCTAAGAAAAATACAGTAAAAGTTATCTAGATGCACTATACTGATATAATGGGCAGCTGATAGCAATACCCACTCTTTACTTGGTGAAAAATAAGGTTGAAACAAAGACAATGATCATTTAAAACCCACCCTAAACATGTGTTTTGATTCTGCTGTTTCACAGTGCTACACTGCAAGATTCTTACTTGTATCAAACATGCCAATTTAATGCTGATCAAATGGAAGTTTATCAGAGTTAATTCACGAGGGATGTTGTAGAATTTGATTTCGCTAGGGGTTCTTATTTTAGCTTATTTGTATTATTCTCATTTGGGTGGCAACGGGATTCATTTCGAATTTTTGTATTTTTCATTTAGGAAAGACTAGTCTCTTAATTCAGTCATGTTTTTTCTTCCCCTCTCATATCCGTTGCCAGATGCATTGGCTCTATGGTGGAGAAAAGTGAACTTTTGTTGTCCATTCCCTGCCCAGAACTTTAAGCTGCTTGTACTTGAGTCTATTAAGCTATATTAAAGGTTGGGTTATGTGAATCAACTTGTGCCGATGCATCAATGGCCAAACGTTGCTTCCTGTGATGAGAGAATGCAGTCTCAAGACCTGATGGAGCTTTTTCATCAAATTGATGGAATGCATAAATGAATATGATTTTTCTCCGAGTAAGTAATTAACATGGAATAATATCATATAGGAGTCTAGAAAGCAGGAACAAGGTAGAGCTTTTTGAAGTTTTATCTCCTATCCAAATTTGTCAACATTTTTGCAAAAAATAGCAAAATATGTCATTGTAAATGTTTTACCAAATATTGAAAAACAAAGTCTTGAAGGATAAGTTGTACATTCCTCTGTTTAGCCAAATTTTTGAATAAATGAACAGACTTTTTTGAGAGGGCTGGCTCCAATCTGTCACTTTTTATACACCTGGACTAAATTTATGGGGTTGCCCAATCAACAAATCACAAAATGGGTTTGTTTTCTAGAAAATTTCATCAAAATTCTTATGACCTTTAAAAAAGGAATAAATTTGATCATTGACCATAAAAGCTTTTTTAAGCCTCTTCTCTTTTAAGCCCCTTCTCTTTTAAGCCCCCTCTCTATTCAGCCCCCCTTTATATAGCAAAAATTCAAAATAAGCTCCCCTTCTCTATAAAGCCCTCCTCTTAAGCCTCCAATGCCAAAAAAGAAAACATGTGCATTGATTTGGTCACTTGCTGGATGTGATGACAATAAATTTTGTGCATTAAATTACAGCCCATGTACATATTGACTTATTTACAGCACCCTAAAAGTCAGTTGAAATTTTGAGAACATCTGTATGACATTTTCATAACAAGAAAGCATAAGTGAATTTATACACGCTTTTTTATAAGGAACCTACCTCAAGGCCTAGTTCCAAAAGTCCCTTATTCATAAACCTCAAATCATCAAATTGTAGTACCAAAAGTTCCTTAATAGTTCCTTAATTTTCGCTGCACATCAAATGCCGTAAAAAAATTGTACAGAAACAGGAATAACACAAATATTTTGAATTTTGCCTTTACTTACTTGTGGCTAGAATTCAGGAGCAAAAACACAAAGAAGGCTATGTATAGTGAATATCTCACTTTCAGTGTTTTGACTACAACAAGCCTTAAAACTTAATAGAGAGGCGAGACAGCATATGCAGAAAACAACTCAATGAAGCACCTGACACGCAAATACCAAACAATCTATGCGAGTATTGGCTGCAACTGAATGGAACCGGCTTTTTAGTTCTTGGTGCTTGCGGTTTTAAAAATTGCTCAAATTGAAAAGTTTCTTAGGGACTTTGTTTTAGTAGTACAAGTTCTTTAAATACTTCGGTCTTCTACATGTAGGTTCCTTATAAAGTGGTTCCTTATAAAAAAAAGCGTGTATAGCATTTTTACCTTGAATTATCAATAGGCCCCCTCTCTTTTAAGCCCCCTCTAGGATTGAAAAAAATTAATAAGCGACTGGGAGGCTTAATAGAGCCTTTTGGTATTTCACCCTGCTGATGCAAGCTCTTCGTTCAATTAGGTATATTTTAAGAAATATCCTCGAATAAGCCCCCATGCTCAAATAAGCCCCCCCCTCAAATAAGCCCCACCCTTATTCAAGGATTTACGGTGCGTTGCCATTTTTAAAATATGTCACCAATCCAGCCTCATACCAGGGTTGCCATTTGGAATTATTTAATCCCAGATTTCACAAAACTGGGACTGTGAAAAATTTGTTGGGATCAGAGATTGTTATCTGGGATTCAAAGTAAAAATTTGGATTTTTTGGGATTATCAGACAAGAATGGATAATTTGTTACAATTGGTCCATGGATTGCTCAAATTGCCTGTTATGTAACCTCTTGATCACTGCTAAAGACAATGTAGTGAGCCACAAAATGAAGAACGATTGACTTGAATGTGAGATTTTGTGTAATTTTTAGTTTGTTTTATGATCTGTGATTCCTTTTGTCATTCTATAAATATAAGCCATATAATATTCCTTTTTTTGCTATTGGCTCCCGATCAAATAGTTTTGGGAGAGGAGTGTGAATTTTATTTGATTTCATATGAGTTTTCACATCGCCTGCTACACTTACTTTAAATTTGAAAGTTATCTGCTGTTGTTCTGGTTCATCATACTCCATACACAATGCCCAAGTTCAAGCCTTCATACTGATATTTAAATTCTTATGGCAACTAACTCGACTATTTATGTCAAATTAAGCAACCGTAACAGTGAGTAATGCGTAATTCATTGCCCAGGAAATATAGAAGGCAAAGCTGCAGAGGAATATCTATCCCTTTCTATAACCTGTGCAAAGGAATCTACTTTTGAAAAATTTGGTATTGATTTGGGATTGAGTTTCAGAAACTTTGGGATTGGACTTGCTAGCACTTGGCAGACCTGCCTCATACCCGGCATTACTTATGGTTGCTTAAGAACATAACAAGCATATCTTTAGGGCTCTTCGTCTTTTCCATACAAAAAATTATCTTTTTTTCCATGAAAAAAAGAAGTTGCATCTCAGGGCTGTTTTACAAACCCTGTGAGTGCAACCCCAAAGCTTGGAGGCTCTGTTAAAGGATTTAAAGGTAAAATGTATGCAGTTACCTGTTCTTGATGAAACGTGAATTGAATTTTGAGTCACTGTTTGGCTTAGGCCTTTCAGCTCTTCATCACTGAGCAAATCCAGAAGCTTGCGACAACAAGCCTTTTCGAATTCTGCAAGCATTTTCCCGCCTGAAGTCAAACATGATCCTCAGTCAGTCAGTCAGTCCATGTTTTGAAAAACTTTGACGCATGCGCCATTTAGAAATTCTTGAGACAACAAGGAAGTAAATCCGCGGCAGCAGCATCGTAGTATTATTGTTCTCATGTTCTAAAATCTTGTATAGGTTGTTCTTTCATGAACCCCTAAAATCTTTTATTAAAAATATCCATAAAAAATAATAATAAATAAAATTTGTATCATAATAAAATGTGTATCGTAAAATATAAAGGGACGCCTATTTGAGTGAGCAGAGGGGCTTATCTGTTATGCAAATGCTTATGTGAAAACAAGATTTTTGGTCCAAAAACTGGATTAATGATAACCTGCATTGTGTGGCAGTTTCCATTGCTCCCTCCTGGGCAGCCTGTGGTGTAAATACTAAATTAATAGATTTTTACCACAGGAGGTGTTCTCCCCTCGATTAGTCTATCTATTGAGAGAGCTCCTCCTTTAAGAAATTCCTGCATACAAATCTCCTTCGTTTTTGTAAAATTATCTATATTTGTTTTTCTTGTTCTCTATTTCTCTTATTGTATGTAGTTTATTTCATCTTTTGTAACCTGTTGCTGTATTTTATAAGATTTGTATGTATGGATTTTTAAAAAAGAAATGAACTGAAAGAAATGAAATGTATTTTTGTCTATCAAAGCGGTTCCATTTGTCAAGAAACATGTGTTTCAAATGTTTGCAGTTTATTCTAGTCCCATATTCATTAACACCTCTGCTTATTGGTGAAACAGCCCCTTTTAGCAATACTTGGCACCAAAGGGACTCTACATGCAATAAATGAATTATCAACTTTCTCTATTATCAATAAAAACAATGTGCATTTATTGATAGTGTAATATGTAATGGTAGCAAAATATGGGTGCTTCCATTAGCCCAGGGGAATCTTTTTATCTTTGAAACAGATGATTTGAAATACTGACAACTCTTAAAGAATGCCAAAACTGCTTTTCAATCCTCATTTATTAACCCATTAAAACTAAAGATATATTCCAGGACTTCCAGGGATGCACAAATGTTGAAATTGAGATTTGCATTGTAGTGATTCAATTTAGGCCATTTTATACAATCCATCATTGCTTCTTCTGCATACCTACGTAATTCTATATTCATCTTTCTCTTTGCTAATTACACATCATTTTAACCTAATCCATCACACCATTGTTAACTATCGAGGGTATCTTTTCCTTTGTATAACTCTTAATTAAGTTTGCCAGTTTTCTATATCAATACGCACTTTTGTAAATAATTATCAGTCAGTCGATGTTCGGATGAACACTAAAGCATAATTGAGATTTTGCTTAATAGGATACTGACACCAACATTTTTCTAGCTGATGATTTATCATCAGCAAATAAGAACAAATAAAGTTTGACAGTGATAAAGTTGCTCTATTTCACTAGATAATGAATTCCTAATTTTCAATTCTTGTGGCAATTCAAGCTATTCAAGTTTCTTGAAGCATGTTACAGTATCAGATGTCTTTAGGTCAATATCAGTTGCAGTTAGTTAAAAATATTTGAGAGAAATCTTTAATTCTTTCCATACAAGATATGTTCCATCAATCTTTTGGCATTGCAAGCATAAAAATGAAATTACACAGAGCAGAAAATAGAAACTGGTATGAGCTAGGTTTATTCATGCATATCCTCTCTTGAACTAAAGAACAAATTAGAATAAAGTTTAGGCAGCAGTTACTAGAAAAAGAAATATTATTAACAATTATATGTTATTTAATATACCTGGGTAACAGCAGGTTTAAATTTGGTAAGCCAGCATTAAATGTGCTTGTCAAGTTAATATTTTCTCTATTTATTACAACAAACAGGGGTGTATAGAACATCTTGAAAAAACTCCAGCAAAGGCCCCTGAGAATATTTAGATTTCATGTATCTTATTGATATAACAATAAGTTTTGATTCATTCAACAATGACAATATTCATTCTTGGGCCCTTTCCGTTATTGAGTTTGTGTTGGCTGATCTACAATAAAAGACCTTGTGTTCTATGCAAAAATATACTGCTATTGGGATAACTTGCAATATAAAAAAACATGTCAAAAAGTGAATAAATACCTTTGTCACTCAACACAAATTTAATATGCTTTATTGTCAATATTATTTGTATCAAACAAACTAAGCATATCTCCTATTTACCAAACAAAAGCACAACATATATCATTGGAAAATGTAGAAAACAAACATGAAAAAGATATGAAGAAAAAATTAAAGAAATTTACCATTTTTCATACAGTGTTTATACCATAACCAGAGATGAGTGAAATTAGGCAAATCCTTGTTCTTCTACAGTCTCAAGCTCTTGTCCTTCATTCTGGATAATGGAACCTTCTTTGCTTATAAGCAAGTCCAGCTGTGTTTGGTACATCACAAGGTATTCTTCAACATCTTTTTCTCTGTCTTTCAATCTCTCGTTGACTTGTGTTGGAGTTTTGAAACCAACAAGATTCTTCAAACCAGCAATATTTGATGCCACTTGCACAACATTGTTAAACTTTTGTGCAACAAGCTCTGTTGTAAGTGAATCCTCCTCTGTCTTCATTTCACTGATTAAGGACTCAAACAAAAGCTTTTCAGCCAATGACCATTTTCCAAGGCTGACTTCAATCCCTGCCCCAGTCTGAAAGTTTTCTGCTCTTAGGTCTTTAGACAAGTTTGAATGATGGTGAGTGTGCCTTCTTCTCTTTGCAACTGGTTCTGAGGATGCAGCACTTTCAGTGTCGCTAGCCTTCACTAAGCTAGATGCTTGTTTCAGTGGTCTATCACCATATGGATTTTTACAGTTCTTACAGTCGCACTTGTTTGTACAAGGCTGTTGCAGTCTGAAACACATACACCTTGTAATATATTTAGAATTCTCATGGGTGTAGCACTTTCCCTCAGAATGCCCAGAATTACCACGCCCACAACGACATTTCACATTTGCAAGCTGCTTTCTTTCTTTACCAGCAGAATCACTTAAACCCTTATCTAGCATTGAAGCATCTGATAACACATCTTTTGGAACAACAGGAACAAATGAGCCTCCAATATAAAACAGAAAAATGTTTGGTGACCAGGCAGACAGTGTATGAGGAAAAACAGGAATAATTGGGAAGCTTTTCATACAAGAAATGACTGAAATTTGAACAGAAAGAATGTTGGCAACTTCCCTCACAATTGCTTCAAATTCACCTATATCAGAGATTGACTTGCTGTCATCTTTCAACTTTTTGGTTTCAGTTGCATCATCATCTGCTTTAGGTTCCTCTTTACAATCATTTGAACCATCTGCTTTTGATACAGATTTCAGTCCTTCACTTTCACTAGAATCAGCAGCAGTGTTTTTGTGCTCAATCTTCAAGAGCTTTTTAAGATTTTTCGAAACATCTGTAGTGTCCATTCCTAACTCAAAACCAAGTTCTTTCAATGACTTTTGAAACAGTCTTATATCATCCTCATCATCTTTATCGTCAATTTTATATGACATATAAATGCTTACAACTTTAGAAATAGCATTCAAAAATGTTTCCTCTAGTGGCATATAATCTAATGCAACTGGATCCCGGACTACTTCCAAATCTTTGAATTTTGGAAGTTCCTTGCTTATAATCTCCATCTTTATATTCATCTCCTTTGTTTCCTTGTCTTGTAACAAAAGTGGGAATGCACATGTGAGAAAAGGAATCAATTTCTCAGTAACATGCTCTCCAGATACAACTTTTGACAATGTTTCTGCATACCTCAAGAATGTAATTGTTCTTTTTATGATTGTATCATCAAGACATTGATCATTTATTTGATAATCATGATCCTTGGAGTCCTTGTTACTGTTATCAAAATATTCATTGACTGACTGCAAAAGGGCTTTACAATCAACTTCTTCAGAACACTTAATTGCTTTTGCTTGACTTGATGCAATACTTTCAAGAGCTTTGTTCATGTTTACTTCAACAGTCAAGCACTGTAAATTGCTATTTCCTAAGGATACTGTGCCAGACAAATCTTCATTGACTGTTTTCTCTTCATCCGGTACAACTAAAAGCACTGGTGCAGTATCTCTACCAAGATCTTCTTGCCTTGAAGTATTATGGTCATGAAGTGCAATTGAGGCTATGGCTACCATAACTGGAATTCCAAGACGGCAATTATTCACTTTCTTTCTCAAAGAAAACTGAAAATCTTTCCTGTCAATACCATTAGGAAATGGTGGTATATTACTGTAGCATCCACTGATTATATGGGATTCTAATTCCTCAATTACTCTGATAGCTGCATTTGTCAAAACAAGTTTCCCATTTTCTTCTTTTATCTTCTTCCACTTTTCTTTGAAAACTTCCAGGTTACTCAGAATGATTCCTGGAGACGGAGTTGGTAATATCCTAACTTTGTTTGAATCAACAGGATCTTGAAAAACTAATCGAAAGTCTTCTGTACATGGCAAGTACATCAGACTCTCTTCTTGCAGTTTTTCGGACAACTTTGCGATTGCTCTTTCAACATCACACTTAACCTGAAACTCTGGACCAAATATTAAAATTAAATTATCTCGCCATTCACAACAAAACCCAGTACAACAACCCTTCATTTGTTTGCCAATCTGCTCATGTCGATCTTTTACTGAGATAAGCGTCTCTTTTATCTCTGCAATGCTACATCTTCCTGTAAGTTGCCATGTCAGCACTTGGCCAACTTCATTTTGACAATAAAAAAGATGATCAACTTCCTTTTTCCAAACTCCTTTTGCATTAGTGCCAACATTTGTTGGAAGCTTCATTTCGTCTAAAATTACCCACTCATCTGCAAGAAGCTGTGACATTGAAAGCTTATAGAAATATTCTTTTTCTTTAAAACCAAGCAAAAAGCATTGCCCAATGAAAGTGTTTCTTGGACCTTTGATTTTGATTGTAGGGAATACTTCTGGTTTCTTTTGCTCATCTGGGTGGTCTCTGTTGTACTGTTGAACTGCGGCTAGGTAAGCTTTCTCTCTATCAACATGATTTTCAACATAGTTCTTCCTTAACATATCTTGAATTTGACCAAACTTTACACCATTTGACACCTGATTCATTATCGAATTGAAAAGCTCTCTTGTCATTCCTACTTTGTGAAAAAGCACAAATGGAACTGACTCTTGGTCTGAAAGCTGCTTTAAAATGCGGGGATCATACCCAAGAAATCTGTGCTCTCTTGCATTTTTGCACCTTAACATAGAAGTAACCAGCAGAACTGGCCTTTCAAAGTCATACAGCACTCGCATCATGTATGTGTATGCAATTGGATACAGTGCCAAAGGCTCGTTGCAGTTCTCTGCCGGGCAAAGGTTGCCATTAATTTCAGGGAATTCTTTTTGCAAATCCCATAAGATGATGTCAGGCTTAAGGTACTCATCGACCTTTGGGAAAGTTCCATTGTAAACAGGAAGAGGTGTTTTGTGGTACCCTCTTACCCCTTCATCGATCAATGTGTTGATATATGGTTTCCACGATTTTATGTTGGGGTAATTGCCATCTTCTTCCGTCCTCCGTTTTCTTGGCATGCATTGCTTCTTTTGCTTCGGTGCACGCACATCTTTAGGCTGTTCAAGAGCTTCGGTGTCATACTGAATGTCACAAGGAAAGCTTTCTTCCGGATAGCTCTGACTTTCTTGCTGGGCCTGTTCTCCCTCAGCAACAGACTCCTGAATCCTTCCGACAACGAAATTTTCACCAACTACTTCAGGTGCGAACTCTCGAAATTCAACATTTCCAATAATCGTTGCCACAGCATCGTCTACTTCAACTTCGGAGTTCTCCATGTTCACTTCACCACGCTGCAACGCGCTCTCGTTTATGAAGTCTGGGACTGAATTCCAGATCTCCTGCAAACTAATGGGGACCACTCATAATGTGGGGGGGGGGGGGCTTAGGGGTTTGACTATATTGAATTCATGAACAGATGGACATCGATAAAATGTTTCGACAAACGGGATTCCCTCCTCTTTAGGAATATTGAAAGCTTTATCGCACTCTTTTGGCTGCGATCAAAACAATTTCTGCAACTGGCTGTTTACATTAACAAAAAAACAATTTAGGAAGCAACTCTTTCGAGGCGTGTAGACAAGACGGAAAACACCAGTCCAAAATTTAGTTGAAGTTCTTCTTCATGGCCAATTATCATCTCCCCATCTTCTTCTATCAGTCATCTACTTTTTATTTTTATTTAGTGTAAATTATACCAAATTCTTTTATCCTGCCTCAGGAAATTCAATTTTGGCCTGAAGCATCATTATCCAGCACCATAATATTAGTTTAAAATTAAGTTGTGTTATTGATCTCCTGATTGAATGAGACCTTCAAAAAGCAAAAATATGCTTATTAATAGAATATTTTTAATCCAACAGTTTTAAGTTGAAGAGAAAAAACTCTTGACTAGAAATGTTATGAATAAGACAAAAATGCAGAAATCCAACATTGATGACACGACAAAGAAAAACCTATTCAGAATTAATCGTTCTTAATACGTCGCAACTTCTCCCTTTTGTTTCTATTAAAATGTTTCTTCCAAGGTTTTGCTTCTGCTGTAGTACTTCCATCTGGCAGTTGTCGAACTCCTGATGGTGCATTGTAATGTATCGAGCTTTCCCGCTGGTAATGAAATGTAAATGACAAATGAGCAAATGACAAATTCAGTAACCGGGACCACATCAATCTCCATATTGGAAAGTATAGATTATAAAGGTGGCTTTTGCAGAGAAGAGGGGGTTTGATTTATGCAACATATTTTGTTGTTTTCTTTAAAAAATTTAGTGTTTATGCAATTAAATTAAGGGCAATATTGGAGGATGATAACAAAAACTGTCTAACTTTTCCGTCAAACTTGATCAATTGCAGATAAAACAGCCTAATATTTTTCTGCATTAAAGAAAAAATAACAATTTTCTAACAAAAAGATTGAACGTAACTTATTAATAAGGGGAAAGTTTTTACCTGTGAAAAGAAGTCCTTGTCAATACCAGTTGTCCTCTTTCTCTGACTCTAAAAAATCAAAACAAGGGCCATGTCAAAAAAAGTTTTTAGTTAATGGTGATACAGATGACTCTAAAGCAACAAGCAAACTGTGCCATTATATTCAGGAAATGAAAGCAGGTTTCTACAATTTACGTGAAAAATCCTATTCACAATTACCTGGGCTGAATTTTCTCCGACTTTGAGCACCCGTAATTTTGGTAATTCTTTTGAAACTGGCTCAAACTCTTCTATAGATGCATTTGGTGACGGCTCGCGGTAGAGAAGTTTACCCTGCAAAGAAAAATAGTAGATATAAATAGTTACCCAGGAGAGGATTCAATAAAATAAATACGCAAAGATATTTCACATCATAAGCATATTTACAATGTCTCGGCTTTAAATAAGCTTCTTCTCGGCTGCAATTTTAAATCATTTCAAGCCAAAATGCATACTATGGTTATATAAAAGAACGTACATTTAGAAAGTCTTTGATGACGTGCCTGGAGCCCCGTGCACAATCCGGCATACCATGTGCCGTCATGAAGCCACGCATGCCTACAATAGATGTTTCCTGACGTGACAATATATATTACAACGGGAAACACATTTGAATGGATTCATAAAGTTTTTAACAAATACCAACATTTAAGGAAACGTAGAAGAAAAACAGTTTCCAGATTACAAAGGCTGTAATTCCCTAATTTTCTTACTTCTCAATAAAACCAAAAAAGAATAGACCCTGGTATAATATCTAAAATTAATATTTTCCACTGTCAATTCAGCCAAGTGCAAAATAGGGCGGTTGCTTACTCGAATAGGCAGAAAGAAACTCGTCACCAGTCGGAGCTCTGTCAGGATCTTCACCTTCTCCAGGTCGTGAAATATTGACCCCGTAAAGATTCTCCAAAATTTTACGCGGAATCAGTTTGCAGAGCTTCACAAGAATTAAGGAACATCAAGATGAAATGATTAACCCTATATTAACACTAAATACACAACAAAGCAATATTGACATACACATTAGAAAAGAATGGCAATAGTATTAAGCATTAATTTGGTATAAAACCAATTCTGCGTAACGATTAAGAACTAGTTTCTGTTCATAGCTATGACTATTAACTAATTCAGAAAAAGGATACAAGGGTGGACGGCGGGCGGTAATCCCTCATTTGGTCGACAGGCAAAATACCATAAAGAACCATTTCTGCTTTTGTTGACACGAAAGTCGGAAACACAAGGCCTGGGCAGTCACATAAACAAACTTCATCGCTAATGTTGATGGTCTGAAAGGTAACACACATTTATCTTCAAACATCAAAAAGTCACTCTTGTTAATTGAAATAATAAAAAATAGTGTAGAGAGTTGAATTATGACGAAGCCTTAACTGGTCAGAAAATTTCATATTTTCTTTTAATTCTTCTAAAAAAGCTAAAAAAAAGCTAAAGCTAAAAAAGTGTATAGCCTTAACACAAAACATCGTTAACAATTCAGCACTCCTAGATTCAAGAATCTTAAAATTGTTGAGATTTTTTCAAAAAAGTTTATGTTTTCTCTTCTTTATGAAAATTAACTTTACTTGATTCAATTTTGCAAAGTATGTTTCAGAAGCACAACTCCAACATTGATTCGGGGGATGGGGGGCTCGAATTAACAGGGGCAACGTAAAGTAGAAAATTGCATAAATTGCCTTTTGTCTCAAAATCTTCTCTGGGATGGTAGCTTTATAAGAATAGTGAGCAAGATAAAACCAACCTGAAAATGCTTTGTTTTGCCTGGTGTCGCTGAAACTGATGTCTTTTTTGTTCCAAGGAGTGCATTTATCGTTGAGCTTTTCCCTACATTCGGAAAGCCAACCATACCAATCGTTATTTTATCTTTTCCTGGACATTTTGTAATTTTAAGGTCTTCAAAATATTGTATAAGATCAGTCCTAGATAAAACTGAGAAGCCATTCTTTCTATCATTATTTCCCTCTTCTTCCGGCAAATTCTTCTTTTCCTCACATTGACAATGATCCTCTTCTTTGAGCTCCTCTTTACCAATATCCATATCTTCATTGCCAGTAACAACCTCAGCTTGACTAATAAGATCGCTATTCTCGTGTCCTTCTTTCTCAACAATCTTTACATCCTTCATTTCATGCTCACTTTCCACGTGGCTCTCTGTGTCCATTAAATCCTCTTCGCTAGAATCTCTATCTTCATATGGTGTTTTACTGTTCGCAACTTCTTCAGCACTTTCCTTTTCCTGTAAGCAAAGTAAAGCAAATCATTATCAAAAAAGTACAAGCATTTGATGATAGTATAATAAATTGGACCTGTGTAAAAAATCTCAATGAAATGAGGAGGCCATTGAAATTTATGAAGAGCAACCCACATTTTAACATAGCAAAGTGCAGACAAAAAGGAGCTGGCAAATTTCTTTTAGACAGATATGATGGATAAAAATATTTAGAACCATTCTAATTTCCTCTAATTTTAAAGCAAGTCAATCAAATCTATGAACCGCATCGTAGAAAGGGTAAGCGAAAATTATCACAAATTAGAAAAAATTTTCTACCTGCAAGGTTAAGGGACATAACAAAACCTAAAAGCCTTCATAAAGCTTTTAAGAAATGTTTATCGCCTTAGACCTAACAAGAGAATATATCCAGGGTATGTTTAAATACATATGCCATAACCATAACTGATTTATGCGTGTTTGTTGTTGTTCATTCTCGTCGTGTTGCGATGTTACTCATTTACTACTAGGTTTAAATAGTAAACTTTACTTACTGACTGGCTTGCAGCTAGCGCTGACCAGAACAGCACTGTCATGTTTATTGAATCAAAATATTCTGCCCAAAATTGCCTTTATTTGAAAAATATAGAATGTGTTACAATAACCCTAGTAATTATGACATACCATAAATACAAGCAATTTGTGTTGTATAAAATATAGTTATATATACATATATATATAAAAATGGATATAAAATGCATATATACAGCCATATTGACAGTCATATTAATCGGGGCTTATCAAAAATTTAATAATATACAATATCTAACTATTTTCTAATATTAAATAGCCATAAACATATGATTTTAATATCTGACTGTCTATAATATTTGCACTTACAATATACATCATTAAAAAAACTTGGATTGATTCATAGAGCTTAGGCAGTCAGGAATCATTAGATACAGATTAAAGGGAGCTTTTTAAAGAAGTTTGTTACATCCAATTTAAGATCGACATATGATCACTTAATTCAATATCATTAGGTCAAGTGGAATTTCATATTGTGAAATAGTACTTTCAGTATCATAAACGTTAATTCTATGCTGGAGTTAAAATTCATACTCACTTTACAAATAAATGGGAAAACTAAATACTTGGCAAATTGTTATTATTAAAGTCTATCTTACTGCCCAAATTTGAGGCGTAAAAAGAAAATATTGATCTCATACCTTTGCTTTTCTGTAAGAAAATCCGCTTTGTTTATGATGATTATATTATCTTTTTCAGCATCCACCTCTTGCACATACTTTTCCTTAACGTGAAAAACAAAGATATTGATTTTGATAATTGATTATTGTATAAGGTAAAGAAAGAAATCTACTTAGAGAGATAGAGCTTGTGCATTAATTATTACCAAAATCATTTCGTGATTTTAATTATTAACAGACACAATTCATTTCTGTAAAGCAATTTCTTAGGAACAACGAGATAAAGGCTTCAAAAGACAGTCTTAACAGGGTTTCAATTACAAAAAGAATGAGTCCACTACAGATTGATAGCTTACCAGATCATTGCATTTGAACATTAATGGGTTCCTTGCATCCACAATCTGGCACAAAACGTCACTAAAATTATATTGAAATAAAAATTTCATTATACCACTGTGTTTTTAAAGAAGTTGCATCATGCAAAGCAAGAAAAATCTACACATTTAAAGAGAAGAACCATTTGAAAAGGAAGATTCTACTCAATTTGAATAATTTGCTCCCTCTATAAGAAAACTGAAACACCAACCTTCTTTCAATGACTCTCCATAATTGCCTCCACACATCAATATTCTTTTCATATGGCGTAAGAACAAGTTTTTCATCCTTTTCGTCAAGGCTAGAAAGGAAACACTTTAAAGTTATTTTTATTTTAACTAAAAAATATATCACAGTTTCAGAAAATAGGCATGAATGCAATTAATCTTAATTCAGCAAAAATTAATCAATGTACAATTAAAGGAATTGTTTTTGGGACATTGATGAACAAAAAAGAACTAAATATAAAAAATATTGCAAAAGACACATACATGGCAAGTTGTCTTCTCCATTGAAGAAATGATTCTTTTTCAGAATCTTCAAGCTCAGCAGCTGTCATGGATGAATTCCAATCAGGTCTGAAAATGTTGAAAACAACTAGTTAGCGGGAAAAAAATCAAATAAGAAGGCAATATGGCTCAAATATGTTCAATCACTCAATCCTAACAGCCCTAAGTTCAACCTTTCACTTTGAAGAGACAGATGGTCTAGATCTATTGATTAAGAATTAATGAATTTCTAGCTTCTAAAAAAAAGGACACAGAATTAGCAAATTAGCTGGAATCAGGTAAGGATATCATGAGCTTTTTTATGTGATTGTTGTATTGTGAATGTGCAGTAAATGTGGGTATTTGTACTATCTTTTGAAGGTATTATGTACCAATACAAAGTGATAGTCTATATTACAATAATCTTGATACCTAGAGAGAAAAAAGGTACAAATTCTTTTCCAAAGACAGCAACAAAATTCATTCACTTTGCATGAGAATGGAACTTCATTAAAGAACATAATTGTGTGGAATCTTTAGTAACAAAAGGAGTTTCACTATGGTTGGTTGTTATTTTAAGATTTAGGAATTACCAATTTTAAATTTATTGATTCCCCAGACCTGTCAAGTTTCAGTTTTGAAAAAGAGTGAGGATCCAGAATGAATCAAGACTGCCACTCAGGGCAAAGGTTGGGTTTGGGGGCGTGAAAGGATGAAAATCACTTCGCTCTGCAGGTGATATGAAAGCAGCACTCAATAAACATGCTTAACACTATTCTCTCTAGTTTTTATTGAGAAAAAATTTATAGCAGTACATAACTTCCGCCACCACATCATGAAATATATAAACAAGAAAGGTATCAATAATAAATATTGAACTATATCTCTCTGATAAAAATGATACCACTTAAACTTTGCAGATTCGCTGTTATGCCTATCTGGGAAAGGGTGCTTTTGCTAGGATTCAGAATAAAAAATGAAACCAAGCAAAAAGACCAAAGTGTGTGTGTCTCATGCAAAATGTGTGAGTCTTGGTAGGTCTGGATCCCCTCAAAAAAAGTAATCATCTTCCTGCATCAAGCATTAGCATTTGCCAAAAGTTCAGTTCAATGTACAAACTTTTCTATTGTGTAATGTTACTTATTCCAAATTATTAATTGCTGCAAGTGTGCAATCAAAACTATTTGATTTTGATTAGCCAAATAGACTGTTTGTATATAACTATTTAACTTAACAAAAAGAATCTATCAAAATTATAAAGAATTTTAAAGGCTCTAATTAAAAAATTATTTAAACAGTTTTAAAACCTGAAAAACAATTGAAAATAACTAAATTAGAGACACCATGACCATGAAAAAAAATTTCAAAATGCATACTACCTTCTTGGGATATTAAGCAGCTCTTTGTTCATGTCTTGAAAGTTCTTTATTTCTTCTAATTCCTTTTCACTAAGAATACCAGGTACATGACTTGGGGTAACTATGGTTGTATTCAATTTTTCTGAAAAAGCAAAGCTTTGATTAGTCTGAAAAGAGTGCAATTCAGACAATATAACAATGATTTCAATCTTTTTTTGAGCAAATGCTAACAACTAGGAGCCTGGGCCTGAAAATTTTTTAAACATGCTTGCAGCTTCTTTGTTATCTCAAGTAAAGTTTTCCTTTACAAGATAAGGAACACAAATGGGCAATTTTCCATCAGTGATGAAATAATAACGATTCATGCACATTTTTGCCCTGGCTAACTTTGGCACCAAACAATGTCAGTAATATCAAGAAATATTTTCTTCAATGGTCATAAATTTCCAAATATTAGCTTTACCACAACATTCTATCTAAGCTGATTATATGACTGATTCGATGCAGAAACAAACAATCTATCACAAAGATGATATTTTTCAGGTTAAGTAATTGTTTGTGTATAAAACAAATTAGCTATATACATCCAATGATTTACAAATCTCTCAACATAATGTTTGGAGAAAACGATTTTAAAACCATTTGCTACCTGCAGTAAATTCCCTGTTTGCAAGTTCAGCTGTTGTGATGAACTCATTCAGCGCACTCTGTTCTGTGATGGACTGTATGACTGACTTTCCAGGCTCATCATGTAACTCTGTTGTGTGACGCTAACATTGGCATAAAAGAAAAAAATCTTAAAATGCATATCAGGCTTTATTATAAAACATAAAACAAAAAGAGTCAAACTGTTAAAAATAAAAAAAGATTAACGACACTATAAATCACAAAAGCTAGCATAACTTACTCAATCCATCAACAAACCATGGTCAATCCATTGAATAAAAAAAACAAACAATTAAACAATAATATATATTAAACAACTATAAACCACAAAAACTAAGCATTAAACTCAATCAATTCACCAAACTCCAACTTTTAGGATAAAACACACTAATGAATAGTACAATCTACGAAATGCGAAACATATTTAAAAATTAAGTTCGCCAGGTCATTGCGGTAAAGTTTTAACAACCTATCCAGGCAGGCCAGAGCCAGGGGGCTATAGCCCACCCCCCTTTCTGCTGATGTTAAGGTTGTGGCATCAAAGATAATGGTGGCAAACAATTATAATGGTTAATCCATTTATGTAGAGCCTCCCTCCCTCCACTCCAAATATCGCCCCCATGTCCTTGCTATCCTCCCATTACACTGTATCAAAAAAAAATCAAGAAGGCAACAAACATAATACTAGACAAATACAGGCAGGCCACTTGCATAAAGCCTTAGGTGTGCAAGTACCCTATATTCCAAGCCTTTTACATTCAAAATTTCACACAAGCTGTCATTTAAGAGTCTAAAATAATTTGCATACTGCAGGCTTTCTTCAGAAGGCATGCGATCACCCTGCCTTCCAGCGCAAGCCCTGGCACATGCCTACTGCCTTCCAGGAGTGCAAAATATCACACGCCTTCTTTTATTATGAGAGCAAAATTTATAAACTATTGGTTTTGTGGGTTTTTGAGACAAATAAAATGTATATCCTTCCTTGTTACTATTACTTCATGCAACTTAAAAAAGGCCCGATACCTTATCTTGATTGCGAATTAAATGAAATTTTTTGAAATAACCATAGGACTTATCTACCTTATCTACCTAATAACCTTAGGAATTGCAATGTTATGACACCCAGATCTGAGTATAACCAATCTTACGGTATGACCAAAAATGTCTGGCCCCTTGAATTCTGTCTAACTTCATACAAATTCCCTCAGCATAATGAACCCCGTATATAACAAATTCTCATCATTACAAACCTTCATCATAATTTTTCTCAATGTGCAAAATTTTCACAATGAATCAAAATATTGTGGTTCACTTATTCCTGGTGTGTTTTTATCACTGTTTCTCAAGGGAAATCATTATTGTCAATGTCATCGGCAAAACATACATTGGCAAACATGCGCTTTCTATAATGCTGAAAATTGAGATTAAACTTGTACACCTTTTCAAGGCTTCACGGCCTTTCAGGGAACAAATCCAAAC
This sequence comes from Rhopilema esculentum, assembly GCF_013076305.1. The sequence continues at coordinate 8,095,053 of NW_027019384.1, forward strand.
AAATAAAGGCTATATTATACATTTTGTCCAAATACTAATGAAAAATTACGTGCAGTGAACAAGATCTTCATTTTTGATCACTAATTGAGCAAATGTAGCAGATCTGCCTATTATACAGTATAAAGTAGCAGATTTGCTGATTATAAAAAGTAGCAGATGATAAAAAGCAGCAGATTTGTGGATTTATTTTGGCAACATTCAATTTGATGGAAAATGGTCCATGATTATTTCTAATGCATATATATTTTATGGATTATCTACATCTGGCCAATGAAGTATATAAAATAGCTGTTCTGCTTGATAACAAAAGGCCCTCAGAGCGTGGGTTTTAATGCAAAAGTGGCCATTACAACCAAATGAACATCAGAGCATCAATGACTCTGCTAAGGATTCATTATTGAAGTTGATGGAAACTGCTTATGCCATGGCAAATTTTTCTGTACTTGCAGTACCATTTTTTGCTGATATATTAAACAAGCTCAGTTTATTTGTTATGTCACATGCCACCAGAGGCCTTGATGTTTTCAGGTGTGCAGTGGCTGGCACATTCAGCACTGCATTGAAAATAATAAATAAAGGCAATTTCAACAAAACAGAAGACAAGTTAGTAGGATGTTTTTAAACAATTTGATGTGTTTAGATCAAAAAAGTAGTAAAGTCAGAGAATGAAAGTTATAAAATTGGTTCATTAACACATATTCAGGAGCTTCTTGTTCAATATTTTTTACCTTGTTATTGTTAAGGAAACAGAACACATTTTGGCTATTATTTGGGGAAGGGCTGCAGCCCCTGCTTCCGTCAGCCTTGGCAAGATGATGTTTTTACCTTTTGGTTAATCATAGCTGTCATTAATGCTTTTTTTACTACTTTTGTTGCTACTCTCTTCAGTTCATTCCTTTTCCTCCATTTTTCAAACAGTGCTGTCTGACACCAGTGTACTATTCTTTTCCTTCTGATTTTCTTTATCCTTTCTCGTTTTAGATATATTTCAAGAGATCAATGATTGTATCACTTTCTTCTCGACTGAATTGTGATGATTTCAAAAAATAACAAATATGGGTTTGTTACATCGTGGACAGAATCCATGAGGCCAGACATTTTTTGTCATACAGGAAAATTAGTTATATCCAGGTTTCATAACATTGGGATTCCGTTGTTGATTATTGCTATGATTATTTCAAAAAATCTTATATAATCCATTAATAAAGGACTTTGCTCTCAAAGTTAAAGAAGGAGTGTGATATTTTGCTCTCCTCAAAAGTAGTAGGTGTGCGGCAGGGAATGCATGTGTGATTGCATGCCTTTCCGAGAAAGCCTGACCTGAATAATGATGTTTTATTGTGTAATGTGTATGCTCTTGGGCAGATTTTTGCTGGAAAATTTTTACCATAAAATAAATGATAGACTGGCTTTGATCATTTCTCCAACTGGCTGGTGGAGGTTCATCAGCAACATATTGCTAAGTTATTGAATAAATGTTAACTACCGAATTCTAATCAAAAATATGATATTAAGTATTTAGACACATAATCTGTATGTAATAAAAACAAGTTGCTCAGGACACTGAGATGGCCAAAAAACCTTTTGAAGCCCAGTGTCATGTTACTTGGTTCATAAACACGATTTATAGATGTTGGAAAATGATTGAAATATATCTTAACGTTAGACTTGTTTTCAAGTTCTTAAATGTAATCATTACTACCAATTTAGTCCAAGCTGAGGATAAACATTCTCGTAGCTGCTCAATTTCAAAATTATTACCGTGCTTCTTCCAGTCAAAACTGGTGCTCTTTTACTTCGAATCAATGACTTCCCCAGATTCTGTGCGTTCTTCTTCCCCATTTTATACAGCGATCAGCTTCACTAAAAATTGCAACTTCTGTACATGTGTTTTAAAACCTTGTCAAACTTGTGAATCTGATCTGGTTCACTCTCGTTTTCAGGTAGAGGCTGTAAAGGCAGGCACAACACAATGAGCAGGCCAGGCATGGGTAAAAACCATGGGGTAAAAAGACCGGAAATAAATTACTACCCTGCGTTATCAAACCTGCCCGGCAATTAAAAGAACAGATATCTTCTGATTTAAAAGTACTATTTAGACGTGATAAATGCTGTCATCTTGTAACTTAACTAAACATAAAGAAAACCCTAAGCGTCTGCATCAAAGTAAGGGTAAAAAAACATAGAATTCAAATTTGTAATCAAAATTTGGGAAAATTTGGATTTAAAATTTGGGAAAAAGAAGGGAAAAGTTTTCAAACAGGTAGGACATAGGTGTTTGACTGCAGGTACAAAGATGATACACGAATTGGTTTCTGGTATTATTTATAAAAAGCTGGTTTATAAGAAAAGTGTACTAGAATTGCTAAAAATTTAAGAAACTTTAGTACTCAATTTTTGAAAAAGAGAGTCTATTGACTCACTTTTATGCCCAAAGCTTTTCTCTTGTTGATTTTTCTTTGGAAAAGATAGCATACATAAGATTTTGTTCTGCATGGGTTTTTACGTGACGATACGCGTTTAAGCTCTTCCAAAATTGCTCAACTTCAAACAAAAGGGCAACTTTGGCTCCCGAAAATACGAAACCAACTGAAAAACTTTTAGTACTAAAACGCAGAAATTTGACGCTTTTAGTACTAAGTGCTCATCCAAGTTTCTTATAAAAAGAATGTATTCGTTAACTGTGAAATTTTGCAAAAATATTCATAACATAACTAAAGCAATTTCGTTAATCAAACACCCCCACATATAAATGAGAAGTACCGCTAACCGTACTCGAATTTAGGCCGAATCCGGGTAAACGCGAAACTAAAACGAACCCATTGCCAACCGTAAGCACATATGCTTAGGGCTCTGAGATTTAGTGCTTAACAAAAAAACCAAATTTTAAATTTACTTGGTGAAAAATGCGAATTTGAATTGCGAGCAAAAGTTTGCCTGACGGAAAGTTTTCTCTCCACAGCCACTCTGTTTTAGAATGAATCGGTCAATCAATCTCGAAACAGAGGCAGGTGATTGGCTAACTGTCTTTTCATGGTGACAACAGTATCTACTATGCTCAAACCTAGCCCTGACGACCCAGGTTGCCGGTAATAAGTTATGAGGTCCTTTGAAGACATGCAAAAACGGTCTGCTGGTTGGAAAGTTGACTTGACAGAGCATGAACTTAGGATCAAATCCAGACCAGCATCAAAATACAAATATCATACTCAGAATTGGCATTGTGGCAAAAATAAACTAGAATTTTTTTTTTTTTTTACTACAATATAGGTAATAAAGGCATCAGAAAACTGTTTTCCACCGTCCGTATCCGCGGTGACGTGATTGAGGCCATGTTGACCAATCTAATGGCAGATTTTTTCTCGAGTTATGAATAAGCCCCATAGAATATCGAGTAAAAGAGAGAAAAGAAGCAAAACTTCTAGGAGGTTTTCATAAATATATAACAACGAAGGTCCTATATAAGTCCATTCAATTTTGTTCCGATTGAAAGCTGTGTCTTTGTCAACGTAGCAAGGTACATCACCATCAGCAGATCCTGGGAACAACAAAATAAACAAATCATATTGACCAATGTCCTACTCAACTGTCGCCTGATGAAAAACATTTGCCGTATATCCTTGAATTGAGCCCCTTGAGGGCTTGTTATTATTCAAAGTTGTTGAAAAGGGGTAAATGCTAAGGGGTATAACATAGGGGACCACCAGACAAATCGTACGATTTCAAAGCATTTTCTACACTAGCTCTTCATAAAATCACTTTATTTGACAATTTACTTATCAGAATTCATGAGATTGGCACGAAGGCTAATTAGAAGATGGCGTCTCATCAAACAGTTTAAGTCCAAGGTAGGGGCTGGTTCATATAATGCCTTTTTCTTTAAAAAGAGTGGCTAAAATAATGTTACCATAGTTAAATAGATTAGTAGGCTACATTTCAAGTATAGCAGCGGATGTCAAACAGAAAATGTGAACGAAATAAGTGATTTGATTGTGATCATCCTTTCGAGTATAAAAGAAAGAAAATGGGCTAGAATTACTGCGTTCACTAGAGGTACGAACCTGCATGTTACAATTCAACATTTTTTCAAGCTGGTCTGGATCCATCTGAGGAACAGACCCTACCACATCCATCAAGGCTCTACCGATGTCGTTGTTAGGTGCTGCTTTGCCATTCTTTAAAAGCAAAAAAATCAAATAAAGATGAAAGTCGCACAGGTATAATTACTATAACTGGTGCATTGAATTAAATTTATCTAAACTTCAATTCTGCCCGAATGTGAGAGGCCCAAAAACACATCTTTTTTAATTCTGTTCATAAGACCATGTGCAAGGTTAATGATCAAAAGAATAACACTTTTATTCAGATCACTCACTGAAAATAAGAGACGTTGCTTTTTGAAAAAAAAAGAATATAAGGCAGTTAGAATGAATAAATCAAACTCTCGATGTAACGAAACACATAAATTAAAAGCAATATTGGCCTAGTAAAACGACTGTGAAGTAAACTAGCGAAAGCAAGCACCTCACAAATACACCTTGTCTTTTCAGGAAGGTTTCAGACTTACAGTGTATTGTCCGATGGAATGGACATCTGGACTATGAAGATGGTCATAAATAGGTCAACAGCTAAATTTATTACGAATTCACAAGTTCCCTTCATAGTCTTAAATAAAACTATACTTTTGTGTTGCCAAATATAGGTTTCTCAATCGATAGAATTGAATTCTAACTTTTGGGGATCATCAAAACATGCTTACAAGCCAAGTTTCTTTGCTTGAAAATTTTGACAACACACAAATTGAGCCTTCGAAGTATATACGAAGCTCTTGAACTTAATTTATATAAAATCAGATCACATTGCTAACATAAGGGATTCGTAAATTTAACTGACAACTACCATAGCAAAGTACAGTCAATCCAGGAGGATTAGCCACAAATAGATCTGATCAAACAACAATTTGACTCACCAGAACATCATTGACATATTCTACTGTTTGCCCAAGTCTTTCAATTAGTTTGTCACAGGACCTGAATGCAGAGTTAAAAGTGATTGGTAATATCGATTGGCAACAGGTGAATACACTGAGTTTACAAAGTGACAATCAAACTAACAAGTCCCATGGAATCATCAGCTTCCTAATGAGTCTTATTTCTTGCAACCAAATAATGGTCAACTAAAAATTAAAGAAATATTCAATCTAGTTCGGCTAGCTGCATGTAGTATAAACTTAATCATTTGGTGCTCCTGTCTCCCTTCATTCTTATTTTCAGAGGGGGGAAATGTGCTTGAAATAGCTTCGCAGGAAGCTCCACTTTCACGAAGGAAGGAAAAGAGGATGGGAAGAAAAAGAAGAAAGAGAGAGAGTAAAGGAGAAAAGAGAAAGGGGTGAAAAAGAAAAGGAAGGGAGAAAAAGGGAGGAACGAAAGAAAAGGTAGAGAGATTATTTGTTCAACTACTCAAGCACGCTTACGGATTTAACTACAACAAGCTGCAGAGGTGCAGTCTCCTTTCACAAATTTAAGGCATTTATTGGATAAAGAAAACACTGGAAAAGACTAATTCAGCCATATGCCCTCTAAAAGTGTTTTTTTATAAATACAGAATTAAATTCTGTGTCATAGATATGAAATGCTAGAGAATTTAAAAATAACATCGTTACAAAGAAGTAATCTTAACTGCTTGCGAAATATGTTTTTCTGTATAACTAATTTTCTTTCAGCTTGGGTTGATATGTTACCATCAATAAGTATACGCAATCTTTACAATCAAGACTAGACTAGACTTGACAGTACAAAAAAAGAAAGAACTTCATCAGTTGATTCTTACTTACCTTGCGATGTGCTGGATATTTGAAAGCAAGGTAAGTGGCTTTTTTGAACCTCCCTTGTTTCTTACAAATGTATCAACTAGAAGGTAAGCACAACTCAGATAAATTTCTACAGCCAACTCAGATAAATTATTCTTTTGAAGCAACACAGACCAGTGAGTAGATAAAAGAAAATAGGACTCAATAAATAAAACACAGACTTCAACTTTTTTAATTCAAATGTGAAAAACATAGACAACCTCATACAGAAAAATTCTGTGAGCACAAAATTATGGACAGTGCCTTTCCAAAATTTTTATTTGCCAAGCCAAGGAGACCACACCTATTTTTCAGAATAAGAGTTAGGTCTACTATCCTTACAAAGCTAGGACATAACACTCAAGACTAGGCAGTGTACATAGAAATAAATAGTCTAGAAAGCCTTTTCACATGAGAGGAAGAAACCAGCTACCATCAAAATCACCACACTCACTTAAAGGCTGGTTTTCGTATATGGTAATTTGTTGGCGATAATCCCTGATGCAGCTCCCCGATTGTCTATGACAGTCTGCGATGGCCTATGAAAACCGGGCCATCGGGAACCATCGGTGATCATCCCCAATCATAGCAAAAGTCAAAATAATTTGATTTTCCGGACGCTTCCGGACAAACAATAGCAAAGAAAACATTAGATCAGGAAAGTTCTGTCAAAAGTGAGGTCATTTTCACTAACTGTAAGATATAAACATACTTGCAACCGCTTCTGGCGTGTGGTAAGTGACTTCACATTTGACCGGAGTGAAAATTGTTCCTATTGTTGCACCAGGTACTCCCATCGGTGAACTGAAAAAATTTAAATCACAAGACGTGTTTACTCCAATACGAAATCCAAAATGGAATATGATCAAATTGAGATATTAAAGTGAGTTATGATCAAACTTCTTCAGTGGATTGTTCATCTGTAAATTCAAAAAATAACTCATTTCACATAACTTTGCATTTTGCAGGATGAAAAATTTGAGAGTTCTTATTTTCCATTTATTAGAATCAGAATGACAAATTAGAGTTACACCGCCTATCTTTTCTTCTACCACTAGATATATAGTAAAAAAGATCCACATTTAAAAACACACAAACGCTTCTAAAATGTTACCATGTGAACCAAAAGTCCATCATTGAAAAATTTATTTATCAAAATAAGTCAAAATAGGGTAAAAACCTTAGGTATGCTTTGATATTCATTTTTCCAGACTTCAAAGTTGTATCTACAGTCAAGTGAATTGGATTTGCAGTGACTCTGGAGTAATACTCATGGATACGCAGTGATTGTTCATTCACATCATCACAGGTAGCAAACCTAGAAAATATTATATAAATCAAAATTATTATAACACCTACAATATTTCAAAACTTTGACATTTAGATTGATATTTACAGGAGAGGGACTTCAAATAGGGATTTTTTAAAAAAATGTATTTGTATTTGAAAAGTTTGTTGGTTTCTTGAAACAACAATTTTTAAAATATCAACAAATAATGTTAAGTGTCCACCTAAGTAAAAAAATGTCAATATCTAAAAAATTTCCATTGCACTAGCATCACCAAGATTTGGTTCAAACAAAGCTCCACCAACATCTAACTCTAAAACTCAGTCTGCCTTCCTGGTAATGAAAAAGGAAGATCTTCTCTTCACCAACAGAGAAGCTTTCCAGTAGCTTCAATGCTATAAACTTGTAAAAGCTCTACTCACAGCAGTTAACTTAAAAAATTATGACATGTCTAAAGCATAAACCATCTAATATTTGTTGAAATTTTCGAAGGCAAAAAAGAAGAAATCTCTGCAAATTTTGACAAAATGCCATTAGGAAATTTTCCTGGGGGTGTACCCTGCCTCTACCCTTTCTCTGAGACAATGGGATACCATGGACTTCTAATAGTAAACCAAAGAATGCAAACTGATCTGTAGTATTGGCATTAGTAACATTGGATAATCATTTTCAATTAACATAACTTGGTCTTTCCCTGTAAAACAAAGATGTCCAACTCTTATGCAAACAGGTTGTTACAACTACATTTCCAAAAATGGGCCATTAGATTGCATGATGTTGTTAAGGCTCATCAAGTCCACAATATTTCAAAACGATGCAAAAAAGTACATCCATAAATTGTTAAATTGTTGATGGAGTAACATTGCAAAGTTCTGTTACAACCAAAACCCTCAAATGCCATAATAATTAACCTGGTAAATTTCAAGACATTCTTAATAGCAAAACATTGAAAAATTAATGTATACCAACCATCCAACAATGTCCTCTGAAGGGCAAGCTCTTTTATGCAAATCAAACATGTTAGCTGCATATTCCATCTCTAGAAAAACCTTCAAATACAAAAATATTTGTGAATTTGAAGTTGTGAAAAATAATGGAACCTTCCATGATCATGGTATTCACTCAACACCAATGGTAAACAAATCAAAATAATAACAAACTCATAAAGAAAGAAAAAAGATGTATAACACAAAAAGGAAGCGTCTCTTACTATAAAATGTTCCCAAATCAAACGACCTGGCTGCTGAGCTTAACATTGTATATTTGTTATATTCTATTTTTAAATAATGACTAGCATCTTTGTTGCATTGTTTGAAAAATTGTGAATTTTTAGCAAAAGGCTAAAATCCAAAAGCATCAGCATATTGGTAAAATTGCTTTGAGGATGAAATATATTTTAGTGTAAAACAAGATTTCACAATTCTATCAGTAGAATTGAGCATTAAATCTATGATGACCTGCAGATGGGGCCTAAATCAGTAACATCCCCCTTTCTTTACCTTCCAGCAATAATCGTATACATCTCTACCATTTGATATGGGATCTCTTGCCAATGTGGAATCCATGTAGCTTAACAGTTTTCAGTTGACTTTCTATTGTTTATTGGCCTAAATCTGAAGTGAGCTTCACATGGATTCCACTCTGGATCGCCTTCATGTGAGGACTAAATGGTATGTTTTGAAGCATAGAATATAATTACGAAGCATTTGTTGGAATCAATGTAAACAGGAACAAGATTTAAAAGCAATACAATACAACTCAAAAATGGCACATTAAAACTTTTCAGGAAGATTGCACATCGCTAAAAATGTAACCTGCTGGTTCTTATTCTTTTCTTTCTTTGATTTCTTTGTTTTTACAGGAAAGACTGTCTTTTGATATTTTTTTGGCCATTAAGAGTGCTCCACATTAATCAGTCAACTTTGAATACAATCAAGTTATGTGAGGTTTTTGGTTACTTTGTTGATGTTGCTGCGTCTTACTTGTAACTAATAAAGTTTTATTTAGGATATAATCCCCTATATAATTTAAAAGATGACATATTTTCTCTCATATGGTCAGAAACAATCTTATCATTTACAAAACGTGGCCTAAAAATGTACATAGACTAAATGATTAATATTGTTCAAAATTCAACAAAAAGGATGGATTTTCCTTTTTTGTACATCAGATAATTTTCGGCAGATCAAGTAAATCAAAGACACGAGGCCGATAAAATCATTAGCATTTTGGTAAACATTACGAACATCCCATTATGAATAAATAACTGCGTCAAAAAAGAGAGGAGAGAAGCAGAGCACGCCGTTTTTACCTCATCTTCAGTCTCTTGATGAGGAACAGCAAAGCAATTCTTTACTTCAACGACACCTTTATCAAGATTCCCAACTAATGTTCCGATCACCCGTTTAGCATCTTCCTTTCTTCTCTCATAACTATCGACAATACCAAACAACGCCACAGGATGTAAAATCACTTTCACCACGTCTGGAGTCGCCATTTTGAAAGAAGGCAAATGGTTCGGCAACCTCGATGTGAAAAGTGATGACGTCACAAGCTATATTTTTTAGGATTTTCAATTTTTACAACAATACCCGAAAAAAGCTCTAAAGTGTGCAACATCGATTAAAAGGGCCATAAATTGGCTTAGATATGGCCACATAAGCACAGGCGCTTTCTCCATCAAATCTCTGTAGCTTGGTCTTGGTTCTAGATTTTATGAATCAAACAAGATAACAGTTAACAGTTAGCAAAACACACGAGGTCTTTCACTGGGCAAAGCTCAAAGGGGCCTATTTTGTGGGTATTAAACAATGTTTTTCAGGTTATCTTGTCTGAAATAAAATGTTCAAAAAAGTTTTGTCACATTTTGGTACTCTTTGGATGTATATTCACAAAGGGATGTATAGTGGCTGCCTGGTATAAAAAATGTTTTGGAGTATTCTTCAAAGATATATAAATTTCGCTGTTTTAATACAACTAAGGTTTCTAAATTTACCCCAAATAACAAGCTCATAAAATCATCTATCCTTTTTGTTACTATTGTTCCTGTAATTTCACGAATTTATAAGTCCCATTTCCTCTACATCATTTTATGCTTTGTAGTAGAATTTGAGGCGTAGCGTGCACGCTTGACTGATGGAAGACATGTTGAATTTTACCAGAGGATTCTGGCTCTTGGGTCACTTTGCCGACCCCTGCATCCTTAGAAAAGTATCAAGGCTTTGTGTGCAAGGAAATGTGCATCTGAAGAATATTTGGACAATATTTCGGTATAATTTCGTTACATCATCGACAATGGAAATAACACAATTGTGTTTCTTTAGACCTGGTCTAACACTCAGTCAAATATGTATGAACCAAAAAATTTATGCACGAGATTTTGGAAAATTCAAAATTAGATTTTCAACGTACGTTTTCAACATATGGTATAAAATCAAACAAGTTGGATAAATCGACTATTTATGTTAAGTTGGTGTTAAAGCATCTTCAACAAAAATGAATAAACGTAACATTTGTGTTGCTTTTAAATGGATAGATATTAATTTTTTGTTCTGACTGACTGAGGTCAAGCAGAATAAATGAAGAAATGGAATGAGCTATATTTGCCATTAGTAAATTTTCCAACAAATATGTATACGGAGATTGCAAAAACAATTCTTACTTTTTTGCTTCAAAACATGCCTAAAAGCCCTTAAAAACAATACCACGAATTAGGAACACCACGAAAGCATTTAAGGCTGCCCAACAGGAATAGAAGATTGCTTGCAAACATTTCAAGATTCTTATTTAGTGTTGTACTTAGTGCAGTGCCGTCGAAACGAAAATCATAACGGGGACTGCCTACTGTATTGCTTCCAATTCAGTCCATTGTTATAAAGGAAATGTACTACAGTTTGACAATTTTTATGGGGCTTCAGTATGGTATACTACTATTGCTTTACCAGCTTTTACCGCAATCATTTGGTAAAACGTGCAAAGCAGTGATGCAAGGTTGCCGGGAAGTAGCCAATTTCTACTTTTTCTATTGTTTTTTCTAAATTTTATGCAAGAACCCCCCCCCCCTTGTTATTTTGATAGCACTATACCCCTGCAATGTAATCTTTGACTAACACGAACATGAAAGTGAAAGCTAAGCTAAACTTTTGACAGCTCTTTCTATTTTCCATCCTCCTGCAAGTTAGTAGTGGCTATAAAACAAAACTCGAACAAGGCTGCTACACCAGGCGATATAACTCTACTGAAACCTTTCTAGCTACCACACTCAGAGCTGTAAATAGATCTACTCTCTACACTTATAAATTTTGCTTTCTTTTTTATCGTTTATAACTTTTGGTTCAGAATCAAATCTTGACGCAAATGCTAAACCATAAGAAAAACATACTACGAAGAGTCTTTCATTGTAAATCTAGGCTAGCCAGTGGCAAGCTACGTATATGACGAAATGGTTTCTAAATGTGGTTTATCTCAACTGAGAAATTTCTATTCAGATATGGTATTAAACAAAAATAAATTTCCGTGTTTTCTAACAAAATAATATGATTTTGTTTCTCAAGAGCAGCTGCTTTAGTACAACCATAGTTTGAGACAAAAATCGAAGCATTATTTTCTTCAGCGTTAATTCTAGAGAATTACAAAAGGTGACTGTAATAATGGCAAAATTATAATGGCAGAGTTAATCTACAATGTTTAAATATAAATATTGAAAGAAGTCGTTTTTGAAGCAAAGAAATATATGAGCTAAGTAATGTTCTCATTTACATGTCAGTTAATTCGATGAGAGCAGCGTCATAGTCACGCTTTATCTTCGCATATAATTCTTTCTCATTCATGACTTCAGCTAAAATAAAAAAAACATATCAGTTCATATGAACAAAAATGTGCAGTTACAATATGAACCTATGCAAGAGATTCAGAACTTTCCCATCCTTTTGCATCCCGGAACGTAATCGTCTTTTGAGGGCTGACAGTTGAATCACCACTTTATACCGAGTGTAGTCGATATGCATATGTGTAAGAAATTGCAATCGATGCTGTTTTAAAGTTAGAAACTGTTACCATGTTCGTCGACCATTCCCTCTGTTAGCCAAAGTAAAACTTTTAACATTCTTAAATTCTATTTGAGCAATAGCAGCAAATTCTTATCTAAGGAGATTTTCAATTGCCTAGAGATTGCACTCAGATATTAACTAACGGCTCTATCTCCTTCCAAAGGAAAATTGTTTTGTATCCATGGTTATTATCTGCGGTAGCACCCCAGTTCACGAAGCCTCCGTTAGGCAAAGTACTCCTCCGTAAAAAGGGCAGAAACTCTGGTCCCAATTGAGGGCTCAAAGGCTGTTCGTCTTAACAACTGTGAAATCTGGATGCAATCTCTGAGCGTTCATGTTTAACAAATTTATTGCATTGCAAATTATTAACTGTTAATGAAGGATAGAAGCTTTGGATGACACGAGTAGCTTAGATAGGAAAACTACAAACCTGTTTAATTTCAGGCACTAGAGTTTAAGTTTCAACTGGAAAATGTTAATACAAACCTTGATGCGGTGTAATCAGGTCTTTACAGATGTTTATGGCGTTGTTAAACATCGTTTAGGCGAGTGAAAACAGCGTAACGTGAGATCAAACCATCAACTAACATCTAGTTAATGAACTAAAAAACATCTAGATATTTAAAACAAAGCTGTATAACATGGCAAGCAACAGGCACCGCGCAGCCATTGGGCTGGAAAAATCTATAGCCCCGCTCTCCAACTTTTTTGCAATAATATGTTATAAAATTTCTTGAAAGTTTACTCTTACATGCCTTCAGAAAGTTTTCTCTGATGGATCTTCTTGAGTGGGAACCCTTATTGTTCATTTTGACGAAGTAGCAAGTCTTCTTGCCTGGCAATCTTTCTTGTTCATTTTCTTGGTGTTTTATCTTGTTTGATGATATGTTCCCTAACTTGGTAAGCTTTCTGTTTAATTTTCTTCAAGCTAATTATTTCTATTATTATAGCAATTGATATCTTCTCTGAATCAGACTGCTTATAAATGAAAGGTGCTCACGCTCAATCCCCCCTCCTCCCCCTCCCTTAACTTTCAGACTGGCGCGCGGTGCCTGGCAAGCAAGTGCTTATAAATGACAGTGGCGGAAACTGGGCTTTTTCAGCGGCGGGACAAGCGCAATGAATTTTTCTAGTTTCTTGTTCCTTTTCCAGCAGCCATTCCTCTTCTATTTGCTATACCAAAATGTCAATTTTCGAAGTAAATTTGCTGAGACATTTGGAATTAGGGGAGGGGTGGTATTTGTCAGTTACGTATAAGTTCCGCCACTGCTCGACCATAACACATAATTCATGTTATTGTCCTTTCTAAATAATCTTTCTGAATAAAACTAATTTTGTCGACTATTGTTATCGTTAACAGCAAATTGGATTAATTGTTATTAAGTTGTTGATACTTTCTAACTTTCACTTTTTATTGGCCTTTATCGCGAGTTTTGACCGTATGACAACTTGGATTTTTAACCTCGCTCAAGCTGCCTAAACCTCGTCTCCCTGCATTTGCCTTTATTTCCATTCATTTCAGCAATGGTAGAAATTCTATTTCGAAATGCAAAAAATTGGTGATTCTCTTAGCAGTTACAAAGAAAACGCACTAGTTCGTAAGATTTTATGCATGATAACATTTATTTCAATTCAAACCATTCTATGGCCATACGTATATTAAAGTCTGTCGTTTCAGTTTTTCCCTGAGGCTCATTTCAATGTGATACAAATCTTCAAACTTAATCTTCGATGCAAATAATCGACATTGACACTCTCTCCTTTCCAAGACTTGTAAATTCAAATTTGCCTTGAGGGGAAACTCACAAACAATTCCAAAAAAATGTACCAAAAACATCGCCTTTAGGTCAAATAAAAAATATTTACTTTGCCAAACATTAAACAGCTGGTATCTAAGTAAATCGACATTAAATAAAACCCTTTGATTTGAAACTTCTTCGTTTCTTTTTGCAACCATCCGCTGATTCTCATAATGAACTTATGAATCGGGCAAGTGGGAAATTAATTAAAGTTACTCTTTTAGTTGATTTGAAGAAACAGGGTTTAGTTCGAACGGTATTTGAGATCAGTGTTTTGTTATTCTGTTAAGCGTCCTATGTGAATCCGCGTGATTAACTCCAATGAGTTAGCTCAAATTTCATATTCTTGAAACCAGCAAACTGTTATGATTATTGTGAATTGGTCAAGAACACTTTAAGAGAGAATAACGACTAAAACTATTTAGAATTAGCTCTTATTGGAAATTTGATAGTCTCCCGCGAATGTTGAGAAGATTTAACTACACTAGTTAAATGATTTGAACAGTATCAATAACTAACTAGTTAATAAAAAGTTGAAGGTAATATCACGTGTGTTCAACATTGCATTTATTCACGACTCTTTCCATGTTTTAACGATTTTACATTTCAACAAGCTCCATCAGGACTGATTGATAGTCACGATGGGCCGTATCGTATGCTTCTTTCTGCTGCAGTAAGTCATCTAAAAAGCAACACAGAACATATATACTACCACAATTACTACCACGATCACGCAGTTCAACCTGTGGTTCAATCTTGTACCATTGGCTAGTACAGTGACCAGTCATGAAACATAGCGGATCGTTATCTGACTGAAAGGGGAGGCAATCAGGGATGGATTTATCAAAAAATGTTGGGGTGCAACAACCCCCCCCCCAATATTTTTGTGTTCTTTGGGAAATGTTGCGTCGATTCGGTAAACAACAATTTAATTCATCAGTAACAGAATGATGCAGCAAAATTTGCTCTATTTATCTTATTATCTTCTTTATTTGTAAAAAGTCGAGTGCTTTGAATTCTTTAACGCTTCGACGATTTTTAAAGCCAAAAAGTGGTGGATAGCAGCACATTGAAATGCCACACCCTTTTAAGGCGCAAAGCCCAGGAAGGAATTCCAAGTTATTCCAGACTGTCAAGAACGCACATATTACATGATTTCTGGGCTCTGTCAATCTGAAACAAGACTAAAATTTGTCGTCCCGCGAACTCTGCAGCTATCGTCCTATAGACCATTCGCTCGTGATGGAGCCATCTTTCTAACGTACCAACATTTGCTAAGCAGTGTAGACATCATTCCCACTACTTCAAACGAGGTCGAAAGCGATGACGGTTTAGGTAGGACCATTTGAATGTCTCGATAGGATGGCTGTTAGTTCTTAGCACTCTATGCAAGCTAGTCTTTCAAAGGAAACCTCTACATGAAGTCTACCTGTTGTTGTGATGTGTGATCAAGGTTCAACTATCTCAACCGTGAATTTTTTGTAACTGTGCCTTGTTTTATAGATAGTATCTTTCATAAAGCAATAGCGGTGTATACAGCACCTATTTCGGGTTTCAAAAAGCTATTGATATCAATCACCGCCTTTTGTATCGAGATAATAAACATGTAAAACAGACAAGAATTCATAAATTCTCTCAATATGTATGGCCCAACAAAAATATCTTCAAAGTGCAGTTATGATTTGATCACCACAGCAAAGAAAATGTGCATAACCATCAAAAGGTAAAATTGCCTCAGTTATACGTAGAACTTAAAGATGCGCTGCACACAGAAAGCTACGATGGTTGATGTAGGCCTTATTAAGAAAATAAGAGTTCCTTTAACACCTGTCCTATGTTTTCAGTGTCTATGCTTAGAAAACCTTGCAGCTTTGAGTGCCCGGAAAGAAATCTTTACTAATCAAAAACCTGTGTTTCTGGGCTGTGCACTTTACAGAATGACAAATCACATTATCTACTTAGTAACTGTGAATGAAGTACGGTGAAGCAACTTTGTGGTTAGGGTGGCGAACTATAGATCCAAGGGTCTGAGGTTCGAGTCTCTGACATGACCAAACTTCCACCAAGAGCCAGTGCAGTCGCCAGCTTACTGCAATTCCAGGCGTAGAAATCACAAGATGTGGTCACATTGAGAGGGAGGAACAGGACACTGCACGACAAGCATAGCTTCTTAGTGTCCTTAAAAACCTACCTTTGGAAGCTAGACGGTAACGGATACAAAAAAGTAAATTATTCCAAAGAATTTTAGCTCAATTTTACAAACGGCGATTAAAGAAAAAGTAGCACTTCAACTGGCAAATTTGTAGATACATAATGTCAATTGTTTGCCACAAAATGTAGCTGTGCCCATATTGTCTCAGCCTGTATCAGCAGACAACTTTAAACACACTTTAAGCATTAGCATGTCGTTTATTGCTTTAATTAAGCACACAACAGGCCATTACTTTTATTAAAGAGCACACTCGAAAGAACCACGCAATTAAATGAAACACACAAGTAAATCACAATTAAAGTTATTGTTCAAAAGACTTAATAATTAAAATTGAAAAAGTTAAAACTCTTGACTCCTTAATATGACGACAACACTTCTGAAATTCGCACGAAAGTGTTAAAAGTTTGTTTAGCTTATGTATGGGTTGGAAACATTCAAAAGAGCAACAAAAGGTTAAGGCAAATGTACCAGCTGATTATTTACAAGTCTGTGACAAATTTCGAAGAATTTAAAGTAGCCTGAATGTTTAGCCTTACAAAAATAGCGCCTTTTACGAGTTGAGTTTATCTATTTTCGTTACGTGCAGTCATCTAACAATTGTCGAAGGTTGCTACATTTCAGCAAGTTCGGCTATCACTGATTCATAATCTTGTTTAACCTTGTCATATGCTTCCTTTTCATTTTGTACTTCATCTGTAGATAACATTTCAAAAAAACATTAGCTTGAAAATCAACATAAGAAAATGAATCTGAGTTGAATGTTGCTTTTTTGACACTGTTGGTAATATCATAAATGAAAAACCGTATATGTTATGGTGTGTAGACCAGTACACTTCTGAGTTGCAATGTATATGTGGAAGGATGTGGTTATTTCTTTAAAGATAGAACCAATTCAAGAAGATTTACAGGCAAATCTTTAAAGGAGGGTATCACACAAGTTGAGCATTATTCACACAAAAGTGATAAGAAAAACACACAGTTTAACTTATTAGATGAACACACCTTCAACAAAAGCCATTTATATTTATGTTCATAGAATCACAATTGTGGTTACCCGACACTTTAATGAATTTAGCACTTTAAAAGTTGTTTAAAATCCAATAAAAAATTAACTTTCTTACCTTCAAGTTGGTTCAATTGATCCTCAAGCTCTCTTACACGTGCCTCTGCTACTTCAGCTTGTGCATCAGTCTAAAATAAAGTTTCTTGTATCTAGACACAGTGATTTTGAGAGTAGGGCATACTGACACAAAGGCCAAATAAAGGTTTTGCTTTTGGCAAAAATGTCAGATAAACAAAAGCAGACATAATCTACATATTTACTTACTGCAAAACAAAAAATAAACTTACATCTTGGAACTTGTCGCTTAGCTCATTCAGTTTAGCCTGGTAAGTGTCTTCTCTCTCAGATGCTTTGCCCTCACTAATCTCCAAGCTCCTCAAATTGTTGCCAACTAGCATGGCCTCCGCTTCAAGTTCCTTCACCCTCCTATAATAATTGATAAATACAACTTGGACATCTTAATGTACTCAAACTGTTGAATGTACATTTAAATAAGAAAATTGTTAATAAGAAGCAAGTAACTGAGTTTGTGAATACAGGGAATCACACCGATGCTAGCACTGTCTATTAAACAGGGATTAAAAAGGCTACAGCCACAGCTTAAGTAGAAAGTTACAGCCAGGACTCAAGTGGCATAAAAGCAAAAAACAAGATAATGCAAAAATACTGCTTTCTGTGTTATGGTTCTTTACTCCTTTATAATAGTTCTGGGTCCTGTCTTCATAGCAACTAGCACAGCCAAAGACTCACCCTATTAAGTTATAAACTTATAAATATGTCAACAAAAATGAACTATAGAAAAGAAACAAGGTATATACATGAAAAAAGAATATGAAATTACCCTTCATATTCTTCACTTTTGCTTTCGGCCTCATCAAGAGTTTCTTCTAGCTTCCTAATTTCATTGCAAGTCTGGAATAAAAAGAAGTGTAAAGATGAATATTTTAAATCTTTGAGAACCACAAGCAAGAAAGTAGAAACGAAGATGCAATTTTAGATCTGTACCACTGCAAATAAATTTGAAGCAAACTAAATTTGTTGCATGATTCGAAGTTCTCACCTCTTCATACTCTAACTCTACTGCTTCATTCTTTGCAGTTAGTTCAGCTAGTTCTGTATCCAGTCTGGTGAGCTATTAAAATCAAATTGTACCAAAGTATAGAAAACAGATTTTCAATGCAAATATGTCAAGTAGGGTTGGTGAAACTTTTTGATGAATGGATGAAACCAAAACACACCCAATATTATGCAGAAAATGTAAAACTGAAAAAAATCATCATATAAAAATTGGCTTTTGTGATAATTTGTTTTGCTTTTTGTTTACATATTACAAACAAGAATGGAATATATTGCAATTAAAATAAGTGAATACCTCTATAAAAGTTTTAAAAGAATACAAAAAGGAAGAAAAGTATTTAAAATGTTTCATCAAAACTTGTGATAATGCTTGCATTCTATGACCAGATAAGAACACTCTATATCCAATGTTGTGGGTGCAACAGGTATTGTGGCACAAAGATCCCCATCTGTGATCTACACTGGGCCTTGAAAATTTTCAGTGTCATAAAAAGTTGCTAGCAGCTGCTACTTTTTGTCAGAGGATCTGAGAAGCACTAACAAAGGGAGTTGAGACAATAAGCCTCACACCTAATTTTTCTTAGCCTTACACCTAGGTATTGTTAAACAAGCCTGGCAAACAAGCCTGGTAAACAGCACTGTCATTAATTAACAGAATGTGGCCTCATTGGGTCTGTCCACTAAATCCCACTTTGCAGTATTTACTGTAGCTGGTGGCACCACTGACAAGGGATGCCAGAACAACCATATGGGGCAAGGAGGCAAGCTTCAGTAAAAGAGGATTTGGAAATCGATTCCCCACTTCTACTAATTCTTTCACAGCTATTATTTTATTTTGATCTTCTGTCAGCATCTTAAAAATTGGCTAACTTCTGGCAAAGAAATTTTTTACAATTTTTGAGAAATTTTGTCATGAATAAGGCCATAGAGTTTGAATTTCATATGAATCTCTTTTATGTTTGCAATAGGCCATGTCCACTTTTATGAAAAGGGCACTTTGGTCCCCTTGTCCCACCTATCAAAAGACAAAAGGGGTGGGCAAGAGATACAAGCAGTTACGCAAAAACTTTTAACCAGTTACTAATTTACTACTGCATGATCAAACTTTGTTAACAAAATTAATTGTTACCCTTTCATCATCACTGAGCCCTCTGTTTTCCAACACTTTCCTTGCCCTGCAAAATGAAAATAGGTGTTAAGTCCTGATGGAAGAATATAGAGCAAATATATATAATTGTTGAATATCTAATACAGATTGTTATATCATTTTGACTGTTTCATTTAATAATAGTTCTGGGTCAGAATGCTTCCAGATACTCAATGATGTTTGTGATTTAATATTTTCTATATTTACATAGGGCAGGCAAGTTGAGAAAAACTTTTAGAACTATAAGCAACAAAGAAATACTCTTGAAAAAGTCCTCCTCTGTTAATTTTCCGAGTACTGGCCTTTAGCAAATTTTAAAAACAGCCAATACCCCCTTGTTTATGGAATGATGATTAAGCATGTGCTTACAAAAGCTAACCAATTGACCAGTTACCCCAACATTTGCTCATTTCTAAACAGAGCCTGTTTCAAACTAAACATCTCATTTCAAAAATGACACATTGGCTCTGTTTTTTTGGGTATTAAGGATCAGTTTAGTATGTCTAGCAACACTTCAAGTCACCTATTATTCAGAACTGACAAAGGCTGACAAGCACATTATGGGCATTTTCTATAAACTCTAATTGACTCTGATTCTACTAGCTCTACCAAGGGTGAAGGGTCTGACAATAAGAAGACCAACTTATACAAGTGAACTTTAATTCCCTTTCAATACACTGATGGCAATACCTTATAGGGAAAATAATTTGTAAGGAAAGAAGGAAAGTAGTTTTACAATTACTCTGGCTTGATGGTTTCAATTTGTTTGGCTCATCAGCTAGGAATAAATTTACTCAGTTACTCAAATGTGACTGTGTTCCAAAGTAGCATATACAGCAGTTGACTGAGTAGGCTGAAACTACTTTACCTCTCACTTTCATCTGCTTGTTTCTCTGCTTCACTTAATTTCTGTAATGTTGCTGACAGCTTTGATTCTGTTGCATCAAGCTCCTCTTCCAGTTTTTCCATTTCTTGAATAAGTCTTGATACATCCTCTTCAGCCTGTCAATGTGTAAAATGAATCATGTAATAACCGGACAAAACAACAAATTGTAATCTAACGGCAAACAACTTGTCAGATTGAACTGTTTACTAATGTTTTTGTATTTCAGAGACTGGCTTGTCTCAGTAAAGGAAGTGACAGCTGTTTCGGTTTGGGCCACAAATAATAGGAACACCCTAAAGCTATGGCGAAAATCTGCGTATTTCCTGTTATCGTACAGAGGTTTAGAACTGAAAAATAATTTTCAAGAATTTAATTTCTTTGGCATTTACGGTAATTTTACGCACAGATGATACGTTTTGTCAAGATTGTTCTGCACCGTTATTATTATACCCGGCGACAACAGAGTTAACGAATCATGCAAGACGTCCGTTGTTTTCTTCTTAACAGCCAGCATTTGAAATAATTCTTTCTGATAAAGATACCTTCCTTCCAAATGAAAAAAAATATTCTATCAGTAACATCGTCAGATGAAACTAATTGCAATAAGTCATACCCTGCAATAACTGTTGTTATGAAACACAGAAGGATCAACACAAAGTCATACGATAATGTTAACAAATTTTATATATGAAAAACTTCATATTAAAGATTTATATACAACAAAGAAAGAGAATGACCCCAAATCATTATTTAAAACAATTTAATTCTTGTTAAGGAGCGAGATGGTTCGCAACGAGCGAACAGATACAACGGATTGACTGAAGACCGGACATGGCCTAAGTCAACTTACGGCTGTGGCCTTGGCGTTTGTTTCTGCGAGCTCATCTTCAGCCTTTTTCGCTCTTGCTTCAGCTTCCTCCTGGGTCCTCTTTAGCTGGGCCATCTTCTTCTTAATTTGCTCCATGGTGCCTGGTTGTGTTGCAGAGAAACTCAGATGCAAAATACACAACAGCTCGTTCACGGTTCTGCCAAGGAGTGAAGTCAACACCTTCTGCGAAATCAGACACTCCTCTAATCATTAAGACGATCACTTCCATATTTGGAGTGGGCAAAACAAAAGATCGAATAGGAGGACAAAGGATGAAAGGAGGTGATCAAACAAACGGATTAGGCCAAATGAAGATTCTTGCCTTTGCATACAAAATATCTCAATTATTTGAAAAGACAACTGGAGGTCACCGCCTA
Organism: Rhopilema esculentum; assembly: GCF_013076305.1. Next base: position 8,116,666 of record NW_027019384.1, read on the forward strand.
TCAAACTAGTAACCACATTCCACCACACCATAAATTCCTCACACATTTCTTTTGGAAGTAAACTTGCTTTCAAAGTTGCCCTTTCGAAGGAACCTTTGAGAATGAATAAAAGACTTTTGAAGTCAACATACATGTATCGTGCTTTAGCGCTAAAGTTTGATCGAATCGACGACGTGAAGTAATAAACAAACAAATTTTGTTTGGCTTCTTACAATCGCCATGATAATAGATAACTTACCCTGGGATTTTCTAAACATTTGTAGCCTATTATTTTGTAGCATTATTTCAGATTATTAAATGATTTAGTGCAACATTTTATTTCTGTGTGCATTTTTCAACGACAGAACTCTTGTCCAAATATAACGAAATGAGGCAAAAATGTGGTTTTGTGAATATACCCATCTATAGATACAATTACTGCAAATTAACTTCATATGGAATTAATACGGACAGGTTTATAGGTGGCTAAATTATGATGAAAAATCAATAATTCTCTATTTTCAAATCAAAATATAAAAAATATTTCAGAAACGTTTCTAAAGATAACAAGGTATTTAATGCACCGCGCCTAGTTGTCGGCGATCTTCCTATATCATTTATCTTAAACACACAGAATCTTGTTTGGATTTTTTGTCGTTGGGAAATTATGCCTTTGTGATCCTTTAAAATAGCTACTGCTAATAACAATTCGATGTTCAATTTGTCCTGGTACCTACATGAAAAAACTTGTCATGTGTTATAAGGAAAAATATACTAATGGCAAACAGCACTGCTTAACAGATCATTCGATGTTTTCTTCAAAACATTACTTTTGAAAAATGTTGATAATCTCTTTGCTTGAAATTTAGAATCTACGGGATCAGAAGTGTGCTAAACTTTAATAATTTATTAAAGTACCCATAAATATGGAAGAAGTTCCCAAAAGAAGAGTTTTTTGGTACTTAGATTAGAAACATTCCAAGAATTAAGATCCAGAAAGATTCAAAATTTCTCGATTATAAAGAAACTCTGTAATAGATGTCACTACAGTAAGCCCTCTACAACTTTTTGAGCGAAGTTCTCGTAACATTTGAATGTATTTTCGTTTTCTAGGCAACCCTTTCTTCCTTTGGACGAAGTTTAAGTAAAACTGAATCTTCATATTTCAGCTTACCTTATTGAATTGTTCAATAGCGTCGTTTTTTACAAAAAGCAAACATTTTGAAACACGTACCGCGAAAATATATTATAAAGTAGAGTTGTTATTGCCAAGGGCATTTCTGGACAGGGGTGGACTTTATGACACCGTTTTTTTACTTCTTAGAAAACGTTATTCTCGCATCAAAAGGCTCACAATTGCACCTCTCTCACTGTAAGATGTCCTGTAAATGCACCCACTCTAAATTCCACCAGCTTAACGCCATGACAAGCGTCTGACTGATGCTGAACTGGTGAATCGTCATCTGGCCTAACCACCAGGGCTCATTAATAATATTTTGTGCCTGCGAGCGCATAGCTGAGTAAAAATGTGCCTGCAAGTAAAATAGGGTGCAATTTATGACTATAAATTGCACCCTGTAAACTGAGAACCTCCCTGTTACGCTCACGTTTGTTAAAAAGCACATACTTTGTCAATACCATCATGAACTACATGTAAAACTGAACATTTGACATAGTAAATGCTACCAGTTTTTATCTACGGGTTGTTTTGGGTTGTCAAGTAGCCCTATCATTGTTATCGATTTCATCAAATAAAGACATCTTCAATAAAAACGTTTTTCGATATCTTAAAAGCTTCAATTTAAATGGAGCAGTTTTGTTTACAACATCTTCTTTCAAGGTTTGTAAATTTTAAGATTTTGCTTTCGCTTTCTTGGCAAGGGTTGCAAGAAATTCGACACTGGGCTTTTCTCATTTCAAAGATATGAAAAATAGCCATCAAAGGTTCTATTCCCAATTACTTTCATTGAAGTATCTTATTATAAATTATAAAAAGATCCTTATAAGGATTCTATCATGCTTGTAGGATTTGATACTTTTAAAATGAAAATGCTGTCACTTAAAAAATTGAAGGAATAGAGGCTTGGTTATGTTTTCACTAATTGTCAAAATTTTTTGTTTTTGATGGATTATTTGGTGGTGTATCATGAAATGTTGGTCAATTACGTCAAAAATCGATGGCTACCAGGTTCAAAAGCTTGAAGACTTTAACTTTAGGGAGTGTGCTTTCTTCAGCCTACTATGCACGAATGAGTTTTACAAGTCATAACATAATACTCTGAGAAAAAAGCGATACAATAAAATCGAGTGATCTCTTCCACCAAGAGATAATAGAGGAAAAAAACAAACAGCGAATTCGATTTTGAGAATCAAATGGCGTCTTTAGAATAAGGACCCTCTGTCATTTTGGTAATAAAGACTTGCAACTACTACCTTTTATATTCTATTTGAACGTTCAATTTCAATGTCATAAAAGATGTTTAAAGAAAGCATGACAGTAGTACAATAAAGATAAATAAAAATCGATTCAGAAATGTGCCTGCAGAAATTCCTGAGAATTAACTTTGTGCCTGCGAGAGCAGCTAGGTCTGCTAACCTCTTAGGAGACATGGCAGAGTCAATAGCTTTTGATTATTGTGGGCTTCTAGAATGCTGTTGTTCATTAACGTCAGTATAAAGGAATATCCAATCTAGAAGGATGATTCTAAACCTCTCAGGTTGAACGTCAATATGCGCAGTAAAAACAAAGAGCTAACTCCACCATTAGTTTTGCAATGTTGTTGAACACTTACTAGTTATTTCACAAAAAGAAGTGCCAAGGAAAGCTGTAATGGGGTGCCCTGTTGAGCCGACCGTTTACCTAAGAGTAAAGTTTAACTAACTTGAAATAAAAGAGCGTCTTCAAGTGTGATTATCATCGATAAGACGGTGAAATCTCAACATCCATGCAACGCTGGTCAGATTTACATTCCATGTTGGTTTTAAAATTGCTGAATAGATACAAGATTGGGAGCTTCATCTTCTACTCCTTATGTTTTTGATTAGAAAATACAGAGCTACATGTAGTAATAAATTATGCTCAAACAAAAGATCTCGTCGATATGGATTCTGGAAATTATGACTTGAGATGAAATATTCTAGGAACACAAACCAAGGATTAACAGACATCTTTATACACAAAAGTAATTAAGACAAGTGGTGTGGCTACAGGAAATAGCAACAAAACAATCTTACAGTACCCAGAGTATGATTGCTACTTCAATTATGCCTGTTTCTTTATACTCCTCTGAATCATAAATTGAAAACACTATCAACATTACTTAATTCCACCAGTCTATTTCTTAGGCCAAAACCACTATTTACTGTAAGGTATAATAACACTAAAAGAAAACGATAGAAGTTACATACTTTATAAGCTCCAATGAATTAAATTGTTGCAGGATAAACCAAGCAAGGCCCATCGAATAAAAATGTCAACAGAACCTCGATAGAAAACGGCATAAAGAAACTTTGAAAGCAATAGCTACTTGGAAATATTTGCCTGCTGTTACAATTTTTGTCCATTTGATGATCTTCATTCTTACAAGAAATCAATCCTAGCGATTATAAAATTCTTCAAATCTGAGTTATCGGCAAGAGCACCATTCTATGCCAAGCTGCCATGAAAAGCAAAACTTGGCAAAAATCATTTGCTTTAGACAAAAACGGAATCACTTTCATTATTAAAAAATACGCCCCATTGCCTATCCTAAGCTTTAATTACGACAAAATTGGAAATATGGCAAAACATTTCCACTCAAGAAACAATTACATAACTGTACTAAGAGTTTAACATTTTCAAATACGTCAGATTTCGCATGAACAAGAACGGGTACATTAATTGTAAATATTAAGCCCCTGCTTCTTTTGAAAAACTCTCAACATTTATACTTGATATTCTGATTTGTTAATTAAATGCTTTAATGAAACCCAGACATTTCCATGAATAAAATCCATTAAATTCTGAACTTTTCTCAAGTGATTTGCAACAATGTAGGCTTCCACTTCTCGACGCTGATTTTGAAACCCCAGTTTGCTTCGCTCTCGGCAAAAAGATGTTTACCAGAATGAGACCACAGGCCTTTGAAAGATCTGGTAAAAGTTACATCATGCCTTGATAAGAATCCATTTGAGCTGTTGCTGCAAAGCACTATGAAGATAAGGCAACATTCACTTTTTCCTACGACTTGTGGTTTTCTTCTTTTTCCTCTTGAAGAAACAACAGCACCTGAAGGCAATAACGCCATGACTTAATTAATCGTTTTGAAAACAAACGCCTAATTCAAGTTACAATCAACATCAATATGGTACCATTCGCTAACACACAAACAAGCATGTCTTGAAGTTACACACGTCTTGTTCTTTGAAGCCTAAATTTTAATCCCTGAAACATAAGACCTCGTTTTTTTTTCAAGTGCAACAATTGCATCATTCACAGCGCCTACGTGTAAAGAACTGTAGCTTTGAAAGGGACAGAAAAAATAGATATTTTAAAAAGAGCTTTCCATATAAAGGAAGAAATGGGTTTGAAAGGACATGAATAACATACTTGGTCTCATCAACCATTTCAACTTCAGGTTGTGAATTCAAGGGTACTCCTGTCCTTCTGTCAACGAGATTAGCATCGTCTGCAGAGGGTCCGAGTTCACCGTTTGTCGAGCTGACAACTTGGACAGAGCCAGCCAAGCCTGGTCGAATATAGCGACTGTCGTAGGTAGGTCTTGAGCTTTGCCAGGCATCACCAGTACTCTGTTAAAAAAAGACGCATAAAAGCTTGAATCAAAAAGAAAATGAGCCAAAACAGCAATGTATCTTGTGTCTCAGGACACATTGCTTTGTATTAAAACTCTACACACAGCTCACCCTTGTAATATTCAAATACCTTGGCATCAGGTCCTCTTTATTCTATCTTCAATACTTGCTACTTGATTTTAAATAAACTGATTAACAGTATACACGTTGAAACAAACTCAATCATTTGGCAACACGGGATTAAACTTCCGACATAATCAATAGACTTAGATTCTAATTCGTCACCAGTAATTAGGTTATACAAACTATGAATACTGCCTTTTATTTGTTGAAGAAGGCCGAGGGGAGAGTCCAGGGTTTTTATTAACTTTTTGAGTAGAAGGCCCATATTTAAAAGTAGGCGTCTATAAGTTTACTAAAGTTTATGCAGTCTTACTGAAGTAAGGGTGAAAGTAGGCGAGGAAGGTTTGGTGAGTAAGCGGCGGACTTTCGCCGGTTGCCGGCTTCTAATGAAATCCCGAAGGTCAGTTTGGAAAATATGACAATAATAAACTTTTAATAATCGCATTTCGATCAGACAGTTCTGCAAATAAATACCAACATGATATATAAGAAGCAGTTAATTCATCATGTACTGTTTGGTAAGGAGTGAAAGTTAATAACTTAAAGGGAGAATAAAGGTACCTTGGATGAAGGATGGGGGGCTGCTGGCCTGTTTGATGCAACTTCGGTCGTTGTGGTTACAGAGCTAACCGGCTGAGGCTGTGAAAATCAAATCATTGCAATGCAATTACAATTTGTTATATAAATACATGATTTATTCAGAAATGCTTAGAAAACATGTCAAATGATAATATGGCTTTGAAAAATTGAATAGCTTAGTAAAACTCATTAAGCAACACAAAAGTGACCAATTGTTAACAAATTCTAATTTTAAAATTGTCATTTAAATGTAACAAATGAAAGGGAACTGAAATATCGTCAAATTATGGTCTATTGTTTTTTATGAATTGCTGCTTGTGTGTTTATAATCTTCTAACTCTTACATTTAAAGCTTCTAGCAACCATGAAATGCAAATGCACTCGACATTTCTTATGAACGGCCCTCATGATGGCTGAAATCTTAATACTTGCAGCTAAAATGTACGTACGATCGACTTATGACTCCAATCAAACTCTGTGTCATCGTAATATCCCTTCTTCTCATACAAATTTCGGAACAAATTATACAAATAATCATAATCGGGGGTTTCGAAGAAATCCAGTCTTCTACGTAGCGAAGGTAAGTAGCCCATTCCTCTGCAAAAAACAATTGCCATTAGAAAGAGATTAGAATTTCAAAATCCACAGTTTATTTTTTAAGGGACTTCTACAGGGGAACGAGAAGCACTTGACCGCTGCCGGAGCACAATGCTCGCACTCCTGGTCCCCCTATCTGTTTTTTGTGCAGCCACCCTGGTATACCAGGGCCAATGTTATCACTAAGGGCACGATTCGGACTAGCCGTAGGGTTAATAGCTCGCTAAGGTCAATTCAGCGAAAATTAAAACGTTGTGTAAAACAGTGCCGAAAAGCTAGGTCTGAAACTTAGGCCAGTAAACCTCTGTCGCCAATACCAAAAAACGAAAAGGATTCATTCAAAACATTACATTTTAAAGTAAGGTTACCTATGGAAATAAAAGAATCAACATCACTAGACTACATAGTTCTATACGAAACATCAGTAGAAAACTACGAGTGCAGCTAATGATTATGTGAAACTTAAACTGTACAACAAGATCTTTTCTAATAGTTTCTTTTTACATACATTGTAAATAGTTGGCTTTAATTGGCTTGATATATAGCTAGATCTCGTTGCCAATTGTAAATAAAGTATCAATTATTATCATTATCACAGTCTCCTTTTTAGGTAGTTGTCCGATACTGTTAAGGCAAATGACCGAGTCAGAATAGGTGTTGCTTATCTTTTTTTATACTGAGATGATTTGAGATTAATGTGTCTCTTTTCACATCTCTTCCAAGAGAAGCCTCGTCTAGCTACTTCCTCGCTTCACTTGAAAATATAGTTGACGGTTCTTTCTATCAAATTTAATTTAAATATCCTTGAACTCTACTTCACCATGTCAATGTACCTTGAGACGCAAGTAAAGAGAAATTTGTAATAACATTTGACGATTTTTGGAACCATCGATGACACAAACTAAGGTCATGCTTCCAAAACAACGGATGCATTTGCGCAATAAACTTGCATTTAAAGTCTAGTTTTCAAATTTGATTTTGTCAAACTTGAACAACAAGCTGGTGAAAGGTGACTATATAATCCAGCAAAGTAAATTATGCAAATTCTAACTGCAGACACAACTTTTAGCTTTTTTGCCGTGCTAAATTTGTTTTTAACGAGGTTTAACCATGCTACTGCAAGGTCACTAGTGAAATGGATATTAATATTTGATTGCAGCCCGACTGTGCTTTCAATGATCCGGTATTTCAACAATGGCAATATTCTATATTGATCTATATTGAAATGATAATATTCTACATCCTCTTATTCAAAGACATTAAGGGTTGTTATCCTAAGATTGACAAGAACCTTTTTGCAAAATGAAGATAACTCAAAATTGGGTTTTTTGTAACCGCAGCTTTGGGCAATTAATAAAAGTATCCTGCAATTATGAATACATCGATATTGTTTACTATTTGTAAAGAGGGTATCATGCAAATTTTTATTACAAAAAGCTCCTATTACAAACATTTAGGAGCCATTTTTAACACAAGGACCTCTTCAAGCCTCACAGTTTGATCAGAGTCAAGATATCATAAAGTCGCTCTCTAAGCATAGATAACATACATACAAACTTACAAAAAAAGAAATTTCTGCATACCTGGGAAATTCTCACATAAAACTTCAATAGGGGTCGATCTTTTTGTATCGCCGATTTTCTGGTAACGTTCTTTTAATGTGTCAGCTTTGAGTCCCTGCCAAGGGAGACTGCCACGTAAAAAGTATAAGAACATGTGACCAAGTGCCTCCAAATCATCTCTCCGACTTTGTTCTGCAAAAACATATTCATTAATATCCCCAGTGCAATTATAAATTTGTTCTGGCTTGTATGGATGCAAAAAATGTAACTAAATTTTGAAAGATTTTTGCAGAGATTCTTAAATACACAGATCAAATTTAGGGTGCTCAGTTAAAAAAAACATATTACTATACACGATGCTTTCACGAATTATCTTTCAAGGAGTAGATTAGAACGGTTCATCCTTGTTGACAACTAAACTTCAAACCTTTCGATCAACAGCAAAACTGAGAAGAAGCAATTGCAGTGCTGCAACTTTTCTCAACGACCCTAATTTGGAAGCTCAGTCCTTTTCAATTGAAATACATTTAGAGGTAGAAAATAAACTGACTGAAGAACAAGATATAAAAACACAATCACAGTCATTTAATGTGAATTTTGGCTTCTCATAGAAAGTTCGAGACAAATTATACAAATAGGCATAACCCGGAGTTGAAAGAAAATCTAGTCTTCTTTGTCAGAATTTAGGTTGATTCTCCTCTCAAAGAATGAATTGTATTCAAATGAAGGGTGTTGAGGCAATTCGTAGAAACTTTCTGATGAAACAAATGTAGGACTTACAAAAAAACCTATGATTTGTATTAATTATGATCCTACTTTATTTTCCAGGTATCTATAACATTTCCCTTCCAACAGCAACAAACATTTGAACTCATTTGGCAAGAAGTTCTAGCTATAATGTTTGGGCTAGAGGCTTCATTCTTCAACTCTCTGCTTTTAAAAACGTTTTTTAAGCTGAAAGAAAACCAAATACCTTTTCCCAGATGCGTGTTTATGCTCATGTAACGTGCAGTTCCTGTCAAACTTTTGTGCTCTCTATAGGGTATGTGTTTCTTTGTTTCCGGGTCGATATATTCTTTGGCTAAACCAAAATCAATAATATATATTGTTTTGTCAGTCCCATTTTGTTTGCGACCGATTAAGAAATTCTCCGGTTTTATATCCCTGTATATCATATGTTTGTTATGCACATACTCCACTCTTCGAATCTGAAATGAAAGATTGATTTTGATGTCACACAACAATACTTATCTGTGAGTCAGACACAGACTCAATAACTGGAGGGACCACACAAGGATTGCAGCTAACGTAACGAGGTGTTAGAAGCTTAAACTGTCTATATCTTGAAAAACAGGATAAATCTTCGTCTTCAATTACAAGAATTTGTAATACGCTGAAAGGATATAAAATTACGGAAATAGCATCTTTTGTAGCTTCACAGAAAAAAAGATAACACGAAAAGTAAGAGACAACAAGAGCATTGAAAAAAATCTTTGAGAGCTGGGATGGGGGGGGGGGGCAGCTGAAAAAACTAACTCTGACGAATAATCATCAGTTTAGAAGAGTGATAATACAAAGAACAAATGGAGAGTAAACTGAAAAGAGAAAAGGAATCAATTAATTGGGATGATAACATAAAAAAGTATCAAGTGTTGATTATAGCAAACGTAAATTGCTAAAGATAGGGATGAATGGAGATACTATGATTAAAAAACCACCAGGTATAGAGCGAAAAATAAACAATAAAAACAGCAGACATCAAATTTATGAAAAACACAATTAGCTTCATAATGAAAGTAGAAATGTAATCGCAAAGATAGTATCTACCATTTGCATAGCAATCAACAAAACTGTCTTCTGTGTAAACTGCCTTTCACAAATGTCAAATAAGTCCTCCAGACTTGGTCCTAAGAGTTCCATCACCATTGCATTGTACTTGCCACAAGGTCCAAAGTAATATACTTGTGGGATTCCCTCTTTAATAACAAAGAATCACAAGTTGGGTAAATCTTGCAGGTAAAATTTGATTAAGTAGTACCCTAAGACATATTGCTCTTTCACGTAAAAAAATTCAAATCCATTCAATAATATAACATTTGGCAATGAAAGGAAACTGGATTAGACACTGGGCCAGAGTGAAATATAACTACTGAAAACTGGAAACTATATTACTTTATATATGAATTCCTTGAAAAGATGGTTTGTCAAACCAAGTCAAAAGCATAAAATTTCCTCTTTTGACAGCTCTGCCAGTACTCTCTGGATCTTATTACAAATTCACCCTTTTTCTTTTTCAAACTATTAAAGTGCCTTATCTTTTAAGAAAAATATCTTTTTGCATCTCAGATAATATCAATTAAATGCTCAAATGTTTTTACTACTACAGTCATTCACTGCTTGGAACCCAAATTGAATTTCTGTAAAAATGATCAATGAAACATTTTTCAAATTCCATTTCTTTGGGTTTTTGACATTTAGAAAGGACTACAACATTGCAAGAACTGTCTAAAACACTGAAACAAATTGCAAAATTGATGAAGAAGCCATGCATCTGCAAAGATTGCTCAATGACTGCTGGAAGATTCAAAGCAAGTGAAAGCTGTGTAGATAAGACAAAACATAATATGGAATACCTGATTGACCAAGTGCTTTGTAAAATCGATACTCTAGATGGAGCTGCGGAGCTCTGGATTTGAGTGGTTCCTGCAAAAAATTATACTTAGATGATGAAGCAAAAAACATGACAATGAAGTATTTTACTAGCAGGTAAAGGTTTATAAACAAAATATCAGGTTCCTTTCAACAGTGAACGTTTGGGAGCTGGTTTCAAAAGCTAAGTTCAAGCCTCCTAGTAATCCACATCCAATTTCAGTGAATGTAAAGTCCTTCTAATTCTTAGGGTACACAAGAAAGTTTAGAAGGTGAGTATTTGGCAGCATTGGCACCAATCTATAACATGCAAGCAACTACCAAAAAAGCTTAATTCATTTAATCTTGTTCAAATCAAATTACTCAGCGATGATCGAGGTAAAAGTTGAATAAAACAAATGCACAGAGAAAGTACTATATTTTGGAAGGAAATCAACATTTGCAAAATTGGGATAGCAATGGTAAACATGTTGTGAGGGGATGGAACATAAATGTTACTAATGGAGACCAGAAATTTGAAGCCAAAAGATCCTATTTTAAGACATTTCTCGGAAATCAATAAAAATTAATACCAAAGAGCATGTGTTTGACAAGATTACCTCTTAACTAAGCTAATATTTAGAGAGCAAAGGGAACATACAACATTATACTTTTGAAATTGTATGTTGGCAATAAACAAAACATAAACAGTTTTTTGTTCGATGAACCTGACAAAACACTTGGGTGTTGGTTTTGGCTTAATAGTGTTGTCTAAATAAAAACAATGGAAAAATCGTGGCAAAATATTACATACAAGCAAAACACATCTTAGTGTACTATACTTTAAAGAGCTGTTTACATTTGGTTTCTGAGATTATCAACTTTGACAAACTTATGTCAAACATAGTGTGAACAGGCCCATTGCTACAATTCATAAAAAAGTTTAGGAAATCAAATGATATAAATTTCCTTGGAAGGAGTTACAGATAAAACTAGAAGAAATATTTTAATTGCCATACAATCAGCAAAGAATATAAATCTTTTCAGAAACACCTGCCTGTCTTTCAAGGACTACTTTAAATGAACTTCCTAATAGATTATTGGGCAGAGACTAGAAAATCTAGGGTCAAATGATGGGCATTAGTAAAGAAGGCCAATGAAAAAGGCAAATGAAATTGTTTTGATTATGTCTCATTTCTGCTGTTTATAGAAAAGCTTTTTTAACTATGGATCATTGACTGAGGAAGACAGGACACTAAATGGACTATGGTATTAGATGAAAATAAACTAAAGGTTAAATTAACAGTCAATAATAATCAAGCTAAAATACCATTGCTAGAAAAAGAAAGCTAGAAATGACATGTAAGCATCATGAACATTTAGAAATTTAGGCCAAAAGTGAACAAGTTTTGCCAGAAACTATCTGAAGTAGGAAAGAATTAGGGACTAGTTTGTCTAAACAAAAATTAAATACTAGGTTGCATAACAGGTGCATACAAAACAAAGAAAATGGAATGTCCCTGCAGAGGAAATTGAATGGCAAAGTTGTTTCAGATAATTGATAGAGGAGTTGTCTTTTACAGAATGTTTGGTTATTGGATGACAAATTAGGTTTCAAAACAGCCAAGACTGTTGAATAGAAAAATAATGAGCACAAGGAAATTCATTTGAAAAAAAAACAGGATGAGCAGGGGTCTAAACAGATTCCTTCAAATAATGACAAAAGCTTCACCAGGAAAAGATTGCATAATTTATTAAGATGAATTCAAAAGCAAACCATTTTAAAACAATGAAGCTAATTACTTTCAACAATATTGTCAAAAAATTCATTCTTGGATGAAAGAAGACTTACTAGTTTAATGGCAACCAGTTCATTTGTGTAAAGGTTCTTCCCTAAAAACAAGCATTGTTAAAGATAAAAAACTTTTGTACAATAAATAATTATATGCATAAACTATGCATGTCAGAGATTTATTACTAGGTAACATATGACAGCAACAATGATTTTTTTCTTGGTAGCATAATGCTTTTACCTATTTCAATTATGATTGGCTTCCACGCATTTTCTAAAAGCGTAATGGCCAGAGAGCAAGAAAAGTAGGTGGCATTGAAAACATGGTTACCATGAAATTCAACATTTAGGTTGAAAATTATTTGCCTGGAACTTCTTTGCCTGTACTTGACTGAACTGACTCCAAAATGCTTTTTTATACATAAACGGTCACTATGATAACTAAACTACTAGTATAAACATTTATTTAACTTCTTAAAAATCTATCATTTTCATAAAAACCCATTTATCATTTTCTTTACCTAATTTCCATTTCCGAATACTTTTTACACAATTATAAACAAAAATTTACTTTCTTAAATATTGCTTTAGTTTGCAGAGATGGATAAAGCTTTCCCATTTTTTATCTTAATAAATGCAAAAAGTTGACATGAGTCAATTCTTTTTAGAAAAGCAGTTATCAACCATGATGTTTTCCATCTGCCACTATGTGTTAGCAGATGAGTAATGTTATTGAAAGCCAAATCTTAAATGTTTTACCACATGCTCTAAGGTGTATAAACAACTGGTTATCTTTAAAAATTGATTGGATATTACTTTAATGTAGTTGTTCAGTTTCAAAGTGACAGACCATCACATGGATCATATATCACATGGAATAGATCTGCTGTTTTGCCTAAACTTGCCTATTCATATGATTTATAATCATAGCAATAAGAAGAATGGTATCAAAATATGACCCTTTAGCAACCTTTCAAAAATTTGAAAAGGGAAATATTATCAAAATAAGAGAAATAACCAAGGAGGTGAACAGTTGACTAAGTTCCCAAGACTGTGGCAACTTTTCTCTCATGAAAAAGACTTGTGCCACATACTGTAAGTTTAAAATAGACATTCTTTAAAATAGTCAATTAATTTGTATCCTCTAATGTCATAGGAAGTGTCTATTAGACCTAGAGCAACTGCTTTTGTTAAACTTTTGTTAAGCCTTGCAGAACTTCTCTACCTGCCAAATTTTGATAATTTCCTGTTCACAAATCAAAATATGCATTAAATAATCATGACCTCTTTCCAAAAATAAAAATTCATGATTTCTTACAATACACTGAGACAACAGCTGCAGCACTTGCATCACAAGCTAAACGTAAAATCAAAATCAACAAGTCTATATCAAATGAACTGCCTACTTTGGGTGTTGATTGGATTTTTCATGTTATTAATCATGCCTATGGTGTTTTCTGAAAAGGCACTTTCTATTTTGTGAAATGATGGGTTGCTCCACTGCAAGGTAGCATACTTCAGCTTGAAAGGTATTAAGATTTGCTGATGAAAGAGAAATTGATAATTTGATGCCAAAACCATTAATAATATGCTTTTTAAGTGAATAGGTACAGTCAATAAATTTCAAGATATTATTCCATTTTCACAGTATTTCTTATTTTGAAAGGCCTGTATTTATTCTTCCATATTCCAAGAGCTTTTTGAGCTTTTATCATGACAGTGTCAGGTTATGATTACTTGTAAACATGCCTTGGCTCTTTTGAAATTTGTTGTAGTCAGTGGGTAACTGCAGAATACACATGTGCATGACCACTCTCTAAACAAACTTAGCAATAAATATCACACAAACTTGAACCACACACAATATTAGTTCTGCTTTTTATGAAAATTCTATTCAAAGTTGAAGCTTTATTACCCCATCTAAACCGATGCTTAAAAATTGACAGTAGTTATAAACTGGTTGAGTTTCAAAACGCTTGTTTACAATCTTTCTAAAAAATGGACAAATCTTTTACCTATTTCATTGTCAAGAGTCAATAAATAACATGTGCTTGTGCCAATAGTATTCTGAATTTATCCTCTTGTTTAAAAAACCTGTTACATAAATTTTAGATGAAATCTTAGTTATTCTTACAAGGTTTCAAAGCTTGGATACCATTTTTCACTTTTTAAAAAGTAACCTTTATCAAAACTCGCAAAGAAAGTGTTTCCAGTGGTTTGAGGTTTTTGGATTGATTTTCAACAATTGACTGACACCAAATGGCTTCATATAACTGGTTCAAGTTTCAATGACCATGATGCAAATAATTCCATTGCTACTATTTATTCCTTGAAAAGGTGCCATACTTTCGGAAGGTATATAAGTATAATTATTGCAAAGCAAGGCTCATACCCAGTACTTAAAATTTAGTGTTTCCGAAAAATTTCTGAAAAGATAGACTAAACCACTACATCCACAATAATAAAAGAAAGAAGAAACTAATGATTAAAACTCCATCTAAATGATTGAAAGAAAAGGAAAAAATTTGACCATATTTGTTAATCAATTCAGGTTTTTCAGAGTAGGGAAATTAATACTTTTAACTTTCACATGATCACAGTTTTGCTGGCCATGACAGCACCACTGCATGCTTCCCCAGTCATGTTACTTGCTCATATTTTCATTTTTTACATTGAAAGCTAGATTTGTTATCAAATGAGCTTAGCATGTATTGAAAATATTTACTTTTATAAATATATGTTAATCAATAAGTTTAGATGGCATAGATGACACTTATTTGATATATTTATATGTGAAACATATATAAGGCTTGTTTAGGTTTTTCAAGTGGAAGCTAGTTGTTCAAATTTATACTCACGGCTGTTTAATGAAAGAAAAATGCATAATTTTATCCTAACTGTATACAGAATATTTCTATCTGAGACCAAATATAATCAATAAACACTAAATATTTATGGAGAAATATTATCTGTAGAAACAACAAATATGACTTCCTTCCAATAAATGTCTATATGTTAACAGGATTGTGGCATGCAATTAATAAGTATTTTCACTTGCATAAAAGGGAAACAAAACTGTCTTTTCATTTATAGTTCACTGAAGTGCACGAACAAAGTTAGAAATACACCAATCAGCAAACCATTGAACATTCTTACCTAATCTCAACTCCCCAAAATTTCCACAGCCAATTTTCTTGCCAACCCTAAAGTTGGGTCCAACCATTAGAACTCCAGAACCAGAAGAACTCGATCTACCGTGGTGAGGGGCTCCAGCCCGACCCCCTGAGCTCCCAGTACCTTTTCTTGGACCGCCAGGGTAATCGTTTCCGCGTCCCCTATCTCTGTCACGATCCCGTTGCATTTTGAAGTCCTATGAAGGGCCTTTTGTCGGTCGCTTATAAACTTTGATTTTAATCTTTTTTAAACGAATGAATCCTCAGTCCAGTTGTGATTGGCAAAAGCGATGGTTGCTCAAACTCATATCCAAGATTTTGTTCCTGTTGGACGGGGAAGGTTTGTCCACTTGACAAAGTTGACATAAGCTTTCCTTATCTCGGAGCTAGGCCTTTATTGTTTATCACCAGGCACCAGGACCTAAACATTGCAAGAAAAAAACAGCCACCGCTTAGTTCATTAGCATGGTAAAATGGTAGTTAAAAAAGTTGATCAGATTTAATGATCAGAAATACACAAAATCTCAATGTATGATTTGCGAAAGAGCATTTGACGAAACCCAATTTGAACTTTGCGGACCCACACGGATTGGTATCGTGTGGAAAGTAGTCTCTCCTAGCTACCTTGGCGATTTCATGTTACTAATAATAAAAACGCTCCCAGCCGTACAAAGAGTATAACAAGAATTCAATATAATATTGGTTAGCAGTACTCCACCTTTTTTATCATCGGTTAAATTCAAGTGAAAGTTGTCGACGGCATTAACAACGTTTCCAATAATGTGAAACAAGATGTCGGCGAAACAACAGACCCTACTCGGGTTGACTTGACAATCTCGGTAGATTATGTCCCATCAACAGGATTTCCACGGACTGAGACGAAAATTTAGCAAAGCATGCGATCGGCTATTGTAATTTTGATATCCAGGCTTTAAACGATGTGGGTTATATGGTGTGCATAACTGACTTCCAGTCAACTTCAATAAATATCGTCGACTGATCCCTCGGCTGTCTGTTCACACGATCTGCACTTGCGCAGAATATCATTCGAGATCCGGAGAGTCCATTGCTGTGTCATGGTACTACAGGACCACGTAATGGAAAAATTGTAGAAGTTAACAATAGAAAATAAATGAATCAAATGATCTCTTGGAAGAATTTGTCATTTTATATGTTATTAAGCTTTTTTCCCGGGAAAAAAACAAATGTGACAGAATGTCGACATAACAAACCACCTGGAAGTCTATGACTTTTTGTAGAAATGTACTGTTTCACGAAAGCGAGGGCGTTGTCACGTAGAAACGGAAATTTTGCCTCTAAATAATGTGGCTAGTCAAATTGTTCCGCTAACAAAAGTCTTATTAGGACCATAAAATGTGGTTTTCTGGTAGTCTTGCGTTTGTTTGATTTTCACTGCTAAAATGTAGAAACTTGGATTTAACAGAGGATGGCCGGTAAGACGTCATGATTTTCCTCCAATTAACGGTGTGAGGATATTTCCAGGAAAATCGACCTATTGGTTGTCTTGAAAATGAAAGTAATATTCCAATTAAATCACATGTTTGCTTCAATCAAATAAAATGGCACACCAAGGTAGCTGGTTTCTTTCCATAATTATGCAATTTGAGTCTATAGGGCTGTCTTCACGTTGAATGATACAAGAAAAATAATTAAAGAATTCAAACTGAGTTATGTTACCAAATAATGACGGGCAGAGACAATACAACGCTCCGAAACATCGAAAGAATTTGCTCTAGTTTTGTTGATTGAAAGATTATTAAATTTCTAAAATGGATTATAAAAAGCAAACATTTTGAAACATGTTACTAAAGCTTTTCATCTGACACTCTTCAGAGTATAAAACGTCAGAACATGTATGTAGGTCGAAAACTCTATGCTAGGAAATTATCTTTCTTTTCTATTAAAAATAGACGTAATATACAGTACATACAATGGTTAAATCATGTTTTAAGTTGATCCACATCATATTCGAGATATCACTAAAGAAAATAAAATAATTGCAAACAAGAACATACGCAGATTTATCAAATCTAATTTTTATTTCACAGAAATCTGCGGGTGCCATTCTCAAATGCATACCTAGAAATATCTTAAATTGACGCCATCGTGAAAAACAATTTTTGTGCTGTCAAAGTTATCAAATTTATAAGCCTGTGTTTTGCAACAATTTTGGCGAGAAATTTGCAAAAGCAAACCAAACATGATATACCGTAGGCTGAAAATGCAACTAGCTGATACACTGTGGTGTCAAAAATTTCCTCAAAGGCTGTATATGATATTATTTTGTTATTCTGCATTCTTATTTGTGTTTGTATTCATGCTTCGTCCTACTTGGTTTTTTTAAATGTAGAAACAATTGTAATTAGGTATGTAAGGCTTTCGTTACAAATCAATGATTCATATTGTAAGTTACCCGTAGAGGGCAACTTGCAAATAAACTATTGCTGAAGGGTAATTCTCCTTAAACATTTAAACAAAATTCTGATGTTAATGATGATGATGATTACTATTTCTATGTGATATTACCCCCAAAAAATGAAAAATTGCTCTGCTAACCACTTATTCTACTTGTCGAAACAAATTATTGACATCTCCCGAAGAATCTCCCTTTCAGCTTTAAACATTTATCATTGCATTGTATTTTTTTCAAGCAGAAAATTTGCAATAATTCTTAACAAAGAAGAAAATATCTGTTAAAGAAGCAAGCTAATCATGCCAAATATGCACTTCCTTATTTGAGTGAGATCTACACTTTATGTATCTTTTGAGAAGCCCCCACAATGATACTGATGGCAATAATAATAATTATTTAAATCAGAGCAAAGTTTTGACCGGGAAACTTTTCTTTTCATCAAAAGAAGATGAACATATCGAGCAATTCGAACCGGCTGTCAGAAAAACTACCTTAAAGATTTCACGAAATAGATAGAGAACAAATTTATTAATAAAAATTCAGTTTAAAATACATGATATGAATCAATTAAATAAAGATTGCGATGGAAGCTATTTACAAGCTTACGAGTTTCTTCGTCAAGTGTGCCATAGTAAGGATAGCCAGCTGACGATCTCTTTTCGGCATCAGTTCTTCTGTAGCACAACTTAGCACAACCCTTTTCTTGCAATGTTCTTAGCCTTGTCACCCGTCTTCTGATAGACTCTTCGAATCCTGATGCTGGTGTCACATCGAACGGTCCGAGGGTGTAAAAGCCATGTGTTGTCCTGTGAAATTCAAAAGCACCATTAACTCACTGATACGTAGATACATACGCAACATAGATGCGTCTCTCTCTCTCTCTCTCTCTCTCTCTCTCTCTCTCTCTCTCTCTCTCTCTCTCTCTCTCTCTCTCTCTCTCTCTCTCTCTCTCTCTCTCTCTCTCTCTCTCTCTCTCTCTCTCGGGCGGCTTAGAGTAGGCAAGTAAGGGGATTTGCTTTGCTACCCCCACTACACCATGCTGTCGACCAAGCTCCCAACCAAACAGCTACTTCATTTACCTGGTTAGGCAACCTGGTTACCTAGCTGGCTTATAATATAAAAAGTTATAAAAAAAAGATATAAAAAAAATAGTCGCACGCTTGCTTCAGCTGTCGCTCTTTAACTATCCAAAACCCTATTTCAAGTGGGCCTGCCTAGGAATCGTATCCAATACCAAGCTTTGTCTTTATACTTTACATCTCCTCTGTGTCTCAAGCCTCAAACATTTGCCACACTGCATCTTCATTGTGAATTTCATCAAGTTAAGACGGCAAAATTACGCGACAAAACGATAAAGAGATTATCTATAAAAGAAACTTTAGCTGAAGGATCCAGAGGAAGCCCAATATGTCTTTTAGATAGACATATTTTTACTCTTTTATAAATTCAACAGTGTATAAATTGTGAAAATTTTTCTTTTACAATGCTTTGACCCCCTACACAAAGACTATATGCTGGCCCTTACCCTGGGCGCCATCGCTTCAGTAAAAGAGTCTTATGAATTTGTTATATGTGGTAATAACAAAATTTTAACCAGAGACTGCATAGGTTGACCTTTTATTTTTATCACAACTCAAAAAATCTATTTACAAAATGAAGCGACCATCTCTTTCACAGAGGCTCTGGTAGCAAAGGTAGCTGGCCCTACACTGCACCCCTTTTTAAATCTAAACTGATATGCTGGCGATTTAACTGTTTTCACGTTGAGACAAATGTACTTTTAGCTATGTTTTTATAGCATTTACTGAGCATGTTACTGATGGAAATAGATTGCAAGCACAAAAACATGTGGCTTTTGAACAATGATTAGTATCTTTCACGTTGTTCAAAATATCGTGTGTGAATATATAAAAATTATTGAGCTAGTTGCTTAATTCATAAGAGTGGTAAGGGTGAAGTCTATGATATCAAGTTTTTAGTTTATACTTATTGTGAATTTGTCACGTGACTGAAATTCTAGAAGCTTCGTTATCTAATTCTTAGTCAGTAAATGTGCACGTGAATCCGTATGATTGACCATGCTTTCTTAATTTTTGCTAAGATCTAGCAAAATTATGCGAAGTTAGAAATGTAATGGATTGAAAATTGAGAACAAATTGAGAAAAAATAGGGCCGACGAACATATTATGAAACGCAAATACGAAATTTTTCATTGAAATGATTGACATTCAGGGTAATCAAGAACGCAGATAGATAAGAGAGGACATGAACCCTAATATTTTTGTGATGAAAATTTGATCTTTTTTTAATGTCAATAGCGTTTGACTAGCCTCTTTTGCTCATTTTGGCTTGCCCCTCCATTCAGAAATTCATTAATTCTCCTTGTTTACCTTGTGGAATTTAAGCAATTTACATCAACATAATTATTCCTTCCTGGGATTGTTGCAAAGGTAGGAAATCCTTTAGGAAATGACGATGAAACGACTTGAGCGTACGTATAAAATATGGCAAGAGGACGGCACCCGTCATGATAACAACATATGCTATTCTCATGGTTTGAAGACTTTGCATCGGAAAAGTAGCAACTCCCTAATAATCCAGTGCATAAACGGCTGTGCAAATTAGTATTAATAATTGATACCTACAATATCTAGATGGAATGTCTATCCAAAGTATTAAACAAAAACATGCCACATGCAAAGTTAAACAAAAGACTGTTGCTATGTCAGAATGACCCGGGCTTGAAGCTGAGCAACTTCTCCAAAAGAGGTCTTAAAAATACAACTTGCTGGCAATAACACGCTTTGAAGTTAGAGGCCTTTGACGTATTCGTTGTCATTGGATGTGAAAGTAAAAATACCAGAGAAGGTTTAGCTATCTCTTTTGCTCTTGTGATAATCTTACTAGATTCTAAATCTTGTGGAAACTCTCTCTCTCTGGAGAGAGATAGCCACAAGGACCTTAAGGTTTTGAACTTCAAAGTGAAGGGGACATAGAGTAGAAAGAGTTTGGATACAAATTATTAACAGTATACCATACTGATTAGCGCTATTGCAATGGCCCTCTGCCTCCTTCAACTAAGCACGGTCCCTGTTTAGGGACAATTCACTCTTGCAAATAAAGTACAAGATTTTCAGAAAATTTCAGGTCAGAATAGGATTTCTACCAAATGTGCACAAATTTTCAGGGATTGATTTGCCCCTCGGATTCTGTGTCTCACAACGTTCTACCTGTCGAAGAGGATTGGCCAAAAGGATAAAGAAACCCAAAAGAAATTACATGCTAGCAGCATTTAACACCCTGATTACCATTTTAAAAATATTTAAACAGTTGTCAGGTTCCTCCAAACCATGCAAACCAGCATTGTTTGACAAACCTGGTCGCTAAAAATGATTTTCAAGAAGCAAAACAATTAGCCACTTAATTTGTATTCAACTCGCTTTGTGGCATTTACATGGCAATAACGATCTCCACGTCATATTGAAAACCAGTACCAGTAGCTATTAATGCTTCATGGTTTGGCAAGCCATGCCAATGACACGATGGTTTATATACGAATGGAAATTTCTTATACTTAATGTCGGCACCCTAGTAAAATGATGTCATATCGAGAGAGAATCAAATCGAAACCGTAGCTAATTGAAAAAAGCTAATTAACAAAGCAACAATTCAAGCTCTTAAACTCTGCTTTTGAGCTTCCCTCGCCGGTAAACGAATCCTTTACTCTGGTTATCTTGAAACACTGACTTTTAATGAGACACATGAGTTCCTTATCCACAAAATCTCTTCCGGGATTGCTCACTCAGAGAAAGGTTCTCTCATACACCAGCGTTTTTCGAACAATTTTTTTATCCAAATTTTTTCATTGAAAAAACCACGAGGCACACTACCAGTAGAACATGTTAAAAAAATTAAACTCTGTGCTTATATTTACGATATAAAGTCGTTCTCTTTGAAGTTTCTTGAATAAGATAAATAAAAAAAAACACACAAAGTGAAGGTATGATATGGTAGAGTATTGCATTTACTTTGCTAATCATTAGACTGCACAGCAGGGCAAATTATTTGCAGATAATGATCAGTTTTTTTCAATTTTTAGACCAATAACGTGAAATTGGAGAAATATCCACGTTGAAAAACTCTGCTATACACCATTCGAATTCGATAACATTTCCCAATTGAATGGATATCTTGCCCTGATCGAGTCATTTGCAGCATCGGATATTAAACATGAATATAAAATAAAACACTTCACCATACATGCAGAGACAGGTGTAAAAACCCCCAAAAATAGACAGGGCAACACAATATTTTCTGGTGTTTGTCGTTCAAATGCCTAGTAGAAGATATTAGAAATCTCAGATAACAAAAGGTCTCTGCAATAGAGACTCGCAATATGAAAACGACGCTATGTTTAAGTCTTGATATTCTCAAGGTGTGGAGGGAGAAGTCTGTTTCTAATTTTAGACTATCAACGCCTTGAAGATTTTGAGGAAAATGATTAGTCAAAAAGCTAATCAAGAAATGATTATTTCTACTGGCCTAATTCAAATCTCTTAAAGAATATCTCAGGAAAGTAAAACGGCCACAAGGAAGACCAACGACGACCTGGATGCAGACAGTAAGGCAAGATCTGGCCAGCATCGGAATTAAACTGGATCTCTCAAAAGAAGCACAAACATTGAATAGGTTATCTGAACTGACACTGGACAGAAAGAACTGGCGTGGCATTGTGAGACGCGTCGTGCAGTATTAACTGCGTGTGACGTTTTAGTAGTAGTAATTCAAATGCAAATCTACATTGGTTGTATCAATATTTGTTGCGAATTCCTGATTTTGTTCAAAACGTTATTATATCAGAGGCAGGCACCGCGCAACCATTGGGCTAGCAGGGGCTATAGCCCACCCACTTTTTTGCAATAATAGGCTAGAAAATTTTTTTTGAAGGTTTACTCTAACGCAACTTTGGATAGTTTACTCCTATGTATGTAGTAGCAGTTCTTCTTGACTGGAAGCCATTTTTGTTCTTTTCTAGGTGTTTTATCTTTTTTAACGATATGATGTATTTTCTTACTTTGTTAGCTTGGTTTTTTATTACCCTCGAGCTAATTCTATCTATTTTCATAGTTATTGATATCTTCTCGGAACCAGACTGTTTAAAAAAACTCAGTAGAAATAAGCAAGTATTTTCTAAAAGGGGCGTTTTCCAGCGTTCAAGACAGCGTGGCCTAAACAAATTTTTCAGAAGTACTTTGAAAAACAAACATCATTTTGCCCAAGGAATGCAAACTATCATACGTAACTTTAAATGCTCTGGTAGGAACTGTGATGCAGACACTAATGTGTTTATTGAAAGAGCTGAAATGTTCAGAGTATGAAAACACAGCAATATTTAAGCGTTTCTCATAGTATTTATGAATTCAGCAACTTTCCCGGAAACAATGTACTCTGGAATTATCAAGCCATCTTGCTTTTAGCGGTGGCTTTGCCAAATGCGAGCGAATATTGGGAAATTATCCAAGGAAAGACATCAAATCACAACGAGTTTAACAAATGCCGAAATACCACGCAATGATTGATCATACACAGAACGATGTTTTTCCTCCCGTCATCAATCAGAAAAGAAAAATCGCTCAAAAAGCAGCAAAAATAGCCCACTACAAAGAGGCGAAATTCTTCTAAAAACCAACAAATATTTGGGCGCACAGCACATACAAACACGGCGAAAGAACATCGAGCAAACCATTTTAAATTGTTACGTCAATGGGAAAGAAGTCAAAATAGGAATATAAACAGGATGCGTCACTGGACGTCACAACTGTAGGCCACTTCAATTAACGGGTTTAGGTGTATAGATAAGACACTCGCTGTGGCGACAAGACGCTGGTAACGAAAACCTCCAAAAACCTCCACAAAATCTTTATATTCATCTCGTCAGTTAATCGTAAATGAACAGAAAAGCACGTTAAAACACTGCACGACAATTTTTGTTAGATATGTAGCTGTACAATCAGTTGTCTACGTGGGTTATAAAGAATTGCTGGTCATCAATGAATTAGATTGAGATGCTAGTCTTGGGGATAAAAAAGTTTCAGTCAATTTAATCAATATAGTTAATCAATAACTTTTATGACACTAGAGCCCTCCACGCTACAAATACCTTTTCTTTATGTTTCAGTTGTGGGTAGGATACAGGTAAATACATGCATAAAAATAAAAATTTTGTTCCGTTAGAAGCGTCTTTATCGATCATCATTTCAGTACCAATGACATGGCCTTATTTCCTTTGGTGGATTAAGTTATAAAATTATGGAACTTGGTGGAATTTTGTGTCATTATCAAATGCTTTTTGGAAAATAAAAAAAACAATGAATAATTGGCGTCTAGCTAAACATACCGGGTGATAATCCTGACTAAGTGTTCCCCAGCTTCTCGATAATGTAGTCATCTGTGCTAAGGACTTCTGTGTTCATGATGCAGTCTGAAAACGATCAACAGAACCATGAGTAACAAAATAGCATTTGCACGAGCACTGTAGAATTCGATAGAAAAATTCTTATACAGTGAAGCTCTGTTTAGGAAGAGTAAAAGGAGAATATTTCGTATGGCGATAGGTTCTTTTATGTAGGAAATATCAGCTCTATCAAAACAAAAAATTTTAGAAAATAAGACAAGGTTTAAAAGAAGGGTTTACTTAAGAAAAATATTTTTTGAGATCTAACTGATATATCTGGAAGTCGATTACGTTGAGTGGAAATTCTCATTTCTAGTTTTCAACCATTTAGCATTTTGAGAGCCGACTATTCTTATGCAACTATGAATTGACATATTGAGATTGGATGAAAAATAAAGACTTGAAAATTCCACAGCAAACACGGATGTTCAATTTCTATGCGCAGATGTTTACTGTCAAAATCAATAAACCATCGTTAAATTTTTCGCTATACAGCATAAAAAAACTGTATGATTGACTTGGAAAGAAATGGATTGCGATTGTCACTAGGTAGCCATGAAAAGAACCAATCGCTAGCTAGACAGAAAATTGAAACAGAAAATATACCATTGTTTTGGATTTCAAGGAAAATGACTTAAGATATGTACAAAAGTAATGAATTTTTCAAGAGGCAGAGAATATACAAAGCCTGCCAAAAGTCTTGGAACACTGACGTCAGTTTCCAAAGACGAAATCAAACATCCGCCTCTCCCCTACGGAACAATGTTGGTTTACTATGAAACGGGTTAGGATTTAAGGAAGCATTTTCTTTAGCGTTTCTTTTATGACATTTCTCTAAATTATCAACATTGTTCTTGGGGGAAGGCGGCGGAAGTAGTAATTTTTATTCGGAAAAGGAATGAAAGATAAAAAATGCTGGTTGTTCCAAGTACTTGGCAAGCATTGTACATAAAAAAGAAAGCTGAAATATATTGTGGCGCATTTTTATAACCTTAGTGATTCAGTATGGGAATAGATACGGTAAAAATGATTAAAATAATTAGCAAGGTACATTTAATTTGATTGCTGAAGTGTCTGCAGTATTTGGACGTGTTGATAACTCTTACATTACAAGGGGTTAGATTTTATTGTGGGTTAAAAGTTTTATGGACGGATATGATAAAAGAAGAAAATAAATTAAAACTGGATTGCTTCCTAGAAATAGAAATTCAGGAAAACAATTACATATTTTATACAAAAATGAATAGAAATTCAGGAATACAAAAACTAGTTCATGACGCCTTTAAAAGATAAAGGCGTTGTGAACTAGTTTACTGGTATAATACAATACTGATATTACGATATTTGTACTAGAAATTGTGAAGGTATTCACCAAGAAGCCATTTCTCTTCAACGCAATGTAATTCTGTTTGTTGATGCTTCCCGATGCATATTTTTGCCTTCGAAACATTTGATGTTACCTTAAAACATAAAACAAGACGAATTATATGTTGCTAAGGACATTTGAGACGCCAAGGAAGGAACTATCAGCATGTTGCATATGAGGGGAAATTTGAAACATTATAACGAAGCAAAAAATATTTATGAAAAAACAATACTTCATGAAGCGGCAAAAATGTTCTCAATTCAGCTAGGAACTTTCTCGTATTCTGCACTGGCGTCTCAAAGCAAAGATTAGGTCAAATTTTTTACACGGAACATTGGTTTTTTTAATTTGAATATTATTTATTTCCTAGAGGCAGTCTGCTTAGCTGCAAGTAATGGAGCACTTCCAGAATTATCCAGTATCTTTTATAACACTCTAGTACCTTTAAATCGACATTAAAACAATTTGTTTGGAACAATTGGGAAAACGATTATTGGGGGGGGGGGATGGTTGACTGAACGGGTAAAGAAATGCAAAATACAGGTAGGGGGTACAATGACTGGATGTTTTAATCATTTTGGCAGGAAATTTTAAGATATTGAAAAATAATTTTGGCAGAGATTTTCAAGTTACTTTTTTATGAATTAGGTAGCAATTGTGTGCTTCAAAAAAAGTATATGACGTTGTTGTTATCAGAGAAAAGATATTACATATTGGATAAAGAGAAACACGTCGGGGTTTTGATTAACGAAAGGCAGGCTTTTTCAAAATGTTGCCCTGTCAGTAGATAACCACATATAACAATATAATACCTGGCCACCACATTTTCGTATCAGTTTTATAATCTCAGCTTTAGGTGGGACAGTGTCCTCAGCGATGTAAAAGGGATCTTCGTTTTCGAATAGCACACTCGATAAGCTTCTTCCTGTTGCTAATCGAGAGCACCGATTTTTCTGCAAAACATAAAAACATTATTTGCCAACTGGAAACAGGATCCAGTTTTCTTGGAACAGTCAATGCATCTTGAGATGCAATGAAAATTTAATTTCAAGTCACAAAAATGAGCAAATACTAACAAAAATAAACATTTTGAAATTGGACAGGGAAGAGAGGTGCAACACCAAAAGGCCAAGAAAATGAAATGAAAGTACCAGGGCCGTTTCCACTGTTGTCAGTGGTTATTTTACACTGTGTAGAACAATATGCTCCGTTATCAACACCTATATCAAAAGCAACATTTTTATCTAATGGTAAGTTTGAAAAGGTAATGTCAAAAAGCCTTGATGTTCATTTCTAACCAAATGAAGCGTATAAAGTATGCTTATTAGATAGAGCAAACCATTCATACACAGGGAATCTTCCTAGACACACAGGGGACCTTTAGGTTGCAATACATTTTAAAGGTAGTCCACCCTACACCATGCTAACAAAAATCATAAATAAATTGGTCAATTCAAATATATACCCTTATTACTGAAAAAATCAACATAAAATAGCTTATCATTCAAGGAAAATTTAGAACATGGATGGAAAAAGCTGACCAAGAGCAACACAAATTTCGTGCCATATTTAGAAGATCTTGCTAAAAGTTTACAAAGCCGTTTCATGTACAGTCATAAACGCAAAATTGGGTTGTCTCCCTGAATGAAAGTCGCTTACCATAGCTGTTTGGAAGACGTCCACCAGTTCGAAACCTTCTTCATTCAACCAATGGCCTTCATCATATGAGCAGTTGATCTGTGAAGTGACAATAATTATTTTCATTTAAAGGCATTGAGTCATGGTAAATAGGCCTTCTCTATAGGGGTCATTTGGTTTCGGCGTGATCGCTGCTGTTTCATGTGATATTTGCGAAGAACCGGCCTAATACAGGCCCGTCGGAACCGGGGGGGCTGTAGCCCCCCAATAATTGTCAAGCTGTAGTATGTTTCTTTTATAACAGTGTACTGAATAAGAAGGAAAACAATGGGCGCCCCCCCCCCCCAATATGAATTTCGTTCCGACGGCACTGTAATATCGTACTGCATGGAAATACAAAACACAGTCAATTTAGTAATCCTACAGGCACTAACAAATGCCACTCGCGACGTAACTGCATACATGCCAACACATCACAGACAGTACTACTTGTTTTAACTTTATTAACACTGACAAAAACTACGACATAAAACAAAGACAGGACTGCAACTCTACTAACGTTCTTTACGCATTACAGTGGAAACGCTGTTTCACTAACGGACACAAGAACTGCCAATACATCGGACAAACAAGCAGACGACTGAAAGACAGATTTAACGAACACAGACGAGACATTATCAACAAAAAGGTAGACAAATCTGGTGTTGCAGAACACTTCTGTAGCCCAGAACATCTGACTTTACTGTAACACCATTACTGAAACTCAACGACAAACGAGAGATTGTCCGACGAGCCAAAGAGCAATACCTCATTGGCCTGGCAAACACTCTCACACCGAACGGCATGAACAGAGCCACTGACCGTTAACCTTACAGCAACATTATCATTATTTCATACTATAGTACTTCATCCCCATTACATTTTCATTCCACCACCACCACCACCCACCCTCTCTCACTCGCCATCCTTCCCTCCTCCACCACTGCGCTGCATTCACACCATTCCACATCAGCCCACCCGACACCACCATCGCCTCTTTTAAATGTGTAAATTTTTAGCCCGTTAGCTTTTGCTCTGATGAAGCCCCGTATGCCGGGGCGAAATATAAGCCTGTACTGATTTACGTGTATTTATTGTTGTTTATTCTCGGCGTATTACGGTGTTTCTTATTTGCTACAATTTCTCAAAAGACAGCTGCCGCTAAACATGCCCGTTGCGCAAGAGACTTTAAGTTTTAGGCCTAATGCGGATAAAACATTATCATCTTAATATAACAAAGAAAAGACTAGACGAGGTTACATAATTACCTACCCAGTTTGGAGACAGAATCCAGCATCCATGCGCGATTCCATTTAATATGTTCAGTGTTCTTCTTCCACTTCCAGAAATTACGTGGGTTGTAGACAAATTCACAGTTTTGGAGATCACAAAGGAGCCAAGAGTTTTAACAGCATTTCGAATGAAATCTTGTTGACTGAAAAAAAAATTGCAAGCTTACTTCCATTCAAACTGAATATTTCCTAGATGGCTTCTACTGAATCTCGTCTATAAAAAATCTAGCAGCTCTTTCTTTCAATAAAACGTTGCAACGCTGGCATCTGCAATACTTTAAATTTATGAATACAACTTTTTCATGTTGTCAGGCTCAATCATTACTAACCTTAGATGGGCCAAAATTTTGAATCTCCTTTCTACCCAAACAATTAGTTTTATTTGTACACTTTTTATCTAATACTGTTTTATGTATCACTAACTTTTTGGACATGCACTCTATACCAGGTTTGGTATAAAGATAGAACATAATTCATATTTTCTTGCAGGACGTCGTTCTGTTCTCTATACATTTATTAGACCGTTTTTCCGATCGTGTTGTCTTTGAACTTTTTCCTATCTAAAATACCATGCTACAACATACATAAGCGCTGTCAGCAATTTACTAAAATTTGACAACGCGTCCATCTCGCAACGCAACGGAGATCAAAACTAAATTTAGAATACGTAAAGTCCAAATTTCTTTACATACTCTAAAGTAAAGATAGAAAATCGTGAAGTTTAGATAGAGAATTTCTTTGTGACGAAATCAGTAGAGTGAAGATTTGTTTCTCATCGTCTCCTACTATGTCCTTCTTCCTATTAAGACACCAAAACTAAATGGGCAAATGATGGGTATATGGGCAAAAAAGTGAGATTTTGTTTTTCAATGCCTCTTACGCTTACCATAAAGCAATCAAATGATATTCACTCATCTTGAAGAAAAATTATCTGAGAAAATTATTCAAACTTACCTGGAATGCAAACTGGTCATGACCAAGCATCCTTTAGGCTATGAAAACGAAAACAATCATTTAATGATTATATGACATCAAATTTGTTGAGTGCGCAGTTTTGCAATTGATTCACTAGAAAAATCTATCTGCAAGGAAAAAACATGGGGAAGAGATCCTTTTCCAGCAATTATGCTTCACTCGGGCAATGTTACAACGCAATAAAAATTGCTACAAATACCTAATAAAGAGCAAATTGAGAACTCAACGCTTACTCTTTTCTTCTTTCCATTATAGCTTTCCTTTTCAGAATTCTTACGCTCTTCTACATTGTCCCCAGAATTTGCTTCATCAACTTCAGATTGCCTGTCATCGTTATCAGCATCTGTATCCATTTGCACAGCATTCTCATTCATGTCTATTTGTACCTCTTCATCAAAAAATTCATTTTTGTTACTGCTTATTTCTTTGTTTCCTTTCTGCCTTTTTCTTGGAGATATTTCTTGCTGTCTTTTTCGCTTTGTTGGTGTTTTCTTTTCTCTCTGCTGATTATCAAATCTTTCAGCTAAGAGCAAACATTGATTTATAGTTGTTAAAAGATTGGAAGCCTCTAAGTGCGTAAAAAGAAATTAAATGGAGTTTTTCTAAAATAAGAAGAAATAATAACATTCATTACCACTTCTTCTTCGCTGGACCAATGATTATATGTGCTGGGAAGGCAACTTCTTATACTTAAGGGATATTTAAAATATACTCCTCAATGTGTGTTGATAGTGTCACTTCAACTCTCACATCAAGCTAATGGCAAAAGATAATGTAAATTTAGATCGACATATCCCTATTACTAGCTGTAAATTTTGGTTTTAAAAAAAAATTAGCAAGCAAAGAAATACCATATAGTAACGAAGATGTATCAATTGATTCATAAACTACCATGCGTATTTATTCTAATTACAATTATGGTATGATTTGATAGTTAATACTCACAACTGGTCACTGCACCATCTATAGCCTTCTCATCTCCATTATTTCTACTTGAAAAATTCAAGATTGATGTCAACATCTGACTTTTAGATAACAATTTCTTTTTCTTCCTTATTGGTTTAGAATAGCTGCAGACATCTAAATTTTTCGAATTCCCTACACAATCATCAGTCGCTTTTTTAGTAGCATGGTAATTTAGTCCATGAGTATCACCGTCTTCTTCCATTTCGTCAGCAGATACCTCAGCTGCTCTATCCAGTTTGGGAGCCAAGTCCATAGGTTCACAATCTAAGGGTGTAGGCCAGTCTTCCTCTTCTTCTGGTTCACAAGGTTTGCTATTGTCCGTTGCTGCTGCTCCTTCACTGTAAATTTTCCGACAAGCTGCTTGTCTTTCCGCAGATGCTGGTTCAAAATCTTGCATGTATGGGATTTTTTCAAAGCCAGCACACGAATCGACATTAAAAACATTATCGTCTGCATATTGATCTTCTTTATTCTTCGGGGCTTGCTCTTCATTTCCCAGTTCGAGCGGCAAAGTTTCTTTCTTCGCACTTGTACGATTCCTTGTACACTCTGGAGACTCTCCTAATGATGCTAACAAAAACGAAGAATGAGAGCGGAAGGAAGGTTAATTTTTTGTAAATACTCATTAATTGAAGAATGTTCACCAAGATCACTGTCAAAATTCGTGGAACACCAACATTAGTTTTAAAAGGATGTTAAGCCACGCCTTCTCAATATAGAAACAATGTGAATTTAAAAAAAAATTTTATCAACTAGATGCTTTCATTTCTGCGCCTTTTACTTTTCTCCAGACTACGGTACAACAAAAACAAAAATTGAGTTTCAACAAAATTTATAAAACCAGAGTTTTACCTCTTTTTTCAGAAAGCTTCTTCATCACCTGATTGAAAAACGGACTCCCCGTGGAAATCGGCGAATAAAAATGGGCATCATGATCTTTCATCTGGAAACATAAACGAACATAAGCTAGAAATCAAGAAAAAACTAAAATGCGTTTTATAACTATATCAAAAAAAGAAAAAAATTTCACAGACCAACATGGAATTTTGCATAACAAGGGAGAGCTAACTGTTGAAGTAATAGAAAGAACAAAAAAGCAAAATTTTCCGATGCTGTCTCCAAATTAATTTGAACTTTTAACAGAAGCTATGCATTGTTTTAGTATTTTCCATAATGATTTGTTTGATTATACCCATTGAAAAATAATTGAGAATATGACAATAATTGTCTTGAAATACTGCTGACCTTTTTAGAAAGATCTTTCATTTCTATATCTTCCAATGAAATATAAGCTAGAAAGAGAAAATAAACATAACATAAAGAAAAACAGTACACGTGGTTGCTATTCTATCAAAGTAGCATTGCACAACACTAGAACTCAGAACTTTTTTGGATTCAGACGAGATGGATTGTTTTGTCACATATCATTGATATTTTGGAATACATCAAAACAATTAAGGGTAACACTAAATGACAAATCAGAAAGAAACTGGAAACAATCTTTTGGTGGTACAAAATTTGAAAATGGCTTTGAAAAAAGCAAACATTTGAGTAAACTAAAGCTCTTCATCTGACACGCTTCAGAGTTTAAAACATCAGAGCTTAAATCTAAAACTCTACGCTAGGAAATATATATACCTAGTTGTGGATTGAAATAAGCCAATCAGAAACATAAGCACATTATTGTTGGTTGAGGTTGACCAATCAGTGCTGCTTGCCTATTGAGAATGTTACCAATGGAGTCCTAAGGTGAAATGTTTACTAGTGACATGTTTCAGATCATTGGTAAAGCACGATCCTCGTTCCATCTAGCAGTTTTGAAAACTATCTACATAAGCACGAAAAACTGCTATTGTATAGACAAAAGAAACTGCATGAGACTGAATTGAACATATTTTAAATCAACAAAATTGATTCTGCAAATACATCAAGCCAAAATACTTGGGATGTAGGAAATATTTTGATGCAAATTATTTTTAAATGTACACAAGAAACATAAACTATTTATAATATCATTGAAATCTTGAAATTGATATCAGATTTAAAAAAGCTTTAAAGTTATAATATCAAGATGACATAAAGGAACCAGTAAGGAAATCTTTTCACTTGAACCAGTAAGGAAATACTTTTTGACAGTATTGCAGCATTAATTTTTTAAAAAACTTGCTATTTCTCATGCCTTAATGACTTTATTAATGAATATACTTAGTAAATTTATCAAAAAATACTTAGTTTTCTTTCTGTACTCTACTGACCTGCATTGATAAGATTGCTATAGTAGCTATCAACCACCAAAGCACTAATGACTTACTATGCTGTTAAATTAAAGGTGAGCATCCACTTTCTACCTTCAAATAACTTATAAGGAGCTTGATGACTTAAGTTTTACATTGATAATATATACACATGCCAAGTCAATTGTAGGAGGCTCATTAGAATAAAATCAGATAAAGAAAAATGGGGAATGCAAATAATGTGCAAATTATGTTAGTATCATCATACCGAAAGGAGAGTCCATGGTCTTGTCTTTTGGTAAATTTCTCTTCTTTCTTTTGCTTTCAGTCTCTGGAATCAAATGAATCAAAAGATAAATCAATTTCCAAGTACATCAACTTTTTTACAAAATAGATAAAGTTCAAACTGTAAAAATCTGAACTGAATCAAATTTTCAAGAATTTCAACTGCAAGGAAATACAAGAATATTATTTGGAAATAAGTATGACAGAAAACCTACTAGAATTGTCAACACCATTTTCAAATGGCTTTGGTTGCATAGACTTGAGTCTCTTTGACTTGCCCCGCATCAATGGCATAGGAGAGATCGCATCAACCCTTGAGGCAGGATAAAGATGCTCATCTACCCTGCAATTGCTTTTCATACAGCTGTCAACCCACAAAACCGATACAAATTGAGCATTGTACTTATCAACATGATTAAGTGTGCTCTGTAAGCCATTTGAGAAAACCTTGAAATGGAAAAAAAGAAAGTATATATCAAAGTATAAGCCAATTGGTTTTTTAATTTTATGAAATTAAACTTTAAGGTTGTTAGTTTTTCTGTCAATTCATAGCAGAAATACATAATATCATTTTGCATTCTAATCCAAAAGACATCCTTTTGTCTCTGGCAATTCTCCAAAAAAACAGATTGAGCCTTGGTTAGTCTCTTGCTTCTATAAGTGTGGCATGAAAAGCTTTACAAGTAGTGTGATGTTGAAGCACATTAAAGTGTAGCAGGATCAGTGCTGCTCCAATTCCTATTGAATTTTTTTTATCAATGTACAATGTTGTCTATTATTTATACTTTCCAATTTGTATCTAGAATCACTTCAATGTCATAAATCAAGTAAGCACTAATCAACTAGCACACCACTAACATACTGATCCTGACCCAAACACTAACACCTGATCTTGTGTGTGGTTTCATATAAGAAACTCCCAACTTGCATTAGCATCCATCCAGTATTATGGATCCATCCCATGTTGCAATTTATTCAACTGTTATTTAATTAAATAAGTATAAATAAATCACTTCACAATATGAGTAAAATGCTTTAGAAAAAGATGTCAAAGTGCTTTTCTACCCAATACACTGGACAAGAAAGTGTTTTAGCTTAATAAAGCGTTTGAAAGAGTATTGTTGATATATCACCAATGTTTTATCATCTATTTAAAAGAGACAAATCTAGTAATAATTGTCTTTTCCTCAACTTGTCAATGAAGTTTCCAACATGGAGCTCACTTGTCTTACCAAATCTGGAACGAACATTCAATCCATGCTAACACATTTCCATCTCCTTTTTGCATTTTCTTAAGGCAAATTGATTAAATGATAGTGAGCCTGAATTGAAACCATAACAAAATCATTACATACAACTAAGCAAGAAAGAAAGAAAACATACCACATGGGTGATTTCTGGGATTAATTTCTTGACAACCTGAAAGATGCAAACAAATTCCATATATAGCATATATCTGTTAAACATTATTTCAAAATTTAGATTACACATCCTTGACAGCATAAAACACTTTTAACCAATATATGCAAACCTTTTAATTAGGTCAGCATTGTGCATTGCTAGTGGAAAAATATGGTTCAGAGTGAAGCAAACTTACTTAATTCTTAATCATAGACTCAGAGCTGGTAGGTTATAAGCAAATACAAAATGAAGAATTATTTACTTGAAAAAATTTCGAAATGAAAGCTAATCAAAAGTCAGGCAAACACCAAACACCTAAACTTACTGTGGCCCCAAGTCTCTCAAGGACCTTTCCAACTCCAGCAGACCTATTATCATGATTTGATCTGACATCAACAAATGCAATGACTCCTGTTTGAAATAAAATAATGCATTATTTGAAAAATTTAAATTCAAACAAATATTTAAGGTCAATCTGAAAATATTCAGTGTTATAAGATAGAAATTAGAAAAGTGAAAAAGGGTTAATCAACCTCACCCTCCAGAATTTGTTGTGTTTTCTCATTTAGCTGATCATTATCACAGTCACTGCCACTCTCTGTTTCTAAAAGCTCGTCATTTTTTGGGTATGATTTTCCTAAGCCACCACGTTGTAGTACTGGGGAGAAACATTCATCACCCTTTGATTCTAATGTTTCTCTTGGACTAAGTTCTGGCATTTTGAACTTAACTCTACGGGCATTTTGTTTTAAATTTGACTCTGAATTGCTATCTTGCTATGAAGCTTTATTTGAATTTGTGTTTGCTTTTTCCAAAGACAAATTTTTTGGCGAGTATCCAATATTGGTGGGTTCGTTGCACTTATTTTTCAAAAAAGATCCATCATTGTTGGATAAAATACTGTCTTCAATAAAGCTTCTAGAGAAAGCATTTTCAGCGCTGTTGCTACCAGATCCAGTATTTTTGGAAATAGTTCTTTTCACTGTGTCAGCTACAGGAAGGCTTTTGTATAATTCAGGGGTGGATGCAACGGGTTTAGATTGTTTCCATTTGACAACCAGATTACCTTTTGCCCCTGAAGGCTTTTCAATCGGGGAAATTTTAGAGTTCAGCATATTTGCAATCATTTTTTTACTTATTGCTACATCTGAACCCCTTCTTGATCGGCCATTAGACAGGCATCCTTTTGAAATTTTTAATTCACCGGAAGGTAACGAAAGTCTTTTTTTGTTTGGAGCATCACAAATTCGATTTTGGCCACCGTTGGAATGGATATGATCGGCCGGCGCTGTTAAAGAATTCTGAACTCCGATACGTTTTCTCTTCATCTCTGTTCAATCCAGCTTCATATAAATACTTGGTTTAAATACGATTGTTGAAGAGTTTCAAACTATTTCAAAGGTTTTGACCGGACAACCATCATAATCGCTGTGCAAACAGAACCACGGTATTAGGCCTGCTAAATGGCTTGTAATAATTTGCATGCTCAAAACAATCCACTTTACTTGCTTCACATCAACTCTTTATAGACATGAGTAAGAATCTTGACATATATTTCGAGAAAACATCTGCTATTGCAAGCTGAGAATCTCTGAGTAAATAAATTTCTTGAAACCGTCGAATAGACAACATCCAAAAGCAATAGCGTTTGCCTTTCGCGCCGTTATTCGTAAGGATCTGGGGGAGAAGATCAAAGGGCAGGATTGGGCAAGTTCAATGCGCCTTCGCACTGGACCCTGACGAAACCATGAAAAGGGGCGAACAATTTCGTCATAGTACATTAAGAGAAATTCTAGCCGTTGAGTACTACTAAGTGCTCGTAGCAATCGAGTTGAAAGATATGAAAAGATAAGTATTAAAGATGATAAGATAGAAATTTGGAAGAAATTGGAAAAAGGATAGAATTTAAGCAGAATTCTCGGCAGCAGAATTCAGACAGAGCAAACCAGATACGGATAAGGTACCTTAGACGCATTGCACTGAAAAACAGCCGTCACTACCCAAGACCAGTGGCAAAGTAGGCCCTGAGCATTTTCAAGACTTCTCAACAACACGACTCTTTGTTATATTTATCTATCCAATGTTTATCTTATTCTTTGTCCAATATGTCTCAAAACTGCTTAATTTTTTATTACACCAGGACGTATTACATATAAGCAACCAATATTACATATTTTGCTCATCTAAACTTTTTAACCTTCAAAGAAAACGAAATGAAGGTAATGCAGCTTATGATCGTTTGCAAATATAATACTTTCAGTGAATAACTGTGATTCAAAAATGCCTATTTTGCTCAAAAAGGAAGAGTGATGACAGTTCTCGCATCTTCTTTTATTTCTTTTAATTAAACTTTTAAAAACAATTTCTTGAAGGCTTTCATTTCAACTGGAAGAAAATAATGTAAAAAAGCCACAGATATAACTATTGCGTGATATATAACGAATTTCTACAGATAATCGCAATAATGACAATAAAACACTAAAATTATCTCAAATTGCAGCCAACAATAATACAGAATATCTTGCATCGTGATATTAGCATTTCATAAATACTATGTTCTCAAAGTCATACACTGGTACATTTCAGTGGGCGTAATATTGGAAGGGTGTATAGGGATATGTCATGAGCCATAGCATATGTAAACACAAAAGATAGTTTTAGACAGCTCAATAACTTCATTTTTACTCTTCAAATTGATGCACTTTTTCAAGGATTTTGAATTAATTGCTTTTATAACAGTAGGTTATACAAACATCAAAATTTAGGGTTTCTAGGGGAAACTACCCTCTGGCTCCCTGATATGCATGGCCTTGTTCCTTCTTTGTTTAAGATGAATAATCAGAAGTTAAATTCGGGAAATATCATCAGTAAACTACTGGACTAAGCTTTTGGAAGTGTACTCTACCTATATCAAGACAATACAAATTTGTTCTTTTCCACGTTATCATAAACCTACCTTAACATGTTAATAAACAAAATTCAGATTGAAATTCCAAGCAATAGTCAATTTTGGCAAAATCACATAAAAACGCTTGTGTAGAATGTCCTTTTGCTACGCTAAAAACGATTATCGGCTCTAAGAGGAATCATAGCAACCACATCGAATCAGTCAGATCGGGGAAACATTAAATGAAAATGCCTCGATTTCGACTCAATGATTTCGTCAACTTGCCTATTTAGAATACAGCAAATTTTTCATCCTTTCTTTGGTCAATAAACAAAACTTTGTCAGATTTCATCAGAAAACAATAAAGTAGGGCATAGTTTTTGGTGTAGTTGATGTAAATCTTTTGTTTTCAATCTCCTTTCTAACAGTTGTTATCCGTGCAACCCCCACTCTTTCCGGATTCCGTAACTACTTATCTATATGCTATAATTTATCTCTACATTCTTTATGAAATAGTTTTCCATAAATGTACTAACCACGTCTCGTAAAATTCAATTTCATTTCAATCAAAAGAGCTAGGAACAGGGCTATGAAACCTAAAATAATAAAGATCAAAAATGATTTTCTCCAGAGTTTAATTCCTCGTGCCCCTTCTCCAGCAGACTTTTCATCGCATTCAGGTCTGATTTCGTCTTCTTCCGCAGATTCCATAGGACCGGTTGGCGAGCGGTCGCTTTCAGAGAGATCCTCATCCGTGACCGCTAAGGAGGTGCGTGACGCATCCAATGGCGGTTCTGGCGGGAATTCGCTAGTTTCGAATTCTTTGAGGTGGTCGACTTGCCTCTCATCTGCCCTCTCTTTATCGTCATCTCCATTTGAGACATTCAGGTCTCGTTGTCCAGACTCAGTTGTAGAGAAAATCTGCGATGCACGGTCATCAAGCGCAAAAGAATTGCGGCTCTGCTGTGCACTGGTTTTCCGTGATGTCACCATGCGGATGCTCGGTGTTCTGAAGGGGGAAAAATATACTTCAAATCATGTGAACGAAGATCATTTAAAATTAGGATCAATTTAAGAAATAATTCAAGATAAGGATTAGCTGGATAAATGGCTAAAATAGCAGAAAAATGGCTATCGATTTGAGATCTTCATTACTTTCGATTCTTTGTTTCGAAACAGTCAATGTTTAGGTTCGTCTTAAAAACTGCCAGTAGTAGCAACAAAAATGAAAAAACAGTAAACATTCATTAAGTTAATGTTCATTTAGACCACGTGTACATAGCTTAAGAACTTAAGATAAATAATTATGTCTTTCAATTGGAGATTTTATATTCATATATTTTATATTGGTATATTGACAATTTTGTTTTCATCAATACCAATTTATTTCGGCTTTAGATTAGGCTTCGAAAAAGATATGTTTGCCCCTTTCATTGCAAAAAAATGTTTTGAATTTCTCTACTTGCTTATTATAATGAATGAACTGACGAAAAAATCAGAAAAAACACTGCCTAAAGTGATAAAAATAAATAGTAAACACCAATTGTTAAACGGCACAAATGAAGTAGCAAAAATGGATTTAGGAAGAGAAGACTACACACCTTGAAAAATTAGGCTGGATTCTATGGATCTTCTCAACTTCAAGGTTGATCTGAGATTCTGTTTTCCCACTAAATTCAACGAAAGAATAAATTAACAACAGAAAACTGATGAAAAGGACTTTTAAGTGTTGATGCGGAAAAGGAGTTTAGACTCACGTTGTTGATGATATTTAGGGACAATACTTTCTCATTATAATTAGGGACACGACTTGTCTGAAAAATCATTAGCTTTAAAAATCTGAAAAAATTAGCAATTACCTGTAAGTGTATTTTTTTCTTTTGAACAGATTCTGTGGCGATAACGTCGATCTCTTTGCGTGTTGAGCTTTTACTGAATCCCCACTGATGAAGAAAAAGGGGATATTAAGATGAAACATATCCATCAGATAGGAAAACAATAAGCAACAAATATTACAACATTACAGGAGGAATTACATGAGGAGTATTTAAAACGAGATTGCATACCCATAAAAGGCCATCTGTTCAATGGTGCATTTCCAAAGATGTTTGCAACCTGGGGCATCGTTCAGTTTGAACGAGTAGTTTGTCTTTTTCTGGAAGGAGAAAACGATATATAGATAACTTTTTATGAGTGGAATCAACTGGGGCCTGCCATGTGTTCGACCTTGGCAGTATTCGACTTGTCAATAGATCGAATTTCTGGATGCATATAAAAACACGCTTTAAGGTATAGAACAGGACAATTTTAAGTTGCCATTTTCAGTTTCACGATTAGTGTTGCCATCAGGCAACAACTAGAGATCAATTTCCCAAGGTGCCGTGTGTTTTTGGGTTTTTAATGACGCTCTCGAAGTAAGCTTACTCAGCTTTGTTTAATAATTTTTTAGCTTCGTACTGGAAATTCGACTTGCTTGATTGAATATTTATCATGATAGTAATATTCAAACTGCCTGAGGTATTAATTTTGATTAAAGATATTCGATTCCTGATTCAAAAACTTTGACATAGGGGAAAAGCGTAAATGAAAATTATAAGACAAAATCATTTTCTACCTATTTTACTTCGACATATGCCGAGTTTAAAGTAAGCAACGCTATTTGCATTGTTAAAGGTAATATGTCCATATAAAAGGACTGTGTATACCCAACTTGTCAAGCCACTCATTGAAATAATGGCTTGCGATTGGTAAGTATTCTTGCGATGCAAAACTGCTTACATGAAAAGCTAACCTCGCAGTAGGGTAAATAAACAGAACGACCGTTATGGCTGGGGCGATGATATGAAAAATCACATGTTCCTGAAAACTCCCGCAGAGCCACTTGCTTTAGCTGGACACATTACCTTTAAGATCGATTTGATTTTATGTCAATCACATCAAGCAAGAGAGAACAAACCAGAATGATTGGTCGGCTGTTTTATAGTCCTCGAAAAGGGACTGGTGCCATTACTATAGTAGAGAGGTTTCAATAAAAGATAACTAACATAGTTACAACTTAAGGTGCAAAGAATAACGTCTATACCTTGTCTTTTAGGGTCTGTATGTAAAAAGCTTTGCTGTCATATGTGACCTTGTGAATTTCACCCCTGTAAACCAAACTGGGTTATGAGAAACTAATAACAATAAAAATATTCATATTTTGTCACAAAATCATCTGACTATAAATTTTAATACAACTAATCGAAAATCCAGAAAATTATTTGTGCTTACCGGCACGTTAAATTTTATAGTAAACAAAAATAGTATAATATAGCAATGTATTGAAAAATATAAATTGAAATTTTGAATGAATCTGACAAGGTTATAAATTCTGGACCTGAAAGGTTTTACTTGTAATTCTAGGGACAACAGTCAATACCAATTTTGAATCATTAGGTAACACCGTCTGAGGAAAAGCATGAAATTTTAGATGACAACAGGAAAGCGTCTAGTTGGGTGACAATAAAATCAGTTACATCAATACATCACTTTCGATACACTGCTTGAAATGAATCCATTCGTAAAACCGTCTAGTGGCAAACACGATGATAAATGCTTATCAGAGGTTCTGCAGCCAAGTTAAGTTCCTTGATCAGGAAAGTGACAGGGATGTGCAGCAAAACCTTTTGCACCCTCCCCCTGTTTCATAAGAAATTGCCAAAAGCATACCCTGTCCCATAAAAAGTATGCAAAAAGTTCGATACAATAATGCCAAAATTTACCAGATCTTATGATATTTACAACTTGCAACTTTTAATGCTTATTCGAATACCCTAGATAACAGAGTAAGCTGTTCTCTCATATTACTTCCTTATTTTCTTTTAAATCATACCATGTTCTAGAATTTTGATGTAATTCGTAATACCCTGTTCCACTTACCAAGGAAAACCAGAAACTCGTTTTGCATCTCGTATAACCTGTATGCCTTGAGGCGTGAGTCCAAGATAAAGCTGAGCATCGTCCTGGTCCTGTTAAAACAATAAAGCTTTTACCAACATGCAGTATCACTGGCAATTTGATCTTAAGAGACTAAGGGTTTATTAAGGAGGACTGTAATTTACAAGTTCAGCATCGTCGATCGAAGCAGAGGTGAAACCAGTTTAAGCAGTACGGTTAAAACCTGGTTAAAAATAATTTCTTTGATTTCTATTCTAAATTTTAATGAGCGCAATATTTTGTATCTCTTACGAAAAATGAAAAATGAAAAGTGCAAAACCTTTCAACTCCATACGATAAATGAAAGCTGCAAATAAGAAAATCAAGAATATTATAATAAAGCTGTCTTGTAGATTTACTTCTTTGTTGATTGCAAGAAAACAAGAGTATAGCTGAAGTTCGGGTGTACCGGATCAGGATTTTCAGAATCCGGCCGGAATCAGATTTACCGGATTTCTTCATGGAATATCCGGCCGGATTTTACCTGATAATCTGGCCATTTATGGATTTTTCAGTAATAAAAAGTTTTGAGCTACTTTGCGAAAAAATGTATAGTGAGATAATAAAAGGCGCTTGTTTTATCATAAAAATGTTATCGTCAAGTTAGTGTAGTTATTTTTTTATCGATTTGAAACATGAATTTGCTGTTTCAAGCTTGTAGAGTTTGTCAAAGTTCAAGAGTTATAGACGTTGAAAAATTGTGTCACTTTGTGCTGTGTACGGAGCAAAGTCAGCTACTCTGATAGCTTTTCGTAAGCTGCGTTTTAGAAGATCTAAGGTTGATATGTTTGCACATCAACTTACACTAACATTTTTGAAGAGAAGCGATCAAGACTTCTTCCAAGGAATGGCGAGAAGTTGCTTTTCTTGCATCACAATCTGGGACGATTGTAGCTTTTTTATGTTTGACTGTTTTTATGTTTGACTGCCGATTGGGACGCTTCTTTTTAACTTTTAAAACTTCGTTCAAGTTTGTTCTATTGCTTTTAATTTTTGTTGTTCTTTGTATTTACACTTTTATAACTTGTTTTCTCTAGAAATTTTCTTAGCTATGATTAAAATTCTGGAAAATCCGGCAACTGGCCGGATTTCGGAAACAAATCCGGCTGGAACAGGATTTTCAAAAAATCAGCGATCCGGCGGCGGATTATCCGGCCTACCGGATATCCGGTAAATACCTAAGCTGGACCTTCTAACTTTGCTCAAAACTTACTCGACAAGGGTGTGGGTCGACTCCATACAGATCCATTTCCTTAGCTTTATCTAAAAACTTTTCCTCTGCCAGCACGGGCGTCGTTCCACTGCAAATTAAAAAAACATTTCACATTTAATCATTGTACAGTAAGCCTGCGAATTTGCCCACTGGGGGCTTGCTAATTAAAGCAGTATTCATATAGGGGATTATGCGAGAGGGCTAAAACATCATTATCTTATTGCCACAAATAGCTCATTTTGTAGCTTTTTCAAGTTCAATTTGTTTGAAAATGATAAATAAATATAGAGTATAGTTATAAATAAATGTAAGTAACACCCTCTTTGGAAAATGTCAAACCAAAGTATTATTTAAAGCACAAAAGATATCTTAGTTCAAAATATTGACAAGTTCATTGTAAATCGGCGATCTCTTCATTTGACGGGCAACGTCTCGTTAATTTTGGTTCTTTATTCGCCGCTAAATGCTTCATCAATCATGTTGTATCTTTGAATTGTACGCGCAAAAACTAGCATTTTGGCGGGGGGCGGGGTCTTATGCCTGGATAGGGGTTATCAAAAATGTTCACTTCCAGGGGTGGGCGTTATTCTTAGGGGGGAGCTTTTACGAGGGGGGGGGGCAAGATAAAAAGTAATCCAAGGAAATGATAAAAATGTGAAGACAACTCAATTTGAACCCTGTTTACAAACACTACCGTGGAAACTAGAAATACGACAAATCAATATGAAAGCAAATCATTGCCAATGAAAGTATCTGGTTGGAGAAAACCAAGTAGCAGCATATATTATCTCATAGCTTATGTTTTGATGCATTTCAAACATTCAAATATTCGAAGAAAA
This sequence comes from Rhopilema esculentum, assembly GCF_013076305.1. The sequence continues at coordinate 8,159,888 of NW_027019384.1, forward strand.
TTAGCATTTCTGTAGCCGCTTCAGACAATATTGTTTTCTATTCATTGCAATTTTAGCAACATTTAAAAACGTGAATAGCACATTAACTTGACAAAATTTGACAGAAATATGGAAGTAATTAAGAACAACGATTAATTGGAGAAGAAGAATTATTTGAAACAAGTTTTAACTAGCTGAAAGGATTTTAAATGGCTTGAATATAAAATTCAGTTTGATAAGATTTGATTTTTTCAATTTAATATTATGCAGACAAATAAACAAACAAACAAACAAACAAACAAACAAACAAACAAACAAACAAACAAATATAAATAAACAAACAAACTCGGAGCTGAGCAAACTAAAGTTACCTCAAGGCTTTGTGGATTTCTGCTATTCTATCTTCTAGTTTTTCCGTCTAAAATAAGATCGTCGCACTGAACATATTTGGGTGACTTGGACAATATAAATCACGAGATAGTTGTTCTCTTTCTAGAAAAATTTTGCGTTTATTGCGCTCCTACCAGTCAACAAAGTCTATCAAAGGGCGCGCAACTCAATGAGAACTGCCAGCTTGCATTTTTAGAATCAGAAAATCCCCAAGGTAAGCATGTTAACGTCGCAGAAATGAAGACTTAGTCGAAAATATTATTGAAACATAAAGTTTATAAGATTGAGTGAAACATTAAGTACTCATACAGGGCAATAGTAGAATCATTAGGCAAGGTCATCTTTTCAAAAAATACAAATTTCTGTCAATAGAAAGAGTTCATTTTTCGCTTAGGCTCACCTCTTTGTGAGGGTTAAAAGACAAGCATGTTATTATTTCAATTCATTTATTGTCTCAAGTCACTGTCAATCCCACACCGGATAGAAACTCATATTCACAATTTTTACCAAAGTAATAACTTTTCATCAAAATCTGTAATTTAGACGACCAGAAAACGTCTCTTTAAGTTTCATCAGTCGGGATCGGCAAAGTCTTTGATTAGGGAGATGCTCGATATTCGTAAATATCCTGCGTCAGTCATAAATGAGACTGTCGTAAAGGGAATAAAGCGAAACCTATAATTAAATATAAGCGTTTTCGGTTTAAGGGAAATGAATTCAAATGATATTATATGCATGCTAAAATATTTGGTCATTCAAAAGGCACCTTGCAAGCAACCAAACATCAAAGTTGGACCTCTAAAGAGATTGGCCAAGCTGTGACTGAAGACACCGACAAACATAGCGAAATCGACAAAAGTTCGAGCAATAACAGGTGCAAGCACAACGGGATCACGATTGAATATGAATTGACGCGAGCAGTGTTGACAAACAACAGATGAAAAGAGACTTGAAAAGAACACAGGAAAGGTCTAAGAAATAATCATCTACGCAGGATCTTGCTTGTAAACAATGTTGGATGTCAGACAATACAATCAACAATATTATAAAATTAAGTTTCACTGATTAATAATTAAACCTGAATCAAATTTTTAAGGATTTAGCATCCTTTTTCTTGGTTCTGTAAAGACCTAGTATATACGCTATAACTAAAAGAATGATTGACCAAAATAATCAGTGATAAATTCAGTCCAGTTGCTGATGTATTCAAGAGACATCCATTTAAGACTATTCGTGAGACAAAATGGTCTCCACATTTGATGATACAAAATATGGTCTTAAAAGGCTGTAGACTGAGAGATCTGCTTCCAAAAAGAAATGCTAATTAATCTTTGTTGCTAGACTAGGAATGACTAATTAATCGGCCAATTACAGTTTAATTGCAAACAGCCAAATTCGCACAGCATAACTTTTCGTAAAGCATGGATAGCTTCAGTAGACAACAGAAACCTGAGATATTGTTTCAATAGGAGCAAAGTATGTATGAAATAAGAGCTGATTTAAACTGGAATATAGAGACGAAATAGAAAAAGATCACATACCTGCCTTGGTAAAAGTTTTATACTACTGATGTAATTCCCTTGGTGCTCAGTTTCATCAAAATCTCCTGCTTCAGCTACAAATACAATAAGAGCAAACATTGGCCTAGGAGAAATATTTTTGGCTTGAAATTGTCAAAACAATAAATTTTTTAGTCCAAAGCTACTTACCATACTTACAGACAGAAAAAACAATGATCAGATGAAAAGAGCAAGTATCGAATACTTCTATTAAACTTTTTTTCTGTAAAAGAGTGATTTTTTTACGAATACCCAGGGTGACAATAAGGTCTGTTTGACACCATAACGAACTAGTTCTAATTCATTTGTAATAGAAACATTTTATAATACTCATTAAATGCTAGCTAGCTAATTATGAATGTAATTTACTATTTACTACATAAAAATATAAATTTCTTCTATTGGTAACCTTCAATTTCGATAATAGAAATATTTCGCTTTGAATCTATGATTGGATCATATGAATATATGCGATAGGAGCAAAATATCATTTACTGGTATACATTTTTTAAACAAATTATTTCCCTTCTTTAAACAAAGTTGAGGAATCAATCATCTAATATACAAAAATTAGTACAGTACCTTGAACAATGTGCGCAGCCAATTCCGTAATCTCAGTAAAAGGACAAAGAAGCCTAAAAAACGAAAGACATGTTTTTGCTCAATATGCTACATCATTATGCCACAGAAATTGAAAGTTGGACCCTTGAAAACAAGGCAGGGATAATTGTATATGTAGCAAATAAGAAACACCGCAATACGCTGAAAATAAACAACAATAAATACACGTAAATCAGTGAAATTTTTATCTACTTTTCGCCGCAAGAACTCCTTGGAGCCCGTCGAGCAGCCTGCTACAGTGACCTTTTCTTCATTCACACATAATTATATATACCTACAACAACCAGTACCATACTACTGTACACCTATTGACAATTGGATATTTGTCAATTTGTGCTATACATCTTTGCTCCCCCATTACTCGTGCGGAATTACCTCGAAGGCATTATAGCAGGAGAGCTATCAACATTGAACAGGGCAGTAAGCCTCAATAGTTTTTTAGAAAATTTCTGTCTTGGATGATAAGATAAAAAATCAATTATCCTATTCATGTATAAAACTTTTCGGGATGAGCTGATTGGGCATTAAAAATCGACATTTGGAAAGTTGCAAAACTGAGTGAAGGAACTGCTAGCAATAAATAAAGCACTTAGCTAACGTTAGTTTCAATTCGATATCAGGGAGAAAATATCGTTCTTGACCTTGAAAAAAATTTCCAAAACCATGTAAATTTATTTATTGTTGATTTTTATTATTGTCCATTTGGGCTACCCGATAGAAGGATCTTACTTGCAAAAACGATTTTAGCGGTCAGGGCCTACTTAAAAGATCTACAGTATATTTACATTTGGTTTTGAGATACACTGAAGTTTTTTCCATTTCAATACTTTAAAACATCACAAGCTTATGTACAAGTAGATAAGTGTTTAAGTACTTAAATATTGGTTTCTACCTTGCATCCGGCGGTAGTATTTTAGGTCACTGGGAAGCTAAGCTTATCGAGCAGCGTCCTGGTCTTTTCTCTCGATGTGATCACATTGCATGATTTCTACGCCTGGATTTGCAGAGAGCTGGCGACTCTCCTCACTAACAGTAAAAGTTTTGTTAGGTTAGGGACTCAAATCTTAGACCCTTGGATCTGTAGCCTGCTACCCTAACCACTTAGCCAACATATAATTCATGGAAAATATTATTTAGATTAATGTTTGTACAAGAGGACTCACCTTCCATGGAGAATATCTCTTTTTAATTGCAAAAACAGCTGGTACCTAAAACAGTAGGATATCCAAAATCAATATTATGATAATCTCTATTTGAGATATAAGAGAAAAGCAACAATGAAATCAAAGTTAAAAAAACCACTGAAATCTCAAACAGTCGGCTGTAGACCAGTGAAATCAATACAAAGTTTTTGCGATAAGAGATTTCTTCATTCTTTGTGAACCTTCTCAAGTTAGGAAATTTTAGTTAAACTGTGGCTGGTCTTCAAATAATTGCACTTTGTGGTACAAAGCTAAACTTCAAAAAAATTATGAAAATTTCTTGTTTTGAGTATTTGCATTCTTTAAACAATACTTTTGAGGGACTCGCTAAAAGAAACATAGGTGTTTAAACGTTTTTCAAATGCTTATGGATTTAACATCTGTGAGCAAGTTATACCGAATTTTGGGCTCCAGATAAGATAACCCTTTTACAAAAGAGAGATACAATATCTCTTTGGATCTTCTTGTGGAATGGTACTGTTCTGTTTTGCTAAATAGCTCCGAGCAATACGTGATGGCGAACAGCCTCTTAAAATTTAAAAACAGCAATATTGGATTAGGGCATTTAACAGCAACCTTAAGATTGTGCAAAAGAAAAATTTGTGTTCTATGTAGGAAGGCAACTCGGTCATTTATTTTTGGCGATATTTTCGTTGTCATCGCTTTAATTTTCATACAACCAAAGAATGTAACTTGAAAATGTTGCGTAATTTGAATACCATTTCTATTAATAGAAAGTTTGTAGGTATTTATTTTTGTGGCGTGAAAAAAGAATACATTTCGTTTTGATATCAAGACAGTGAATTTTTAGCATATATTCTAGCAATAACTCGCAAGGAGAGTCGAAACTTGTGTATATTAAATGGATTCGTACATATTTACAGTTTGTACATTTTTACCCTTAATACTAAGACATGAGTCATCTGTGTATAATAAGAGATGGCAATCAACTGCTTGCAGCATGTTGTTTTTCATACAGAAGGAATACTAATGGACCAAGAATATACACCTGTGGGGCTTTGCATAAAAGATTGCCAGGATTAGAGCATTGACCATTTATGTTAACTGAAAATGTTCGGTTTTGCAAATACGATATAAACCATCAAATACGGGTAAACATGAACAAATTTACCAAGAAATATTTCATGCTCTATAATGTCGAAGGTTTTATAGTGGTCATATAGAATTTATGCCTGTGTGCCTACTATTTTTAAATCCTTTGAGAATTTTTATCAATAGTATTTTTCAATAGCAAGCTTGATCTCTAATGTTCTCTAAATGCCATAGCAATTAAGCTAGACATTGTGAACAGAATTTATTAATAGATGTTCAGAAAAATGAACAGCTGGGGCATCCAATTTTGGGTAGACTAGGCACCTGCCGCCATTATGTTTTATTATGACTCAAAAATATCCAGCATGGCTTCAAATCATGTTATCTCAAACATACAAATTTATTTTTCAACTTAACTTTTTGCTTTTTTCTCTTTCTATTCTTTGACAAACTCAATGCAGAATGTTTATAAAATATGATTAAAGTACTGCAGTTACAACTAGCAGCTTATATAACTGCCTGGCTGCAAATTGGAAAATCTATCTGAAAGACCTGAAAGGAGATGAGGAAATTAGGAGACAAGGGTCTCTATTGAACAGGACAATGACACTGAAAACTGAATGCCTAAATTTAAGAAAATGTTTCAGTATGGAGACCGATATGGCTTGTATATTGTACAAATCTTTCTCGGGGCATTTGTTTCCTTGATATACAGTAAGGAAAACAGCTGCTAAAAACTTTTCAGAAAATAAATTTGGAAAATATTGCATTGTAGCACAAAAAACCCTATAATTGGCATTTACGAATATGCTATAATAACTATCATGAGACTATGCTGAAAGATCACAAGTGACTAAGGCCACTATGCGTTTATGGTTCACAACATAAGTTTTGTCCCAAAATGTTAAAAGCTTAGGTTGTTTTTGTGGTATGTAACTTTTTGCTGACATAAATTGACATAGCATAAAAACATTATTAAGATGCCATGGGCTTATCTAATGATGGTGGTTCTAGAGGGGGCTTAAAGGAAAGGGGTCCAAAACAGAAGGGCCTAGTATATGTGTTTACCTGAAAAAAGTCTTAAATTTAAATGCATGACTTCGGAAATCAGAAATATTACATACCATGAAAAAATCACAATCTGCTGCTAAGCCTGTCTTTACTAACCTTCACGTGGAAGATATCCAGGGGTGTTAACAGGGGGAAGTGTTAAACAGAGGTTTTTCTTTATATTTAATTTTTTTATTTTTAGACCCTATGAAAACCTCATTATTGATAAAGGTGTAGTTCTGTCTAGCTTTTTTGACCCAGAAACACCCCCAAGTATTAAGTAGAAGGTATTCCTTGATTTAATGGTGACCCACCTTGTTATCTCTTCATGAAGTTTTGAGGGATTAGTTGGGTAGAACCTTACTCTGAAGAAAAACATATATGGCTGTCTTGTATCTGCAATACAAATTAGGTAAAACATTAAAATTTCAGTTGATACATGTAAGAGAATTTTCAAAATATAAAAGCTCTTGCTTGGCAAATTATTTACACCAGTGCTTTATTGGACTTATTCTAATGTCTAAATTTCAATGTTGGTCTTCCAATAACAATTGTGATAAGAATTGTTGGATGGCAGCTGTTTGGGGCAACAAGAGTAGGGGCAATGAAGAGAAATAATTGATTCCTATGCCCATTGCAGATGATCCAAGAATAGTAAATATTTGACTGAGATGATACAGATTGATACAAGAGTACAAGGATTTCATTTGAAGCCGGCAGCCAGCTATAGTTTGCCACTTATTCACCAAACCTTCCTCACCTACTTTCACCCTCACTTCAGTATAACTGCACAAACTTTAGTAAACTTTTAGATGCCTACTGTTAAAAGCGAGCCTTCTACTTCAAGAATTACTAAAAACCCAGAGAGTATGCAATCAAAGATCTAGAAATAACTATAAATATATTCCCAAAATACTTACTTTTCAGCTGCTTTGAAAGCTCTCTGTTCAATTCAAGCCAATGCTAAAATTAACAAAAATGGGACAAGTTTAGACAGGTCCACATCTATTTTTTATAAGAAACAAATGTTGGCATAGAGTCCTCCAGTTTCGTTATGCTATGGCATATTTCTGTACTCTTTGTTTTTTAAAGGTGTTAACATAGCAATTTTAATGCATTGAAAAGTTTTCATTTCATATGAGATGCTTCTCAATTAAGAAGATGAGTTTTTAAATTTTGCTGTGAAGAAGTTGTGTTGTCTTTTTCTATGTCTTAAGTTTTATGGAAATCATCCAAGTACATTGATTTTCAATCAGCTTTTTAGCTTTGAGTACTTAAAATTCTTAATTTTTCTGAATATGCAGTTTCTTATATCAAGCTTTTTATAAAAACTGATGACTTTCAAAGGAAAGGAACTTGGCCCTTTCAATAATTTTGAAAAACCAGCTTTTTAAAGGAAACATACCCTGACAACAAAAACTTTCATGTTTTGATAGTATTTCAGACAGCAAAAAATCAAACTGTAGCCACCTAAAGACTAGCAATGCTCAACCTGCCTGTGAAACATTACACCCTATCAGACATTATATAGCTAAAATATCTTGTGTGCCTTTACAAGCACAAGATTCATAAAAGGCTGAGCAGTTGTTATTGTACAAAGTTGTCTGTGCCTAGCCATATGACCAAAGATAAATTAACAATAGATCTAGAAACATTACGCCAGAGCACTTATCAAATCCAAACAAGTAGCTGACAGGTCTATACACAACCCTTGAGAGACTTATCAAATGCAGCTTGGGTGTAAATGGCTGTAAAACTGCTAGCACATAGAATATACTTGGCCTGTCAAGATAGACCCTTGTGCAGCTTGGGCATGACAGACCAGGCGCGGATCTAGCCAAAATTTTGACCGGTTTTGGGGTGCTTCACCCCATTACAGCCCTGTGTGTTATTGCTTCATAAATATTGCTAAAAGTTTTTAATGGGGTTAGCAACTTTAAAAGGAATTAATTTGCCGACACTTTATCTGAAATATCACAATTTTACTCTGTTTAACATGGCCTTTGATCCTCTTCTTGCAACTTCGATTCTAATTTTCATGACTTTTTTTATTCTCATGGATATTGATATCGAATATGTTTTTGAGCCACTGGTTTTTTCGCAGAAGGGAAACATATGGGCACCGGTTTTCACAGGTTTTCAGAAAACAATAGCCACCGGTTTCAATATTGGTGCATAGATAGCATACCCCAGACTGTCACTTAGAGTGGCGACTGATTTCCTCAATTTTGATTTCCTCAGAAACTTTGGAATAAAAGATGAATTAGGAAGCTGGGAACTCTGTCTGAATCTTGTGGGGGTTCAGTTCAGTATGTAAACAGAAGAACTGTAGTCAGTCAGGGAGAAATGCAGCAATTGTTGCAATTGAAATTTTAGATAAAAAATTCAAGATTTACAGAGAAACATAGCTTTTGAAATTTGACCGGTTTTTTTAAACCTGTGCAACCGGTTTAGATCTGCGCCTGCAGACCATCTTTTATTGAGGTTGAAAAGTCAAATAGAATCTATCAAATTAGGCTTACAAAACATTTAGGAAAATTGTTTCCCATTATAAACTCAGGTAGGATAATTTTTGAAAAAACAGTAGAACTGGGTCCAATATCCTGCCATAAAACTTTTTCATTAAAGTATCTGAGATATTGAAAATCAGAATAAAGGATGGGAGATTTAATGTTTTTGACAGTTCAAATTAATCTCTTCTTTATCTGACAAACAACAGAATGCTTTGAAATGGGTTCTCAGCCAAAAATAGCCTGCAACTCTGAACAAAGCTTTCACTTCAAAAAGTAAGGTACATATGTGATCAACAATGTTTTTTTTCAAGTTGCCAACTGCCACGTGGCTATTAATACTAGCCAAAGCAATAAAAAAAGAACCATCTGCAAGGTAATCATTTCGATGGACAGCTGCTAGGTAGTAGCATAGCCAAGGTGGTATGATTGGGGGTGGTAAACAAAGGCGAGTTGAGAGGGGAAAATGGGGTTCCATGCCCTTCAAAGAGTTTGTTTTGTCGTTAGGGAGGCCGTCAACCCCCTATTGTCTCCTAGCCTTCCTGCCTCCTTCTAACTATGCTACTGCTGCTGGGCAAGCAAATAACTATGGATTGCTGCAAAGATTAAGCAGAGAAACAAAAATGTCCAGGTTTACATTTCAGTGAACTTACTCTTTGCTTGCTGTTATCAACATATCTGAGTCCAAAATAATCCTTTTCAATCAGGTCCATCTCTTTGCAGACAAATGAAAACACATCCTCTCCCTTTGCATCTTTCTATAAGGCAAATTAGAAGGAATCATTGTAAAACACAAACAATGTCTATGACAAGGATTTTTATACTGATGGCTTTGTGCCATCTTGATTTAGCGTTTGGACAATAGCACCGCTTGTCTCTATCATAGCCATCAACTGATATCAAATTATAATTTCTCATGCTCAAAATAATAATTTTCAGTAATTTTATAGGTATAAATATTTAGTCTATTGTGATTTACTTTGGAGCTTCATTCATGGTGATTATAGCAAAGAAGTGAAATTGTGGTTTGAAAAATTAACTGCTGCATCTGTAAAACAAAATTTATGATTCACTGTTCCATAACAAAAAGGTCACTTTTTCATGAAAAAATGAGGCACCTGAACAAAAAATATTTTTACAACTCATTAATAAGACATACTGATTATATCAAGAGAAAACAAGCTTTCATATTTTTATGGAAAAACAATTTTACCAACTATTTTTAGAATTATCAAATAGCTTTGTTTTCATGGGTGGGACTTCAGACAATGGATTCCTGAAGAGATTCAAAAATTGTCTTACAATTCAGAAGAAATTGTGCACAAATGGGACTTCAAAAGCTTTTGGCTATGAATTCCTAATTACAGGCAAATTCATGGGCGTACTTTTTCTCTAGCAATTTCATCATCATTAAAAACCATGCCCGTGTCCAATAGAATCAACTGACAGGTAAGAGGTAGGGAATATTTCTTACAGTTCAGTCATCGTCTCGGCCTTCTTTGAAGAAATTAAAGTGAAGTTCAAGCTTATTTCACTAATTAAATATACTTTTGCACAGAGTGAAGAGAGCGTAGCGTAGGCCTAATATCAGAAGTGTTCGATCCAAAAGTGTAATCGTATTTCTTCTTTCCAACACAAAGTACTGATGTTTCTTCCTTGAACGGTTCTTGTTCCATATTTAACTATAATTTATGTACAGAAAATTTTGTACTGTCAGCGAAATAAGGGCATGCCTCATGATTCTCATTTACTGCATCAATGTTGGTAATCTAACAAGGTAAAGAATCGAAACGGAAATTGTTCATCATACCTTAAAATCGCACGATAGTTCCGAGTCATCTAACAATCGAATCTTGCAGCAATATTCCGCATCAAGCTCTTTAGATCTACTTCGCCGCATCTTAAAACTAAGAGATATATGCAAAAGTTCCCCAATGAGAGTTCTCAGCTGCAACGGTACGGTCTGGTCATTAGCTTTTTCTGCAAGTTCACAGCAAAGTGAGGAAGCAGATGCACTACAGATGAACAGAACCGCTATTGTACTTCAACAGGTTAGAGAGTTCACCTGCATATTACACGCGGGCAATCCGCGTTTAATATTTACCTCGGCAAGATGTTCTCCACACAACAAACACAGTGTTGCTAATCTTGCATCCTTTGAAACTTGCCCAGTTGCAAAACAAAAATTCATCAAAAATTAGACAATAAGTTTAAAATATTTACAATGTGATTAATTTTCGTGTCTATTTAAGAGTTTTATATGCAATAAATTTTTCGCATTTGCGCCGCTTTTTTACAGAATGCTGCAAATTGCCTAGATTAATGTTGTTAAAAATATATTATGTTTTGCCAGCTTTTCCTTAAAAGGACAGTATTAAACGTATTTATCGATTGAAACATTTTTAAGCAAAAATTAAATTTAAACTCCTTGCTTTATTACCAGTAATCAAACTAGTGTCCGTTCATTTTTTCCTAATAAATAACTATCTTTGGTGGTATAAAAATTAAAAATCGTTTTGAAAAACAATTATATAACTTAATAATGATGAAATTTGATGCAGCTTCTTCTGAAGCAAAAACTTTTTCTATTAGATGCTGAAAATAATAACAAAAGAGCAATTTATACAGGACAAACACTTCAACGGCTACAATTGCTGTTAGCACTGTCTTATTTCCCAGACTTAAGCAAAACTATCAGAAATCTATTACAATTAAAAACTCAGAAAACAATCTAATATGAATAAAATTTATACAACCTATTTTACATCGAGATGAAATGTTTATTATGTATTAACATTATATCATTCAAAGTGATTTTTGAGTTCCTTTGACACATTCCTTGTGCATCTCAACCCGAAGTGTGTGTGTAAAGGTACACTTTAGCACCCGTATATAAAAACGACTTTTGTGCAGGCATGAAGCCAGCACTGAAAAAGTAGACGCGGGCAACAGGGGCGAAGCCAAAAAGCTTCTTCGAAGGGGTGAGTGCTTCCACTTTTTGCTCAACTGATTTCCCGAAAAAATCCTTATATTTACGCAAAATCCCTTCAAAAATGCACAACAAATTCCTTCCAATTTCCCTTTTACTTGACTTATAAAAATTAGCGACCTTCGTCTGTTATATTCGCTTTCAACTAACTCAAGAAATTGTTCCTAGAGTTGCCTTGAGCACACGAGGTTTGATTAAGTTATTTTCTTTAGCCTAGTTTCGAAACTCTTCCCTTGTCTAGTTTTGAAATTTTTTGAACTTTTGACACCTTTAGGAATGGCGGGTAACGACATCAGAGTTCTTAAATATGACATCTTAAAAATATTTTTGGAGATTTCAACTTTGGACAACATATCCTTATAGAACACCATGAATTACCTCTAAAAATGCAAAATCAGTTCAATATGTTCCAATTTGGGCGAGGTATAACCAATAAACGATATTAAGTTCTGCAAGTTTGCTATATATTTCTGCTGTTTTGGCATGGTTCATCAATTTTAGAGCAGATACAAAATTACAGTGATTTGATGGGAATAGAGCTTGTGCTCATGTTGCCATACACAGCCAGTTTTTAATACATTAAATTGATTTTACATCTCTACGAAAGTTATAGATTATGCGAAGGAGATTCCTTTGTCATTTTTTAATTTCTTTATTTTAAGTTGGTGTTTCCAAATAGCTACAAAAGGCTAATAAAAACCAACGAACTAAACTAAAACAATAACGCAATTCAAATTTGACAAGTCAGTTTACGAGACAAAGTTTGCATAATTTTCAAACGCATTTCAACTATTCCCTCTCAGTTTCTTAGAAAATCCTTCCAAATTCCTTCCAATTCAAATTCCTTCTTCTTTTCCTTCCAATCAGCAGAAATTCTCCAAAAAAGATAAATCCTCCCAAGGGGAAGCACTGAGGTACAGTATTGCTTTTTGCCGACAAAAAAGGGGGTGACTCACTCTTTTTAGGTGTGGTCATAAGATAAGTAATTTTATATGCTGCTTTTATGTATTTTAATTTCAATATTTAGAATTCTAAAATTTCAATTTGAAGAATTTTTAGTGTCATACTTTGAAAGTTGAGCTACTACAGAAATATTTTAATAAGCTGCAATATGATTATAATTAAACTACAGGGTGAGAAAAAATTATGTGCTTACGGACAAAGTATGGGGGGAAAGTGCCCTCCTTTAGCGACGTCCCTGGCGGGCCGAGGTAAAGACGGCTTGTCAACTGAACGAAGTGAAGGAGCTCGTTGCTTGTTAATCAAAGGCAACAACATAAGTAACGGTGTCCTCAAATATTTAATAACTGGAAATTGATGCAAAGGTTGATGCAGATTTATCATCTTGCACCGGATAAAGAATTTTTGTAACGTAATGAAATTTTTCTAGAGTCTTCGTAATCTTCCTTCACTGGCGATTAGAAACGCAAACATCTTGTTTTCATGGAAGCATCTACTTTGCTCAGTGCCCAAATAAGCATTCAACGCAGGCTGAAGCATATCAGCAGCTGGATCGATTAGATATAGCACTGTGTGGACTGGTGCACAGTCGATATTGGTTTTCATCATGAATAGAAAACTGATGTAAAGTCTTTATATTGTAAAGATGTAAAGACTTTGTTGGGAGTGAGTTTTTTCAACAGGGAGACGCTGTTTTCTAAGTTTTTAGGCATAAAATGTTTTCATCCTAAAATTTTTCGACGGGCAGAGAGGGGCAAAAATCTCTAGTTGGGCAGGAAATGCCCCCCTCCCAGTGCCCCCCCCCTCCCAATGCCCACCTTGGCTTCGTGCCTGCTTTTGTGCGTATTATATTTCTATACATGGAAATCACAGCAAGCAGTTTTTATTTCTCATTTCTTTTCATGCTTTATCAAGGTAAAATAATTCTGAAAACGATCACAGATATTTTCCAGGCATTTTCTCACAAGTTTTTCTGTGCTTTCCCAAAAATAGTCGACTCTCCCTTGCCCTTTCAGATATGAGTTCATCTCAGCCAAGCAACTCTGAGACATTTTTCATTCATATCTTCCCATTGTTTGGTTTCAATTGAATCAACATCTTTATATGCTCCATGACTTCAAGAACATCATTAAAAGGGATAAGAAACAATAGAAGAGCAAGTATTGAGCCTTGTGGAACTTCTATCACACATTCTCCTTATCCGAGAGACAAATGTAGAATGCTTTTACTGCTTTTTGATTGGATAGATATACAGTAGTCGTAGAGTAATTAACGCAACCCTCTATTATTCTATACATTGCAAGCTTGTCAAGCAGTATGCCGTGGCTTGTCGTAGTAAGTGCCTTACGAAGCTTAAAGGAAGGCTGCTCCAACGAGCTGATCCTTGTTGAATACATTCAAAATTATAATGCAGGTGTTGAATTTCAAGAACATTCAATACATGTTGTCATTCTGAGGCTTATTTTGCTGTTTTATCAAACTTTCAGTTGATAAACGTCAATATGTTTTTTCTAGCTACCGCATTTAAGAAACTCTTTAAAGGAAAATAACTTCAAAACCCTTGCGGTTTCTTCTTTAGACCGAGTTAATCATGGCAACCTTCATGTGAGGTTTATTGTTAGAATCGCTTTTATAAACAACTGCAGTTTGCTGCTTATGGCTTTGAAAAACAAACAATGTAAGCACTGTTTTTAACTTTCTATGGTGCTCCTCAAGCATCAGTCCTTGTCAGTGATTACAAATGAACCGTATCCCGCGTTTTCTCTAAAAAAACATGAAATGAGCAGAATAAATGAAAAAAGAATATATTTTCTTTGGATATGAGAGAAAGGTATAAGTAAAGGAGATAACAGCCATTGCATGCTTGATCGTAAAAGAAAGAACAAAAGAAAAACATTTTGAAAAAAACCTTAAAAAGATGAATAATTCCATTTTGATAAATCTTTGTTTGTCAACCAAATCCCAAAAAACTTTCGTCAACTTTTCATAGATTATAACGTATATAGCTTTGGCAAAATCTGGCTTCCTTAGAGATGAACATACTACTAAGACGAAGAAGCTAAAAATTATATAACACGACTGCAAAATAACACGAGACTAGAATATGAGGAGAAAGTCTGCTTTGAAAACCAGTTTATGAACTGTTTGCGTAAACAAAGAATCAGTTGGGTAAACAATGCTCAAATTGGATGCAACCAAAAGCAAAATTCCAATGTTTTAAGACTCTAACTTTGATGTTATTCCGATTAATTTATAATTGGCCATTTAACACAACCAGGCGTACAACGTTCTTTGTGCTACAACAACTGATTAGCGTTCACTCATGACAACCTCCGTAAGACAAATTTTCTGCAGCATGCAATAGCCAAGATGAATTTGCAAACGAGTTTTGATACAAAATAGTTGCGCTACGTAGGGTGTTTACGGGTAGCGCTAGAAACTCTCTCCTACAGTGAGGAGTGACCACTAAAACGGTAGGAAGTTCATTTTTCAAGTCAAATCCATGCTCCAATTCAAATGAATAATTAAAAATTTGTACAGAGCCACATGCAGAGGTAATGGATGGAAGGCTCTTGATATACAGTTCAATCTATTTGTGACTAGCATCCTTCAAGAAAAGTGGGCTATCACCCCCTAGCCACAACCTATCCCTCAAACTCAGACTATAAGACAAAACGAACATCACCCATGAGCCCTCCAGCAACTGTGCTTGTGGATCAGTTTCAACCCTGGCATTATTTCAAACTAAGGGTCTCTGTCAGCCATGCAAAGTTTCTTCTTCAGGGCCCTAATTGATCATTTTTTACTTCAGGGTCCTTATTACTTAATATAAGAACCCTAAATATTACCAGGAACTTGTTTAATCTTAAATAGCAAAATGTTAAAAGGCATCCTTTAAGGTTTATTACTTCTATTGCCTTGAACTTTATAATTTGGTTCAGAATTTCAGATTCTTTCAGAGTGGCGTGAATCTAAACCCCAAATAGAGACACCATGCATGATACAGCAGGGATAGGTACGGTACTCTTAGTTCTCAAATCTCACACAAAAAATGAAAATAAACTGAAGATAACATCATATTCCAACAAAAAGTGTTGAATGTGGAAAAGGTTCTATCTTAGCTACTCAATTAAAAACGAAAACTGGAGCTAGGCCTAGGTTCCAATTGCCTTCCACTGTTATGGATTGCTTGCTTTTGTTTATCTGATGGGATGCTTTCTTTTATATAAAAGTTTGCCTTCAAATTTGAAGCCCCACTAAAAGGATGTTCCTCACAAATAACAGTTTCACTTTTTATAGGTTTTTTGGTGTAGAACAGGAGAGCTTTAATTGGATAATCAAAAGCTTTCTGCTAACTTCAATTACCTCACTGGGCTTAACTTTCATTTAAGGCATGTATGATCTTATTAGCAGCAAGGATATGGTAGCTTTTACAAATATAAGATGGTGACCATAAATTGTGAAAAGATGTCTTTTTCATTGTAAAAAAGGTGTGAATTATCATTTTTATTTCACTTCAGTTTTCATATTTCTTTTATATGTTTATAATTATCTGTCCAAAAAATATTGGGTCAACAAGAAAAGAAAATATAAGCTGTTTATGTCAAGCAATTCAAATTTTCAAAATTTGACAACTATTAAAAAGCCAAGTATATGTTTTTGGCAAATAAGCAAAGAGAGAAAGTAAAATACAAAAATAAGCATATATCTTTATGGCGGGAGGTGAATTTCAATTTGCAATTGACTGCTGACTAACACCTGTTTGAGCCAAACAGATAAATCAATTTGAGAGAATTTTCCCATAGCTTCAATGGTGTGGTAACAACAACATAAAAAAGGATAATGTATTGTGTTTTGAGTTTCTAAGTCAAAATTAGATATTGAATATTAAATAGAAACAAATAAACAACAATTGGTAACAATACATCTATTCTTAAAAAACAAAATGGTTCTTCATTTAGAGATATCAAAGGTTATATGTTTTTACAATTCAGTACAGGGTTAACATAATTTCTACCCCCTCTTTAAAAGTCTAAGTATTAAATTCAAGGAAAATTGTAAAGTGATTCTATGATATTACTTGACAAGTCAACAGAAAACTTATTTTTCCTGTTTCCAAAAGTTAATGAAACATCTGGCACTTTTATCATGAAACTTGGATCTGATTCTGATGTGAATTTCTATTGACATGACAAGTTCTTCAATCCTATGGCTTTTGATGTTCATCTCCATCAGCCCATAAGAAGTTTCACAGCTATCACAAATGTGTTGATGCCAATCAACGGAACTGAAATGAATGAAAGTATAGACCTTAATGATATGAATATTATTATATGGAAGACTTTCATTCGATATGCAGTCCATTTGCAGCAACAAAAACAACCTTTTTGACAATAATTATTCAGAGAAAATAATAAATCAAAGACGAGTTTAGTTCTGCATACTGGACATACCAAACAATAAAGAGATATCTTTAACCCCTACTATGTGGTATGTGAGAAAAGGGACATAGGCCTATCTGGACAAATCTAATTAATGTAAACTTTGGAAGAAAACATGCTATCATAAATCTGATTAGAATTCAATCCTCAAAGGATCAGAGTTAGTAAAGCATTTGCCTGATAATCGCATCAAGAATAAAATTCAAAGTTGCAACTTAGAACAATCCTGCTCCATATTCCAAAGCGTGCATAGCACTGCCTATGTAGCACCCACACTTTAAGACACACCACAAAACAAACTATATGACTCTGTTGAAAAGAAATTTAGTTGTTAAGGAACTTACTTCTCATAACTGTCCTGACAGATCGAACCAAATTAAGAAATTGTTGTTTTATTCCTGGTTCCTCTCCAAACCCAGCAACTTGGTTAGTTCCCCATCCAACTAAAAAAAGTTCATAAAATGTAGAATAGCAATAGAAAATGATCTTACAAAGTAAAGTAACAATCAGTACCATTGCCTCAATTCTAAAGTTGAAAATTGAAAATTCTTTAATAATGCCAAGGCCTGAAAGCAATACTATACAGAGTTGAACTTCCACCTTTCAGATGCTTACTTCTTGACTCAATGTTACAATTTCCAATTTTCATGTCACCCGTTCCTCAAAGAAATATTGATTTTTTATCAACCGTTAACTATGACCTAGTTTTTTATATTTCTCCTTAGCATTTATTATGTATTTATTTCTTATTTGTTCCTGAAGGTATGTGAAATAATTGTTGGGGTGTTGCATGACTGCATGTAGACTTGATGGAGCACTTCAAATAAAGGCTCAAATTGGAAGCTATTTTTCAATTTCCAAGAACACTTATCTTTGGTTCAAAAGAAAACAAGGTAAAATTTGTGTTTCTTTTACACAGAATAGGGCTGGGCCTGTAGGCCAACTGGATGGAAGAAGCCATGTAAGTCATGAAATTTATGACATAGATTCCTGTCAAAGATTTCAGGTCGTGCTGGAAATCTCTGGTGACTGGTGAAACAAAAACAGTGGTTTTGGCAGATATAAAATCGGTTTCATGGTTAGCCATTAACTTGTAGTGATGATACAATAAAAATAAATGAAAAACTGAGAAGTTTTTTAAGTTCTAACTTGATATAAGATTTCTTCATCATTCTAAATCGTGCCTAGGGTAGCTTCATATAAAATCTGCATGTACATTGAACACATACAAATGATGAATGTATCATCAATAGGCTAGGCTACTTAACTTTGGATGTCTTTCTTGCACAATTCAAATTCATGCAAGTCCAGGGGGCGTCATGGCCAGGGTGCAACAGGGGGCCATGGCATCCTCCACTTTCAAAATTTGACGGGTTTTCCGAAAAATCATTGTTTTGGCTTTCTTCAAAGGATATGAACCTTTTTACCCCGACCCTTACACTCACATGAAATGCTTCTATTTGAGTAAAATAAATCAAAGAATTTTTGTCGGAAAATATTTTTTTCCTGCCCCCTCTAGAATTCATTTGCCAAGACGCCCCTGTGTAAGTCAGCACCATTTTTACATTTTTTCGAATACAAGGTAACCAATGATATAATGAAAGAAGAAACAAAGTTAAAGATCGATGGACACAATACGCTCTATCTGATACAACTTTATTAAATTGCCCGGGCAATTTAATACCAAGTGCCATGATATTTAGGTTACGATTGGTATTTGGTGCAGATGAATATAAACAAAAAGGGCATTGTTCGTCTAAAACGTTTCCTTACTTTTCGATAAAAACCTCTCTTCGTTAAGAACTGCCATAGCATTGACAACCAAGAGACAAGCTTCGAGCAAACTGTAAAGTCCGAACGCCATCTTTGTTTCCACGAATGAGTCGTTAAAACGAGGTCGTCCCCGCATCACAATATACGTCACATCCGCTATTTGGCCGAAAATTTAACTTGTTTCTTTCGTGGTATATAAGCATAAGTTATTTCAAGAAATAGCATTCAGAAACCCAAAAATAAGAAAATGTTTGCTTTCATTAAGCAGGCCAGCCGAAAATTAGTCCCATCAATCAAATTTAGTTCAATCAAATTCTTTTCATCGAAATCAAACGCAAAGAAAATTTCTAAATTTTCGTCCGAGACTTTCAAAATAATAAACATGTTCTCTTTGGTATTTCAAAGATGCCAGAGAATGTACAGGATTTCTACTTGTAAATTCGGCCATCACAAAGCAAAGCACAAAGCATCAATAACTTTTTTACAGATATTGTTTAACCAATCTATTCATCAAATATGTACAAATAGCCACTTTCAGCTTCCCACTCTCCTTATTTATCTTTTGTTTCCACTACAAGAAATTTAAGTTGTATATTGGCAGAGCTTTGCTTTTACTGGCTTTTCATAATTTCTATCAAGAATTTCTTTCAATTGCATCAGTGGTTTCAATTTTGATGCCTAATTTTTAGCTCCCAGTTGATCAGAAATTCTTTTCTTTTTCTTTAATTTGCAATAGAAATTATTATGAACTATATGCACTTCCAATTAACTTTTCTCCATGAATTATGAAGAATGAAATACAAAAAGACCTCTCTAAATAAAGGTTTGTGACATCTTAGCTCTTCAGTTCCATTTCAGTTCCAACTTTTTATTATTGCTTTCCAGACAGATTTATGTTGAAAATGGCAACAAAATACAGAAGGTAGAAAAAAGCAATAAAATTTTACCGAAACTTTGGTATTAAATTTGGGATACGTATTTATGAATAACTCCTACTTCAGAGAAGAAAAGTTGTAATTGATAGGTGTCATGATGAGGAAAACTCTTTTGAAAAATTAAATATTGCAAAAGTGTTACATGTTTTGTGTCCTTATAGACCATTTTATTACTTTTATGTTAATAATGAACATTGAAAATTTTCACGAAAAGTACTCCGGAATGTAAGAAAGTGTAAACAAACAAAAAATATCTATTTGCATTGTTTTTTCAATTACATATTGATGTTGAATGAGGGTGGCAGAAGGATATAACTTGTTGAAATTACAAGACGGGTGACAAAAAAATTTGGGGACTGAAAATTTCGAAACAGTTGATACTCCTTGTGAAATTGACATTTCTTGTTGACATTTCTTGCCCAAATTGGCCTTAAATTTAGCATATTTACAAACATGCCATAAAAGCATAATCATAAGTCTTTTGCCTCTTTGTAATACCTAGCACAATTATTCACTACTAAGTACAACTTAGGTGCCACTCATCAAATCAAATTTCCCCAAAAAATGATCGAGAGGCAGTCAATAAAACAAAATTCAAGGCTCTGCAATAAGCTAACCATGTGAAGATAAATGTGTGGTTGAAAACAAAATTTTAAGTCAAAACGGAAATTAAACTAGTAGATTGTCTTTACGTGGATTCCAAAGGAAACAAGCTAGGATGATTAGGTTTATGAATTTATCATATGGTTGTAGCCACTTTGAGTAGAAAATCCTGTTTCATCCTAGGTTTGACAAGGGGTTTGACAAGGTTATAAATGAAAATATCAGCTTCAATATGAACAGACAAGAAATTTAACTGATTAAGAAGAATGGATTATCTTTGTGTCCTATACAGACTAATCCATTGTTCAATTTGATTAAGATTCTCTTCAAAATCCTCAGGAGTGTTACTTTTGAGTTCATGTACAATTTCTGGTTTATAACTGTCCTTTGCCTCTTCGAGTATTGTCTGAAATATTTCACATTCAATATTTTCAGTTAATTTTTTCTGGCTGTAACCCCTAGAAATAGAAAGTTTTGAAAATCATTTATAACTACAGAATCAAGTAGAAAAAACAAATAGTATATGGCTTAAAGAAATAGAGGCAATGCTAAAAATTAATTTGGAAAAATACAATAATAGACACTTGATGAGTTTACATAACTTATTTTTTATTCCTTTTCAAGGTACCTAGGCCTTCCTGGCCCCATAACTTCATTTCAATTTATTTTTCTTTTTATAGGGGGTCAAACAGAGAGTTAAAACCTGTGCCAATCAGCTCATAGTGGTTAGAGGCACAAAACCCTGCAAACATCTGGTGTAGGGTGTGTAACCCATACAGCCGGTGCTGTATATCTCTATTACCAAACAAAACCCAAACTGCTTATGTTTCTGTAGATATCTACAGGGAATCTTTGTTTCTGGATTTTACTATTTATGTGTTTGTTCTTTACGTCAAGGAAAATTCTGCTTCCTACTTCAGGGTAACTTCACAGTGTTTTCCTTCAATATTAGTGGGCACACTCACAGGAATTTCTATATGGGTGAAAACCATTGTTATTAAACAAATGTTGACTGTAAGGCATCCCACAATTTTAACATGCAATTGCATGCTGTTAATAAGCAGCTACTGTCCTTCAGTTTGTTGTGTTGTTTGAAACGAGGTAGGGTAGAAAAAAGGGTAGAAGATTTTTGAAAATGCAGTCATAACCCCATGCAAATAAGTGTTGGCGCCATTGCAAATGGGGATGAGGGATAACAAAATTTAAGAGAAAGCAAGTAAGTAACATGCCTTTTTTGAAGCCTGTCATATAGGACTGTGTTGTCAGTTCTTAGCACAAATACTATCTCAAACCATCTTTCTGGAAAATAGTCACAACCATGATAGTCAATTATGTATCCGCCTTCAGAGATGTAGCCATCAATTTCATCTACCACCTTGAAACAAGAATAAGTTGTTTGCAGTCTTTTAACAGAGTATATAAGAAATTAAATATATAAGAAATTAAAAAAGGTAAGAAAGGAGGAACAAAGGGAGGGAAGATAGGTGAATGGAATGGATGCTCATCATAGGCAATCAAGCAAAATGAAGGGAAGGCAA
This sequence comes from Rhopilema esculentum, assembly GCF_013076305.1. The sequence goes on from NW_027019384.1 coordinate 8,181,492, forward strand.
GTTAAAGAAGGGAAAGAACCAAATATATGTCAAAGTTACTGGGTTTCAGGCTAACTAATTGTTAATTCAGTGAGCAATTTCAAATTTTGATTTGCAAGAATAGACAACCTTGTGCATGCTCTGCAGCCTGCAACAGGGCCAGACTAGAAACTTTGCTTCTTGCGCGGGCAAGTTTATTTTGAAAATTTGAGACTGCATGCCTGAAATCATGCACTCTTAGAAATTTTTATTGTTAATAATGTTAAATGCTATTGTCTAGGGATCTAGGGGATTTTGCGCGGCCAATATGCAAAAGCGCGCAGATGTGTGCGCAGGCAATATATTGTGTGCGCGCAGCAAAGTTTCCAGTCTGGCAACAGGGGTGCTTCTGAGGGGGGGGCTTGACTAGGAGAATGATGGGGTGCACAAAAACTTTTTTGCACCTTGACCCTGTCCTATAAAAAAATTGCCAAAAGCACACCCCGCCCCATAAAAAGTATGCCAAAAATACCGCAAATTATGCCAAAATAATTACCAGATAATTATCTGAAAACAATACACTGATCTGTGTTGCTATCCCATCATTTCAATTATGGGAGTGCCCCCCCCTCCCAATGAGGTGCTTCTCCTCAAATAGAAGCCTCAGTAATAACTTTTCTAGCTACACTAGACTTACAAAATTCTTCTTCATACTGTTAGACTTACTTTCCTGTAAAATATTTTTGCAATTATTGTCTTTTATTATGTTCGTTCATTGTTGCGTATCTATTGACCAAGAATTTATATAAAGGGATATTTGTTTGAGGTATTGAGCTGGTATTTCACTGTTTTCCAGTTAATAATTAGCAAGTAGCTGTAAGAGGCTACTTTAGTTTTTAGTTCAATAGTGTAGAAAATGTTTTTGCAAGGTATCACACGAGAAACAAGTTTATAAACAAACGTGTAGAAAAAATGGCCTCAAATACAAACCCTATCTTCATCAAGAATATGACATTGTAATTCTTCGTCCCAGCCATCGTAAAGTTGTTCCTTTTCTGCCAGTTCACCAACATTAATAAATTTCATACCAGTTCTGTCGGCTAATTCCTTTGCCAGAAGGGTTTTTCCTGTGCCAGGCGTCCCGGTTATTAAGATGTTAGGAAAATCACGTTGGCCTGGGCCAGCCATGTTGAAAAGAACGGTTTACAGGGATCCAAGAGATTTATCGTCTTGAGAATATTTTCGCAAAAAGCCTCTCACCCAGGCACGCCTGGGCCAGACTGGAAACTTTGCTTCTTGCGCGGGCAAGTTTATTTTGAAAATTTGAGACTGCGCGCCTGAAATAATGCACTCTTAGTTATTTTTATTGTTAATAATGTTAAATCCTATTGTCAAGGGATCTAGGGGATTTTGCGCGGCCAATATGCAAAAGCGCGCAGAGGTGTGCGCGGGCAATATATTGCGGGCGCGCAGCAAAGTTTCCAGTCTGGCGCCTGGGGGGCCAAATTGGTACAACCTTAAAACAAATTGAATCCCCTAGTTTTTGTTTTTGAGCTGATAAGCAAGGAAGTTTGTATCGCACTAACTAAAAACAAGATTCCGTACACGTAATGTTTATTCAGCTTTGAACATCTGGTCGGATTGGCATAAAAGGGGGAACCGTGTCCCGAAATCCCCCGTAGGTCCGGATCTTTTAATTTGATATTTTCCTGCTACATATAGTTACACTTAGTACTTATCGTATCATTTAGCAAGAGGATGCCTGTTTTGACCCAATCTAAATAAAATTCTATTTGAAACTGGCTAATGTCTTCTTATGTTCTAAATAAAAAACTTTTTAGCTATTTGCTTGACTTTTTGATGAGCAGGTTTAGGGACCAACCGAGGAAGAGGATGGTTGAATTGCCTGTTTTGCTTTTCGAAGAAAGTTTTGTTTTGTGGGCAAAAGTTGAAGCTAAGCTCTTTCGAATTGCCCCCCCCCCCCTCTCGAAGAAGCCCATCTCGAATAAGCTCCCACCCTAGAACTATAAATTTTCAATAAGCCCCCCCTCTCGAATAAGCCTCCACTGCTACCATAAATCCTCGAATTGGTCCCTCTCAATTTGATGATTTTTGCCATCTGAGGTTGTCTTTGACGTTTTATTGAATTACCTCAAATGAAAGGCTCATAAAAATCCTACTAAAATCTATGAATACGAGGTCTTTTATTCATGTCTTCTTAATGTCTACAATAATTTTATAAGCTCCCTCGTATAAGCCCCCCTCCTCGAATAAGCCCCCATCCAAAAGTATCAAAAATAAATGAGCCCCAGGGGGCTAATTCGATGATTTATGGTATATATCAGTAAATTTTGACTAGTTATCGTTGTTATTCGTTTTGCGATTAAGATACTACATTGATGCAAAAAGTTTCAAACGCGCATTTTCAAATATATGTTATCGATCAAAAGGTTTCAGTATAAATATTCTTTGCTGCATCTCGTAGCAATTCTTCGCCACGCTACAATACAAGGAAACCTCAAGTTTGAGTCGGTAGACCATCATTTTAGATTCACGATATACAAGCTCTCTAGTCTTCAAATTTAGTGCATTGGTGAGATGGCAGCTGATAACAGAGAATAAAAAAATCGTTGATAATGTTAAGAGGGCTCCATACTTCAAGAAGATTCTTCATTTCCTCATTTTCCTTGCAGGTGTTTAACTAAAACTCTATATTCTGTATGGTTGCAGTGAAACACAAATTGCTAAAATCAACACGATAACTACTGGTGATGGATGGGAAAGAAACTGAAAATCTAATGAGAAAGAAAGACCAGAAAAATGTCTTTTCTAGAAAACTGAGCAAATTTGCACGTATTATTTGCAATAACTAAACGTCAAATAGACTACACGTTGACTTAACTTAATGGTCAAAAAAATATTATCTCTCTACCATTTGGTGTTTAAGAAACTTCAGAAAACTTTCAGCACTGAAATCAACAGCAAAAATAAGAAACTGAATTCCAATCACGAGCACAGATTCTAATTTATAAATCCATGTACTTGAATTAACAATAGTGATTCATATATTGGAAACAGCGCGGGAATCCCATTTGAATCTAAATCACAGATTTCGGGGATGGATACTTCTGTGACGACTTTCTTGCTTACCTCAACTTCATAAAAAAGTCAATGAGCAAGTTATTGTTCCACTTTCAGACCAGACACAAAACAGAAAAAATACAGAATCGTATCTACATTAGATCAGAATAAACTGAATAACAAATCAAACCAGAAACAAAAATTAATTTCCCACCAAAACTATTCTCTAATTATCATAAATAAATTCTATTCTTAATAAATATATAATTTTCTACTGGAAAATCTTTTGTTTTCCTTTAAAGCAACAAACATAAAAGTGGACTGATGTCGTAAACACGTCACTTGCTATTTATCTACAAAGAAGTTTCAACTTTATCAATCTGCTTACTAAAAACATTTAAATTCTAAACCGCTCTTGCAATCCTCTGGTCCTCTGATTTAAGTAAAGATAAATTATCCGGATTGTGAAAATCAAAATGGAACTTCTCAATGAAGGGTGAAGTATGTTAATATGGGCAAGTGGGGAAGACATCTAGAGATCCCTTTTATCCTATATTTCCCTTCTTTGGCAGTTTGAGATTCCACCGAGATTTTAACTGGCAACAAAAAGTTTTTTTTGTTGCTTCTAACCGTTTCTTTCATTGTTTTCTACTTAAAAGTTCATACAAAATTTTTATCACATTACAAAAACTAACATTACATTACAAACCTACAAAGGAAACAATTATTTTACATCCAATGATTTGAGTTACATCTCAATTACCTATTTCCAACCAACCTTGACAAAGAAAGAATTTAATAGAAACTTCTATCAATCTTTGGATTACTTCTTCTTTCAAAGCATCAATAGATGTTCTATCATTCATGGTCATACTGAATGTTTCTTTGCAAAACATAAAAAATCTAAAAAAAACTCACAGAAGCTTTGGGCTTTCTTTCCTCAAGCCAGACATTAAGGGAAAAATCTTATATCTCAGTCTTAATTAAAAGCTCACAAGATTATATTTAATTGTTGAATTTGAAGCCTAGGTTGTGTCCACTTTTTTTTTAATGCAGAATGTTTGACAACAAAGTCAAGATATAGATTAGGTTTTAAATGTATCATAGAGCTATTTGATAAAGGTAATTTGAAATACTCTTGTTTTTAAGAAATAAAGAGTTAAAGTATGCCACAGGCAATTATCTAAGGGCTTGTACCCCTCAAAATGTATAAATAACATATTAAGAAGTTTGAGGAGCAACATGGTGATTACCCATTAGGCTCTTTTATAAATACAGGGCATTAGGCCCTTCCTGCAAAACTTGAAGAAATCAAATTTTATATGTGGTCAAGCTTCCCAGTCATTTGCTCTCTACACTGAAGCACTTACTTATCACAATTACAAAATGATATTACTTCCTACTTTGCAAAGCCCATAACCAAGGAATTCATCATAGACCGATTTTGGTCTTTTTTTCAGAGCCGTGTCGGGAAAGCCTTGATGCAGCTCGACTTGGTGGTCTAGAAGCCCCTGATACTTCATTGTGAAGCAGGTCTTTGTTAATGAAATGATTGATTACATGGGAATCTGTGTCTTTCTCTGGACTGTCTACTCCTGGGAAATCTTTGACAAGGCCAGTAGCTGAGGCTTGGGAAAGATCAACCATTGACCTTGTTGTTGCGTCCCGGTTCAAGAATTTCAGGATCATTTGGTTAACCCTGGAAAACAATGACATAGCATTTCATCAGTTTAGTGAATCATTTGTAATAGGGAAATGAGAGGGAGATCAAACTACAACAAAAACAAAGACAAAATATCAAAAATTAGATCGAAAATGGCAAAATCCATCAGGTGATTGACATGTTGTAAGGATATTTGAATAGAGCACTATCTAATATCATGAGATTTTGCTGTGGGAACAACGATGTTGTCTTTGTGCAAGGCTTTCAGTGTCTATAGGACCAAAATATCTAACAGTAGCCAAGGTGTTCTCCATTTATTTCATATGAAAATATATTTTGTATGGTTATGAAAGCTACAAGTGGCATTAAAAGCTTTGAAACTAGTGGGACAGAGTTTTATAGCCCTATTTTGATATCTCATATATTTCAGTGCTTTGATGCAGCTATTTAGGATGAATCCACTTGTTTGCATCTTATTATTACAATCTAGTCTGAAGATTGAAAAATACTTTACAGAGACTTACAGTTTTTAATTTTACACTTCTCTAAAAGCACAATCTCTTACTGGGAGAAAAATGCTAGACAGTTCCGGTAAGTCAGGTTACCAAGGGTAAAAAATAAAATAGGCACTCCTTTTGGTTGCTAATCATATCTGCTATCTATCGTTCTTAGGCCTATCTGCACATCACAAATGCTAATTATCTTCCCTTTTTTAGGACACGAAAATTCAAAATCAATCAAATTTCAGTCATGAACAAAACTGCTAAATAGAAGAGAAAGATAAGCAGTGGTGGATTGAGTTAAAATCCAAAAATACTGACACAGTTTGTATTACTTCATTCTAGCCTCCTAGTAACAATTGTGTGATCAATAGATTATTGACAATTTAAAATAATTAAAGGAAAAACCAAATCTTTGATAAATGGTAAAAAGAAAAATAATTCTTACACATCTGGCTTCTCAATCATAACCATATGGCCAGCATCTTCAACTATCTCCAAATTAGAACCGTAAATCACCTAGTTATGGAAAGGGTACAGTTAGCATTTCAAAATAAAAATGATTAAGGTTTGACTTTTAACATAAAGCTATTTATGATTTGTGCAAACAGCCCGAAAGCGTTCCATATAATTTGCACAAAAAACACACATTATTCCAGTATAATATGCAATTTTATTCTACACTTGGATAGCCATCTGACAATAAAAATTGGTTATCAAAGTGTAAAATATGGCGTTTTTGATGGACAATTAAAAAAATGAAATCATTTTACAACATTAAAATTTATTCACTTAAATTATGAAAAACCAGCATTACTTAAAAAGCAGATATCTTAAATAACCCACTATAATGAAAATTTTTTACAATCTGTCAATGTTAAGATTGAATTTCAGATTCCTTGCTTGGTTAAGGATGTTTCTTTTCACAAAGCACATGTGCATGTGATAACAAAAACTCTTGGGACTTGAGGCAAATTTTCATACATTTCTTCATTTTATACAAATAAGATTTTAAACAATTTGTTATCCTTTTAATGCTGAAAATGCTTTAATTAAGCTATTTTGATCAATTCCTAGCATCACTCCACTAGACCCCACAATATGAGACATAAACAAGAAAATATATCACGAAAAATACCTCTTCAGTCCATAGCTCTTCCTCCAGTGTAACAAATTTGTCACTTCTGCCATAAATCAACAAAACAGGAACTAACAGATCACCATGATATTCTTCATTGCCTTCTGGCCAATGCTAGGTTTTATAAATGAGGTTTTTTAAAAACTGGAGAGACTAAAACTTCATCTAACATAAAGATACTGGCTTTTGGCTTGATTAAATGTATCATAACACGAAATGGCCTAAAAATCAAATGCATGTTGAGCAAAACATGGGTTTAACATTAACTGACAAACCAAGATAGAGCCAAGTTTGGCAAACTTTCAAATAAAAAAATTCAACTTGACTTCAAAAGTTCTAATGGTCTGTTCTTTTTGTGTAGATAATTTATAAATTATTACTCATAAAGTTGGAGTTAATTGTACCAATCTCAGACACATAGCAAGTTTACCTAAAAAAAACCTCCAAGGCTACAATTACAACAGAAATCACCATAAGTTAAACAAAATTAGAGTCTCAAACTTTTTTCAGTTTGACAGTATAGTGAGACATTTGCATCATTTTTTGAATGCTACTGCGTCTTGTCTTGCAATCTGTTATCATATATATGTCTAAATTGGCCTTTTATTTCCTATTGTTTCATTTACCTTCAGTTTTCTTCTATTCTATTAGGAAGCTATACTTCCAAATACTTCTAATAAAAGACCTGCAGCAATAACTCAAACCTTTATGCCCCTATCATTATTTCATGTTTACAGCAAAAAAACGAAAAGGAACTTCTTGATCAAGTTTCCCATTGCCTGTAAAGCACCCTAAATGGCCTCAGTTGAGAAGTGTTTAGTGAAGATCAGTGCAACATAAAGTCCTGTTTTGCCACCCTTGTCAACTTTTTGCAACATGACAAAACAAATGATTGGCTAAATGTTCTGATAAATGTTAAAGAGCTTAAGATGTTTCAATGGCTTAAGAGATTTACAGGTGGAAAGTTTTATAAGGACAGTGGATGTTGAGGTTAACCATATGTATCCAAAGTCCCATTGCTAAGCCTTTAGCTTCAAAATAGCCCACAGCCTTCCACAAGGCAACATTTTAACCACTGCATTTATTTCTTAAAAAACTAAAGAACCTATATATTAGGCTATACATATGAAATGATACACTAAAACATATATTTCTATCTGAGCCTGCACCTGATTAGATTATTTCTCTATAGGCTTAAAAAATTTTCTTTTATCTGTTTTACTCCTACAAACACAACATAAAGTATTTCACATTATTTCCTCAGATAAAACCTCGATAAAAATTAAAAGTAGAGGAATAAAGCCTTGTCATATTGTAATAGACCTAATGCATAGTACCTGTCCCTGCATGACAGACTTCAGAATATATGCTGGTAGTGTGAATGACATGGTTTTCTCCTTGATTGGTGAATGAAAGGCCATTCTAAAATGAGCAAAAAGGCATCAGACTAGCACTTAGATCATTAATACTAAAGTTGTATCTATGAGACCTAAGGTGAAAGCAAATGTGTGAAAATCACTTTTAAACTTTTTGAGTCATAGCATGTTAATTGATATTGCTATGAACTGATTTTAACACCAGTTTCAGTGTAACTAATGATTTGGATAATATTAAAGGCATAATATAAAAAGTGGAACATACATAAAAATGCTATTCAATGCAGTGGAAGACCATTCAAAATTGCTAAAAATATCCTCTAGTGTGAATGAGAAAAGAAAACAAGTAACAAAATAATGAAGTATGCAAAGATTCATATTAGGGAGGCTGGTGGCAGCACAAAATGTTGGTTGTCTGAAATTAATTGTTTTGTAATGAAGAAAACAGAACAAAGCTTAGAAATTATAGGTGATTGCAGTCCCTATCAAGCCTCTGCTTCTTGTTGATAGACCTGTATTTGAAAAGTAACTTACGATCTGAATCGCTTCACCACCATTGGTTTAATTGGGCTGAAGATTGGAAGTGGTAAGCAGAATACTGAAAATCTTTCTGGTTTTAATGATGTTGGTGGACCACCACTAATAAGAATGACCTTTGCAACAGAGCTGGTTCTTTCGGTAGCAATCAGAGTTGCAAATGACGCACCATAAGAATGTCCAACTAGAATGTTACGTTTTCCTTGAAAAATGTCATAGATTTTGAGCATATCTCTTCCAAGATTGTTAAAGCTATAGGCAGAAGAACGATGTGGTTTTGAGCTTTCTCCATGTCCTAACAAATCTGGTGCAACTGTCCTGTATCCTCTTATATGGAAGAAAGTCATTTGCTTTTGCCAAATTTCAGCAGACCCACCAACACCATGAAAAAAGAAAACAGTCTTGTCCTCAAATGCAGACAGCAAAGGGGTACTTGCACTTTTCAGATCTGATTGATCTGGAGATGTTTGCAAGACCCTAACGATTCTCCCTTCATCAACAGGGACTGATAATGACTTACACCAATACTCTGAAGATGACGACGGGGTCACCCTTCGTCTTTTAAAAAAACCCTTCCATGACCTGCTTGAAGCAGTTGAAAGTGTGCTGACAGGCCTGTCCTGTTTAGAATTCATTCTACAAATATGGAAAATGTCTCTTTTGCCATTCAAAGCAAACAAGTGTCCATCAGTACATGTAAAATGTAGCGGGAAATGGTGAACTCAAAATTGCTCATAATTATCGAATATCATTGATTTGCGATAGCAAAAACTACGGTCAAAGTACCAAATTCCATAATAACGATAACGCTCAGCCTGGATCAACCATTCGTTTACCCATGGATTTGCGTGTTTCTTATATTAAACACTCGTAGTCTCCGTGCTTCTTTGACAATAAGCATGGACCCTACCAGGGTGCGTTCTTCAAGGCCTTTTGCTTCAGTAATGAGGGCCTAGTCAAATAAAAAATGTCTTTTTCTTGTTAACGTTTTCTCTTCAAACGAGCAAATTTTCAACTATGGAACGAAAAGTACTTTCATCTATTGACTTAGTAATTAACAAAACCTGCTATTTCGTTGAGCTATGTTTGTTGGCTGCAAATATCAATTGTTCCTTGTGCCAGTGAAAATTTATCTTCCTACTTTGAGAATCTGTGTTCGAGACGCAGCTATGTTACCTCGATTTCATCGTTGCTAGTGTCGGAAGTGTTCAAAGAGCACATCCTAGCAACATGCCTTATAAGAATAAAGTCTATGGCTCAAAATCGCTGGAAGTTGAGAATAATTTAAGAAAATGGCAAGGTTTAAGTTTCATCAAAAAATAATATTTTTGCTTATTTGAGTTTTTTGGAAAGGTAACTACAGGGCCTCCGACGAAGGGGGGTGGTGGTCATGGCCCCCAGGCCCCCCACTTTTTTCAAAACAATAGACATTTCTTAAAATCGTTTGTTATTGGGGTTAAATTGTCCTTTGCCCCCCATATGCAAACCTGTGTCGTAGCCAATGATTTAAATTGCGAATTTCACGCTATCTCTTTTGAAATACACGTAGCCATCCTTGGAGCGCGACTAAGCTGCACCTTGTGTCGCTTAAAAATTATTTAAGAATAATCTAAGGCCCAAAATCTTAAAAATTTAAGAACATTGAAGCTCGAAAAAAACTAGATCTACCTATAAAAGAAGCGTGTAGATTAGAACGCAAAGCTTTTCATTATCAAGGGCAAATACGATATTATGGAATAAAGACGAGACAGACTCATAACTCATACTCAGTTTAGTTTGGGCAATGGTCATAAGAGAGAATTAACGTGGTAGTAACAAAATTGTAAGGATCAGATTGATATGCTACAAGGTATTTTTTTTATTTTCCTTTTGAAGGATATTTTTGTATAACTAATTTTCAAAATAATTGGCGAAGAGTTGTAAACTCTGATATCTACGAAAGTGTTAAGCTAGCAGGTGGAGTTTGTCAAAAATCAGAGTTTCGGCAGTTTGATTGAAATGTACAGAGTCATCTTTGTATTTTGATTGCTTTGCATTATTTGTTCTAATCAAAAGAACAGCCCTAGTTGAGTATTCAATAAGGTGTATGGAGTTGAATAAAAGAGCTGTATATAATGTTTGTTAGACGCATCAAGGCTTACTTGTTTTTCACCAGTGGCGTCGCCACGGGATGGACTGGGGGTGGACATGTCCACCCCAGTTTTCCCAGAAGTCGATTTTCTAATTTCCTGAAATCTGTTGAAAATCTTTGGGGGAGGGGGGGTTGGGATGTGGTTTGATCAGATCGATTTTGATTTTCGCACTTGCAAAAAAGACTCCATTACGAAAAAGCTGCTTGAGAAAGTTGCTTTCCGAAAGGTAGAAAAAAGATAAAAATTATAAAACTAAATTACGAAAAAGATAAAAAAATACCAAAAAAGATCTTTCCAAGAGGCAGAAGGGCGTGGCCGAGAAAATTTGTTTTCGTCCACCCCAGTTTTTTGAGCTGGCGACGCCACTGTTTTTCACATGTTTTTTTCCAATTTATCATTGTAGATTTTCATTGTTTATCTTCATGTGAGAGCATTTGCAGACATTTAGAGATTTTTTCACAAACATGTCACCCAGATACCTTTCCAACTTTGATGTTGATGGTTACAGCGCTTTATCATTAATAATGTCAAAACAGGATACGCAGTGGTTGGGGCAGAGGACCAGGACTTTAGCCCTCCTAGAGAGCTTTAGCCCCTCGAGAAAATTTGTCGAAAAAATTCAGAGATTCTGTTGTTCTGTCAGAATTTTCAGAGAAATGTTTCCTTTAGCACGCCCCGCTCACTAATAAGAATTCTCCCACTGCACCTCTACTTCCAACCCTTGTAAGCGTTATATCATGCGACCTTTGCAGTCAGCTAACCATTACTTATTTTTCTTTGGGACCTTAGTTTTCAATGATTCGTCACTTTCAAAAATGATGCTACAAATTATGAAAAAAGCAAAATGTGTTTAGGTGGGGCCTGTGGACGACTTTTTGTGCAGGGGTAGTCTCATTTTGATAACAAACGTCACTATTTGAAAATGAGGTTAGACTCATCTTTCTTTCATGGCCAAGCTCATAACAAGTTGCTTCCCAAGAAGTCCAAAAATAAAGAAAGCAATGAAGGTTTGTATTGGAGTGGGACTTCTGTTCGGCATCATTGTTGCAGCCCATAATGTATGGGGTGCTGAAGCTGCAAAAAAGAAGCCAAAGGGTCCAAAAGTCACAGAAGTGGTAGGTATAGGGTTTTACTGATTGATTTGGCACAGTTGAGTGTATTGTAGATTTCGTGCATTCGGTTTAAAACAGAATGAAAAGACGAAAATCTAATCTAGATTAGAATGTTAGTAATGATTTGATTAGATTATTACTCAAGATACACATATATGAAATGTCCCCTTTGTATTCCTTGCATATTTATTGTCATAATATGTCTTTTCAATATCAAAGTTTAATTTTTAATATTAAATAAGTTAAAGTAAGCAAGATGTGCAGACCTGCATTACTTTTTATTTCTATGAAGATAATAAATACCACAAATATTTGAAAAAACATCAAAAAAGTTAATTTTTCATTTAGCTCACTTAGCTTAGAAAGAGCAATGAGACATGTTTATTTGGCAAATGAAGTTTTGGAAGTGATTGTTAAGGAAGAAACAGCAAAGCTTGAGTAAAATAACAATGGAATTCTAGAAGAAATTATAAATTTTGTTACCAATTTCTTAATTGAAGCATTTGTTGCTTTATAACTTGATAATGAAAGCAAAGGATCAACCAAAAACATTTCCTCTTGCATTGCTTTTGATCATCTATATAAGTTTCTGCTAACCTTTCTTCCTTATTAAAGATTTATACTCTGATGAGTGTTGTCTAGAGAAAAATAATTCAAGTATGCTATGTTTTCACTTCTCTGTAGTATCTTCAAATACTGTAAGCTCCCAAGATATTATTACTTAATAACTTAACATTTGAGACAATAAATTGAATTATTTGTAGGTTTACTTTGATGTAGAAATTGGTGGAAAGAAAATAGGTAGAATTGAAATTGGTCTTTTTGGGAAAACTGTGCCAAAAACAGTAAAGAATTTTGTTGCACTTGCCACCCATGAGGTAAGTAATTTTTATTTTTGAAGTTTTAGGAATTTTGTGAAATATGAAAAAAGTTTATTTTTTGTCATTATTTGTTCATTGTTTATCTTTCTTTGTTAGTATATTTCAATACATTTCTCAATACAGCTCAGTAGCAATTTTGACTTCAGTTGTACAATTTCTGTATGAGAATGTTTACGGAATCATTTTTGTGGATTTTATTAGATCATCTTAAATTTTAGCATGTTTAATTTTTTAGAAAGGATTTGGTTATAAAAAGAGCAAGTTCCACAGAGTTATTAAAGAATTCATGATTCAAGGTGACAATTTTACCAACAAAATTAGTGTGTTTTCATAAATGGAGTAAAATTTGACATTTTAGTTAAATTTTTAGCATTTAACAAATTTTTAAGCCTAAAATCATACTGTTTTCAGCCATCTTTTATATTGTTAAGTCCTAATAGAAATATTGGATGTCATGCTTTTTATTTGTTCATGTGCTCAAATGAATTGCATACTTCATGTTTCATTGTGTAATTTTCATTTACTCTTTTTCAAGGTGGTGACTTTACAAACGGTGATGGCACTGGAGGTTAGTGCAGAAGTAATTTTTTTATATGCATTCAATGCATTTTGCTCAGTTTTACAATGTTTTGCCATAAAGTAACCTTAAGTTTTACCCTGTAGTGATTTCGATTGTCTAATGATGAAAGCCAGATCTACAAGAAGTTATTATAAAGGCTATCAATTGGAAAAAGTAATATTGGATGATTCAACCAAGACAAAAAGTTGCTCACCTTAGGATTTTTTTTCAGAATGCTTGATGGGCAGACCTGTCCGATCTGAACTGTCAAAAGTATTGTTAAGCCATTTTAGGCTATTTCATTTCAAGGAAATAAGCCACTGCTTTAGAATTACTAATCTTATTTTTCAGATAGAATTTAGAAGTGCATTTTGCATTGCAGGTAAAAGTATTTATGGTGATCGCTTTGAAGATGAGAACTTCAAGTTAAAGCATTTTGGTCCAGGATGGTTAAGTATGGCAAATGCAGGAAAAGATACCAACGGCTCACAATTTTTTATCACCACAGTGAAAACATCATGGCTTGATGGAAAGCATGTTGTGTTCGGAAAGATTATCAAAGGGATGGTAAGGATTGTCAAATTTTAATTGAAATTCATTGGTTTTTAATTTGGTTTTTCTTTGTAAGCCTTGTTGTCTTCAACTAAAAAGCCTTAGAAAGGCATTTATGAACAAGTACATAAAGAGTCAGCCAAAGTGCAAGCCTTTGATACATTTAAGGTTATGCTGCATAGTCTGATCATGCTTTGAGTAATAGGGATTATTTGATAGGCATTGTGCATTATGGTTTTTTGAAAGGCATTCTGCCCACATAGATTGCAGTTGTCTGTGTGTTTTTTGAACTGCTTATGAATTGTGGACACCAATTCAGTTGCTCTGTGATTTTGTTGTTTTAGGCCAAGCTACTTGTATGCTGAACCAACTATACCCTCCCCAGTGTGCCTGAGCACCTCTTTGAGCTAGTCAGATGTCTTCAAAGCTATTAATGAAGCCAAAAAAATATGGTTCTACTCCACTCAAAAAACTATTTTTAAATTATATTGGTTATCAATTTTGTAGATTTGCCACTAGCACAACCACATTAAGTAAAATTGGGTATCTAACCTGTGAAATTTTTTGTTTTTTTCAGGATGTAGTCAAGAAAGTTGAAGATACACCTGTTGAAGGTTCAACTCCCAAAAGTGACTGTGTAATTGCAGATAGTGGGGTGTTGCCCTTAGATAAACCTTTTAATGTTGAGAAGGAATAGCTTAATGAGAAGAGTAAATTAAAAGTTTTATGCAGAGGATAAAGTTCATGATATAATCTTCACCATTCTTTCAATGATGTCAAATATGAGGAGTCTGTTTACAAATTGTTGTTTTATTTATTTCTCGGTTTTTGTTCTCTTCATTATTCTTTTAAAGAGTTAACACAGGCACTGACAATACTTATAACCAAATTTAAAAAATGAGAAAGCAGGGGATTGAAGGACACTATACCACATGTAGTAAGAGAGTGTTTGTAAATTCATTTTCTGTGAATCACATCAAGAGTAATTATAATAAGGAATTATATAAAATTTGTATAAGAAATCTGAAAAGGAGGTTTTTTCAGAAGATCTAGAAAGTGTGGTCATGAAATCTGATGGGGCCTTTGCCTCAACTCTTTTTTCTAATATGGAATGTTTTATCTAATCCAAACCTTGCTCTTGAGGCTAAAATAGCTATTATAAGGCAGTGCTAAGGAGAGGGGGTCAAGGAGGTCACTGACCCTGGGGCCCTTGGCTATACGGGCCCATCTATGCTTACTCAATTTAAAAGAAAATTATAAGTAATAATCCAGCCTCTCCATTATAACAAACTGTCAATAATGGAAATAATAATGACAAAAGTATATGAATGAAGTAAGGTAGACGCACTTTGGGTCTTTGACTGCATAAGTTAAGGTTATTTTTGTTATAAGTATAAGAATTTCCCAGCTTTGTGGGCTAAAGAAGTTGAAAAGCTTCAATATTTCTGTGTCTTTCGGTAACATTTTTTCATTCGGTAAAAATAATTTATTGGTAGTCAGTAGTAACAAAGTAACGCCAATATTTTTTCTTTATTTTTTTTCCTTTCAGCATTTTTCTTCTTGTCAGTAGTGTAGCGGGGGGGGGGGGGGGGGGAGGGGGAATTTTCTGAAATGTATTTTAAGCTAATTTCAAGGGCATCATCGCGAAAACTTTCTGCTCGCTTCGCTCGCAGGAGAGCCTCAATGTTCAGTAATTTCCCCTTGTTTTGGGATTTGTTTAGAAAAGTCCCTCACGTTCTTGAGACATTCCCGATAAAATAGAAACTAAATGCTAAATCAATCCAATACTTAGAAAAAACTGGATTCTGAAATGCTTCTCGTGGATTTTGCTCCAAGGAGAACGGACTTGGTTTAAAACTTTTGAATACTGTTTATTATTTTTAGATAGTTGATAACAACTTTGGAAAATCACTTTTTACACGCAGTTCTTCCTCGCCTTACACAAGTCAGGGTATAAACGTCAGTGGAATGGTGAAGGAAATAGACAGTTGTAGAATATGGTCAGCCACAAATCGCTTCATATTGTACGACATTATATAAAGGGAAATTGCCACGTAAAAATTCTATAGCTTTTCCAAACGCATTTCCAAGATGGGTGTTTTCCCAAATTCTTAGGGGTCTGATCAGCACAAATTTTCTCCTCCCACTGCTTTTTATTATCTTTACCTTAAAGTTGAAAACCAAATTTTAATAATGGGCGTTTCCATCATTTACCAGTGACCTGAAGGGTGTGGCAGCAAAATTAGTGTCTAATACCCCCCTCCCCCAATCATTGTTGCTTCAATCCGCCCCTGATTACATGCTTGTGAAGAGGGGACTCTGTGTGAATTAGCCTGGTAATCCCGATGTTCTATATCATTGGGTACTCCCACTGATCTGAAAAAAAGTCAGTGATCAGTGAGTAATCGTCTCCTCATCAGATGTCCGTCAATGATCGATGTCCGTCCCACCAAGTTGAAACGAGGCCCTCTTCGGCCTCGTCCTTGCCTGCCTATCTACTCAAAATGGCGACTGCCTTTGGAGGTAAGATTCCGCACAAGCAAGAAATGCCACCGCGAGGTGGTTACCCTGGCATTGAATTTGCCAGGAACCTGCCAAAAAGAGGAGTTTCTGGCCTTGCAATGTTTGTTGGTTGTGGTTTGGTGATGTCTTATGGCTTCTATCGAGTTATCATGACAAATCGAAAACTAAGGTTTGTGGCGTTCGTTTTACCTGGCTTTGGCTTCTTGGTAGACCGTTGAAATTAATTTTGTACAATTTTATTTAGCTGTGTATTATATCTCATAATCGAATAAATTGATAGTAACGATAATCGATAAACCTTGCTTTTTTACCATAAATAATTACCTGTTATATTCTTTTAACGAGGACAAAAATATCATTTTTTTTAAACTGAAGGCAAGGCAGTAAACATGATTCTTATTCAATTTTTCATTTTTGAAATTTACGTCATTGACTTTTGTACTAATTCGCAAGTATTTTATCAATCTCAGGCAGTTGGAAATAGAAAGATTGGAAGGACGAATAGCCCTGCTTCCCCTTCTGCAAGCAGAACAAGATAGATCGTAAGTTACTTTTTACAAAGTGAAATGATCTATGTTTATATAGAAGACAGTTTCACTTGTGTGTCGGTTGTCAAGTTTAAGGGGTTCTGCACTACCAAAATTCAAAAGTGCAAGGATAGGAAATTTGTGCATGCAGGCAATATATTGAGGGTGCACAGCAAAGTTTCCAGTTCTGCATTTGTCTATGTTCCAGTGATTATAATTTTCATGGATTGAACTGGAAATAAAGAAACTACTAATCTCTAATGGAAAAGTTAGCCTTCCTAAGAACCCTATAAATTGTTAATTTATAAGCTGATCTATGTGTTTATGAGAAAACACATAGAGGCAGACCCTTATTAACTGTCCCAATCTACATTTCCATCCCTGTATAAAGCATTTAAACAGACCATGAAACACTGTGAAAACATTTTGCAAATTCAGAATGGAAAATATATACTGAAAAATAGATAAAAACTTCACCTTATTTTGTGGCCAACTTTTTCCAATGACAAGAGTTCATTGCATTCTTACATCAATCCACTTTTTTTTAATTTTTCTCCTGACAAAGTTAAGAAAACTTATTGTTAATTCATTAGTTTGAAACCTTTCATCGTCATCAGATTTAAGGTAAAATAAAATTTAAACCCAAATACACTTAACTCAGGCCTTGCTCTTAGTAAAATGAAGGTGCTCCATAAAAAGAGCCCCTTAGAAACTCTAGGCGCTCTATTTCGCACCTCTAAGTAAATTTCCTTGAGAGCATCCTTCGAGAGCTTTAGGAGATCGAGAGCTTC
Source organism: Rhopilema esculentum (assembly GCF_013076305.1). Next base: position 8,198,822 of record NW_027019384.1, read on the forward strand.
AAATCGAAAGCTTCGGAAGAATGTTAAATATGAAATTCAACGGTGATACCACAAAGCACCATAATATGAAATAACAAAACATGCAACAAACACTATGTTAATATAAATATAGAAATATAATAAAACAAAGTCGCAAAATTGTTCAGATTTTTCTAGATATGTAAGTTGCCATCATTTGATGAGCTTTTATCAGTGTCAGTATCACTACTGTTATGTTCAGCTTCACATATTGCTTCATCAAAACGCATGGCTTTAAATCGAACATTTAACTGTTTCCTTTTTCCATGTTATCCATTCTATAAGAAACGCTATAACATCTACTACTCGCAAAAGCAAATGAAAAGCAATGCGATAATTTGGACGGAAACGTGATCGCTGATTTGCACAGGCGCTTTTAAGTTATTAAAAAAACTGAAAATAATATATATATACCTCAATAGAAGATTAACGCTTGCTCGAAAATCAAATAAATCTGCCGGAGAATACGCTTGATGGCCTGTGTCCTTGATGGTTATTAGAGGGTTATTAGAAAAAAATGATATTGAAAACCCAACGTTGAAATTGCTGAATTTTTTCTCAAGGGGTAATCTTACGCAAATCACAATATTGCGGTCTGTTGGGAAGATTGTTTATGCTTGATCAAGTTGATTCAACAAATTCCAAAAATTCATTTTGCTCCGTGTTAATATTGTTTTTACGTTTTGAGGGGCTCTATAAATCGCTCTCCAAGGCTTTTTTAGGGTGCGCTCTAGGCGCGCGCGCTCGATCGAGCGCCTTTCCGGGCAAGGCCTGTTAACTGATTAAATTAGCTTAGATAAGTGTCACACTCTGGTTACCAACAACATATTTCAAACAAATTTTGATGCGACTATAACGGAAGTTTACTGTCTACTGTCTACTGTAAGTAACTTTCAATCTGAGCTACCTTTGGCTAAGTCTTCACTTAACCTTCTTTCTTGCAAATCCCTTCTTACCACTATAGCCCTTTATCATATAAAAAATGTAATAAATTAATGCTGAGAATGATTCTCAATTCAATAAATATAAGGCAAATAACTATTACTGGTCATCTAAAAATTTATTAAAAAATATTCTAAGTTGGATTGCATCTTTCTTTGGATACCATAGTCACATCGGCAGCCATGTTTGAAAAAGCAGGTTTATACATTTGAAGATAAATTATTTTATGTTATGCCAAGTTGTTAGGTTTGTTTGAATTTGGCCATCTGATGACAGAACTAGGCCAAAAGCACAACAATTTTTAACGCAGTGGGAAGGTGAAAGTTTCCAGCCTCAAAGTAATCATACTTTATTACATTTCATGTCCATGTATTATTTTTTAGTATTTGTTGGTTAGTTTTGCTATTTTATCGAATAATTTTTTTATGAAGACCTAAACATTTCAAAAATAATACACTTTGGTGGTGTGATTGCTATATCCTACTCAACATTTGTTTCTAAAAATATGTTCATTAAAGAATGTGTGACTACAATAGTGAATGATTGTGATTGGAAATACTGTTATTAAGCATCCACCTTAAAGAAGCCTCAATTAAGTCCCATGTGTTATATTTTCGTGATGCAAATGAGCCAGTTGATTAAGTTGCAGTTTCTTAAATTTTGTAACAACTTTTGCACTTTTTTTAAGCTTATAACTAAACTTTTATTTTTTCTGATAATAATTTGCTCCTTTGAATTCATAGAATTTTGAAACAATTAAAAGAGAATTATGAAGAAGAGGCACTCATCATGAAAGATGTATCAGGTTGGAAAGTTGGAGAGAGTGTATACCATACAAATAGATGGGTGCCACCAACAACAGCTGAGTTGAAAAAGCCTTAGGACTGTTCAAATTTTATTTTGGTTGTTTGTCTTGTGTTGTTTGTTGATATGTATGCATCAAAGGTTGATTCTTTTGCTTTGTATGAGTTACAGACAGTCCCATTTTTTCCTTTTAGTCTTTTCTACTTAGCTTTTAAGTATTAAGGCATACAGTGTACTTGCAAAATTGCAAACATTTGATGTTTCAGCTGACAAATTATCCTAGAACAAATATCTTTTCTTGCAAGAAACAGAAAAGTGATTGACACATCCTTTGATTGAAATGAGATAATGAATTCTTTTTAGGTAATAGTGCTTACTGAAAAAACCTTTCTTTTTATTGCCAAATTGGCGTTCTACTTTAGCATTCCAACAATGAAATCAAATTTTTCTGACCGAGAAACAAATAAAATTAACATGATTATAAAAACCTAATGAAAAACACAGAGTTTACAATATTTTTATTGATATATACAAAAATTATTTTTTAAAAGGTTGTACACAGTTTTTTCTTTGATAACTTGGTACCTTTTTTAGCAAAATTGTAAGGTACATTGCAACAGATTAAGGTGATTTTTCTGCTTGGTATAAATTTTCTGATTCTTGCTTGTCCCCTGCTGCATTTTACTACAGTTCTTAATGATATTGGCTAATTTGACAGAGTCCCCAAAGGCACAGAACTTTTTTGTAGCTTTCCTGAGTCACTTGATTTGTCTCTTGATTTTTCCTTTGGTGTGTAGGTGATTCGGTGTGTGGTGTTAAACTCTTGGAAAGATGGATCTGTGATATTTACATTTGAACGTTTCAGCTGAAAACCGGAAAATGAAAAATAGTTTTTAACAAAGTATCCAGATATAAATGATAGCAGAAAGTCATTTATAAGAGTTTATACCAAAAGGAGCTCATTGACTGTGCAATAGATTCCATGAATCTTGCAAATAACAATAAAAACAATAAAAGGCAGGCATGAACATTGCAAATTGACAAGGAAACTATATGTGCAAAAAAATTCGCAATATAGAAGCTATTTAAATGAAAACAAGGTTATATTTTTCACTTATAAAGTCCCATTAACCAAACATATTTCATATTGCTCAACTGAGCTGTAAAAAGAGATGTTTTAATTGATATATAGCTGTTTGAATAAATTCTTACCATATTTAATGCAACAGGATTCAACTCTACTTTTGAAGCTCCAACTGTTGGTGTATAGTCAGCCTTGTATGTAGGCAATGAAACAAGATTTTCTATTGGAAATAAAGAAGTGTACTCAAAATAAATGATTGATCAATTGATCTTCAAATAAGATGATGATGCCAAAATCAAATGCGAAAATTGTTTATTTAACCTGTCTGATAGAAAATAAATTTGATGTATGACTCACTGTAATAATCTGTAGGAATGCTGCTTGAGTGGACATTACCAAGTGCTTTCACGCACTTGGTCTTCACTTCCTTGAAATTTTCATCCATTGTTGTTTCATAGGAGTTTAATTGGTTGTCTCCTCCAAGATGAATATTTGATGCTGTTCGTAACTGTGATCCATCAATTTTGGGGTTACAGAAATCAGAAGGGGGCTAAAAAAGGATATTAATGTTAAATTTTATTGTTGAAAAATAATGCCATACAAAACAAGCATTAGATAGAACCTACTAAGTCAGGATGCAGTCATTCCTTTGTGCTCTTACTTTTTATCTACAATCTGAGTCCCAAACAACATTGGCCATCATCCACTATGTGGAACATTAACACACAATAGTACTGTACAAAAGATATATTTTTTCTTTTCAAAATCATCAAATGAGGCTTTCAGTTGGTAAAAAGCTTAAAAAGTAAAAAGCTTGGAACTAACTCAATTTTTATATTATGTAGAATACATTTGGTGGGAAATATCCCAAAACTTACAGGTCTAAATTGGCTTAAGTTTGTTGTTGTGCTAAATCTTTCCTGATTCTTGAAATAGTCATTATCCCCTTCAGGCAAATGACTTTTACTCATATTGACTTTGGCATTTCTTGTTCTTCCTGAAAAAATAAAAATAAAAAATAAAAGAATATATTATTTGAAAGGATTCAGATCAATTTGACAACAATAAAGATGATGATGCAGAATCTTTAGCAATTGGCTGGCAGCTTCAAAAAACCAAATAAAACAGAACAAAAAATTATATTTATTGAGCTCTACCTTCTCCTGCAAATTCTTGAAATGAATTTTGGATAGTGGTTTGAAAAGAATCAAGTCGTTTGTCACCCATCTTGAAACTTGTTGATTGCAATTTCTTCAATGCCTGGCTTCTTTCTGATGAGTTCCTTTGTTCTATTTTCTGTTCAGTGAAGTCCTCTTGTTGTGTCGATAAAGGGTAGGTACATTTTGCCCTGTCTCCTTGAGGGATATGTGTAGCAGGATACTGTGAAAAGAAGAGCAACAGGAGTTTTAAGGACACCAAACTGATTAAAAGTTGGTAAACCAAACTTTTTCTAAAGCAGTGGCATCAATCTGCTGCTTTTAAACCCCACAGTCTTCTCAATTAATAAATTTGAATAATATTTAAGCCCGATCTCGCAAAACTTTTACAACATCAAATTACCAAACTACTGCCCAGATGGAAAAAATTAATTTTGTTTTGTTGAAATTAGGGAATTTTATGCATTTAGACAAAATGTTTATAAAGCTATGTCATTGTTACATCAGGTTTTTGATAAAAAAACCTCGGAATTCATAATACCTTTTTAGTTGCTTACCCAGAAGAAAATATCCAAAACATTCCATAAGGCAATTCAAGAACCTTATCATTATGCTTTTCACATGATCCAATTGATTAACAAGGGTATTTGTGGTCAAAAAGAAGGATTACTGAAGAAATTATATGCAAATTCGATTAACAGTTATGAATTGAATAGCAACTCCACCAATTATTTGGATCAAAAACGTGGTTAAATAATCTGTTAAAACTGCTATACAATAACCAAGTAAATTATGATTTCTTACCCTTATTGATTCATCAACTCTAATCTGCTTTCCATATTTTGCTGGAAAATATTCCTTTGTAGTTGTACCATACAATAAATCATTATGAATTCTCACATCTCCCTTTATAGTTGGGGGTCCATCATTTGCTGCTTTATGTTTGATTGGTTCAAGTTTAGTACCAAATGGAATAAAGTTTGCTTTGTAACAAGACTCTCTCCATCCAACTTTTTCTTTATCACCTGAAAGTAATAAAATGACATCTAACACCATAGAAAATTATCTGTTGAAGCATTCAGAATAACGGTTTTAACTATATGCAGATATGAAACAAAATTGAGATAGAAACACACGTATGATTACATAAATTTTTAAATGCCAGTTCACATCTATGACTTTAATTTTAGGGTAAGGAGCAGTTAACTTGTGAGAAAATTTGAAAATAAATTGATAATGTGACAAAATCATAAAACCATCCAAATACCTTGTGGTATGTGGCTTTTAGTCCAGTCCTTTATTGATGAAACATTTCTTGCATCTTTGAGAGACTTTTCATAATAATAATCATCATGGGTTGTTTTAAATGATTTTATCTTTTCATCTGCATCCATTTTAAAGTTGGTTGTTGACAAAGCATAAGGCATATTCTGATAGCTTGTTTTTGAGAGCTGTTTTGGGCCATAATGATCTCTTGTCACAGATAGATGATGATCTCTTACTCTAGGGTCACTGTGCATTATTTCAGCAGGGGGCAGTTGCTTTGTTTTCTCCTTTTCGTGCAATGGCTGGGGAGGATAATCAGCTTTGAATGTGCTCTTATAAGCAGCAGCATTTCTGCTTGCAAGCCACTTGGGTTCATGGCCAATTTTGAAATGAGAATTTGCAAGAAATTCTGTACCATGCTTTGGGGTTTGTATCTTATGTTCTATATCCATTATGTGGCTTGGATCAACCAGACTGTTTTCAGTTACTCAACTCTTTTCAATGTGGTTTCTGAAAGAATAAATAAATTTTAGGAATTAAAGTCAGAGTCTACAACTCAAAATCGACTTTTACCAAAGCCAAGTTGATCTTGATACAACATGTTTAGTTTTACTGAAATTCACATTTCTATGCTTTAAAAAGTATGTGGTTTTTTAAAGACCATGTTTGTCATCTTAGGTACAGTTCAGTTCAATTCATTTTTATTTTAAAATCTATTACATACAAAGGCCATTAAAATAATACAGTAAACTAACTAGTTACAATAGATTACAAAGTTATCAGATTAATAAGGATATTTGTATGCAAGGAATTTCTTGAAGGTACTGTGTGCTGTTACCAAAATCCTAGTATCTTTATGAGCAACCAGCAAAAAACAACAACAATTATTTTATCCACAAAAAGTCCTTTTTTAAAAACTCGAATCTGTAGTGCAAGCCTTGTTTTTTTACCTAAGAAAAACTTCTTCGAGGTTCCAAAACCATAAATCTTGAAGGTTGCCGTATAAAACATACACAAAGCTTTCTGCAACTTGTTAAAAACATACCTACTATTCACAAATCCAACTGATATATTTGTCATCTTTTTGTGTTTAAAAAAGCATTATTCGATCATTCCTTCCTAAAATCGCTGTCGTCGATAACTCGTGTCTTTGAAAATAAATGTAGGCCATTATTTGGTTGCAGTGTGAGTATGGTCCCCATAGTAATGCGCCTACAGGCTGTCACAGAAAACCACGCATCGCCAATCTTTTGAAAAAAAGAAAATTTGTTTGCGGAAAATCCGACTTCTGTGGCTACACTCCTTTTTAAAGAACACTATAGAATTTTTTCCAGCCTCGAAATTCTTAAGAAATATTTGTTTCGAGTCTGCATATGTTCTATACGCCTTTTGGAAAAAATCGATGTATTTCCGTTCTGAAAGAATAAACGTTGAAAAAATAAACAACTCCTGAAAATTCGGACACAAATATGCGAGCAGTGGCTGAGCAATATTCAGGCGCGCAACTACGGGGGGGGGGTCCTGGGGGTCCAGACCCCTGCCCTTTTTCTCAAAAGGGGAAAAGTGCCCTTTTTCTTGGAAAATTGCTTGAATATTTTGATTATTACGCTAAAATGGTTGGTCATACAGTAAATGACACACTGCGGAGATGTAATGGACCTCGCAGGAATACAGATAAATTATTTAGTCAATTTTTCACGTACTTGTTGGGTCGAACGTCATAATGTTGCAGTAATAGAGTATATCTTCAAGCCCCAACTCTACAGCGTGTTTTATGATGCGTCACGCACTGGCTTTAAAGAAGAATGGTTCTGGGACTCAAAAACCAAAATAAAGGCACAAGATTTTGAACGGGATAGAGCCTCTACGACCTCTGGTAAGAGCTTGTAAGAGCTTGTTGGGTCGACCAAGACATTTTTCAAGCCTGTCACATAGTTGACAGGGTCATAGAAGACCTTTGCATGAAACGAGCGAATGCAGAGAAATATTCGCGGACTGGTATTAGAAAGCAGTAAAGATGGCACAAAAAGTTGATGTTCAGCTGTTCCGTTCCTTGTCAGTATTACAAATCAGCTGAAAGCAAGACTTGGAGACAGAAACCAGCTGAAGGCAAGCCTCGTGGAACTGTTCAACCTACTCCCACTGTAGTGCGAAGCAAAGAATTCAATAATAATATTTCAAAGAGCAAAATGTCTTCGGATATGGAAGATGATGGGCTGCCATTCAAAAGTGAGCTGGCGCTGGGAAAAGGAGATGACAGCAGGGTCGCCGAGAGGGGGACAAAGGAGCAAACTGCCCTAGGGCCTCGAGGTCTAGGGAGCCTCACAAAGCAATGAATTCCGTTTTTAAATGGAATTTATTAAAAGTAACAAAATTACAATTAAAAAGTAAAACATCTTAAACGAATTAGTGAATTTAAGCTATTTGTAAGGGTGTGGTGGCAAAATTTTTGCTCGCTTCGCTCGCAAGAGGCGTTGTTTTTTCCATTTCCCCCCTCCCTCGGGCTTCCTAAACTTCTCGGCGGCACTGTACGGCAGACAGAAAGAAGTCATATGCATAGTTAAAATTAAAAGGAAAAAATAAATCACACCTCACCACAAAATAAACCGTACACCACAACTTTTCTCTATTTATCAGTTTCCCTTGTCTGGCGTACAATATTTACAGATTTACTAACTGCTCATATTTTCGCCGTACCTAAACAAATGCCCCGGTGGACCTTTAATGAAATTTAATTAGTGCCCTTTTTGTGTCTTGGACCCCTGCCCTCTGAAATTTCTGGTTGCGCGCCTGATATTCTTATAAAATTTTTAAAAAATGGATGTTTCTGAGCCTGAATATTCTCTTAAACAATATCCTTATAAAAGTACTGTGCGTTTTACTTAGAAATCAGTGGCGGAAATGGTGAGGGTGTGGAGAGAGAAAGGGCAGTAGTCCATCAGAATTTGCCAGTTAAAGCACTGTTTTGGGCCTTTGGAGGTAATTTTGTAGATATTCTAAATTGAAAGAGTAATAACTAACTATATTAATGGAGTAATTAGAGGTTTGCTGCAGTGTGTTACCCAAATGTCAAATATTGTCACCTAACCTGTCTATCTGTAAAGGATTTTTTTGAAAAAAGAAGTAAATTTTTTGTTTGAGTTTAGAAACTATTTAAAGGGCACATGCGTTGCTATATGCATAGCACATGTTCAATGTATTTTTGAGAATTTGTTTTCATTTGCCCTTTTTATGAGCATTTTGGCCAGAGTCGCCCATTCGTTTGACCTTTTGTAAATCCAACCTGGCCATCCTGAAGAGGAGAGGAGGAATCGTGCATTTAATGGTTTCTCGTTTTCGACCAATCAGCGATCGTTTTCCTCTCATGATGTTTATCGCATGGTAATGGAGCAGTGGTGTTTTCTTTCAATGTAGACAAACTCACAAACACAGACCTATGTCGTAGTAGATCCGTAGCGTTTGTTGTAGCGTTTTTTAAAAAAAGTAACAAGACACGCTTCCAAAAGTAACAAGACACGATAAGTCATTTGATAAAATGCAAGTAATTGATTCTAGTTAAGTTAAAATGGTATCAGATTTTACAAAGTAGACGTTCTTTAAAGGCTCTTGCGCAACCGGCATGCTTTGCAACTATAACTTTAAACTGGCCTAATATCGTACTGCATGATAATACAATACACAGTCAAATTCTCTTTGCGTGAAAAGAGAGCTACTGCTAAGCATGCCGGTCGCGCGTTTAATGCAACTACTGTAACGTAAACCCAACTTAAATAACGCGTTGTCGTGCGTGGCCATGTTGTCGTTCATCATGACAGCACGTGACAGAAGGGAACAATCTAATAAAAGACGATGTAAAATCGAGCTTGCTTGCCCGATGATTTTGAAAATTTCCTCGTTAGATATTGTGGTGCATTCGATATAGGTTGCCAGTACTTGACAGAAAGTGTAATCTAGAAGATATTTAATGTGATTTTTACAGGTTCAGTGTTAGATGTGAAATCTTCATGTCAGATTTGGAGTGCAGTAAAAAGCTTATGAAACAAAATTTAAATTGTTTCAGCAAATTAAAAGAAAAAATTGCAAATTGGAGACAAAGGTGGCCAATGGATACAATTAAAAGGTGAGGTCCCCTGCAAAGAAAGGAGGCATATATTTTTTGCGACAGCGCCCTTTAGGTTGGCTCAAAATACATTTCATAAAATTTCTTGCAGTCATTCTCTTGCAGTCGTTTGATTCAATACCACAGCTGGCCCTGTCGATACATATTTCAAGTCTAGCTATAGGTGTGGGGACGACATTGAAGCGTCTGGCAGAATCTAACCACATCTATTGGAAGAGAGATAAACAAAGTCTTTAAGAAGATCCCTTGCGTAAAGCCCAGGGAATCATAAAATTATCTGTAAAATAACGGAGCCTTCTGGTTTCAAGTCGAGTTTGGACTTTTAGCTTTTCAAGACCCATGTATCCTCATTCTGCATTTCTATGCAAAGCTATTGGCTGCCATTGAATTTAAGATATAGAAAAGACCATCCTAAAAACAGAGTTAGTAATGATCTCCACAATTTGTATGCAGACTTATTTCAAGTCACAAGGATACTGGTCATTCTCCCTATGTTGTTGTTTTATGTGGATGAACACACAGTAAGGTGAAAATTGTAAAGAACTATAAAAGCTACTTTGTCATAAGAAAGACTGGAAGATCTTTTTAAAATAGCAGTGAGACTTTGCAGCCAAATTGAACTTGAGCAAGAAGCAAAATTTTCAAGGTTGCTAATTATCGTAATTTTCCTTTGTATAACCTGTTCTTTTCAAAAGTTTTGTATAATCTCTCTATCAACATTCCGACTTGTGGTCCCTTACATAAAAGTATAATTGTTTCTTTCTTTAGATCACCAGTCCTTCCAATGTTACGGTGCTGCCTGACGTCGTCTGTGGTTCAAGTTTGCAACATCTGTATATGAATTTCCATTGACCATGTGGTGGTGGGCTTCGGTATAGACTGAACTGTGAAAGTGCGTATCCATCGTCGCACATAACTCTCTGCGATGCAAGGTTAATAACGTGTAAATCTCCTTCACTTGTATATGCAGTCTCCTTTTCCAGACACTGTATCGAGGTTTTCCATTTTGGATCTGTCACATCACAACACGTGTAGGCATACCTTATTTTGCTGACAGCTGCGTCTCGCTGCAGAATGAAATCTTGTAGAAAGCCTGATTCACCACAGTCCGGGCTCTGTCTGTCCAAGAAGACGGGAAGGGCTTTTTCATATATACCCCAGGGCGTTGTCTTGCTCGTCATGTTACAAATCACATTTTGCAAATTGCAGCAAGTGAATTGGTATTTAATGTTAGACCCATCTTGCTTAAGCCGAAAGCGCTTCAAGAAAGAAATTCGGTTGCACTTCACGTGATGATCGAGTAGAGAAAACAAGTTGGTGTCGTGTGGGCTCAAAGGCGTGCTGATGTTGTTGCAACCTGCGAAACCTGATAGACAAAATTGTGAAATTTGCTGGAATATGACAAACTGCAGAAGTCTTTAGAGTTTTAGAATGAGTATAGAGTGGATATATTTATGAAATAAATACATCAGTCAATGGAGCAAGGTCCCATTGATGAAGGGGTTATTAAAGTCGAGACCAAGTCTTGTTTGACTTTTATTGGGATTTGGATACGTTTTTCAGAAAAAGAATGATTCAAATGATCTTACCTAGCTGCGAGACTCTTGCAAAAATACAGTAAAAGATACAAAAACTCAATTTCTTTGTTTAGTATGAAGTCCCTTGATATTCTTGTAAACAACAATGACTGATGAGACAGCATTACTATCCTATTTGGTTGAAGTTTATCAACTGCTTGGCACCTCTTTGCAAACGAGACAACTCTTTTTACCTCGATCTAATTGTATTTTCCGCAACTAATTTAATTGGTAACCAGATGATGTCGTATTTATGCAATCCGCATAATAAATCAAACGTTTAGTTTATCTCGGCAAAAAAATTGATTGTTACACTCTGTATAGATTGACATTGACTACGTTGTAAAGACTCACTACACTACTGGTTAAACAAGTTTACCTGGGCAACCAATATCATTACATATCTCTGTTTTGCTGCTTGCACCAGGGCAAGAACCAAATTCATCGAGGCAACGTCGCGTTCGGGTCTGCAGTCCCCCATCACATTCTTTGCTGCACACACCCTCACTCCATGCGCTCCAACCTAAGCGAAGAGAAACATAGATCACGGAACCTTTGCATAAAAAGAGAATGTCGTTATCAGATGTAACTTTATCTTTACTAGGGAATGCAGTAGCGTTGAGAAATATTGATATCTAAACGACAAAGAGGACGCTCTTTTCTATTCTATTGAAAAAGTTAATTATGCAGAGCAAACCATTCAAAACCTTGGAATTAAAATATTATTTCACTGTCCTTTCCTAGTATTGCTATAGAAGTATCCTATACTTGAAAATAAAACCTTGAAATTCAAAACCTTCAAAACCTTGAAATTAAAATATTATTTCACTGTCCTTTCCTAGTATGTTTAGAGAAGTATTCTATACTTGAAATTAAAACCTCGAAATTCAAAACCTTCAAAACCTTGAAATTAAATTTTATTTCACTGTCCTTTCCTTGTATTGATAGAGAAGTATCCTATACTTGAAATTAAAACCTTGAAATTCAAAACCTTCAAAACCTTGAAATTAAAATATTATTTCACTGTCCTTTCCTAGTATGTTTAGAGAAGTATTCTATACTTGAAATTAAAACCTTGAAATTCAAAACCTTCAAAACCTTGAAATTAAAATATTATTTCACTGTCCTTTCCTTGTATTGTTAGAGAAGTATCCTATACTTGAAATTAAAACCTTGAAATTCAAAACCTTCAAAACCTTGAAATTAAAATATTATTTCACTGTCCTTTCCTAGTATGTTTAGAGAAGTATCCTAAACTTGTTCATGTTGAAGAAGCTTTAAAGCTTAGATTCCAGCCAGTTACATAAGGTTGATAGAACGAAGAATAACACGTTGGGCACCTTTTGACCGAAAGAGAGTAACCGTTAAAGCAACAGGCATGCATTTCAACAAATATTTTTCAAACGAAATTGCACCTGGGCATAAAAATAGTAAACACACCTCGAGTTGCGATAGTCATCTTTTCATAAATGACATCATAATCGGATTCTTTCTTCATTTCATCTTTGCTACTGATAAGCGTAAATCCTTTGCTGTTTTTCACCTTAACAACATGAGTGCACTTGTCAATTCTATTGCATTCAAAGAACTTCTTCTCCATAAACAATCCTCTGTTTTCATCTTTCTCTTTATTTCCAAGAGTTTTGAAGTAGAATCGACTAGTATCTGTTTCGCAAACGATGTAGCATAGCAAAATGCTTAGGGTTGCCACATTGAGAGAAAGCATTTTGGTGAAAGTCCTGAATCGACAAGTTTCTTTTAATCTAAGATATGTTTCTTGGCTTGAAATGGTTGGTCTCTTGACAAATAGAAAACAAGCTTGGAAAAATGAAGTATTTCCATATAGAAATTCTGAATCAGTTTGTCCTTATTCTGCAATTGGAATACTTATGCAAACATCTACTCAGCAGTTAGCTCCAAATTGGTGCAATGATGGCACCTGTTTTGAATACTGGGTGACATCGGGGAGAATGAATTGCATTTGGAACGTAATTTTCATTAATTGGGCATCCAATTGAAGAAAAACCGCAGAATAAATGGCTGATAAAAAGTGCCAGCAATATATGATTCATAATTTTCCGAAAGCTTTTTGAATAAGCTGAACAGCTTTGAAGCAGGAACCCACCATTTTTATTGTACCATATTTTGTCCTTCCTTTTAGTTGTTTTTTTTTCTAAATTTGTATTTCATTATAGCCCAGAGATTGTTCAGCAATTTCTTTTTAGCTTAAGTTCACGTCATGCATGTGGCCGCTTCACTTCATTTTTGGAGAACACGCGTGGTCATATTGAAAGATCCTAGGTCTAGTAGTTGCCTGATGATCGCATTAAGCGTGATCTCGGAGCGTGATCTCGGAGCGTGATCTCAGAGTAGCAGCTTAGAACCGTACACCAATTAGCGTGTACAGCTCCAGTGGCGGATTTAAAGGGGGGCAACTAAGGGCAGTTGCCCCTCCCAAACCGATTTGAAGCAAGTCTAGCGCCCTTTTTTAGAAATTGTGCGCCCCTTTTGAAGAATGAGAATCAGGTGACAAAGGTTTCTGAGACTTGAAGGTTAAGCCCCGGCAAAACGACTGGACATTTTCACTGAACATGCACTGGACAAATGTCCAGCGTAAATGTTGCGTCGTTTTGCCACCTTGTCCAGTCTTGTTCAGCGATGTTGAGTGTTGTTCAGTCGATTTTGAAGGTAGTCAAAAATGTTCAGTGGACAGGATTAAAATTCTTTTGTTCGTAGATGTTGTAGAGAAATGTTCAGTCGTTTTGCCACTCTACTGAACATTGTCCAGTTCGCGCACGCGCAATGAATGTAATGGATAGGATTTGGCGCGAATTTATTTCCATTATTCAAATCTTTAACAAACTTTCCTAGTCAACACCGCGAACGAAATGGAAACAACGTGAAAATCCAATTCGACCAATACCAGAAAAAGGCATTTCATTAGTAACGACGAGTCTTCCGATCAGATTAGCTTTAGTTCCGATAAGGAAAGCGATGTCAGAGAGCAGGAGTACGGTGATTTTGATAAACCTAGCTGTCCTAGCCACTTGTCAATAATACACTCTAATTCATACGATAACACGGTTAGGGCTATGAAAAGTGTATTTTCAAAGGTAAAGAGATGCCCTGTTGCCAGTTTTCCCACCCGCATTCTTCAACAGGGAAAAAGTTCACTGGACAATGTTCAGTCGTTTTGCCACCACCAATATTTTTTTGATGTCCATACTCTAAACAAGTGAGCAATGTCCAGTGTGTGACCAGCGCAAATGTCCAGTCGTTTTGCCGGGGCTTTAATTTACTTCAAGGATTACCTCAAAGTATACAACAATTATTATGAAAATTTTCCTTATAAAGTGAATCGAGAGTCTTCTATCAGTAGAAAGAGTCTGAAATTGTTGTATGCAGCCGTACACTCGTCACCAATTTCTGAACATTTTTCAGTGCCCCCACTACTTACTGCCCCTCCTTCAAATTTTCTCTGGATCCGCCCCTGTACAGCTCTGCCTATACGGCATCAAGCACTTTATGAAAGACCAGTAAAGAGTTATTGTCATTTGGTCTAGCATTATATTGCTGAAACCAATAGAACAATGATCGATAACAATCGAGAGTTGTTTCACTCTCGCCCTTCCTACTAGTTACGCAAATTAGCTGGGCTTCACAGGGTCCACCACTCCTTCGCCGCAACTCTGTGGCCCCGCTCTAGAACCGTATGTGTTAATAAAGTATTTTTAAATTAAGCTAAATTACTCAATTACTATTACAAACATTTACTATCTGCCGAAAATTTGCTGCTAACCTTGGATATTGTAGAAATGATGGTCAAGGTTTGTGACCCTTCATTGGTTGTGATGTCCATTAAAACCATAGACCTAGATGGTTTGAGAAGGGGTTTATTTTGCGGTACATAGAAACACATACTCAGAAAACCCTTTGTAAAAACTTTTGAGAAACCAATATGCCATTCTCTAACCTCCTATCTTTTTCATCTAAATTACTAAATCCCAAATTACTAAATTAAATGTGGCCTTTGCTATCTGGTGACTCAGTAGTCAGTTAGTTAGCAAGTATTGTACCTTGTCACTTCTAAAGCATTCGATAGGGTGTGGCATGGTAGTTCCCTATAACCTAACAAGTGTGGTATCTCTGGATATCGTGTCAAGACTTTCTAGAGAATCTAACTGTGCTGATCGGTTTAGGCCCGGTGTTCTTTATTGTCTGTATTGATGGGCTAACTTTGCACTTGAGATGCAATGTTAAGCTTTTTACTGTTGATACCTAGCTTTTCACGATGGTACAGAACCCCACAATAAAATACAGCCGTCAATGACATGACCATGAAGTTGTTATGATATGGCATATTGCTCGTGCACGGGCTAAAAATTCTTGGAGCGAAGAACCTGTTTTTGACTTGTGCGATATACTTCCTAAGAATCTACAGCTACATCATTGGATCTTGCCAGTTCTTTCTGCTCGTGCGTTCAAAATTTAAGATTTAGAAACAATTGAGACTGTTCTGGTGGACTGTAAAAGCCATCCCACAGAGTTAAAGTGTGAAGAAACGAAAACCACTGACACCTCAAACAATTGGCTGGAGAATTTTAGGCTAATGTGGGGCAGACAATAATGGTCAAGAATTGATCGGATTAGGAGTCGAAGCAACCTAATTTTTAAGCAGAGAAATCAGAACGAGCGTATAGCACCCGCAGTTTAATGGTTAAATCTTTCGGCAAGAAAGGAATAAAAACTATCATGAATTTATGCATCAAAAATGTATTGTAAAGAAAAATAGTTAGAAGAGTCACTATTAAGGTCCTTCTAAAAAGTAGGAATTCCTTTAAGTTATAATGAAATAAGCTAATCAAAAGTAAGTGCATCAAATATTGTGCTTGAAATTCTTGATAGATTGCTAAAGTATAAAGTAAAAGTGATCTCTGGTGAAGATCAGTTTTGCTTTTCGGAACAAATAGGAACAAAAAAGGCATAGCAGTAATGCGTAATCTACCAGAAAAAGAGTAATGAACATGGAATCAGAAATCTACGCTTTTTATAGATTATTCGATCGAGTAAGGTGGGACAAATGTTTGGAAGTCCTAAAACAAACTGGTATTGATTGGTGCGATAGCAAATGATTAGTTAGCTTTACATGCACAAGGGCGTCGGCGAATCGGATTGGAAACAGAAACAAAAGACAGAAACAGAGATAATTGCAGAAGTGTAAGACAAGACTTCCTTGGTTTCCCCTTTTTGCTCAACAACTACACTAAGGCCATGGTCAGAGAATGACTGCTCTAGATTTACTCCATGAGCCTCTGTTTTGCTACTGCCTCAGTTGACGGACGCTAGCAAAACAGAGGCTAATGGAGTTAGTCTTTGGCTTCACTTCATTAGTTGTGGTGTCAAGGTCTATTAATAAAAAATGATCGTTAGCAAAAAGCGCCTTGGGCTCACTAACTCTTGTTCTATTTGGAGCCGTAGGGCCATATCTACACAAACAATTTTACCTTGACAATATCTCCTTGTAAAGTTATCTTTATTCCTGTATCCTTAGTCAAAATGGGAAATTTGGCAATATATTAATTGACATTTTCAAAATAATATTGAGTATATTTTCAAAAAACTGACTTGGCCTTTTTTGAACATATACACTTGTCCGGTAAAATACTGTCGATTGCAAAACCTGCTTGCGTAGACAACCTGGCGCCAAATTTTTCGTGCGGCTTTTCGGTCACGCGTGTGACAGAGACACCCACACATCGAAATTTTGGTCTATTTCTTATGGGAAGGTCAGCTGCATCCTATAATAAAACTGGTCACGGGAAGGTCAATGTCATTTATGACAAGTTCATCTTTCATTTTTAAATCTAGATGAGCAAAACTGGAAGAACGAAACAAAAAGCCAATCTAATTTTTCAAAACATATTTTAATGTGCAATTGTTGCCCTGCATCTATTTTTTGATTGCTTACTTAAATAAAAACTGCAAATGTAGATGAACAAAAACTTGCGCCAATGATTTTCTCGTATAGATCAACATTGTCTAGGAGATAGTCTCACCGTTCTAAAAATAATTGAAGTGCACCATTATAGTTGAAATTTCTTGTGTTGCTGGAAATGGAAAGTTAGGATTCAAATTTGCAGCATCTGTATAGGTATTTCCATTGACCATGTGGTGCTGGATTTCGTTGTAGATAAACTTTGGAAAGTGCGTATCCCTTGTCGCACATAACGTTATGCGATGCAAGGTTAAAAACATTCCCATCTCCATCACTTGTAAATGCAGTCTCCTTTTCCTGACACTGCATCAAGGTTTTCAATTTTAGATCTGTCACGTCACAGCACGTGTAAGCATACCTCATTTTGCTGACAGTGGCATTTCGCTGTAGAATGAAATCTTGTAGAAAGCTTGATTCGCCGCAGTAGAGATTGTGTCTATCCAGAAAGACGGAATTTCCAACTCCGTCGTCATTCCAAGGTGTTGTTCTGTTCATTTCGTTGCAAACCAAGTTTTGCATTTTGCAGCAAGAAAATTCATATTTTATGTGAGATACATCTTGCTGAAGCTGAAAACGCTTCAAGAAGGCAAATCGGTTGCAATTCAGATTTTGGTTGACTAAATTCTGAAAAGATTTTGGTTGACGTCACTGGGAATTGAGTCAGTGTTATTGTTGGTCCAACTCGAAAACCCTCCTAAAAACATAAAATAGACAAAGTCAAGATAGAGAGAAAAATATTTCTTACGCAGATATCGGTAAAACCGTTGTGTAGTTAAAGGAGAGAGACGAACAAAAACAGAACCATAGTTTGTGATAACAACAGACATAAATGTTGCGCTAAGACGTGATCTTTCAAAAATTTATTCAAATGAATGAAGAAAAGAAATTATTTGTAGGTATTTTTAGAGATTTGTTTTAACTGGTGGATGACAGGCTTAACGCTGTACAAACTGCATGAGCATCTTCAAATGGTGATAATTTCATACTGGTATGTGAGCAGCCGGGTACAATTTTAATCAAAGTGCTCTCTTCACTGCTTACAATCCTCGGAGCAGTAACATAAGGGAAAGACAAGATAAAAGATGAGAGCTCTTATCTTGCTGCTCCTAGCAAGAATAAATATCTTTCTGAACTCTACTTCTACTTCTGGTATGAGCTATTTGCGTCTACACATTTTGACAAAAAAATCTCACTCTTTTGCAATATTGACCTTGTTATGAAGAGCAGGGACTCACTACACTATTGTTTAAACAGGTTTACCTGGACAGTCAATCACGTTACATGTCTCTGTTTTGTTGCTTGCACCAGGGCAAAAGCCAAATTTATTGAGGCAATGACGCGTTTGCGTCATGAGTCCTCCTACACAATTCTTGCTACACATAGCAATACTCCATGCACTCCAACCTAAGCGTAAAGAAAGAAAGATTAGAGAATCTTTGTATAAAAAAGGATACGGTTTATCAAAGTGACTTTTTTTATTTGACTAGTGAATGAATGTATGTCCCAGGATGTCACGTTTATTCCAGAAACAAATGGCTTATACAATGACGCATAGTTCCGTGAATTTTGAAAGGTTTGGTCATTCTTTTTCAACCAAGAAGTCTTCTACTTAAACTGGCAAACATATATTAAAAGATCTTGCATATAATCAAGAAGGAAAAGTGGTTGAAAAAGCCTCACCTTGATTTGCGATAGTCATCTTTTCATAAATGACATCATATTCTGATTCTTCGTTCATTTCATCTTTGCCAGTGACAAGCGTAAATCCTTTGCTGTTTTTCACCTTAACAACATGAGTGCACTTGTCAATTCTGTTGCATTCAAAGAACTTCTTCTCCATAAACAATCCGACGTTTTCACTCTCTTCATTTACAAGAGTTTTGAAGTAGAATCGACTAGTATCTGTTTTGCAAATGATGTACCATAGCAAAATACTTAGGTATGCCACATTGAGAGGAGGCATTTGGGGAAGTCCTGAATCGACAAGTTCCCTTCAATCAAAATTTTTTTCCTTAGCTTGACGTGACTGGTCCCTTGACATATAAGAGATAAAAACCTAAATGCGGTAATAGGCAAGCGGCACTGATTGGTCAACCTTTACAGTCATGTGCTCGTGTTTCTGATTGGCCTATTTCGATCCACAACTGGGTATATATATTTCTTAGCGTAGAGTTTTCGATCTATGTTCTGACGTTTTAAACTCTGAAGAGTGTCAGACGAAAAGCTTTAGTTTACTAAATGTTTGCTTTTTTCAAAGCTATTTACAAGTTTTGTACCACCTAAATGCGGTACTTTGATCAATATATTCTGTATTTATTATTAAGATTTCCAATTCATAAATTTTTAATCAGCTTGTAGTTACATCTGCTAGTGCTGTTCATATGCAAATAGATATTGAGTTGTACTGGAGTAATGAGGCACCATCTTGTTGAAATAAACATGGGTGTAAACTTTGTTTGTTTCGACATCTTGCGTCAACATGAAGCAACCAATCACGAGTACCAAACTGTTCCCGATCTTCATGATCCGATAACTAGGCTTGCTTAGTCCACAGAAGTAGGAAGCGCTGTATAAATAGGGCGGAAGGAGGGGTGGGACACATATGGGGACTCTAGTGACACTATACCTCTTGTAACCTCTGGTTCCTACGTCTATGGTTTAGTCGATCTCATTTA
The DNA here is from genome assembly GCF_013076305.1 of Rhopilema esculentum. The sequence continues at coordinate 8,218,460 of NW_027019384.1, forward strand.
TCACCACCCTTTGTTTATCACCGTCAAAGCGCCCTCTTTCGCCTCATGATGTAAGCAATAAATATTTCATAAGTTAACATGGGCAAAGAATTCAGGAATTCTTAATCAATCATCATACCGCCAAAGTTACCAAAATGCAGCCGCAGAGTTTTTTCAGTAAACGTACATATATACATACTTATGTAATTTCATAGTAGATTTTAACAGTAAATGTTCCCAAAAGCTCATCATTTAACAATTTATGATACCTTTTGAAAATCATGCAGCTATATAGGTACTGAGTCTACTTTTTCATCTGTTTATGCCACTACTATTTCGTCCAATTTGATATAGACTAAGAATTTCATGCATAATACTACAGTCAAGACTCTAAAAATTGTACATAAAAAGGGGAAAAACACCATTTCTCTTCCTTTATTTTAAAAAGCAGTGGAGTTGTGCAGAACTTAATTTTGAAATAACATTTAAAGCTTTACTGTGCCTTTGATCCATTTTTTTGGTATGGCCTTCTTGTGGTCCCCGGTTACAAAAAACATCTTTATTAGCAATCACAAGTTTTTGCTTGGCAATCTTGTTGATGGGCCAGCCAAACAAGATTGTAGGCCCAAATGTAAGTACGACATCACATAAATGTCAATGATATGAAAAAGCATTATCCGTGACGGAGCTTTATCGATGCTGAAAGGCCCTGAAAAGAAACTTCTTATGATGCTTGAAATGGAAAGTTAGGGTTCAAATTTGCAGCATTTGTATACGTATTTCCATTGACCATGTGGTGCTGGATTTCGTTGTAGATAAACTTTGGAAAGTGCGTAGCCATCGTCGCACATAACGTTATGCGATGCAAGGTTAAAAACATTCCCATCTCCATCACTTGTAAATGCAGTCTCCTTTTCCTGACACTGCACCGAGGTTTTCCAATTTGGATCCGTCACATCACAGCACGTGTAAGCATACCTCATGTTGCTGATAGTGGCATTGCGCTGTAGAATGAAATCTTGTAGAAAGCTTGATTCGCCGCAGTCGACTTGATGTCTGTCCAGAAAGACGGAATTTCCAACTCCGTCGTCATTCCAAGGTGTTGTTCTGCTCGTTTCGTTGCAAACCAAGTTTTGCAATTTGCAGCAAGAAAAATCATATTTTATGTTAGATCCATCTTGCTGAAGCTGAAAACGCTTCAAGAAGAAAAATCGGTTGCACTTCACATTTTGTTTGACTAAAGAAAATGATTTCACGTCACTGGGACTTGAGCCTGTATTGCTGTTGGTGCAATTTGAAAAACCTAGAAAATAGAGAAAGCAGCTAAAAGATAAAGATGAAGAAGTGCAAAATGAGCTAAGATAGAGATAGGATACGTTTCTTTCCATATAGCCTTCTACTGTTGTCTTATTTTGATAAGATGTAGTCTCTTCCTTAGTTTCATGTATGTTAATATTTCTAACTATTTTTTCTTTACAAAAGCAAACTAATTTATAAAGACTTGATGGATAGTTTGAGGCTCGAGTGTTCTTAATGCTGTCTTTTCCCCAATTCAAATTTTCTATAACTATATAACGAAGATTGATTCTAAGATCACTAAATAACATTTATGCCTGAAATTTTGGCTAGCACGGTTGACTAGCTGATTAAATCTGCTTTGCTTTCTTAACATTTGCTGAATTCGCAAAAACTCTTTGCTTTTTCTCTTCCTATTTTTCGCTTCGTTTCTAATAGTCATGTTTTCACCTTGTTCATATTTATTTGGAAAATAGAGCCTCACTTTTTGTTAAAAGTGTTTCTCTATATGAAATTCAATCTAAAACTTAAACGTGTCAAGATAAGAACACGGGGGAGGGGGGGGGTCAGAAGTAATGTGGTAAGGTCAAGGGGAATTGGGGACTTGAGGGGTCTGGGGACATGCTGCTTTGCGGCACAGCAACCTAATTAATTCCAAAATGTTGCCAATTTGTAGTGTTGGAATTACTTTTAAATAATTTTAGCCCCTTTTACTCTTTCTGTATTATTGAAACCTTGAAAACAGAATATATACTTTTTTGTATTTCCCAAAGAAAGGATGATTACTTGGCTGGACTCTCTGATGCTTGGACAGTTAAGAAGGAATGACATCGACCTCGTTATGAAGAACAGAGACTCTCTAGGCCAATGGTTAAACAGGTTTACCTGGACAACCAATCACGTTACATGTCTCTGTTTTGCTAGTTGCACCAGGGCAAAAGCCAAATTCATTGAGGCAATGACGCGTTCGGTTTTGAAGTCCCCCTCCACATTTTTTGCTGCACCTTCCTTCACTCCATGCACTCCAGCCTAAGCGAAGAGAAACATAAATTAAAGAATTTTTGGGAAGAAATAAAAGCTGTTATTATCTTTCTGTTATTAAGAAACATTTTTTGGGTTAACTAGAGGTTAACTGAAGCGGCCAGTAAAGTGAAGATTTGTGAATTAGCTCAGGTATGCTACAGAAAGCACTGAAACTTTTGGCACAAAATAACTAGCCCCAGTAGATCATACTTGCTATGATTTACTTATGGAAAAAGTGCATCTAGAGGGGGTTGTGTGGATTTGATGTGAAATTTCGCATTTGAGATGTTATAGCTCGCGATCCCCCAGAACTTCCTTCCTCTCCATTCGTTTGTGACTGGGGCAACGTCCGAGACAAATTTCGTTTTAATTAAAGTTAAACTTGATAACTGGCAGAAGAAACGTTTAGAGTTATCTAGGTTAACAATACTCGTAGTGAAAACATCAAATCTTAGTTTGACTTTATTCGATTTGCATTGATTGGATGTGATTTGAATTTATTAAGTGCTTCAACTTATAACTATGGAAGCTTCTGACAACTTCCTAAGCAACTGAAAGCCTACTTATAAGCAACGCTTTCTTTGTGTAATCGTCAGGTTGAGCTTCGTGAAAACAGTGTTCTATTAAAACCTTTATTACCGGTATCAAATTGAAAGGAGTATGGCAGACCTGCTATGTTTCTATAAAAGCAATAGAGCTAGCTAAGTTGAACAACAGACTTCATGCAAATAGGATTAAAAACGTAGCTGGTAGGCATCGAGTTCATTATTTATGAAAGATTGAGAGACTCGTTAGCAACAAGTTTCAATAAAAAATACAACAAGAAACATATTCTGGAGTTTCAATCGCAATTGTGATATCGTTGGTAACAACAGTACTTTCAGCATTAAGAAACTTTTGTGATTGAAAAAAAATCCTTAAGGTATGGCGATGCGATAAGTTCAATCTTTGCCAAAAGTCTTGGAACATTAACGTCAGTTTTCAAAGGTCAATTTAGTCATCCCCAATGTCCTTATAATAGCAACATTGTAACTTTTTCTATAGAGTTTAGAAAAAGAATATGGAGTGAATTTTCTTGTTGCTTGTATGATATTTTTTGTAGACTATTAACATTGTTCTGGGGGGAAGGGTGGAAGTAGCAGCAGTTGGGAAACAAATGGAAAATAGAAAAAACAACGCCAATTGCGGGGTTTTCCAAACAATTTTAGCAATCTTTAGGTCTTAGTTAACAAGGAGCAATGGAGTTTAAAGTTTTAAGGATAAAAAGGAGTTTTAAGAATATTATTTTGATCTCATCAATCTAACATTCTATCCTAACTAAAAGTTTTCCAAACAATTTTAGCAATCTTTAGGTCTTAGTTAACAAGGAGCAATGGAGTTTAAAGTTTTAAGGATAAAAAGGAGTTTTAAGAATATTATTTTGAATAATTATTTTGATCTCATCAATTTAACATTCTATCCTAACTAAAATTTCTGGGTACGAGGAATTTTGTACGAGTTTAAATGAATTTAAAATTACCTAGATAAAAGCATTAATATGCAAAAAATGAATTACAGCATCCGGCTTCTTTAGACTCATAAATAAATTAAATGTTTTCAAAAATGGCAGCCACTAGTTGGTCGTGGCAAGCTTCTTGCTTGCGGAGACTCAAAGGACAATTGTGCCCTACAACGTAACTCGACCTTGAGTTTGCTTGTGTTTATGAATTAATATCAAGTCAGCAAATGAAAGAAGCCTGCAGCAAAATGCAAAAGCCCATTTCCAGCAAGGCTCGCGTGAGTGTTATCACTAGTTCAGGTGGACAATTGATTGATCAAATCACATTAATATCATGAATAGAATAGGCTTGAGTTACTCGTTAAAAGAATTATTTGTTCTATCTTTCTGCGTTTGAGCATTATTGACTCACTGTGATCGTTAAAAAAGGATTGAAAATGCCTCACCTTGATTTGCGATAGTCATCTTTTCATAAATGACATCATATTCTGATTCTTCGTTCATTTCATCTTTGCCAGTGACAAGCGTAAATCCTTTGCTGTTTTTCACTTTAACAACATGAGTGCACTTGTCAATTCTATTGCATTCAAAGAACTTCTTCATAAACAAGCCTCCGTTTTTATCTTCCTCTTCATTGCCAAGCGTCTTGTGATAATAGCTGCCCGTTTCTATCTCACAGATGATGAGACACAGCAAAATGCATAGGATTGTGAGAAATGGAGCAAGCATTTCCTGAACAGTCGACCAAGTCTTCAAAAGTTACTCTGGGAGATTTGTTAAAATATTTCTTATAAGCAAGAAAACACTGTTTGCAGCCACGCTGCACTCTTGGTGGTTTGTGTTAATTGAACATAGATTTTGAGTGAATTTCATTAAATGATTACGAGGATGTTTGTTTTTCTATTATTGTGGTTTTGTCGACAAAGATGACACCAGTTTGGGCTAAACAAGCATAAAGCTATGTTTTCGTTTGCACAAACGGACGGTTTTGCTTTTCTTCTTCTTCTTTAGAGCAGGGCAAAGATAAGATGACACAGGTTTTGGTTACTGGAGATGAAGAACGTGAAAGCAACAGTACTTATAGCATATTTCTCTCATATCGGGCACTTTTGGGGAAAGTTATATTTATTCATTCAGGTGATGCCTTCTTCCTTTCTAAGCCCAGCAAACTATTTCTTACAGTTTAGGTTTTCATTTTCTCTACGCCTCACATACCTATATTATTATCATGGCAGTTTTTTCATATCAAACGAGATCTGGACTCTCAAGTATTCTGCATTATTTATTAACAGCGGCATTTTGTCACTCATCATCCCGATGACTCAGCTAAATCATTCATTCCTTCCTTATTGATCATTCTCACTCAAAACAATTTAAGAAAACAAACTTATGCATAAATCATCTCAAAAAACTTAGGAAACTGATTAAATTTAATAGAAGAAATGCCCTACTGGCGGTTTTCCTAGAATGACTCTGTTTAGATCTGTAAACAGTAAAGCTCATTGAAATTCATCAATGTCAAGTTGAAGTCGAACAATTTTTTAAATTGAAACGTATTGAGTGTGCAATTTACTGAGAATGAATGCAAACTGCATGTCAAGTGTAGTGTTGTAATATACAGTGATATTCAGTGTTTTAAGTGTCAAATCAAAACTGCAAATTTTAAAAGTTTCTTAGCTTCTTTCAATTTGGGTAGGGTTGTTTCTTAACTTTCGAAAAATTAAGCTTACCATTTCTTATAACCAGTGGCGAAGCCAAAGGTCCTGCTGGTCCTGCTGAGCAGGACCAAGAATTTCCAAAGATAAGGTTTACTGTAAACAATAAACAATTTCTTCTTTGCAGAAAGGAAGTTTCAAATTCTATTTGATAAACAGTCCCCAGTTCCGCCAGCTGATACAGGCATCCCGTGCTAATCTCAAGGTCCTGTTCTTTTCTACGGCAACCCTGTATTTTGGTCCTGCTCATAACTATGATACCCTATGTTTGGTCCTGCTTCACAATGGGCTTTTGTAACTTTTGTCCTGCTTCACAATAGTCTAGAACAAAGAGCAGTCCTGCTCAATCTCGGGAGCAGGACCTCGTCGAAATGATCATCATTACATTTCGTAAGCAGTAGTGATTTGATTGGTTGAGGGTTCACTTACATTAGGTCAAAAGGTATTGTTTTGAAAACCTTTGGTCCTGCTATTTCTGAGAGCAGGGCGACTGATTGCTATGTTGAATACCGATGAACTGAATGCTGAACTGCTAGTATGAAAGTGTATTTTTCTACCTGAATTGTTTACTCGTCTAATGGTTTGGCTAATGAAGTTGTTTTCATTGATAACGCGACACATTATTCAATTGTACCTTTCTTTGTCAGCTGCAGAATAATTGTTCTGCAGAATTTGTGAACTTGCCCCTACAGACTTTAAACTCTGTTGTTTATTAAAATTATTTTAATAGAGTATCTAGATTGGTCAGGTATTTTAATAGAGTGTCTAGATTGATCTAGATTGGACCAAAATCTTGAATAGTTTAATTAGACTATTTCAACTACCACAAATATATGATATGCAACTTCAAATGCCACCCTTACCCCCTTTTATTGTCAAATTTAGTTATCACCAATTTGAACTTTTACTTCAGCTGTAGAGGCTTACTACAATTTAACATAGATTTGTTTGAAAAGTAAGCACCCTGAAGCACGTCTCTAAGTATGGGTTTATTTTGCAAAAGATAGACATGGATTTAGAATTTGCTTTTTACTGCAAAAAAGTTCATCTACAAAAAAGAATTTTTGTTAATAGGCGTTTCCTATTGAATAGGGGCGTGGTGTTAAATCACTACTTTGATCTAACATAAACGCGTGAGTTCTAAATAATAAGAAGAATTAACTTACGACCTTGAGCAGAAGAACTCGAATGAAGACACGTCTCGTCTAGAACAGCAAATGATTTCGACAGCAACTTTATTAATCTACAGCTTTCGGCGAGTCTCTCTAAAAACTACGCTACACGATATATATATGAATATCTAGGGGCAAAGGTTAAAATTAGGAAAATAATATGTCTTTACTAAATATGGTTAACAGAAATGTATTTAATGTTCCTGGCCAATCAGGGAAGCGATAGAAAAATATCTGATGCAATGTACATGAACCCGGCACAAAGTACAACGTGTGATCTGATGTCTGATGCAATGCTGGTATGTAGCCATCACGTGACATGCAGCAAAATCAATAATCGAACAAAACAACAGCAACAGCATAAAAGCGATTGTTTAAATGAACTGTCTATTTACATAACTCCCCCTCCTCGAGGACAAGCCTCCCGGCTTGAGCGAAAAAAAAATATATTAAATACCAATGATTTCATCAGGGGTGTGGACATCCTCTGGGCGAGTAATCGGCACATCGGTGATAGAGTCCGCTCGAACCGGTTGCGACTCACGGTTTTTGTCCGCAAAACTCTCGGAAGGAAGGTCGGCGTCAGTGAGATCTGGCGGTTCAGGATCGGCATCTGGCGGACAAATAGGCCTGTCAGCTGGATCATAATACGGTTTCAGTCGATTTGCATGCACAGGCACCGAGACTGGGCGATTATCGAGATGGCGAAGCTTAAAATGCACTGGAGACAGCTTTGCGACGATGCGATATGGACCATGAAAATTATGCGTCAGCTTTTTCGAATACCCTTTTCGAACTTTGGGAGTGTATACCCAGACTTTGGAACCAATTTCATACCGGACTGGACGACTGGTTTTGTCATATTGAAATTTCATACGTTGCTGCGCTAACTGGGTATTTGACTTAATGATTCGCTGAGCATGTTCAAGATTCTCTACAACACGGGAACGAAGTTCTTCAACGGAAGACGACAAATTTGACGCAGGTATCAATAAAGATGTATCGAGTGGTAATCGCGGCTCTCGACCATACAAAAGATAAAAAGGTGACTCGTGAGTAGTTGCGTTCGGTGACACACGGTAGGCGAACAGAATCAGCGGCAAAGGCTCGTCCCAGTCCTTTTGATTGGTACTTACGTACATGGATAAACTTTCAGCTAAGGTGCCGTTAAATCGCTTGACGAGACCATCAGTTTGAGGGTGGTAAGATGTTGTATGCAACCGCTCAGTGTTCAAGAGATTGCTTACTTCCTTCACGACGGCTGCTAGAAAATTTGCGCCACGATCTGATAAAAGCGTACGTGGAGATCCATGTCGTGCTAATATTTCATTGACGAGTAACCATGCAATTCGTGTTGCCTCGGTGGATGGAAGAGCGAAGGCCTCAGGCCAACGTGTATAGTAATCCGAAAACACAATGATGTATCTGTTCCCAGAATTTGTGACTGGAAATGGACCAAGAATATCCATGGCTACCCGATCAAATGCACCATCAACTGGGATTGGAAGTAAAGGCGCCTTGTGCTTATTGCGTGGCATTTTCTTCATAGCACAATCTACACAGGTGTTGCATCAATGTTCAATGTCCTTAAACATGCCATGCCAGTAATATCGTGCTCTGATCTTCTCATACGTTTTTAATACACCAAAATGACCGGCAGTTGGGTCGTCGTGACATGAAACAAGAACATCATAGCGTAGCGATGCTGGAATTACGACTTGAGAGCAAATTGAGGTTACTCGACGTTTTCCTGGAGACCAAAGGTGGGAAAGTATACCATTTTCATCCAAATAGTAAGAATCGATAGATAACAGAAGAGACCGAGCTTTAGAATTATCCAACGGTAATTGTGATTCTTCCAGGTACTGAATAATTACAGACAAATCTGCATCCTGTCTCTGCAAGGTATGAAGACGTTGAACTGAGGAAATGACATTATCAATCACAACAACTGAAGGAGATGTTGACTCAGATACAGGTGCTTGTGATGAAGTATATGGCCGACGAGAGAGCGCATCAGCATTGCCATTTGAAGAGCCCGGTCTATGAAGAATATCAAAGTCATATTGTTGAAGCTGCAACGCCCAGCGAGCGAGACGACCGGTTGGATCTTTAACCTTCATTAACCAAGACACACTACCGTGGTCAGTATGGACAAAGAATTTACGACCAAAGAGGTACGGCTGGTATTGTTTAATTCCGTCAATGACAGCTAAAGCTTCCCTCTCTGTTGTGCTATACCGGGTTTCTTGTAGGCTAAGCTCTCTACCACCATAAGCGATAACATGTTCTTTTCCGTCAACCACCTGTCCTAAGATGTACCCTAAAGCGGACTGGCTCGCATCAGTATAGAGATGGAAAGGTTGGCTGAAATCTGGATAGGCCAAGATGGGTGGTGAGCATAGACGAGACTTTAGGATCTGAAAAGCAGCTTCACAATCAGAGTTCCATTCGAAAACAACGCTTTTTCTTGTGAGATGATTCAACGGCGAGGCTATCTTGGCAAAACCCTCTACAAAACGACGATAATAATTGCAAAGGCCTAAGAAACTTCGGATATCTTTGACAGAAGTAGGCGTGGGAAATGATTGGACACTTTCAAGCTTCTCTGGATCAGGCGAAACACCAGAAGAAGATACAACAAATCCAAGAAAGTTCACTGAACTTCTAGCAAAGAAGCATTTTGTTGGTTTCAGTTTGAGACTGGCTTCACGAAGGCGATCAAAAACAAGACTGAGGCGAGACAGATGTTCCTCGAATGTCTTTGAAAAAACGATAATATCATCGATGTAGATCAAACAGATCTTCCACTCGAAACCATGAAGAAGTCTTGACATTAGACGCTGAAAGTTTGGAGGAGCATTTGTTAATCCAAAACTCATAAAGTCCTGCATGACTTATGAACGCCGTTTTCTCCTTAGATGAAGGGTGCATGGCTACCTGGTGATAACCAGATTGCAAGTCTAGAGTAGTGAAATAATTAGAGCCAGCTAGAGAATCCAGGGCATCGTCTATCCTGGGCAAAGGAAAGCTGTCTTTACGTGTTACTGCATTCAGTTTACGGTAGTCTATACAAAAACGGGTTGTACCATCCTTCTTCTTAACCAAGACTACAGGTGAACTCCATGGGCTAGAAGAAACACTGATTATGTTCTGTTCCAGCATTTTAGAAATGTGACTTTCAATTTCGTCTCGCTGGTTTTGTGAAACCCTGTATGGTGCTTGCTTAATAGGCTTGGAATTACCAGTGTCTATTTCATGCTGAATTATGGAAGTGTGGCCTAGATCAAGGGAGGATGATGCAAATATTTCTCCATAGGCTTCAAGTAAACCGTTGAGCTGAGTGTTTTCTGAAAAAGTCAAAGCTGGACTTGGCAAACAGTCAAAAGAGGACAAAAGATCTTTTTTTTCTTGGCATTTGATCGCATCGATAGGTGCAATGAACGGCTTTGACTCAAGTGATACAACAACGTCGTCTGGGTGCATTGCCTCAAACTGGCCAACCACAGTACCCTTATGAAGCAAAACTGGCTCGTCGGATGGATTCAAAAGACGAAAGGAGACAAAGCCATCCTCTGAAGAACGTGACAAAGATGAAGCACCAAGCAGATGGTACCTGTCTGAAAGTTGTGACGTAGTTTCAAGAAGACCAATTACTGGTTGAGAAGAAAATGTCGCCAGAGAAACTGGAATAATAACCTCGCTCTGAGCATCAATAACATGAGTTTCAGAAACCTTGACCTCTGATACAAAAGGTGGAACATCACCAACGGCAAAATACACAGTGTTAATTTCTTCAAATGTAACAAAACAACCTTTTACGTCAATAACAGCGCCAAATTGATGAAGAAAATCTCGTCCTAACACAACATTATAAGACAAACCAGGAACGACAAATGCATCACATTGATACTCCTTTTTCCCAATAAAAACAGGGAAAGAAACGAAACCACGAACAAAAACTACGTGTCCATTAGCAGTTTTAACACTGTCAATTGTTCCTTTGTGCAGCAGGCTGTGACTTGCGCGCAAAACACTTTCGTAAAAGCTTTCACTAACTACAGAGACCGCTGCGCCCGTGTCTACTAAAATTTTAACAGGCTGCTTAGCAACAGTACCCCATATTAGCACGTTAGTAGGGGAAGACAAAGGAGCTGACATGGCTGACTGCATACAAGGGATCTCAACGACGACTGAATTCTTATGGTCATTTTCCGGCTCTGGAGTTGGTTTTGAAACACCAGGTTCCTTGCACCGTTCCGTTTTAGTAGAAAGAAAGTTTTGGCTGCTCATTCTTTGCTGTCCCCATTTACCTAATTCATCGTCCATTAGGGGAGGTTGTTCATTTTTAACTGTTTGGGTCTTCAGTTCCCCAGGCGTGAAGACCCGTTCCCGTTTAAATTTTGCTGAAAGGATTGTTGACTTTGCTGAAAACGAGGCGAACCATATCGTGTTTGCTGATAACGAGATTGATCAAATCGGTCGTTTTCAAAATTAGATTGGCGCTGCCAAAAGTTGAATTGACGCTGGTTTTGACTAGGGCACAGAATAGAAATGACCAGAAGGGTCACTCGTGTCGGCATCCTTTGTTGCGAGTTCACTCGATTTTTTCTGGCGCCGCGCTGTCTGTACATACAGTTCTCGTTTTCAACCGTCATGAAAGGAGGCTAGTAGTCTAGGATGTTTCGCAATCGAAGGCGTGTTGAAGCAAATTTCAAAACAAGCTCCCTTGAATATCACTGGGGCTGCACTTCATACCTTCATGAAGCAAAAGGAGAGTGTATAAAAACACAGAGGCGCTTAGTTCGTTATGGATCGTGAGTTTGGAAACGATATTTAAATTCCCTGTTAGCTAATAATCAATACTACAGGCCTACTACAGTTGTGAGATGCGAGACCACCATTGATAGCAGTATTTTTCGGTTATGAAGCAATATAAACAGGGCAAGATACTAGTTTAATTCTTTTTCAGATCGTTGAATTTGTTTTCCTAGTCCCATCTCGCATTATTGTGTTGTTTTTCATCGATGTGCTTTGTTCGTGCTTATTGTTTGACATACTATCCTCGTTTTGGTTACGCATGCGCGAAAAAACTCGCGCTGAATCGATTGGCCAGGAGTGACCCTTCTGGTCATTTCTATTCTGTGACTAGGGGCAGGATTTTGTTGCCTCAGATTGCAATAACGAGAAACATGCCCGACTCTTTGACAAGAATTGCATATGGGCTGACCATCAGTGGTACGAAGATTGCGACCCCTTGCACCGTTTTGGAATGAATGCCTGGAAATTTGAGGATTTTTGTGAACTGGCTGTTGGAAACGATTATCGAGGGCAGCAACATTCATGTTTTGCAATTCGTTTTGGCCGTAAGGAACGCTGTTAAAGGCATTCGAAAAGCCATGAAGACCATTTTGAAGAGGCAAACTGGAGGGAAACGCAGTGTCGATAGCATGGACTGGTTTTTGTTCCTGTTTTTTAGAGGCATATGTCATCAGCAAATTAACTTGGCCTTCAAGTTCTTTTATTCGTTGCTCCTGCAGGGTGTTACTTAAACTCGGAAGAAGGTTTTCAGGTACGGAAGTGGAGGAAACTGCTGATCGGAGCCTGGCTAAATTATCAGCTTCTGCGAACGTTTTAGGCTGGTTCAAAATAACATGACTTTTAATTTCGTTTTTTAGACCATTGATAAATAAGTTCATCATCTCCATGTCCGAAAGAGAAAGACGTTGGCACTTTCTTATCATATCTTCCGTGTAGACTGCTAAAGGCTCGTTTGGTCCTTGCTTACGGGCATAAAGTTCCTGTCTTAAAATGAAGTCCAAATTTTGGGCTCCAAACCTGTCTTTCAGGGCCTCGATCAAAGCTTGATAATCATTGGCAGTTTCATTAGTCAATGTTTGAAACCAGGCCAGTGCAGGGCCACCCAACATTAACGGAAGTGCACCGAGTTTCTTTGCGTTTGACCAACTGTAAAATTTCGAAAGTCTATCGAATTTTGCAAGCCACTCGTTTACATCTTCGTTTGGGAGGCCATTAAACGGGGGTTGTTTAAACAAACTAGAATTTGTGTTACCATCTATTGCAGCCTGGACAGCACTTAATTGCGTTTGTAAATTGTCTACTGTTATCTGGAGTTGCTCAGCCATTTCGAAAAGATTACCAATAAAGTTAACTACGTTAAAATACGATTCAGCAAAATTGAGTCAGTCAAAGAAAATAAATTGCAGCGATTACGCACACACTGAACGTCCAATAAAATCTTGTATTTCCACAAAAAGAGATCTTGCAGATAAAGTCATTCTATTTAAACAAAACGATGCAACGCAAATAAACAAAGTTCACTCTTTGCAAGGATAATAAACTGAATTTACTCGTTGTAAGGCAAATACACAAAGTTCACTCTTTGTAAGGAATTCTCTCTACTTGAAGAAAAACGGCTTTGATCTTCGATAAGACGTGAAAACTGATCATTAAACGGCTGAAAATAATATCTTGAAAAAGTTATTGCATGCAAAAAGTTTTCTCGTTCAATCGTCTTCCTCACACGGGGCACCAAATGTTAAATCACTACTTTGATCTAACATAAACGCGTGAGTTCTAAATAATAAGAAGAATTAACTTACGACCTTGAGCAGAAGAACTCGAATGAAGACACGTCTCGTCTAGAACAGCAAATGATTTCGACAGCAACTTTATTAATCTACAGCTTTCGGCGAGTCTCTCTAAAAACTACGCTACACGATATATATATGAATATCTAGGGGCAAAGGTTAAAATTAGGAAAATAATATGTCTTTACTAAATATGGTTAACAGAAATGTATTTAATGTTCCTGGCCAATCAGGGAAGCGATAGAAAAATATCTGATGCAATGTACATGAACCCGGCACAAAGTACAACGTGTGATCTGATGTCTGATGCAATGCTGGTATGTAGCCATCACGTGACATGCAGCAAAATCAATAATCGAACAAAACAACAGCAACAGCATAAAAGCGATTGTTTAAATGAACTGTCTATTTACAGTGGCCTTGTACATACAGCAGGACCAACAATTTTTGGCTAGCTTCGCCACTGCTTATAACCTATTTCTTATAAAATGAATGAGTGTATACAGAGCTACGCATAAATCAATTTGATTACAGCTGTCATTGAAACCTCTAAATAAGTATTGAAAAATAATTTTGAGCTATAACATTATTCACGTTTAGAAATGTCCATTGCATAACAGTTTAATTAATAAACGCAGAATAAAAGCACACTACTGCGCAATTCAATGTTTCGAGGTTATTTTAACTTTTAGGAGCAAAAATCTGTAGGTGGGCCATCTGGAACATGCCATTTGATAAACAACAATCAATTTGAGTGAATTTTTCCTTATTGAAATGAAGCATCTTAATTACGTTAAGGTTTTTTGATGATACTAATAAAATATTAAATGTAAAGTGCTTGCAAGTTTTAGTAAAAAATATAATAATATCTTCCTCAAGTTGATCACTGTAATTTCCCATATATTTCCCATGACCAGATCTTCATTGGTTACGAAATTTTCTGCAACTTCATCGCTTCGCTATAGCACTGCAGATCTTGCTGCTGTTTGGCGGTGTATATCTGGGGCTTTTTAAAGGATTAAAATAAATTGTGTGAAGAAAGATTTCGGGACTTTGGTCGCTGACGCCAATATTTTCTGCAGGTATTCACAGCTTTCTTTTTAATTTAACAATCGGATACTTTTCGCGTCAGGTCGTTCAAAAACTTGTTTCTCTTTATATCTTTTCAGTACCATTTCTTACACACTGGTATGACCAGTTCATTCACTTTATCGCAGATCCAACAATACTGTCAGAGTCAATTTCCCTTCTAATTTTCTGTTCATAATGAAGGCCATAGTAAATGATTTTGTCATTGAGTCTAGATATGGCTGTAGAACTTCTGGTGACTTGTTCCTCCTTGACCTGCATAGTTTTACTCTTATCTGCACGAGTGTTTCTTCATTTTGCATTTTTAAGACAATTTTTGCCCAAATTTGGTCACGATAATATCTTCGGAAATTTTCTGCCTCATCCAACTCCCACGAGCAATTCTACCTTTCCAGAATAACTCTTTAACATTTCACGATGTTTAGTTTCCTTACTTAAAAATATTTTCACTTAACTCCTTTGCTTAAATTAGTTGCTAATTTTGTAATACAGCCAGTAACTGCTTGTGTTAGCCGGTAAATTTTTGGAAATATCTTTTCCCAGGAAATTTACGATTTTTTTTCAAACTGTTTCCAAACTTCATTGTACTTTTAAAAGCTCAGATTTGGTTTTATCACCATAATTTTTGGCCGGATACAATTTTTCCCATTGTTTATGCTTGAATTTTAGATTAAGGGAAAATGAAGGTTGAAAACTTGTAACTTGCAAAAATCGGTCAAATCCTTAAAAAAATTTTAAGACTTTAATCAATTGTCGTCTAAAATCAATATCGTGAGAATGCCCTCAATCAGAATCTGACCTCCAAAATTTTAAGCAGAACAGAAAAATTTGAAGAATTTTTCAAAACGAGGCTGTAAGTTGAATTGGTCTCTCAAGAGGGAATTCTATACAAGTTACTGTAATCAATAAACACGTGACACACTCATTTTTTTTATAAGAAACAAGGGTCGATGTTGAGTACTCCAGTTTCTTAATGTTCTGGAAATTTCAATACTCACAGTTCCTTAAGAGTTTCTTAATTATGATGTCATGAATGATGTTATGAAATGTTCATGACTTTTTATAACGTCAAGAGATTCGCTTCCATTCTGAAGCTGTATTTAGACGTGGGAAGCATATTTTTTATCCCTTGTGTCTCATTTTCTAGGCCATCAGGACAATCATGTCCTTTGATTTTACAAAATTTCGTTGTTCTCAGTTTTATCACGATTTAATATTTTTGTAATTTTTGCTTTGTGTACTGAAGTTTCTTAATTTTTTCTGACTGTCCAGTACTGGTTTCTTATAGCCAGTTTCTTATAAAAAATCAGTGTATTTAGGCGAAAAAACAGGATCAATCTGCGCAGAGATGTTGATAATTATAGCGAAGGGGATTTTAATAGAAAGATAAAAGACGTCAGTTGTAATCCAATAAAGTTTTACAGAGAGAAAACAAAGAAAGATCCCCCCCGTTCTTTTCTCTGATACCTGAGAGGATATGGAATGTTAGGAATAACTCAACAGAAGAGTTTGTATTGGTGTGTACACAACTAGTCTAGTACTATCACAAAATGATTATGCAGTACAATGCTATACAATATACATATAGGCGTCAGGGGGTAACACCAGACTTCAACATTTCCCCCCCCCCCCAATAAAACAATGAACATATTGGAAATTTAAAAAAACACAAGACTATATTCGATTATATAGTCGATGCAGTCAGTAGCGGCGCCACGTGGGGGACTGGGGGGACTTGTTAGTAAAAGGGCGTTTTCTGGTGCTAAAGGGGGCGTGCTCTAAAATCTTTTGTTCTGCCCCCCCCCTGAACGTAGTGGCTGGCGCCGCCATTGGATGCAGTTCAAGGAATGCTTCCTAGGACAGTCTTGCTCTCAGAATTCGTTGAGGGTAGGTAACGTCGATTGTTACCTTCGCTACTATTAACGTCAACATCGATCATCGAGACACACTTCCTTGAATTTCATTTAGAATTTTACGAGAGGGTCCCTGTCTTTCAAATGGACCAAATAGAGCAAAATTGAATAAAGTTTTAGTGTTCTAGTTTCAACTGTGGCCTAGACGTTCGGTTTGTGGTCACTTTTGTCGTTTGATCGGTCAGCATTAGCGGTATCGATATACACAGGTGGCCGGTTTCTGAAAGTGTCGGGCGGTACGACCTTTTGGCCCTCTCCTTAATAAACCTGCCATAAAGAAGTTAACCTGAGGCAAAAGTCGCCCAATGCATATGTACTCAAGAATTTCACTGTATAAACAATGATTAGCTGAGAATTCAAGTCGCCCAAATCGTCCGCTATACATTTCGCCTCGACTGAAATCAGGATTGAGCAGTCTGGAAAATATGAGTTGAATACAATTTGATACTCCTAATAACATCAACGCGTTCCTATTCATAAAGCTGGCTGTCATCTGTGGTTTTATTCCGCGGTCTATCTATCGTATTCCAGCGACAAAAATTCAAATGCAGGCTGTATTTTGAGTGGACAGTGGGTTGCGTGATTGACAAAGTTGGAGAAAATCCTAAATTGTGGAATGAATTATCGCAGCGCATTTCTGCTTTTCGCTATTTTATGTGGCGGCTGCCTACTTTTACAGTACAGATTCAGCTATGTATCAATATCGAGATGTTTTTCTCAAAAAGGGTATGCAACTTTGTTATAATGTTAAATATACGGAGACGGTTTATTTTGCATATTTCAGATGTAAGCCTACATTTGTAACAGCATGGTAACACGACACAATGACGGAAATTGCGGGGGTGTGGGGGGCGGTCGCCCCCCAGGTTTTGCTAAATTGGCGATTTTGTCGGTAAAATTGCTTGCTTTGTGGGCATTGCCCCACCCCCCACTGGAAAAATGAATTTCCGCCACTGATACGACATCACGTTTCAATATGCGAGAAACGTGACGACAATTAAGTCAAGCCACGAGAAACATTTTGGCAACGAAACAACATTATCTGCCCGTCCATCTTTAATGTGCCTACGTCCACCAACAGACAGGACTGCATTCTGCTTCCAGACAGAAAAGAAAACCTTCTTTTCTTTAAGTTTTTCTTAACAATCGAGCGTGTTGCAAGGGGTTTCCCATTTTGCGGTTTTTTGTCAAATAGCTAGCAGCCTTTCCTAATCTTAACCAAACCACATCTGAAGCCCTTTGTTCTTCACATCTGAAGCCCTTTTGAAAACTTTTGAAATGAAAACATCTATTTTTTTTGTCTCATAATATGTCGTGAGAATAACAACTTTAATAACAATACACTCTAATATCTAAGATCGTATTATTGTCAGCAAGCACCAGCAATTTCGCAAACGGATAATGGAAATTTTTGGATTGGGAAGAATAGATTTTAAAGCAAGGTGTAATTACTTTTGCGAAGGCAATTAAAACGATTAACCACGTGCTCAAAATACGTAGAAAATCTTTATAGTTATATTGTCAATTAAAGCTCGTTGGTGGCCATGCTTCAAAACTTCAAACAAAACTTCACAGGCGATGAAAACAAAGCTATTGATTTGCGGGCTTGTCACAAGGGCTACACGGTAACCTGTTTGTTTATGTTTTGTTTCCGTTTGAACGACACTTGGTCCTGTCCTTGTAGGCCCTTGAACCTAAACATTTGATTCCCTAGTCGTGGATATTTTCCACCAGGGTGGAATCCATGTAAAGCTCACGCCTGATATACGCCAATGAACAATAAAAATACAATGGGAAGTCGTTAGTCTACACCGGATATAACCTGCGTATGCAACATGCGTGTGCACTGCTATTTCCGGTTGCCCCAAAAGAAAGGATGACAAGGTGTAAGCCCTCCAAGGTTTGCGGAGCCTACTACAGGATTAACATCACCGAGATAAAATGTTTTGGGCTGGCTCAAACTTGATGATGCACGATAAAAAAATTACATGGACTTTACAAATTTAAAGCAAAAATTCAACAAAAAAATGAAGTCAAAGAGTTTAGAAAATCATCACAATAAGAAAAAGTAGCAAAACGAATCATTACCCATGGCTATACTAAAACTTCACTTAGAGTCCTTCTTGATGGGATTAAAAAACATTACGCATGCGCATAACTGAGAATTTCTTTCCCGCCTTCAAGCCCAGAAGATAGGAAGAGTGAAGGGGGAAGGGGAGGAGAAAGGGGAAGGAGAGGGGAAAGGGGAAGGAGAAAGGAGGGAGAGGGTGGCCTGATTTCACTCATACAACGTTTTCCCACAGATTCTAGGCTGTAAACGATGCATACGCACGATGCATACGCACGATGCATACGCACGATGCATACGCACGATGCATACGCACGATGCATACGCACGATGCATACGCACGATGCATACGCACGATGCATACGCACGATGCATACGCACGATGCATACGCACGATGCATACGCACGATGCATACGCACTATGCATACGCACTATGCATATGCAACATGTTCAAAAATCTTCTGCAGAGTCAAATTTTGCTGTTCCCCGACAAGGAACTTTAAAGAAGTGAAAACAAGGCCCGTTTAAAAGTGTATGAACTGTTTGCTGTTGCGTTGTGAAATTGGCAACAAGCAACTTTGTAAGAGATTTTTTATATAAACACTTTCAACAAGCAGTGTAAAAAAATGTTTAACCCTATCTTAGGGGCCTATTGATTTACATATAGTGATATAGAATACAAGTATGTATTTGTTATTTTGTTTTTCCAGCTACGTTGCAACCAGAGTCGTCGAAAGAGTATATTTCGACATCGAGCCAACCACATCGGCATCCATCGCGCAAACACGGGAAATTTCGACCCGAAAGACTGGATCACCAACTAGGCCTAGTACGGAACCACCAACTCAGAGGCCTCGATGCGAGCCCCAGAATTATGTCGTATTTTTGAAGACGCACAAAACTGGAAGTAGTACGATAACGAACATCTTAAATCGTTACGCCGATTGGAATAATTTGACAATGTTGCTTCCAAATGATAAACAGTTTTATTCTTTCAACTGGCCAAATAAATTTCGACTAAGCTATGCAAAGGACAACCACGGAGTCATGCCAAACATCCTTGCCAACCACGCTCGCTACAGTCGAAAGTCCATGAATGTTTTGTTCCCACGTAAAAGAACTTCATATATTACAATTCTACGAGAACCTGTTAAGCAATGGGAGTCTACGTTCAGTTATATGAGCTTCCCTTATATTCTGAATATCTATAAAATGAAAGACCCTTTAAATTTTTTCCTAAATCATCCTCCATCAATACAGAACATACAGAAAAACGCGCGGCGGTTCCCCTCAATACACTTGATAAAGAATCCACTGTTCTTTGATCTGGGCCTAGATTACAAATACTATGACAACATAACGATGATTCGAAGAGCGTTGAAAACCATTGAGAAAGACTTTGATATCGTTTTGATGATGGAACATTTTGACGAATCAATGGTTCTGTTGAAAAGGAGGCTTTGCTGGAGCATAGATGACGTTGTTTTCTTTAAAACGAATGAGAGGCTGAACAAAAATAAACGTCGTGTACTGACGGCGGAGGAAGAAAACTTGATTAAAAAATGGAACACTGCCGACGTAGCGCTTTATAACTATTTTGTAGATAAATTTTGGAAAGAGATAGAAAAAGAGGGCTCTGATTTTTATGATGATTTGCAAGAGCTAAAGGAACGCAAAAAATACTACTTCAATGCCTGTGTCGAAAAGGAGGCCGTAACAGAAGCGTACACGTCAGTTTTTGTAAAGGGTTACGAAATGCGAAAAAATTTGACTGGAGACTTGAAAATTTTTTGTAAACGAATGCTACGAAATGAACTGGCCTATCAAGATTACTTCAAAGATCAGTATGCCAGTCGTGTGATGGCACTCGAAGGGGATACAATAGAAAATTTTGACGATCAATTCGAAGAGGTAGATGTAGATATTGAGAGTGGATCCACGTGGGGGGAAGAAGGTCATGCTTATAGTTATGGCCTACCTCCGAAGCAACCAAAGGCAGCTGCTAAAAATGTACAGCAAAGCAAGGCAGATGTCAATGATGGTAGCAGTATAAAGCAGAATAACCCAACACAAGCCACAGTTGAATCGCCTGTCAAGGATAATGCAAATAAAGCCCTTACTAAAGAAACCGCTACCGTTGCAAAAGATGAAAAAGTACAAAGTACAAGGCTGAAGAGCGTAGATTCAAAGAATGAAAATTCTGATAAGTTAAAAGAGAATGAAATAAACCCAACAACCAGTAAAAGTGTCACACTCAGTAACAAAGTAAGACCTACAAACTCTCAGACATTGGAAGTCATCCGAAAGAAAAAATTGACAACACTTGCTAAACATATGAATGAATTAGAAAGTGTAGTAACCACCCTGCCGAATGATAATCGACCTGAACTAACTACTGAAGAAGTAATATTAAAAACGACAGCGATAACGGGGGTGATAAGCAAGAAAAGGAAAGAAGCGCTCACTAAAACTCATACGCAGAACAAGGTTAAGACATCACCGTTGTTGAAAAGTACAAAAGGAAGTTACACTCGTTTTGAAAGTTCGGCAAAAAAAGCATTGCCAGTTGAGTCAGCAAATAAAGTTTTGGATATGGATGATCCAAAGAGATACGATGGAAAATCAATCATTAAATAAGCAGAATAATATAACCTTATTAGAACTGGTATAGCCTTATTAGCATGTGGGGGCAGGTCGTTGCCCACTTCAGTAATCTGATTGACAAATAATATGTGTTTGGAGTAGGAAAATTTACAGAAATTAAGGATCTTATAATTTTTGTCAAAGGGAAAGTGCTATTTGCCAATTTAGTTTCTTGTTCACACCAAGAATCTTTGTCAATGGTTTAGGAAAATCTATCGGCCATTCAGTGTTAAAATGAACTATTTTGATAGTCACTCTAAGTGGCTTTGTAAAAATATCCTGTATGAGTTAAGGTCATAGAGATCTAGAATATATCACGTTTCGTCGAACTAAAGTTTTTAATAATATATGTCATAAAGTCACTCTGTACAGTATGCTAATTAGTTGAAGAACTCAACCAATAAATATGTTCACTTACCTCAAGAACCTGTGGAGCAAACGGAATTGTCCTCCATTTGTTCAAGTTGGGTTCAAATGCTCTTCTGTACACTTTTTTCTAGGGCAAATTTATTTTTGAAAGCTTTGAATTAAATGGGGTATTTATCTGAATCAATTATAAAGATGATAGAGAATAGAATTATAAGCTTGAATTAATGAAAAAGAGGAAATTTATTTGGATTGTATTCTGGTATCACAATAACAGTTAATTTAAGCACAGCCACACGAGATCAGCTAATTGTGGCCATAGACCGTCGTCCTTAGAATTGGAAATGGATTTGAATTCCCAACTCCTAACAAATAAACGCATAAACTAAACCAGGTCCTGCCTCTGAAGGTCAATGCTAATTATCACATCTACAGGAAAATGTGACTTTCACATTTCGCTACTTCTGAAAGTCTCACACAATTAGTATAAAATGCTGACTATCCAAACTGGCAGAAATGCTAAGTACCCTTCTGCATTTTCAAACTGGAACATTCGGAGGGGAAATTTAATATTCACTTGTGTCTGTTAAGCATCATTAACAACGTGTTAAATTGCCCCAGTGAACCCATTTTCATGCTGGTACCACAATTTGCACAATTCAAGTCAAGTACTGTGCTTAAAGCCTAGACTATGAAGGTAAAACCCACATTCGAGTACTGGGTTTCAGTACTCCATTCTAAAAATAGCATCAAGGGGTAAGATTGTCAATTACATCTTTTCGTATAACTTTCCAGTTTGTTGAAAGAATAGAGAAAGCTACATTTCATATTCATATAAAAGAGAGAAATTATTTAGAGAAGAATGCCTAAAAAGAGACATGGGTACCAATATCATATTCTAAAAATAGCATCAAGGGGCAATTTTATAATTTCCTTTTATCTTAATATATTTTAATATATGATAATGCACCTAAATCTTTCCTTTTGAACTTTTTTTACAAATCAGTAATGACATCTGGAGGTTGGCCCAATTCGAGGACTGGGGCCAAGTAACCCAGTCTAAAAATAGCACTTGGGGGCATTTTTCGGCTTGTGTCTATTCGGCATCGTTATCAGCGTGTAAAATTACCCAAGTGTACCCATTTTCATGCTGGTATCACAATTTGCATGATTCATGTTCTAACAGCCCAGACTATAAGAAGTACATTTACTAATTCTATCATTAATAATAATAATAATAATAAAAGTAAAATTATTGTTCATCCATAATTCATTGTTACAATTGTGATTTGCTGTTTTAACGTAAAGAGATGGAATGTATAGTGATGTTGCCTGATTTTAATCCTTATGGAAACATTGTGTTTGAATAGAGTAATCTATGATGGACACGACGTTTTTCAACGTTTTCTAAGATGGAAATAAAAAGTTTCGAATTTGTTGTTTTTTATGATATATATGCCTGAAATCATAGACATCTGTCTGATTTTTAGTGAATTTTTAGTGTTATTTTTAAAAGGACACGAGACAGATTATTTTTAAATAAAATTGAGCCAAAGTCTTAAGTTTTTGAGACGCTGTCGACATCATAGCGTTAAAAGGCATGGCTCTGGGGGAGCGGCAAATCCATGTTGTACAAAACTTTATTGCTTCTTCCAAGTTAATGGCCCTAAGGGTCATAGGGGTTATTGGATCATAGTGTCAGGTTTTTCCAGTAAGCTCCAAATTATCGCAGTGTAATTCAAGGTGTCGATTGACATCGTGCCTTGACAAGACCATAGTGGTGTCTTGAATCAAACGATATTATGTTAAAAATCAGGAAAACACCGCAACGTGCCGAGAAAAGAAAGGCAACAAACATTAATTAAATCAAATATATTTGATTATAGCGAATTGTTCATAATCAACTATCTTTAATCTTTACGACTATACGTGCTACTCAACTGTGTTCATCAGCACATATTACAAAACTACAACAAATACTGCGTGGGATACTAGGGAGGGTTTAAGAACGGGGCGTCTTTCTTTGTGATGAATTCTGATTCCTTTAGATATTTTTATATTTACTTGTTTCATCATTTACTTGTTTCATCATCAAGTTTTCAATTCAATCTATTACTATCTAAAGTTATTCCAAGAAATTTAGCATAATAATCTATATTTTAATCCTGCTAATTTTGCCGGTAGTTGTTGAGCCTATAAAGAAAAAGCTTGATTTTGATGCGTTCAGAGAACTGTTGACCAATGACCAGTCAGAAAATTCAATTGATTATCGGCTTAGTGTTTTTTCAACATTCTCTGAGCTTTTTTGGTAAACAACTTAGTGCATATTCAGCAAACAAGCGGAATTGGAGTGTTTTCGGAGAATGTCAATAATATAATTTATGTAATATAAGATAAAGAGGGGTCCTTGTACACTACCTTGTGGGAAGCCACTGTCCACAAGAAGTTCATGTAACGATTTGGGTTATTTTACATATTTAGGACATTAACCTTCAAATGTCTTTGCTCTACATTTGCCAGCGTGTTCTAATTTAATCTAGCCTCGTGGAAAAAACAGGCGTTTGAAATAAATGGAGAGGCAATGGCCAAGTCAAAAATTTAGGAAAAAAGGGTTGTCTGAAGCGAAAGTTTAATGCAATGGATACATTTAAATTATATCCTTGAAAAACGCATTATTTTCAAACTTGGTACTTTCATTTCTTATGGACTTAACAAACAATTTCGTATCTTTTCTAATCCAGTTATTTTCATTTCATCTTATCTTCTTCACTATCTCATCTTATCTTATCTTATTTATCTATTCGTTTTCTATCCTCTCACACATTCCCACTTCGCCTTAAAGCGCTACATCGTATCTCGACTCATGCTTTTTTTTGATAATGCAGGACAGTGAAAGACAGCATCTTCTGTGTACAAAATAATAGCTACTAGAGATAAAGCTCAACTTATTCAACTTTATTCAAGATTAAATATCAATTCTACTTCTCTATGCGATTCTACTCTTTTTTTTCTCTATTTATCCATTATTTCTCTTATCAATTTCACCTGATGATGATTTTTGCTCGTCAATCGAAATGATGATGACTTTATAATGGACAATGTCGTGCTTATATTGTATAAATTAAAGAAGCGGGGGATTAAAACCTAACAGGAAGCGGAAAGGGAAATGAGGACAGAATTGCAAATTTTACTGTGTGCACTTGCACATTGATAATGATGCTTAACAGACGCAAGCTTAAAAACGCCCCAAAGTGCTATTTTTAGACTGGGGTACTTGACCCAAGTCCTCTATTTCGGATTTCATCCATACGTAGTTAACTAACGTTTAAAATGACCATGAAGGTAAAGCTTTAAACATAATTCTACACAATTAAAGTATAACACAGAAGCAATTAAAATATTACCCTTGATGCTATTTTTTAAGTGGACTACTGGAGCCCAGGCCTCTATAAGCTTTCTTTTATAAATCATTACTATTTTTGGTATGAATGTGAAATAAAGTGAAGATTAAATCTCTGGATTGCTACTTCTCCTCTCAGAGGCCTTCAAGAGAAGCATAGAAGAACTACCTTTTGAAGGTTGGAAAGCACAGAGGCTAGAAGAATCAGTGCAATTCTATTATTGGTTTACTGTTATAGTCAATGCTATTGTTGCTAGTTAAAGCAACAAGGGAGTCAAATCACCGCGTGTTTCCAAGTGCCTTTAGTCAGATTGCACCTTGGATGTTTAGCCTTTATCATATAAACTACTCGCGCTGGCTGAGACGAATGAGCTTGGATCTACAAAAGTATCCCATTCTGAAAAGAGAATCTAGGCGGAATTTTATCTCTCCGTGATACTTTAGTGTATCACAAAGTATAGAATGCTAGACTTTTTATGCTAAAAACAGTAATGACTAATAGGTTACAATAGAAAAAAGTATAAAAAGTGACCTGGTCTATCATTTGTAGCATCTAGAGGCAATATTCTACTTTGCTCTAAAAATACTGTTTGGTTAACCAAAAGGTAGACAGCCATACTATTATGTTTACATCAAAAATAAGTAATGGCTTTTAGAAGAGCGTTAACATAGAGGCCTAGAGCCCAGAATCCTTATCTAAAAATTGAATCAAAAGATAATATTGTTTCTTTGTTATATTTTTACCGTATTGAATTATGTTAAAACTTACGTATGGATGAATCCAAAATTGAGGAATTGGGTCTAAAAAACCCCAGTCTAAAAAACACTTGGGGCAGTTTTCGGCTTGAATCTGTTCGGCATCATTAAAAGTGAAAATCGTTATAATTATAGGCTACTTTTAGATACGATTGATGTTAAATCGGCAGCCAGCGCGAGTAGTTTATATGATAAAGGCTAAACATCCAAGGTGCAATCTGACTAAGAGCACTTGGAAACACGCGGTGATTTGACTCCCTTGTTGCTTTAACTAGCAACAATAGCATTGACTCTAACTCCATTACAGTAAACCAATAATATAATTGCACTGATTCTTCTAGCCTCTGTGCTTTCCAACCTTCAAAAGGTAGTTCTTCTATGCTTCTCTTGAAGGCCTCTGAGAGGAGTAGTAGCAATCAAGAGATTTAATCTTCACTTTATTTCACATTCATACCAAAAATAGTAATGATTTATAAAAGAAAGCTTATAGAGGCCTGGGCTCCAGTAGTCCACTTAAAAAATAGCATCAAGGGTAATATTTTAATTGCTTCTGTGTTATACTTTTATTGTGTAGAATTATGTTTAAAGCTTCACCTTCATGGTCATTTTAAACGTTAGTTAACTACGTATATGGATGAAATCCGAAATAGAGGACTTGGGTCAAGTACCCCAGTCTAAAAATAGCACTTTGGGGCGTTTTTAAGCTTGTGTCTGTCAAGCATCATTAACAACGTGTTTAATTGCCCCAGCGCACCCATTTTCATGCTGGTACCACAATTTGAACAATTCAAGTCAAATATTGTGCTTAAAGCCTAGACTATGAAGGTAAAACCCAAATTCGAGAACTGGGTTCCAGTACCCTATTCTAAAAATAGCATCAAGGGGTAAGATTGTCAATTACATCTTTTCGTATAACTTTTCAGTTTGTTGAAAGAATAGAGAAAGCTACATTTCATATTCATATAAAAGAGAGAAATTATTTAGAGAAGAATGCCTAAAAAGAGACATGGGTACCAATATCATATTCTAAAAATAGCATCAAGTGGCAATTTTTTATTTCCTTTTCTCGTGATATATTTTAATATATGATAATGCATCTGGAGATTGGCCCAATTCGAGGACTGGGGCCAAGTACCCCAGTCTAAAAATTGCACTTGGGGGCATTTTTCGGCTTGTTTCTGTTCAGCATCGTTATCAGCGTGTAAAATTACCCCAGTGTACCCATTTTCATGCTGGTATCACAATTTGCACAATTCATGTTCTAACAGCCCAGACTAGCAGCTTGCACTATGGAGGAGAGAGGGAACATTTCACCAACATGAAGAAATTGTATGCAATTATAACGTGTGCTCTGGTCGTTCTTACACTAATTGGATTTATGTATTTGAATGAGTTTTCAGTGTGGTATCACACTTCAATAGTTGTTAAAAACCCAAAAATTGTTTCGGCAAGCACTAAGAAAAAACACGAGGGCACGTCTACTATGAAAGTGCAGCCAAATGGAGGTAATTAGTGAAAAATCTATGTTCTTGCACCAAAACATTGATAATTTCGTTTTGATATCGTATGGTTTTAGTGAATACGGGTGATATATTTGTCACTTCAGAGTAAACAAAATAGTGACACAAGAGATGATATAAAGTGATGAAATTTAAGGAGCATTGGCATTGGGCCTAGTTGTAATTGTAGGCGTCCTTTTTAATTGAAGCGTCCTAGCATACGTTTTCATTGTCAATCAAAATTAAAGCAGAAGAAACCTGAAATTTTCTGGAAAATGGCAGCTTTTTAAGAAAAATGCATCTGCTCTGTAGTTAGGAATGTGATAAAAACATAATTTTTAGATGGTTTTTAAAAAGTCGAGCTATAGTTGAACTACATTTATGTACATAATAATAGCTACTGGAGACACAACTCTATTTATTCAACTTTATTCAATTTATTAAACTTGAATAAGTTAAATAAATTGAGTTGTATAATTCAAGATTAAATAGTCTATCAAACGCATGGAAAATTGTTTGGCACCACAAATTGATTGATATCAAAATTGTGTTTATGTGAATGATAAGAGCAAAAGTTTTCTACAAATGTGAATCTAATGATACACACATGATGTTTGAATGTGTTGAAAAGCTAAGGGATCAGAAAGGCTAAGCCTCCCTTGTTAATGCTGAAAAATACCTCTTGTAATTTGTAATGTTTTTGGAGGGGCCCATGCTCTTTTTCAAAGAATTATTTATGTTTTAGACAAAACATTATGATCATTTACCATGAAATATTATTGTTTTTATTCAACCCTTTGAAGGGACCAAAGCATGGAGTCTGGGTTAACTAGCAAATATAATTTGTAGCAAATTCTAATGTAGTTAAGCCTGGTTCACATAAAACAGTAACTGCCTATTTATTCCGACAGTACCAGTGCACAACTTTTTTCATGGTCATGGTACTGAGCATGGTTAAAGTTGTTGTGAATACTCTGTCTGTAGCTCCCTTTGGTGTTGAAAGGTGATTTGGTATTGTTCATCTGATCAGAATTTATCATTTGCTCAATTTCTGTTTATCAAGAAAAGAAGCAGGAAAGAATGGAAATTTAGATGATTGAAAATTCTCTCACAACTTAGGATCTCTTTTATTGAATTGAGTTGGTGACTTAACTGCTGGCATTGCTACCGGGTGAAATGTTTTTAGAACCTATGTACAAGGGATGAAATTTAATGACATCTTATTACAGCAAGAGCTACAAGGATGCAAATTAAACCTTTTTTGACAGGGCGTCAGGACAAGTTCGATGGAGTTGCATACAAAATGAACCAGCTGTTCAAAAACCAATCAAGTCTATAAACATAATGAAAGTGTAAGAAAAATTTGTTAGAACATATGCCAAGATATTCTATACTCCCTAATTTGCACCCCTGAGAGCCTCTTGCATTTGTTGGTATTTCTTATTTAACTTCACCAGATTTGTTATTTATTTAATAAATCTGTAGTTAGGAAGACATTCAACTTTGTACTTTAAGCATCCTGGTTAGGGGAGAAAACTGCCATGGTGTCTCTTTCATTGAATCATATGGAATGAAAACATTATCCTTAAGGGGTTACTGTCTTTCCTTGGAATAAATTATCTCTGCACTACAAGCAAGGGAAAATAATTTTTATACCTTTCAATCAAATCCAACAAATTTGATTTACTATATCAATTTGAAATCAAAGCTCTTCAATCTTTTGATACTATACCTGCCACTTAAGTTTAAGGATTTCAATTTTTTCAGCTAGCAAGATATATTGTAACTAGTTATCATCAATATTGATGTAAATTGTGGTTATTTTGTTATTTTTAGTGGCATTAAATACAAATTGCAAGGCCTTTACAGCTCATGTTCTTTTGAAGGAAAATTTTTATCTGTTTTCCCCGAAAAACCCTGAGTCCAAATGTTTTGGAGTGTTAAGTAGGCCTCTTGGGCAGGTACTGATGCTGCCTGGGTGCTGCCTGGTACTATTTTCAAAATTCATCAGTACAGTATTGCCAAGACTTGGAAAGAAAACGTTTCATTCTCCTCACTCTTATTAACTACCCTATCTCTGGTTCTTTGCGTGCGCACTCATTTCTTATTTCATTGCTAGTTTTAGCAAAAAGGTACAATAGTTGTTGACAAGGGAAACGCAACTCTCCTTTTTATAGCACAATTTTAAAAAATGATAGACGTTACTTGTAACTTACATGATTTCTATAAAGATGAAGTGAGCTTTTTCTGATATTAAAAGTGTGTGGTCAAAAGTTTTTGTTTTATGAATACCCAACGCCTAAAGATTTGTGGTTTCCACACACAGCCACTGCACCTAATGCCTGCTGACGGCAGAATTTTATTTCTTGACAACATGGATTAAAATATATCAGCCCAATTGCATCTAAAATTCGTCCCCTTTGAGGTCATGTAGTTTGAAAATTCACTGAAAAATCTCCTTTTTATGTCAAAAAGCTACCTAGATGGGATATTTAGGGAGCTCGCAACTTTGTTCAAAAATTACACTTTACAGTACCCCAGCACACGCTTGCCCTTTTATTTACCTTTTTAGAATTTTTAAGGCTCGTGTTTTTATAAAATCTGTTCTTCGAAAAATATTGAAATTAATATGGAATTTAGGTGGTAAGGAATGGTTCTTTATAACAAGACAAATAGTGAGCCCTTAGAGCAGGGAATGGGGTTGTCCAACATACAGCCCGCGAATGAATTGGTAAGGCAATAATTTTTTAATAATTTGAACCTTGCGTTATGTCTATGTAGTAACATTCCAGGCAAAATTATTATAAAAACTATCAGGCATTCTATTGATCATTAGGCAAACTGATCAGGGGCGTCCTGGTGAATGAATTCTAAAGGGGGCAAGAAAGAAAAATTTTCCGATAAAGTTTCTTTAATTTATTTTGCCTTAACTTAAAAAAGATATTTGAAATGCATTTTTATCTTGTCTCTATTTGTTCACATTTACTGTGAAAGTCCCTGATATCTCGCAACTCTATAAATCTTTTCGTTCAACCCTATAAGGTTCGTTCCACCTTTCATTTTTGACCACAGCTCAAGCTTGAAAATTTTCCGAAATAACAATGATTTTTACGAAAATCTGTCAAATTTTGAGAGTGGAGGGGGCCACAGTCCCCTCTGCCCCCCGGCCACGACGCCCCTGAAACTGATTTAATCTAAAACCAAATATGAGCTTAAAAAAGTCGTATAATTAAGTTTGGAGAAATTTCCAAAACGAGGTCGTAAGTCGAATTGGTGTATTAACTTTCTGAAAACAGAAAATGTAACATTTTGTATTTATAATTTTTCTTAAAACTGAGTATATAACTTTTCATATAGATTTTCATGTGATCAATTTACTTTTCACTTCAAAATTTGCCGATAATTTTCGTAATTTTCCATGTGGCCTGCCTGTGACGTAAGGTTATGTCTGTGATATATAGCCAGTGACGTAAGCTTATCGCGTAAGTCCCAACCCAGAAAGTTAGTTGGAAAACCCTGCCTTAAAGGAAAATTTTTGCTTACCCAGCATTGTTGTTTAGTTCCAGGTGAACAATCAAAATGTGTTGATGATGGAGACAGATACAGCCAAGTGAAGTTTTTTGTCTTGTTCATTGGCTACTCTAGAAGTGGAAGCACTTTACTTGGTTCCCTACTTGATGCCCATCCAAATGTTATCGTTGCAAATGAATACGGCGTAGGAGATAAGCTGAGTACATTCACTGCTGCAAAAAAGAACAGGAATTATTTATTCAATCAGCTGTACAATAACTCGCAGTGGTACGCAACGAAAAGTTATCGATCTTCAACTTACAGGGGGGTTTACAACTATCACGTACCGAAACAGTGGCAAGGAAAATACAATTGCTCAATACAGGTGACGTTTTTACTATCTGTTATCAACTTCAAGACTCTTGTGCAGCCCTGCAAATTGGTCATAGATTGATAAAGAAACCGATAGATCATTGAATCTAGTAATGGCCTACCCGAAATGGTGGTTCTTACTCATAAACCTTTGATAAACATAATTAAGAATGTTGAATTAAGGAAGGAAGTTTTTCGAGGGGTTTTGGGATACGTCTCCTGTTCTAATTTTTTTGAATGTCTCTTTTCTCATTGATGCAAATTTTACCCTGTAAAGATTTGTACCAAGGAGTTTCATTACGATTTTCTAAACTTCCGTTTTTTCTTGTTCTGTACTCTAGGTGATCGGGGACAAAAAGGCTGTACAGAGTGTCCGAACTTTTTCAGATGAAGAAGGTGATCAACGGCTGAACGAGTTGGGTAGAATCGTAAAAGTCCCCATTAAATTCGTACACATCCACAGGAACCCATTTGACACCATAGCAACGATGCTTTTGCAGCACAAAAATGCGAGAAGTCAAGCTACCTCCTCACATTTCAAGGTATGGTATTTCAAAATCTACATTCGATTCCCATGTGGATTTTCGTGCTATCAACAACCCTTTCTTAGCAGGGTTAGGGGCAAAGTATCAGGAAGCCAAAGCCTCCTCCCAATGATTTATTAAACCTTTTCCTTTGCTGGCAGCCAATTTCGCTTGCCTTTCCAGTAGCCTGCGTGCAGACTTTACTTTCTGTTGCGAAGGAGAGCCAATACGGAACTTATAAAGCCTGCGAATTCGCAACGGAAAGTAAAGTTTACACGCAGGCTACCTTCCTAATTGTTTTGCCACTTAAACTATTTGTCTTCGTACTTATTAAAGGCGATAGGTAAAAACATTTATTCGAACTAGCAACCTTTGGACAGCAATTGTGGGATAAATTCCCAAAATCCATTCAAATCTATTTTTGTCTTGCTTAGCGTTAATGTAGAGTTTGAGCAACAGTATCTTCAACGTTTGTCTCCATGCCCCAACTATTTATCTGAGGTTTAAATAAATGATTTGAGCGTTAGATAGAAATAGAAATGGCAGGCAAATGTTTTTGTGTATCTTCGACCTCGCCAGCAATCCACGTACCTTGTCAAGTAATTGTTATATTAAAAAGACGTTTTCTATGAATTTTGCTTTTGGAATTTTATTGTTGCTGGCTGCATTAATTGATATGCTTTTGAAGTTGCTAGCTAGTTAATTGATATTCTGTTGTTTTTTTCATGCTAAGTTAATACCACTGTCTATTCCAGCCGCTGAACGATCAGAAGGAGTTGCGGAGGTGCGTGAACAGATACCTCAACAGGGTAAAGCGCCTTGAGGCAATAAAAGCCAAGCGAGTTGAAGATGTGGTCGATATTGAGTATTCCAAGCTGGTAAAAGAACCAAAACAAATAGCAAAGAAGCTCTGTAAATTCTTTCAATTAACTTGCAGCAGAAAATACGTAAAAAGTTTCGCGAAGAAAACTTATCACAATGAGACATACACAAGAAGAAAAGTCATATGGACCGAAGATATGAAAGCGCGCGTGTTTAACAAAATGAACCTGCTTTCGCCGCATAGAAAATTTGTCTTTGAGGTGTCCTGATGTAAAGTTTAGTGAAAATTTTTAGATTATATATAGGCTCTTTCATTCAAATGTGGGTTTTTATGTCCCAAATTGTCACAGCAGCTGCTCCTTGGAACTTCGAATGTTCTTTCCTCGTTGCTAGCTGTTTGTTGTTATTAATTGATTTTTAGCAGAAAAATGAGAAAATTTGGGGGGAATGCGAAAAAGTAAGAGCAATAAGTGAACCATCTGACTTTGGGATGCCGTTTCGAGCTCCCATGCCAGTCAAAGTGAATCAAACATCGTCATGAGCACTATCAACAAGCCAGGCTGAAGAAAATTTGTATTTCTTGTCTCATAACAATATTTCACCATCTTACACGACGCTGTGTTTTATGCTGTTTTCCATCTTGATCTGTGATGAGAATTCGAAAAATCATCATTTTATCGAAATACAGGGAAAAGGCTGACGATTCCTCGTTGAAATGATGAAGAGCATTCCGGGAAAATAATAAGTTGTCGTTGTCATTGTCTTTCTATGACATTTTTCTTTATAGCATTACTACTTCTTGTGAAATAAAAATTTAATTATGTTTAATATATATGTATACATTTTGTGTTGTCAATCATTTTGTAATCTGTTGCGTTCTGTGAGAAATCTGGTAACATTTTTATCTCTATAGGAAAGTTATTATCAATAATTGTACAAAAAACCGATTATATTTTCATGCCTTTTTATATTAACGAACCATTTTTATATTTCTAGGCAGTGTTTTTATCTATCTCCACCTTTGAGTATATCCCCATCCAAATTCTTTTGTAGTACTAATTCACATATGCGTGTATGTATGAAGAATCGGGGACAAGATAATTTCAACTGCTGTTCAAAAATATATAGAAACATTTAAATGACTCAGACTTGCAAACAGGTCTTCCAAATGGACCTTTAATAGTTTGTTTTCTAATCAATAAGCATTGCGAAGTGATTATGTGTGTAAAAAGAATGAATTTGATGTCACTAAGGAACAATCATTTAAGTCAAAATGTTTTAAATAATACGGTTAAACTTTTGACCAAAAAAATGTCCAGTTTATTCGGTACAAAAACAAACAGATGACAAAGATGTCTCAGAGGCAACTTGAATGACGCATAGACATCCTCCAAGTCCATTTTCACTTCTTGATTATTCTGAATTTTGCTACTTCAAACAAAACATTTTTCATTTCACAATTATTCCTAATTAGTACCGCTTTTTATGTTTCCAATTTTGGATGATTCACAAAACTTTGTCTGTCCCTAGAAGACTAGAGTTATGGACTTTCCTCGAACAGTGTGAATTGTTTAGATCAAGACGAGCAGATTATCTATATTCGAGTGACCACTAGCCTTTTACTCTTTGGTAGAATTTGATTGTTTAGGCCAGGGGTCGGCAACCTTTATAAAAGAGGGGGTCAAATTTGATTTCTGAAATGCATACGAGGGCCGCAACTCAAAATACAGGATAATTTTAATATATACCAATTCTACCTAACTACTAATCTAGTCAATAAAAATGTATTTATCGGTAAATGTACTGTAACTTGGAAGCTGTACGTATATACAAAGATAGATGTAAAGTACATGTTCACTGTTAAGTATGTTATGTTACAAGAATCTGATGCGCAACTTGGTGCTGCGTGTTCTTGGCCAACTTCTCAATATTTGGCAAAATTGTTGATGTTGGCAGCCGCAAGTTGCCTTCAAGGTGCTAATCAGTCATTCGAGATCGCAGTCTTCGCATACTTGATCTTTGAGAAGAGACTTTCGCAAAGGTAAGTACTGCCAAACATGCAACACATCTTCTTGGCTTGCTGCACCAGACCTGGATATGAGCCATCATCCACCATGGAGATACTCCATATAAAACTGGATGCTATGAGTTTCCTTGTAATTCTGTTTCAATTCATTGGTACCCTGCAGCTCGATCAACTCCATTTGAAGATGGAAAGTGAACCAAGCACCATTGATTCAGCTGAGTATTCCAAAGATTTAGCATAAGCAGGAACGTGATAACATGTTCATACACGACATTCACAAATTGACCATGGCCTTCAAGCTTCTTGTTCAGCTTGTTCTAGTGACTAGTAATATTAACGAGGAATGCTAATCTAGACAAAAATTTAGGATCACTGAATCAATATCGAGTTGACACTCATGCATTGGGCCACATTATTTACAGGTTAACGGGGACCTTCCGGGCCACACAAATGTACCTTGCGGGCCGCGGGTTGCCGACCCCTGGTTTAGGCAAATGATCGATGATTGATAAGTTAATGGAGATGAAATGGGTGCCAGTAGTGTTATCTGTTGCTTTGAATGAAGCATTACAGTGCATAGTCTTGCATCGTTCAGTGATACCCTTATACAACTTTATTAATAAATATATAGACCAAAATGAGTTTCCCTGTCAATAAAGGAATTTATTTATAAAGATCCTGTACCCAACAAAGGCAGAGAATACGTGACAAGGTGTGCTTGGAAATGTAAAGCTTACTTTTGTGATTGCAAATGCGAAAGAGTAAGCTTTCTAAACCGGAGAAGAGTAACTGTAATATTAAACATTTGAAGGGGGCAAGATTAGGAGTGAGCTAAGAGCCACCATCTTTTCTCATGTCGTTCTGAAGCCTGTCTTCAGAAATGCTTTGGTAAAAAAATCTTGGGTAAAAAAACGTATTAAGCCTCCTCACCTCAGGATGCTCGTTCACAACAAGAGCCGTTCTCTGCTGAAATCGTATTATTTTTCTCAACTTATCTATTTAGACTTTTTAATGGTCACATCCTTGAGATGTTGGCAAAAGAATATTTTAAAAGATTAGCTGAATGCATTGGTATTTCAAATACAAAACTAGATGTATAAATGATTGAGCATTTAAATAGAGAAAACACGTCTTCCTTTTTAAATTGAATGGGTCACTTTGAAGTAAGCCCACTCTTCATTTCCTGTTGCAAATTGTTCTGCACCCTCTTGTATATCTTATAACTCGCCACCAAATATGAAACATTTTTGTTCTAAGAGTTTTAATCTCGTTTTAATTTGGTGATGTCTGTCATGGTCCATTTTAATCACTCTGATCGCGATCATCTTTGCTTAATGCAAAGATTTAATGCAAGTCATTGGGCTGAGACCCAACACTCGGCATGAGACTCTTGTCTGGATTTTGAACAGAACATTTGTCCTACCAAGTCTAAAATCCAAAAAATTAATCATGTTTGCGTCTAATATCTGTTAAACAGGATCTCAGTGCACTAATTGGTTGCCAAATAATTGCTCGACTCTTTGGTGTTTTAAGGAGCTTCTGATTTATTGACATGACATCAAATTGCAAGCTGGAAACAGACTTTCTTGCTACGCGTACCAAAATAGATGCAGTGATGTCATCAAATATGACCGTTTAGAAAAACTACATCGAATAGATTTAGATAATCCAAGGGATTATGAAAAACTAATTAACTGTAAAGCGACGATTTAGCAAGCATATTTTGAACAAGGCCCCTTTCTATTTACCCATTTTACTCTAAACGATTTCTCTTGAAAGTAGCCATAGCTCTCGAATTAAACCTCATAGCAGGGGCGGATCCAGGAAATTTTTTGACTGGTGCTCAGTTTAGGGGACCACACCCAAAAATTGACCACGCCCATTTTCGGTGGCGATGTTAAGTAGCGTATTTTTTCCAATGAGCGTCCCTCTCCAATGCACACCCCCCTTTTGAGCACAATTTCTCTAATCAAGAACCACTCTCCAATGAGCGCCCCCTAAATATTTTGAAAACATATAGAGACAAGCAAATCTTTACAATAGTAGTTGGTTTAAATATATTGAATAAAACCTATGCTGTTTCAACTTGGAAAATCTTCTGCAACTACTGACAGAATTACATAAAAATACATTTGAAGGTATTGATAATTTAAATACTGAAGATGCCACACCAGTATTTTCAGCAAATCTACTAGGATTTTGACTCGGATGAAATTGAAATCTTGTAATTATTATGCCCATAACAGGTGTGATTGATTTTTCTAAAAACAATCATTGTTTAAATTCCAAACCCCAATTTTTTATTGGTGGATTTTTATCTTTTTCTCAATAAGCCCCACCATCTAATGGGGCCAAAAATATGATAAAATACGGTAAATAAGAGTGGCTATGAAAGCAAGGAAAGTATTGTACTAAATAAGGCAATGTATTTCATGAAAATTTAGAAAATGTTTTACGAAATTCATTACTCTGGTTGAAAGCTATCT
Source organism: Rhopilema esculentum (assembly GCF_013076305.1). Next base: position 8,255,229 of record NW_027019384.1, read on the forward strand.
TTTGCAGCTTGGAATTGTGTTTATATATTATGTTAAAAATTTTGTTGATGTTCCAAGAACTTTGACAGGCATTTACACGCCTCTTTGAACTATTCTTCCTTTAGAAAAATCACAAAGGGGGCTGCGATGCCATTACTCGCGTAAAAAACAATGCGAATATCTCAACACTTCAATTAACGCTTTGTTATAGTATCACATTGCAAACAAACAACATTGATTCACATTTGCAAAACTCAAATCAACTAATAACATGGCTAATAAAACGCAACCTAGCATGTCACCCTCAACCAGATGCATGTAATATTTTCTGATGTTTTGCAATTTTTCACAACGATTGTGTGTTACCACTTACCTGATAGATAGGTATCTTAGGCCGTAGCTTTGCTACACTTCCGGAGAAGAGCTGTGAATCAGTGAACGAGTCGGCGCTATTGTCATCCCAATAAAACTCGAAAACATCCTCAATGTCCCTTCTCTATCATTTCTTTGACCAGGCTTTTCTTTTGCCATAAATATTAAAGCAACGTTTCTGTTCATGCACCCCGTAAAACCAACGAGAGTTGCCGCAAATCCCAAAAGCCTATGCCAGTTCCCTATCCATCAATTTCCCTGAATTTTTATTGGCTATTTCGTCTTGACCGGTGCTCAGATGACGTTGAGCACCGGTGAAAAGCAAATGATTGGATAATGCTGGATCTGAGCACCGGTGAGAAAAAAGTTAATTGGCTAGCTCTGTTCGTGACAATTCTAATTTACGAACCCACCGGTGCTCGGAATAGCATGGAATAATTGGATTTCATTGGAGGATGATTTTGTCATCCGCAATCTAATTGGTCAGCACTTGCATTCTACCAGAATTTCGTTCCGGTGAAAATGCCACGGTTGCAAACATTAACGCGACAAAAGAAAATTCTTCAGATAATAGATATTTTTCATGCAAAATAGATGAAAACATAGAATCAGTAGAAGTCTTTAGCTTTTTTCGGAAACACGCACAGGAACAGGTACAAGAAACAGTACTTTGAAAATCTGACCGGTGCTCAAGCACCCTTTGCACCCCCCTGGATCCGCCACTGCATAGGGTGTTTTAGAATATGACCCCTAATGCATTACACACAACTGATTTTCATGTTTTATGATACCTCTGAATTCTAGTAGATTTAGCCACACTAGATGTTTGAAATAAACCTTTAATCCTTAATTCCTGACAGCATTCAGAATTAATTCAAAGGCATCTTGAATCGACACACATACACGATCTTATAAGAAACGCAGTTTTCAAAACCAATATATTAAGAATAAGAAGATAGCATATACCTTGGCCACTTACAATTTCGTACCCAGATGATAGGCATCCTAGTACCAACTCTTTTGATGTGGACTTTCTATACGTGGCTCTACTTCAGCTCCAGGTTTCTAGGATTGAAAAAAGACAAGCTTGAGCTTAGTCTAAATTCCACCTTCCTCTCTTTCTTATCTTTTTCCTTTTTCCCCCTTTTATTATTTTTTGTTGTTCTTTTCCTGTTTGGTTATAAGGGAAATGTGCATGTACACAGCCTTTGTGGTATCGTCCTGTATTTTCTAATGTCGAAAATTTGTCAATACTTTATATTATGTTGAAGATATTTTTCTTTTTCTTCTTGTAATTTTTAAATTGTAAATGACTGCACCGGTGATGAAGCAGGGAAAATTTCAGTAATAATTGTCCTATGCTCGCTGGCTTAATTTTCAATTCTGTAAATTTTTCATAAATACTCGGCTTGCTTCATCCCGAGTGTTGTCATTCGTCGTATCTGAGTTGTAAAGTCGATATTGTTTTAAAGCAAACTTATGTAATATGTCTGTGTTTTAATTGAATTGGTTTATAAAAGAATGCCTGAATTCAGAAAACAGCCACCTCAGACCACTACTTAACATCATTACCTAACCTAAAAACATTATTAGTTTAATGTTATTTGGGGAGCAAAGTGTTTTCACTTGCAGCAGAACATTGATTCACTATTGTTTGTTAAAATAGAAATCGTGACCAGCTGAAAGCCAGGGATCCTATTCACGGCCACCATTGCCTTTCATCATTTTATGTCACTATGTTATATCATCATGCTATGTCATCGTTTCATGATATCGTGTTAAGCCATCGTGTTACGCCATCGTGTTACGCCATCGTGTTATTTCATTGTATTACACCATTATACAATAGCACGTGGGTCGGGTAGAGGACTTGTCGAATGACGACAACGTTATGAAAGGAACAACTAATTGCTTATTACGTAACTTGACAGGGACAGGGAGACCAGATTGCATTACGGATTCGCGAATGACATTCTATTATTATGTAAAAACTAAAGGCAAGAATAAGCCAAAGAATGGTCAAAAAATATTATTAATACTTATAAGTTATTGGGGAGCTAATGCCTCCACAGAATACCAGCACCGATTTCAGTGTCCCTGTCAGTTAATGAAAGAACAAAAGCTTATAAGAATCCCTAGTTAGCAGGAGCGACACGTTTTGAAAAAACAAATATTGAAACGATCGACTATTGGATAATGGCCTTTTATTTTTTCTTTTGGAAATCTGGAGACGCTTTTTGAATCAAGGAAAAAGGAGGATTTTCGTCTTCGTTTCTAAAATTTTACATTTCTGCAAAATCTTCTCCAATTTTGATTCAGTTTGTAAGACTAGTATCTAGTTATGTCCTGTTACAATGGCAAAACTAAATAGATAAAGACGATGTAGAAGTGTATGATATCAGAATAAAACAATCAATACGTTATCAAGGGCAATATGGACAAAATCTGGCGTTGCATAAAATGCTGAGCAATTGTTGGTAATGGCATAGTCAAAACCTATCAAGATGTCTGAAACCGGACTGCTCCTTTCTAGAGAAGAATTCTAAAATTTATTAACCCGGATGAATTCAAAACAAATAATTTGTTTAATGTTTAATTCAATCCTTAGGTACGTAGCATGTACGAATTGTATTTGTGGCGTTTACTTCAATATCGTCCTATGAATCTTCTTAAGAATTATGATCTTTGTATGAGAGTGAAAGAACATATTTTTCCAGAGCTCAAGTCGATGGAGAAAACAGTGGCAGCGAAGAAAACTGTATACAAAGGTATATTTGCAATGATAAATCCAAATTTGTACTTTGACTGACAAAATAGAAAAAAAACCTCTCCAAAAGGCTGGGGGATAGATTGTTAAAATATTCAGTACTGTCGGAAAGATTCATATTGAGAGGCTGCCCATTGTATTGCTTCCCATTCAATACACTGTTATGAAGGAAATATAGTATAATTCGATAATAATTGGGAGTTCCAGCCCCTTGCAGCTCCTTGCAGCTCCTTGCAGCTCCTTGCAGCTCCTTGCAGCTCCTTGCAGCTCCTTGCAGCTCCTTGCAGCTCCTTGCAGCTCCTTGCAGCTCCTCCCAGCCCCCCCCTCTCCGCTTCTTACGGCCCTGATACTTCTACAAACACTTCAATTACCAGGAATGGGAGGGGGTGAACAAAGTACCTTTAGCTCTAGTACTTAAACAGCAAAGATTCACCCTGGTACTTTATCAAAATATCATCTGTCACTGAACATAGCCCTAGATTAAAGAGCTTACAATGTTACTAAAGAAATTTAGTCTCAAGCTATTTTTCATTATTACAACACTGATTCTTTAAAACTGTATACGATGAAAAAAAATGAAGAACAAAAATGGCTTCTTAGTAAAATTTGCCACAACAGGTAAATAACTTTATAACCAGCCTTTACTTTCAAATCTAATTCTCAACATATCCTTTAGATGGCCCAGAAAAGCTGGAAAAAACATACGTCAATACGTTTTGTCGTAAATTACTTAATCGAGTACGCTATCCCGCTTTTCTGTGTTACCTTACAATCTTGCAGTACCCAAATTATTCTTACAATAATTCATCCAAGGCTTACAATCTATTCATTTACACCCTAACAGATAACCAGTACGAAGTGGTTCTGAGCGACTTAATCCAGCATGATCTTCAAGAGTCTTTGAAACATTTTACAAAGGATGCAGGTAGGAAGAAGCTGTAGTGCAGGGGACGGTAATAAGAGAACAACCAATACCCAGAAGGTGTTGCAGACGAAAGGGGCAGGACCGCCAACAGAAAGGGGATAGCCGGGGCAAGTGTCTTGGGACCCGGGCACATTTTGGGCCCGTAGTGATGGAATCTTTATTAACTGTAATATTCTGGAATCTATGTTCGTTGCTAAGCAAGGGGCCTCTACTCATTGGTTGCCCCTGGGTCCGGACTCGCCCTCAGCGGCCCTGTGGAGGGGCTAATGTCATTTGCATGCAAAATCCTACAGTTAAAAATCTTTAAGAAAGCATGCCATATCTTTATTGATTAATTATGGCTCAAACAGGAGCAACACTTAAAAGCTTATCTATAAAACGATAGATTGAGTTCATCTTCACCTTCAAAACGCAAAAACGTTGTTTATTGTAAGTTGATGGAAACTCTCTAATAAAAGTAGCTCGAAGAGATTCTCAACCAACAAGGATCAGTCCAGAATAAACTTTTTGGCTACTAGACAGGGACATTGTCGGTGGAAGGTGCTTCCTTGGATTCAGTATCAGTTGCCAAAACATTTACTGCGAACATTAGTGACACATTGTCAACCTTTTACCGTAAACGCCATTATGACATTTTTAACGAATTTTTCTGTACTTTTGTTTAAGGTGCCTGAAACGTATAAATTTCGATTATGGAATATCAATTGTACCTATCATGATCATGATAATATTTCCTTTACATCAAATCTGAGCAAGAAACTGTTATTATCTTTATATATCATTAAATCAACATCAATTTGTTTGACTTTGAAAAGGGCCTGAGGAAACAGCAATGAAAATGATCAGGAAACTAATCGATGAAGAAAAATCAGGATATGTCGATGGTAAACAACATTTCATGCAATATTCCAATTTATCAAGTTTTTTTGGTTTTTTTGCAATTAATTTCTTCTTATTTAACTATAAATGATGATATTTCAAAATCTAAAGTTTAATTCATTCTTTATGGAGTGTCAGTTATATAAAGTTTTTATATTTTGAACGATGAGTCTTCAGCTTCAACATTTTATTAATTCATAACAGCTGATGACAAGATACTGGATCGACTCATTGCTAAAGAGAAAGAAGAAAAACAGCAAGGTAAGGGATGAATTCATTTCGAATTTAATTTAAAAGATTGTGTTATAAGTGTTTTACGTGTAGACGAAAAAGGGTGATGGAGAAACTGTAAGGTTGTACTTGGAATTTATACAAATTTAGCTGAACAATTAAATTTTTCAGAAACGCTTTTTTCACTGGTATCCAAAATGTCAAGGTGTACCACCAGTGGTGTTATTTACAAATGCGAGGTTAAGAGCTGGTACTAATTTTTTCCTTTGCAGTATCATTCAGTTAAATCCTTTAGACCTTTTTTCTGACAGATCGCACTGTTTAAAGACTGAGTTCTTAAAGATTCATAGGACCAAGAGACTCTCGAAAAATTTGTTCCTACGGGCCTTGTGGCTCTGTCACCCTACTTTTGTACCACCGACTGATATCTTTGTCTAGATTTTAGAAATTTCATAGGCTTGCTAATCTTCACCAGGCTTTAAAAGCAAATGCAATTAAAAAATAGAGGATACATTTGTTGTTTGTTATTATTATTTAGCAAATATGTTATTGCTTTATAAAAAACTAACTCTTAACTACAATATTTATAGTCAAGAAAAGAGAAATGGCTTTTGAAGCCCTGGAGAAGTTGAAAAAGAAAGATATAGAAAGCCAGTTGAAAGGTATTTTCTAGTTTTAGTTTACTGAAGTTTTAGGACGAAACAATAATCGTATTTTAGGAAAGCTAATGAAAATCGATACGTGAATAGCAGAGCTCTTTTTTAAAAAGAAACACGTCTATAGCAAAGTAGGTATTTTGGGATTCGGGAAGCAAAGGAAATTGTGCCAATAATATATTTTTAGCGAATTGTGAAATTTTCAATAAATTTTTGCGTGATTGTAAGATGAATTTATTTCCAAATCTGGAAGTGGCTAAATTCAATATAGGATGTGTTATTGAGCATGTTTGATACTTTGCCATTTATATCATCCCTTAATCCATCCTTTATCCAGCGTAACAAGGTTATTTAAATATGATCCATGTTGTGCCCTAGAAGCTATGGATTCAAAAAGAGGAGTGGTTGTAAACAGCGTTGAAACTTCATTTCATGGTATGCTTAAAAAAGAGAGAATATTATTCATCAAGATATATAAAGTAGGAAGAATTTTTTGTTACTGAATTTTTCACTGTCAAGCTACTTTTTAAAATTCAAAACGTGACACCGGGTAAACAGGGTTGTAACAAAAATGGGAAAATGGAAATGGTGAAACGAGCAGGAGAAAGTTTTTAAAGAGTGCGGCAACCCTCCGTCCTGGAGTCAATGAGCATGCGCATGTTGCGAAGCTATTATTGCGCATGCTCCCTGACTTCAAGGCAGAGGGTTGCCTCATTCATTTAAGGATTTTCCGTCGCTCGTTTTCCCAACAACTGAGCTGAAGCGTTTGGAATAATGGTAGCTTTGGCTTCAATACAAAAGTGTCTTTTGATTTCATTGCTTTAAAACCTGTCACTGAGAATTTTTTACTTAACACTGTACATTTTGAATTTACTATTGCACAAATTGGTTATCATTGAGCCTCAAAATAAGGCCCTGGCTACACAGTTTTTTATAAAAATATTTTAACTTTTTCTTAAACTGAATATTTCAAAACTCAAGAAAACAGTTCAAGTTTTGATGCTTCCTTTCTTTGTCAAAAAATGAATAAAATGAAACATACTAGCACAGAAGAAGCTTTACTATTGCTTCTCAAACTTTTTGCACGTCTTGCTTTGCTCAAAAGCAGATAAAGAAAAAGCAAAATAGTCGACGAGATTTCGATGCTATTACTATTAATTGATTCTCCATTTTCACCGATTTCGAGCCTCAATTTATCCTTTTCGGAAATGTATCAGTCTTCGTTGGTCTTCCTTTAGGCTGCTGAGCAGAGGGTATATTACTTTTAAAGAAAGAAAATGATTTTTGCTCTTCTTTTTTAGGAGAAGACTGTAATGATGAACGTAAAGACTGCCACAATCTTGTTCACTATTGTGAGAAAGAGGAATATCAGAGAGTTTTGAAAAGACGATGCCGCTATACTTGCAAATTCTGTCGTAAGTATAAAGCTAAATTGCACAGTTAGTGAAGCTATAGTGCTAGGCAGAACAACTTGATATAGGGGACAGAATCTATCTGAATCTAATGGAGAAGAGAAAGATGATAGCAGCTAAGAAGACCCCCCACCCCTGTACTTGGAAAAATCTAATGTTCCACTCAAGGAAGCAAGGGGCAAGCTGAACATTTCATTTTCCCTTGTTTCATGTACCCTATGGAAGCTAAAAGGAACGACTAACTATTGGGAGAAAGAATAGAAATTTAATGTCCATTCATTAGGTTGGGTGTGGTCACATCTTTGGGTGTGGTCTTTCTAAGAGGAAAGATCTGGAAACTTCTCAATAAGCTTAATTTCTTTGTTCTATAAAACCTACTTTCAGATGCTAGAAAGAAATGCAAAGTTTTCAAGATATTTAGATACTAAATTGTTTTTTATTACAGACAGATGTGAGGACACACTAACAAAGAGCATGTGCAGACGACTAAAAGGACAGTGTAAAGTCCCTCTGTTTATTGAAAGAATGAAAGAGTACTGTTATGATTCATGCGGCTATTGCAGTGAGTTCAAAATTTATGTTTACATAGGCAGTGGCTTTTCTACGGGGGATGGGGCAGGAGGCCCTGGCCCCTTGTTTGTCCCCCAGTTTTTGCAAACGTTTTTATTAAAAATTCAATACTTTTTGTGGTGCGCATGGTAAGCCCAAACCAAGACTTTTCGCATACCATTGAAAACCCTTTTCGCTCTGGAACCCAACACAGGGAAATACCACCATCCCAGTATACCTTGGCAATCTACTATTGCTTATCGAATTTCTATGATTTGAAATTCTGTGTAACAGAATGAATTGCTTGATCTCAAAGAGGTTGGATATAACTACTATTGAAAATTTTACCAATCAACTTTAAAAAGCTATTCAGCCATTTATTTTTTAGAAGTATAGTTCTTCTGTTGAAATTCTCATGTTCATGCACTATAGTTAAACAGATAAAACTCAGTGGAGTAACGGACCAAAGATACCTTTAGTTAAATAACAAAGGGTCTCGAACCTTTAGGGGCCCCCAGCAACAAGTTTTATTTTTTATTTTTCCTAGGGGACGCAGCTGCTTGTTACGCCACTAATAAACTTTTTGGCATAATGAGAACAGCCTTGATAGAACTGTACCAAAGACATCTTTATCTAGGGGGCATTCAAAATTGGTGCTTTGTAGCTAATTCTAAGCCACCACGCCACTGCTTTACATTCTACTAGTTCACAAAGTAATAGCTAGCCTATGTTCATGGGTGTTTAGCTGTAGTGCTTTGAAAAGCCTCCAGCCATTTGAGCCGCTAAACATGACACCGTCGACAATGGGATTTCAAAATATTTAAAACTTGTACCAATCCCAATTTAACATGATATCAGTTCAATTCTTTTTACAGAGGAAGATGGCCTGAGTTGGAGGGAGCATTTTCTAAGTTTCATTGTGGCCAACGTCTTTTGTCGAATAAGCAGGGGCGGATCCAGCAAAAAATCTGACTGAGTTTCAGGCAAAGGCTAGGGTCTTTCAGATAATGCATTGATAATTGTGCCTAAAGCAATATTACTACTCATATTTATGCATTTTGGTACCATGAGGGGGAAGGGAGGGGTAGGTACACACCACTCATTAAATCTAGATTCTTGATTTCTTTCTGACAGAAAACAGTGCCTCTGTGAAAATTTTTGAAAACTTCCTCCTTTTCTCAATACCCTTTTGTTTGTCTTGGATGTCACAGCAAAGTTTGTCCCTTTTGTTTTGCTCGCAATTTGTTGTTTTACCTCCGTAAACACCAACATATTCATCAAAATATGGTGTTCCGTCTGAGCATAGGTCTCCCGTGCCATTTAAGACTGAAAAGATTGCAATTTAAAACCAAGGTAGTTAATGCTCTTGAAAATTAAAGATATTTCTTTGTTTTATTTCAAACGCTTAATAATCTGCTAGAATGCTGCGAGGGTCGCAAAAATAAGACATCTGCAGTCGCCATTTCGAATTCAATGTTTTGCAGTTCCACAATAGAACAAAGACAATAGGTAGCAAATCATTTACTGGCTGTTGTACAAATCTCTTGCAATTATGGTATTATTTCCGAGTTTCAGATGCTGTTTTGACCGAGTTCCATCCGTGTTTCAAACAAAAATCCCATTGTTTCAATTCATTCTCTTCCGAGGCACAAAACGTTCATTTTCGAGTTCTAGGATTGACTGGCAATTTTAAGATTTAGAAGAGACTGTGATGAAACTTAGAATTTTTAGGTTTCACCTTTTTGCAGGCAACAGCTATTGTTTCAGCAGTCAAAACTATTTTTAACTGTCGGAAAACTGACTGAGTTCTGTGCACCAAGGAACTCACTTTGGACCCGCCTCTGGAATAAGCACGTGGTCTGAGGCTCGGACCAAGGCAATTGCCTAAATTCTTTTTCAACGGTATTCCTTTGAAATAGTTAATCTTGTTAACATTGAATGAAGTTCATATATTTAACATTTGACATTAAACTTAATCTTACCTTCAGAAAGATTTTGCTCTGACTTGGCCATATTTGTCACCAGAAAGAATGCATTCGGTTTTGGTAACAGCAAAACTAAATTGTTCATAGCAAGAGTGGGAATTTAATAAAGAAAATCACGTATTCGCCTTGGGAAATTCAATGCACTCGCACGTGCACTGGAAAAGGTTCCCACGGGCTCAGAGTTTTTTTGTAATTGCAACAAAACCACAATCCCATCGAGCACATGATTTTTAAAGTAGAACTTACGAAATTTGAAATGCTTTTCAAAAAATATCTTGCTTCAAATGCAGTTTGAGCATGCTTGTGAGATGGAGTTTGCACTGTAGGTGTCAAACACATACCTCCACGAACCACGAAGGTACTGATATCACAAGAAATCTTTTGAAAAGCATAATGTGCTGGCGGGCGGCTCATCCTATTCGGCTTTGCCAACGCAAAGGTCATGCCAACACGGAACCCCCAACCCCCTCTATCACGCAAAATTTATCAAATTTCAGGTTCATTTAGGCATTTCTATGATAATTAAGAAAATGATAATTTTGCAAGGCCTATCCTAAGCCTCCTAAACGATAAGTCTCCACTACGTCTATGGCCATGGGGGATTCTTTTCTTTCATCATCATCATCATCATCAGGTACCATCTTCTATCAGAAGGTTGACTACCATGACCCACCAACTATCCCTATCCTCAGAATATCAAAATCTGAGTTTTGGTTTGTTGTCATGTATAGAAGAATAATAAGTTGCTATAATATGCACCTATTACCTTTCTTGTGCAAGGGTTTTCGGTAGACCTTATAATCTTAGTTTGTGACATTAATAACAAGGCTTTTCACCAGAAGCTAGAAGATGTATAGGTTCTACGACCAACCACCACGAAAACCGTAATTAGAAAGGACATAACATGTGTTACCAAGCCTCCCGACCACGCCTTAATTTCGTCATATTAGGAACAAAGCGTTCATTGGCGTTAATTTTGTTATCAAATTTTTGGAATGATTTTGTTGTAAGAAGAACTACTTTAATAAACTGATTTTATTTTAGAATCAAAATCGCCACCAGCCTGTCAGACTTCTTCATTCGGATGTTGCTGGAATAACGTCACGAAGAAGGAAAACAAGTTAGGAACAAATTGCCCAGGTAACAGAAAGAGTGCTTAATTTAGCTAAACATTGGATAGAGCATTATTGTCAAATGAATTCATCTAGGATCGTGGCTTGGTTAAATCAGCCAAATTAACTGTCTTTTCTGTTTCCACCACAAATTTTCAATTTGCGTTGGGTAATAATAGCTGAAAAGATCCTGCAGAAATGTGGGCAGAGCAGACAAAATAAAATTAAGCAGGTGGAGCCTTGGAAGAAAAATACAGCATATTCATAGACATTTAAAACATAAAACATTAATACTGCTTTAGTTAAATAATATGCAGCTAAAAACTATGAAGATAAACAAAAACCTTGAGGAAATTGGTAAATTTTTCTGTCACGTTAATTTCAATGAAATATATTTCAATAGTTTGGATAACACGCCACTTTGAAGCATTCGTCACCCAAAAGCAAACATTTTCATTGAAATAAACCTAGAAAAAATCTGGATTGAAATTGTTCCTCCACATTTGCTCTGCCCCAGCCGGGAGTCGTGGTGGAACTTTCTTAAATTCTCCATTCAAGCATAAAGAGGACCCTCTTCAACAAAAGTAGTTTTGGCAGAAAGCAGGATTAATTCCTTTCCATTTGTAAGGCAGTTCTTGAAAGCGTGTATGTAACAGGAAACCAGTTCTGAGTCTTGCTTACTGAGGCAATGCTTACAGGTTCCCAAGTCTGTCAAATTTTATTTTTTCTTTTATTTGGGATATTTTACTTCTAATAAGATGTTGGTTTATAGCAAAATTGAATTTTACAACCTCGAAAATACTAATGATCGAATTAAGAAACGAATGCTTTCCAAAAATAGCCAGCATATAAGTTCTGGTGGCAAGATTGTTGGTTTTTTTATCTACAAAACTCTGTAAAAAGTCATTCAATTTGTAAGCTTAATATTCTTGCTCATTTTAGTTTGTGCCGACAAATACGAAACATTGTGCAAAACCTTCCGCGATGTATGCTCTAAGGATAACAGGCCAGGCAAGTTCATGAAGGAAAACTGCCCACAAACGTGTGGACTTTGTCGTAAGTATCAGGAGAAAATCTGATTTATATGATATAGATAATTAACCGTATCTATAGACGTAAGACCAAGGGGCACAGGGCAGATCTATTGAACACCAGGCAGAACACAGTGGATCTACAACTGACCTAAGCAAAAAAACCTGCCTTCAAACCGTGGATATTCATACCAAAGAACAGAGAAGATTCTTGACCCATTAGTCATATCCTAAAATTGACGGATGACTACAAGGGGTACAAAAGCCATCTGTATTTGAATCTGGGAAAATAAAGAATAGAAAATCTTACTTCTTAAGTTTTCTTATGTTTTTAACCTTAAAAAGTTTACCATTGGTTGCTATTTGTGTAAATATTTAACATGAAAGCTTGGTTCTGTATTTGTTAGAATCTAAACACTGAGCTGGGGCATGCTAAGAATCTTGTCAGTTGTAAACGCTGAAAAAATCGCTAAATTGACAGAAAAAAGTAATTTTGGTTACTATTTGCTTGAATTTTTTCACTAATTTCCCTTTCTATGTTAATTTTTACTAATGAGAAAAAGCCTATCCCCTCGGCTCAGAGGCCTATCACCATGATGACAGAAGACCAAGTCAGACATTTCGTCAATTCTGATGAATAATTAATATTTCCAAGCAAGACTGTTTGTCAGTCTCGCCAAAAAGCCAGTTTTTACCAGCAATCATAACTTTTGGTAGACAATATTAGCGTTTGGCTGTTCTGTCATTCTTTACCATAACGGGAAGGCAAGCTGACACGTAATCAGACTGTAGGTAAACATTGCTCGAAAACGTGTTCTCTTTCACGCGAGTCGTCTATGGTTCGTGACAAAACAGGAATCTTTTTTCATCTTGGACTCTGAGTAAAGACATGACGTGAGCGAGAGGTTTGGGCTCTAGTATTCCCCTATGCTGCAAAAACTGTCTCACTTTAACGTTTTAAACTTATCAATGTTAGAAATGTTTCATCTGCTTTAAAAGAAAATATTAAAATCCTGCTCGCTTTACTTTACCATATATCTACCCTGGATGCCAGAGCCACAAATTATCGAGCGCGTAGATAGAAAACCAAGCGGAGAAGCGGAGAAGCGGAGAAGCGGAGAAGCGGAGAAGCAGAGGAGCGTCTAGCCAGGAAGAAGGAAAAGTGGTTCTGGGACCCAGGCTAGTTGCATAGTAAAGTAAAGCAAGCAGGATTTTAATGTGCTGGCAAGGAGGGACACCCCCTGCCACCTTGCCTGCTTCTCAGATAGCCCCTCTTGGCTTTTCAACTCCTATCTTTTATTTCTGCGCTCGAATTTATGTGGCATTGGCACCCAGGGTACTATCGATCAAGACTGCACGTAAAGGTGCCAGTCAAGAAGTTTTGAAGCCATGTTCTCACTTTCATTTTGTTAGGTGAATGCGAAGCAAAAGTGGACAAACCTGGTTTTGAAGAACTTTGCTTGAAATGGAAGAAAGAGGGCTACTGCCATGTTTTGGACGTTGGAGTGGAGTACTGTGCCCACACTTGCCATTGCAAATGACATAAGCTACATTTGAAGTAAAATAAACCCCACCCGATCATTAGTTAAAGGACTTTTGATTACAACATTTAAAGCATTATGCTGCACATTTAAAGACAACATTAAAATTACGGTTCATTACAGTATGAGCTGGCATTTATAGAAAAGGAGAGCTTACAGCGAAGAATAGGCAGTGGAAAAAGGCTAGGGTATACTTGGCAACCTATGCATAAATAGAGCTATCATCAAATAAATGGCGGCAAGCTTATCAAGGATACCTGTTGAGTAAATCATTGCAAAAGAGGGGGTAGTGCAGCCGCTTAACCTCAAAAAATGGACGAATTGTGCATTTTATGATACAAGCATGAAATTTGGTACAAGTACACAGTTTGACACGCTAATTAAGATGAGATGCAGACCCCACTTGAAAAATGCCCCCAAATGCTATTTTTAGACTGGGGTACCTGTACCCAGTCCTTTTTTGGTCTTCCTCCATATCTTCTAAACAATGCAAGTTATAAACTCGAAATTTAGTTTTCTGGCGTAATTTGACATGCTGATTAAGATGGGATGCAGACCCCACTTCAAAACGCCCCAAGAATCTATTTTTAGACTGGGGTACCTGTACCCAGTCCTTTTTGCCTTCCTCCGTATCTTTTAAACTATGCAAGTTATAAACTCGAAATTTAGTGTTCTGGCGTAATTTGACATGCTGATTAAGATGAGATGCATACCCCACTTCAAAGACGCCCCAAGAATCTATTTTTAGACTGGGGTACCTGTACCCAGTCCTTTTTGCCTTCCTCCGTATCTTTTAAACTATGCACGTTAGAAACCCGATATTTAGTTTCCTGGCGTAATTTGACATGCTGATTAACATGAAATACAGACCCAACTTCAAAAATGCCCCCAAAAACTATTTTTAGACTGGGGTACCTGTACCCAGTCCTTTTTTGGCCTCTCTCCATATCTTTTAAACAATGCAGGTCATAAACTCGAAATTTAGTTTTCTGAAGTACTTTCACATGCTAAATAAGTTGAAATTAAGAGCCCACTTCAAAAATGCCCCCAAAAGCTATTTTTAGACTGGGGTACCTGTACCCAGTCCTTTTTTGGTCTTCCTCCATATCTTTTAAACTAGGCAAGTCATTAACCTGAAACTCAGTTTTCTGACGTGATTTGACATGCTGAATAAGATGAGATGCGATAAAATATTGAAAACCCCCAAAAAATATTTCCTTAGACTGGGGTATTTTTACCCAGTCTTCCATTGGATCCTATTCTTAAATGTGGAAACATGCAAGTTGTAAAACGGGAGTAATTTGACGTTTAAAACAAAATATCTTATAACAAACCTGAACGGTTCTCAGGCCTGGACTCGTTCTATACGGTAAAAACATAAAGAAAGTAATTGTCCTGTATTAGGATTATTCCTAACCTACCACAGGTCAAACTCTGCAACTCTTAAACTATTTTCAGCATATACCGTAGATTTATGATGGGGATACCTTTTACAGTAAACTGTTCGTTTAGTTCTCTGAACACTGACCATCACAACTGCATAACGGTGAGCAAGGGATGTCATATTTTCGACACATACATTTTCCACGGCAGTTCTTTTTGCACGCACAATGCTTCAGTTCTTTCAAGGACTTTGAGGCCTCTGGGGTTATCATCCATACTGGCAAAATGGAGCCATTCACCTCTTTCCATCCCCATGCAGTTATATCTGGTAGGTTTTGGATACATAGTAAGGACTGTCTCCAGACATGGCTGAAAATCAAAGCCCAGTGATTAGTTATCAAGTATGTATCATGCTGTAGCAATGGGCAGTATCAAGAGAAAAAAGTTCTAGTAGACCTATTTTAGAATAAGTGACTTCAACAATAAACAACATAAAAATCTAAAATTTCATTGTATAGGCATGTACGTAGCAATTGGTCACTAGTGTGATCTAATCTTACCCTCCTTGAAAAGCTGACCGAAGTGCATGTTGATGCAAAGCATCCTCTGTTGGTGGTATGCCTTCAACTGTCCTCGATTTCTTTGTAAAGAGAAACCTCCTTGCTTCATTCACTGAAAGACACTGAGAAGACCGATCGTACAGCAAAACCACGTACCTCTGAAGCAACGACATATGTTCATTGGTAACTGTATCAGGAGCATTTGAAAGAGAAACGAAAGTTTCTGTTATCTCAGGAAAAGCCTTCCAAACGTCCCAGGCAGTGAGTTTGCCTCTTCCACAAAATGAAGATAACTAATCACTGGGCTTTGATTTTCAGCCATGTCTGGAGACAGTCCTTACTATGTATCCAAAACCTACCAGATATAACTGCATGGGGATGGAAAGAGGTGAATGGCTCCATTTTGCCAGTATGGATGATAACCCCAGAGGCCTCAAAGTCCTTGAAAGAACTGAAGCATTGTGCGTGCAAAAAGAACTGCCGTGGAAAATGTATGTGTCGAAAATATGACATCCCTTGCTCACCGTTATGCAGTTGTGATGGTCAGTGTTCAGAGAACTAAACGAACAGTTTACTGTAAAAGGTATCCCCATCATAAATCTACAGTATATGCTGAAAATAGTTTAAGAGTTGCAGAGTTTGACCTGTGGTAGGTTAGGAATAATCCTAATACAGGACAATTACTTTCTTTATGTTTTTACCGTATAGAACGAGTCCAGGCCTGAGAACCGTTCAGGTTTGTTATAAGATATTTTGTTTTAAACGTCAAATTACTCCCGTTTTACAACTTGCATGTTTTCACATTTAAGAATAGGATCCAATGGAAGACTGGGTAAAAATACCCCAGTCTAAGGAAATATTTTTTGGCGGTTTTCAATATTTTATCGCATCTCATCTTATTCAGCATGTCAAATCACGTCAGAAAACTGAGTTTCAGGTTAATGACTTGCCTAGTTTAAAAGATATGGAGGAAGACCAAAAAAGGACTGGGTACAGGTACCCCAGTCTAAAAATAGCTTTTGGGGGCATTTTTGAAGTGGGCTCTTAATTTCAACTTATTTAGCATGTGAAAGTACTTCAGAAAACTAAATTTCGAGTTTATGACCTGCATTGTTTAAAAGATATGGAGAGAGGCCAAAAAAGGACTGGGTACAGGTACCCCAGTCTAAAAATAGTTTTTGGGGGCATTTTTGAAGTTGGGTCTGTATTTCATGTTAATCAGCATGTCAAATTACGCCAGGAAACTAAATATCGGGTTTCTAACGTGCATAGTTTAAAAGATACGGAGGAAGGCAAAAAGGACTGGGTACAGGTACCCCAGTCTAAAAATAGATTCTTGGGGCGTCTTTGAAGTGGGGTATGCATCTCATCTTAATCAGCATGTCAAATTACGCCAGAACACTAAATTTCAGATTTATGTCTTGCATAGTTTAAAAGATATGGAAGAAGACCAAAAAAGGACTGGGTACAGGTACCCCAGTCTAAAAATAGTTTTTGGGGGCATTTTTGAAGTTGGGTCTGCATCTCATCTTAATCAGCATGTCAAATTACGCCAGGAAACTAATTATCGGGTTTATAACGTGCATAGTTTAAAAGATACGGAGGAAGGCAAAAAGGACTGGGTACAGGTACCCCAGTCTAAAAATAGTTTTTGGGGGCATTTTTGAAGTTGGGTCTGCATCTCATCTTAATCAGCATGTCAAATTACGCCAGGAAACTAATTATCGGGTTTATAACGTGCATAGTTTAAAAGATACGGAGGAAGGCAAAAAGGACTGGGTACAGGTACCCCAGTCTAAAAATAGTTTTTGGGGGCATTTTTGAAGTTGGGTCTGCATCTCATCTTAATCAGCATGTCAAATTACGCCAGGAAACTAATTATCGGGTTTATAACGTGCATAGTTTAAAAGATACGGAGGAAGGCAAAAAGGACTGGGTACAGGTACCCAGTCTAAAAATAGCATTTGGGGGCATTTTTCAAGTGGGGTCTGCATCTCATCTTAATTAGCGTGTCAAACTGTGTACTTGTACCAAATTTCATGCTTGTATCATAAAATGCACAATTCAACTGCTAAGCGCTGCACTTTGACTCTGATTCTAGAAAATTCTGTTTGGACATCCCACTTATAACAGAGAGGTAAGCCTTTACGAGGCTGAGGCGGTAGGGAGCACCAGAAAATGAACCTCCCAATTTCTGCGGAAAACAACCTCAAGATTTCAGAACCTTGATGATATAACGCCCATTATTTTAGACATCGATAGCATTCCAAGTGTTTCAACCACCGCCTCTTATTCTGGTATCCGCTTCAGCCCCATGATAAAACAATTCACCCAGAGATAAGCTTTTTATATCAGCAACCAACCCCTCATACTTCAGTGCGTATCAGGTTTGCGGGTGTCAGACTTTGGGACGGAAGGACCATGTCCGGTACAGAATCGCGAGGCAAGCGGCGTAAGTTGTCGGTCTAAGGACCTTTCCAGGGAATATCCTTTTCTAGGGCCTTGAAACAGGATCCTTATTGGATAATATAATCAATTGGACCACACTGTGAGCATTAATTATTGCTGACTAAAGTCGTTCATCTAAGATAGCCTACAACATTCGAATAATAAGTAGTTTGCAGCTGTTCCTCTTTAGGCGCACATCGGGGGCGGGCAGTCTTCCCTACCCTTGCCCCTAAACTCATACGCCATGTTGCCTGGCTTTTCCAAAGTAGAATGTAAATCGTAACCATCCCAGTGTCTGCGTGTCTCCTCAACCATCACTAAAATGTGCATCATCCGTATCTTAGCCTAAATGTCATTTTTGTACCGATCGAATCGAAATCAAATTATTGTACAAATGCTAAATAGGCGTAAAAGACAAATTAAATGCATGCAATAGACAACTGGGTTCTTTCTCACAATCTCTATATATTTTTTTAATGGAGCGCCGTTCCTAGTGATAATTGCCTCTACAATGTTTTCCATCATTACAATTAGAAAAGATGCGTTCGTATTTTTTCTCAAATAGATACCGTTACAAGAACGAGATACCGCTCAAATTCCGTCAAAAAACTGACGATTAGTTGCGCATCCGACATGGATACTACACATATTGATTCTATATGGAGCAGCCGATGTTTTGCGACTTACAATATGCGACCACACATATACCTGCCAATGGCTTATTGTAGCAACATCAACAGCCATTTTGTCAAAGTACATTCACTGTTCTCCCCAATACCCTTTCAACAACCTTTTGCATTTATCTCAATATAAATGCACATAATATTCGAACGCGATCTGTATGTGAGAAACAGGGAACTCAGCTATTTCTTTAGGCGTGAATTAAATGCAGATTGAGAAGTGACTGAAACTGCTTAAGTGCTCCAATTGTCTTTTGAAAGTATTGTAGCACTCGCAGCAGATAACCATCGGTTCAAAAACAGACAATGAAAGATCAAGCAGTGATTCCTGTGGAGCCCCAGACAAAACAACAGATCTTGAATAGAAAGGAAAACTTTGAATTAGAAGAAGGGTGCAAGAGAAGCATGAGAAGACGGGTGGAAGACAAGGAAGCTCGTCAAAATCTCCAGTTTAAGCCTTGCTACGCTAAGAGAGCGTCATGAATACTCGTAAAAACAAAAACTTCCTCGTTCCACGCTCAATTGAAAAACGAAAGCAAACTTCGCTGAATAAGATCGGAATGTTTTCTGTTTAAATTGCATATGCCTGACAGAAGGACGAGAAGCTGACAAGTTAAGGGTAGATAATGAAAACCTGTTTTAGGCTCAATAATAAATTGAAACACGGGGGATTGTTCAAGAAGCATTCAGGCAGCTACACGAAGCAATCAATATATATCTTGTACTTCAACCCTATTGAACTGTTAGCGAAACTTAGAGAGTTTACAAAATGGTTTTACACATCGTAATTAAAAGACATCAATCAAGTCGAACAACAACGACAATTCAAAATAAGTTAGATGCTAGATGCTAATGTACATAGAGATAAGTGCAAATCAATTACTTTCTGTTGTTGGATAGACAGCTGTTCATAACACAGTAGCTGGTTGTTATCACATAGAACACAAAGTACATACAAAAAATAATAGAATGCTCCCTTCATTTACTTTCATAGGCATTTTTCATACGATTATAGGTACGCTGATTGAAGAAGTTCCTATATTTAATTTTGGTTTTGTTGTTGCGAATGCTGTCGTTTTTATGTCTGATTTAACGTGCAGAAAACACGGAGCCAGCAAGAGACGATATTGCGTGACCGTTGCGTCTTGATGAATTTACCGACTGACTATAATTTAGGGCGTATACACATATAACAAGGGGACGCTACAAATGTGTTGTTTATTACGTTACGTGGATACGAAGACAATGGAAAGTGTTAATGACAGAGACACAATGGAGGACATGATTACGTTTAGACAATGGTCACTACAGAGCTCCCCCCTAGAGAGCGAGTGGGTTGAAGCGAACGATGAAATGTTATGAAATGTTATCTAAAATGTTTGAAAAAATTTTAATAAAATGTCCGGAAGAAAAGTTGTGTTAAATGTTCAAATCACTGTAGATGTTCGTGAAGCTTCGTGTGTCTTAATGTTGTAGAATCGTGCCTTTGTGTCTGCGAGGTTTTAGAAGGATGACCAGGAACCATGATGTTTGCGATGCGGTGCTTGCGATGCGATGCGAGGTTTTGTGAGTAGGGTGACCAGGAACCTTTGGATGCTTGCAAGGCGGGTGATGGCACTGTGTGTGATGAGTGCTGCGGTGCTGCCTTGTGTGTGCTGCAACATTTTCTGGGCGCGGAATGTTGTCGACCTAGCGTGATAAACACCAGCTTTTCGTAGGGTGTGCTGCCGAACCTGTCTGATGTTGTGTTTAACGAAGGCATTTTCGTGATTCTGTGTGTACTTCAGCGAAGCGATGAACGGTGTAGTGCTGTTGGACAGTTTTCTGTGCTGTAGGATGGTGTCGGTCGAGTGTGCTGGCGGAGCGGGGTTAGTTGATGAGGTGAATTAAAACATTGTACGCAAAACGGGTTGAAACAAGTAGACAGACATCACAAATCCAGGGTGCATCGGAACAGCCAACAGGACGTTGTTTGTGAGCCAGCGTAGGCGTTGAATGTATGCGTGATGGCAGTTGTAACGTGATGAATCCAGGAATTTGCGAGTGGTTGACGTTGAGACGGCTGACATAAAACGAATAAAAACGACAGTGCAGAACCTACCAGTCGGTCACGTCGTGGTCACCATTTATAGGTACGCTGATTGAAGAAGTTCCTATATTTAATTTTGGTTTTGTTGTTGCGAATGCTGTCGTTTTTATGTCTGATTTAACGTGCAGAAAACACGGAGCCAGCAAGAGACGATATTGCGTGACCGTTGCGTCTTGATGAATTTACTGACTGACTAATTACAATTTAGGGCGTATACACATATAACAAGGGGACGCTACAAATGTGTTGTTTATTACGTTACGTGGATACGAAGACAATGGAAAGTGTTAATGACAGAGACACAATGGAGGACATGATTACGTTTAGACAATGGTCACTACACGATCTTTTGGCAGGGCCTACGTCACGAATTTGAAAGTGGGGGGGGGGGGGGGGTTAGCAAAAGGAAGGGGCCAAGGCTTTTCCCCTTT